>CM066044.1:84628064-85220478 GCA_033557465.1 Ichthyophis bannanicus | reverse complement strand
AAATTGCAAGAGGATCTAGATCAATTGGATAACTGTGGGCCTCAAACTGGCAATATGAAATTTTTAATGTGGCAAATGCAAAGTTATGCACCTAGGAAAACCCAAAACTAATGGTTTACACGATGCAAGGTTCCCCATTCGGAACCCCCGCCCAGGAAAAAATATTTGGGCATCATTGTGGATAACCGGTTAAAATTCTCCTCTCCCAGTGTGCTGCAAGCTGGCCAAGAGATGCAAATAGAATGCTAGCTATCATAAGGAAATGAATGGAAAATAAAACAACGGATATTATAATGCAACCACACTTTGAATCTTGTGTGCAATTTCTGGTCGCCGTATCTTAAAAAATGGATATCCGTTTTTAGAAAAGGTTCAGATAAAAGCCACCAAAATGGTAAAGGGGGAGTGGAAGGATACCCCCTGAAGAGAAGCCTAACAAGATTAAGGGCTCTTTAACTTCTGGAAAAAGAGATGGCTGAGTGTAGATATTATAGAAATCTATAAATTAATGAACGGAGTGGAACAGGTAAATGTACATCGATTGTTAACAGAATATAGAAAGACTAATGTAAGGTGTGCCTTCCAATCAGTCCTGACTCCTGGCTACCCAGAAGCTCCTCTGGGTTTTCTTGGCAGCATCACCGGAAGTAGATTGCCAGGCCGTCTTCCGAGGCAATGGAGGGTTTAAGTGACTTGCCCAAGGCCACAAGGATTGCTAGCGGGAATTGAACCCTGGTTGCTTGGTTACCAAGCCAGGGTTCTAACCACTCGGCTACTCCGCCCCTCCGATAGAAAGACTAGGGGACAAGTAATGAAGCTACAGGGTACACTATTTAAGACAATAAGAGAAAATATTTTTTCACTCAATGTGTAATTCAAACTCGGGAATTTGTTACCGGAGGATTAGTAAAGGCTGTTATTGTAGCTGGGTTTAAAAAAGGTTTGGCCTAGTTCTTGGAGGAAAGAATCCATAACCATTTTTAAGAAGGGACCCAGGATATAAATGCTTGACCCAATACAAGCCTTGTGAACCTGTGTCCTCTTGGGGAAACTGCTAGGTACGTCTGACCTAGATTGGCCACTGTTGTAAACAGGATACTGGGCTTGATGGACCTTGGGTCTGACCCAGTATGGCATCGCATCTTATGGGTGGTGGATACCGTGGATTGTAAAGTGGATCCTCTTCTGAGGAGTCAGTTTGCAGCGGCTGCTGCTTTCCTTGAGTAGTTGGCTGTGTGCAGACCTTATGATTTGAGCTCTTCAATGGTTGAGGTCTCTTAACCCAGAGGTTTCTGCTCTCATGGAGGTGGTCACAGCCTTCCTGTTGGCTGCTATGTTTGGCAGCTAGAGATATTTCCCCCTTCAATGGGATGCAGTGTTGGATTTGGCTCTGGCCAATGGACAGCTGGGTCCCCCTCAAGTAAGCCTCATAGTCTTTCTAGAAAATAGGCCAAAGGGGGCCTGGGAAGTATAACAGGGGCGGTCTTGGTGCATGCCCATTCTTAGTGGCCATATTAACGGGATATCAACCGTTTTCTGCCTCTTCTGGATTTTGGGCTGGTCTCAGCCCTTTTGAAGGGTTCATGGGACCTGGTATTCCATCTGCTGCCAGAGGGATAGCTCCCATTGAGCGAATTAAAACCGTGGGGGCCCATTCTTGGATGTTGAGGCACAGCTGTGTCCTGGACTGCAGAGTCTATCCCAGAATTCCTTGGTCTCATGTGGTTCCGCTCCCATCAAGGTAGTGTTGGACAAATTGCTGCATCTGCCATGGTGCTAGTTTCCCCCTGTGGAGCTACTTAACCCTCCACTGCCTCAGGTACACTTAGACTGAGAGCCCGTTGGGGATGAAAGGGGATAAAAACAGTGCCTGTTAGCATATATAATCCTGTAAACCACTTTGACCCGGTGAAAACACGGTATATAAGCACAGCTAAAATGGTATAGTTATGCCCAAACCCCGGGTCCCCGTTAAAAAAAAACTGCCAGCTGAGCCAACAACTTCTGCGCACTCAAGCAAGACTCCCCCCCCCCCCCCCCCCCACTCGTGGTCCTGAACCGTGCTCCCAGGTCTTTGCAAAGTGACTGGTAAGGCTCTGACTGACTTTTCGGTCCCAGAGCTTCACCCAGCTGAGACTTTCCAGAAAGACGCCAAGCTGGGCAGACAAACCAGAAATGCTTCAGAGTTGAAATTAGGCTCACAGTAGTCCAGATGTGTGACCCATGAAACAGCTGGTCAGGTCCACCATGACTCTTGAAAACTGTCTTTGGGTGGTGGGTAGCCAGAGGGCAAAGCAGCAAGCCTACGCAGAAAAAACGGGGCTTGAAAGCGGGACAATGCTCCCCTATTCCTATTTCAGGATTACTCAGCGACTTTGGCTGCCAAGCGGAAGGAATTTCCCCCTGTTGTGTAGTGAGCTTATTCCGGTGGAATTCGCTTTGCCCTAAGGCTACCCTGCCACCTTGAAAGTTTTCCACAAGGGGGAAACGCACTAACTTTCGAGCAGGTGCCAGCGGCGCAGAGGTTTTGTTTCCACCATTTTGCCAAATTCCACCAACCGCTGCAGTTTCGACTTGGAATGGACCACTATTGGAGAGTGGACAGTTGTGCCATGGCCATGGAAACTTGCCTTCAACGGCTCAAACACTATGGCCAGTATGTTGTTGTTGTTTGAAAGGGATGTGGGTGAAGGTGCGAATGCTTGGTGGAGGAAGGGGTGTCTGTGGGGGTGATTGTGAGAGTGTATGTTGGTGTGCTGTGGCAGATATGGATGAGGAGGAGCGGATGAGGATGCTGGAAATCTCCACCCCTTACGCGGAGGCCCCCTTACATTCCCATGTTTACCCACACCAGCCCATGGTCAGAATACCACGATAGGTTCTATCCCTGCTTGGACCACCTTAGAGACCGCCCCTTCACTCACCAAGGACATAGTCAATACGTGACCAAGAGAGATGTGCTCTGGACTGATGGGTTGTACTCGCGATTTCCGGGATTGAGAAGATGCCAGATGTCAACCAAGTCCCCCATCCGACAAAGATAACCCACCCCTCTTCTCCGCCACGCCCCTGCCCCACTATTCGAGGACTTGTCAAGAGCGGATCATGGGGGCAGTTAAAATCACCATCCAAGATCAAATTTCTGCTCTTCGCTCCTTGGACAAATCCCAGCAGCCTACGAAAGAAGGCGTGATCATACACGTTAGGGGCATAAACGTTGGCGAGCCAAATATCCTCGTTATACATCTTGGCATGCAGCAAGATATATCTCCCCCCTGGATCAGCGGTCATGTGCTGTACCTCAAAGGGGACCCCCTGCTTCACCAGGACCACCACCCCAGCTTTCTTAGTGCCCGAGGACGCTCCATAAGCGGCCGCTACCCAATCCCTAACCAACTTCTGATGTTCCCTGGTGCTTAAATGTGTCTCCTGCAGCACTGCTATATGGGCCCCCTTCCGCTTAAGGGATTGCAGTATTTTGGTACGCTTAACGGGCGAGCCTATTCCCCCCACATTCCAGGAAGTGATCTTTAGTTAGGCATGCGCATTTGGTGGGGCTCCGTCCTGCAGTGCTATCTCAAGCTCATGCTCCGGGAGTTGCCCAGCCTCCCAGGCCATGGTTCCCCACATCATGAAAGACAAAGTATTTCCCGGTATACCCGCTACTTCCTGCATCGAACAGCTCCATAGAAACGTGCCCTCCTCCTCCAGTAGCAATCGCACCCCCCCCACTCCCTACCCGAACCTGCTGTCGCTCCCCACCCCTTCCCCTTCCCCACCCCCATCCTCATCCGCTCCTCCTCATCCCTATCTGCCACCGCACACCAACATACACTCTCACAATCACCCCCACAGACACCCCTTCCTCCACCAAGCAATTCGCACCTTCACCCACATCCCTTTCAAACAACAACGTAATGTCCATAGTGTTTCTGAGAATTTGAAGGCAAGTCATGGCCATGTGCAAACTGTCCACTCTCCAATAGAGGTCATTCAAGTCGAAACTGCAGCTGTTGTGGAATTTTGGCAAAATGGTGGAAACAAACCTCCGCGCCGCTGGCACCTGCTCGAACGTGTGCGTTTCCCCCTTATGGAAAACTTTCAAGGTGGCAGGTAGCTTAGGGCAAAGCAAATTCCACCCTGAATAAGCTCACTTACACACAGGGGAAAATTCCTTCCGCTTGGCCCAGCCAGTGTCGCTGAGTAATCCTGAATAGGAATATGGGAGCATTGTCCAGCTTCAAGCCCCGTTTTTTCCGGTAGGCTTGTAGAAGTAAGGTCTTCTGATGAAAGTCCAACAGGCGGGCTAACACAGGTCTAGGCTTAGCACGGCCCTTCTGCCACTGCCCCAGCCGGTGCGTGCTCTCCACCTTAATCTGGCCCTGGAGCTCGGCGAGACCCAACTCTTTCGGCAACCACGTGTCAAATAGGGAAAAGAGCTGTGTACCTGTCCAGATTCCGGCACCCCAATCAAGCGCAGGATGTTCCTGCGGGAGCGGTTCTCCAGATCATCAACTTTGAGCAGGAGGGCATCGATTTGCTTTTTGCTGTTTGGTGTTTGGAACGCTCCAGCGCTAGCTCACCATCCTCCAAAACCGTCACCCTCTGCTCAACTTCTTCAACCCTCCTATTAAGCTCTCCAAAGGTGTCACTCATCTCCGCCAGCTTCTGTAGCACGGCGGCAAATTTAGGTTCCAAAAGTTTGGCTACCTCAAAGGCGAGTTCCTCCGGGCCAGAATCCATGCTCTTTGCCCGGGGAGTCGTGCACCGACGTGGTCTTTGCCGCTGACGCCATCTTGGGGTCTCGCGCACCTGCAGCTTTCTCCCGCCTCGCTGCCGTTTTCATCCTCTTCCCCGAGCAGCACCTCGCTTCACTTTAACCAAACGGTACTCCTGCTGTCCCCCTGACAACGGAGAGAACTTCCAGCCCTCTCCACAAAGCAAGGTCACCGAATTTATTGCCCGATTCTGAGGGAGGCCTGGGAGCATGATGAGGAACGTCCTCACCCGCTCATGCGCTCACGTGATCCCAAACCTTTTTTAAACCCAGCTACACTAACAGCCTTTACTACATCCTCCGGTAACAAATTCCAGTGTTTGATTACACGTTGAGTGAAAAATATTTTCTTTTATTTGTCTTGAATAGTTTAACCTGTAGCCTTCATTACATGTCCCCTAGTCTTTCTATATTCTGATAGCGTAAACAATTGATCTATGTTTACCTGTTCCTCTCCATTCAGTAATTTATAGACCTCGATCAGATCTCCCCGCAGCCGTCTCTTTTCCAGGGTGAAAAGCCCTACCCTTTGTAGCCTCTCTTCATAGGAGTAGCCTTCCATCCCCCTTACCATTTTAGTGGCTCTTCTCTGTACCTTTTCTAATAACGCTATATCCTTTTTAAGATACGGCGACCAGAATTGCACACAATATTCAAGGTGTGGTCGTACCATGGAGCGATACAGCAGGCATTATAATATCCTTTGTTTTATTTTTTCATTCCTTTCCTTATGATACCTCGACACATTCTATTTGCTTTCTTGGCTGCTTCTGCACACAGGGCGGAGGGTTTTAACATGTTATCCACGATGACGCCTAAATCTCTTTCCTGGGTAGTGGTTCCCAATGTGGAACCTTGCATCGTGTAACCATAGTGTGGGTGGTTCTTTCCTAGGTGCATAACTTTGCACTTCTCCACATTAAATTTCATTTGCCATTTGGATGCCCAGTCTTCAAATTTATCCAGCTTTCTGCAATCCCCTTGGGTTTTTACAACTTTAAATAGTTTTGTGTCATTGCAAATTTGATAACCTCACTAGTTCCCTTTTCCAGGTCATTTATGAATGTCAAAAAGCAGCGGAACCCAGTACAGATCCCTGGGGTACTCCACTATTCACCTTTTCCATTGGGAAAATTGGCCATTTAGCCCTTCCCTCTGCTTTCTATCTTTTAACCTGTTCCCGATCCACAATAGTACACTGCCTCTTATCCCATGACTTTTTGGTTTTGCCAAAAGTCTCTGAGGGACCTTGTCAAAGGCTTTCTGAAAGTTCCAGATACACTATATCAACAGACTCATTTTGTCTACCTGTTTATTCACACCTTCAAAAAAACAACAGATTAGTAAGACAAGATCTTCCTTGTCTAAAGCCATGTTGGCTGTCTCCCATTAGGCCATGACTACATGCTGAGTAATTTGTTTTTTAGGATGGTTTCTACCATTTTTCCCGGTACTGATGTCAGGCTCACTGGTTTGTAGTTTCCCGGATCACCCCTGGAACCCTTTTTAAAAATTGGCGATCCTCCAATCTTCAAGTATTACAGATTTTAATGAAAGTTTCACAGATTACTAATAGCAGGGTCTGCAATCTCTTATTTCAGTTCTTTCAATTCCTTTGAATGTTGGGTCCAGGTGATTTGCTACTATTCGGTTTATCAAATAGTTGTAATACATCTTCCCAGTGTAGCGATATTTCTCTCAATTCCTCTGCAGTATCACCTTTAAATACCACTTGATTAGCGTCCCTCCAGTCTGGCCCTGAAACCTCTGGTGTTTTGCTACTCCAGCAGCTTGGAGACTGAGAAACGTCACACTTGTGATGTCATTGGTACATAATCTCCGGAACCGCCTCCATTCACCAGTTACCTCAGTCTCCAAGCAGCTGGAGAGTGGTGAGCTTAGCAGGGCTCACCAGAGGAGCAATTAAGGAGAGTTAGGAGCCAGTTAGGGTTTTTTGATTTGGTTGCTTAGTTTAAAAAAAAAAGACATGATCTTTTATTTCAGAGCTTCAGTTTAGCTGTGCTGCAGTCGTCGTCCCCCCCTCCCCCCCCCCCTGTGGAATCTGCTTGGGCAGCAGGGATTGTTGTGGGGGAGAATACTCAAAAGATGAGGGAGACCTGTACCGAGGCCCGTAGCTGCAGAAGTAGTGCTTGCTAGAGCTACCGAGGCTGTCGGTGATACAGGCAGGGAGCCAGCAGAGAGGCTTGCTTGCCTCACGTTCCTGCGTGGTACTGAAGGCTTCGGCTCGATGGCTCCCGCGCACTGCAGTAGAGCCTGGAGCAGGAAAAGCCTCTGTTTTACTTTACACAGGCTTTTTGCTACGAATGTACTTGAAAAAGTATTTTGCGTTTTTGCTTCCATAGCAAGTTTCTTCTCAAATTCTTGCTTTCTCTGCCTTATCAATGCCTTGCATTTAACTTGCCAGTGCTGGTGCTGTTTCCAGTTTTCATTGTTTGGCTCTTTTTTTTCCATTTCCTGAAAGATACTTTTTTGGCAACAGCCTCTCTGACCTCACTTTTAAACCATGCTGGCAGTTTTTTGGACTTTCTTCCACTTTTCTTAAAGCGTGGAATACAGCTGGTCTGGGCTTCCAGGATAGTATTTTTAAACACCCAAGCTTGATGCAAGTCTTTAACCTTTGCAACCGCTCCTTTTATTTTTTCTTAACTATTTTCCTCATTTTATCATAGTCTCCCTTTCGAAACTTAAAAGATAGTACTGTGGATTTCCTTACTTATCCGTCCTCCACTAATTAAGTCAGACGCGATCATGCTATGATCACTATTGCCAAGTGGCCCCAACACCCTTATCTCCTGCACCAGATCTGTTGTTCCACTAAGGGCTAGGTCCAATATGGCTTCCCCTCTGGTCAGTTGATGAACCCAGCTGCTCCAAGAAGCAGTCATTTATTTCATCTAGAAACTTTATCTTCCTAGCATGTCCTGCCGTGACACTGACCCAGTCGATACTGGGGTAATTGAAATCATCCATTATTACTGTGCTGTAACTTTTGTTAGCTTCCTTTATTTCTTTGAGCATTTCATCATCCATTTGTTCATTCTGGCCAGGTGGTCGATAGTACACCCCCACTGCCATCACCTTCCCCTTCATACATGGAATTTCAATCCATAGAGATTCTACAGCAAATTTTGTTTCCTGCAAAACTTTAATCCTTTCTGACTCAATGCCCTCTCTAACATAGAGCGTGACCCCTCCACCAATTTGATCAGCTCTATCATTACGATATAGTTTGTACCCAGGTATCAGTGTCCCACTGGTTATTCTCCTTCCACCATGTCTCTGAGATTCCAATCATATCTAACCTCTCATTTAGTGCTATATAGTCTAACTCTCCCATCTTATTATTTAGACTTCTAGCATTTGCATACAAGCATTTTAGAGACTGTATTTTATTAATATTAATCTGGTAGACATGGGTAATTTGGAATCTTTACGCTCTGTCTGCCCCATACTCAAGGGCATTTGGGCTACTTTACTCTTTTTTGGAACCTCTCTATTTTTGGTAGTATCCTTCAAGGATACCTTCTTCCGAACCATGTGCTCTTGGGCGACTGTCGGCTTTCCCCTATTTTCTAGTTTAAAAGCTTCTCTATCTCCTTTTTAAAGGTTAATGCCAGCAGTCTGGTTCCATCCCGGTTAAGGTGAAGCCCATCCCTTCGGAAGAGCCCCTCCTTTCCCCAGAATGTTCCCCAGTTCCTAACAAATCCAAAACCCTCATCTATACACCATTGTCTCATCCACGCATTGAGACTCCGGAGCTTTGCCTGACTTTTGGGTCCTGCACGTGGAACGGGAAGCATTTCGGAGAACGCTACCCTGGAAGTTCTGAATTTCAACTTCCTACCTAAAAGCTTAAATTTAGCCTCCAGAACCTCCCTACTACATTTTCTTATGTCATTGGTACTGACATGTACCAAGACAGCAGGCTTCTCCCCAGCACTATCTAAGACCTTATCTAGGCGGTGCGCAAGGTCCGCTACCTTCGTGCCAGGCAGGCATGTTACCAGGCGATCCTCACGTCCACCAGCCACCCAGCTATCTACATGCCTAATGATCTAATCACCAACTATAACAGCTGTCCTAACCCTTCCCTCATGGGCACATGGCCCTGGAGAAATGTCCTCAGTGCGAGAGGGTTTTACATCTGGAGGACAGGTCCTAGTTACAGGATCACATCCTGTCACGTGACCCCTCTCCTCCATGACAACAGGGATGCTGCCAGACTGGAGGTGGGACTTCGGAACTATATACCTATAGGTCTCGTCCATGTACCTCTGTCTTATGTCTTCCAGATATGCTAATCTAGCCTCTAGAAAATGGATGGACTTGTTCCCTGAGAGCAAAGAGCTGCTTGCACTTAGTGCATACGTAAGACCTTTCACCAACTGGGAGAAAATCATACATGTGACACTCAATGCAAGAGACTGGAAAGCCCCTATCTCGCTGCTGGATTGTTGTCTGCATCTTAGTTTAAAGCATGTGTTTAGGTCTTTAAATTCTGTACTTACTAAGTGTTGGTGTGGATGCTTATACTAATAAAAGTGTATCTAATACCTTTAATATACCTTGTTCACCTGAAGCTTAATTAATCTCAGATCCTCAATGTATGACTGATTTGGATAAAGAGCTGCACCTGAGAGAAGCCCATTTTCTCTAAGATGTGTTAAGTACCTATAAAGCTACAATTACCCCAGGGGTGGGTGGGTGGGTGTCCGGGTGGGAGGGAGGGAAATAAGACCTATTAAAAGAGGACTGTTACAAGGTACCCTGTCCTGCAACCTCAGCAGGAGGGGAGGGGGTTAGTCCCTCAGGTAGACTAGAGCAGGAAAAAAGTTTAAAACGCAGCATGTTCTGGGGACAGAGCAGGGAGAGAGATTTAATTTAAATAACAGTTAATCTGGCCACCACACAAAGGCCAGATAGTTGAAAGAGGCAGGGTAAGTTATACAGCTGAGAAAGCTGACGTGCAAAACTAAAGGGAACAGGGAGATGAAGTAGCACACCAATAAAGACAAATAAATATATAGACAGCTAGAACTCACAGCAAAGTCGTCACAGGAGTTAAATATCCACCTCTATAGCAGCCCATATCAAAAGCTAAACCCCAAAGCCTAATTCCTGAAAGTACAAATAGCTTCTCTCCATATGAATAGATACTGGCAATTTATTCCAGATAGTCGACCTGACCACAAAGATCTTTTCTGCACCCACTGGTGGTGATGAAATTCATGCACAGTGGGCACTTCCACCATGCACAAATGTTGAGAATGTACTGCGTGGCTAGACTCTTATAAGTGTTGTGCTTTGGGGGGGGGGGGGGGTTGGCCTGTGTATGCATAATCTATTCACATGTTGTGCAGACTATTGATGAATGCTTTGAAAATTACAGCTAATACAATTAGCCGCTTACATTTCAGCTATCTGTGAGGAACTGTCAGTTTCATTTTCTCATAGCATACACAGGTTGCTGCATGTTGCTCAGCTAAGAGGTAAAACATAAGCTCTGGCCATCCCCATCCTGCTTGTCCATGGAGACAGCAAAGCTACTTGTCTCTAGTGCAGGTTCTCTGTGGATAGAGAGAAGTCAGCGACACAATCTGCCCACCTTCCCTTCTTTGGCTGAAGCTTTTTAAGCTACAAAATGACTGAGGGGAACTTGGAGCACAGAGGCAGATCTAGTGCATGCTTGGATGGATCTAGCTTTTACTGAGCTGTGGGAATGCTACGTCCGGTAAAGCACTGTTAGATGGGGTCACCCATGTGTGGTTAACTTATCCTGCTGTCCACGGAGAAAGAAACCCCCCCTCATTACAGGTAAGTAACCCACCACTGACTTATTGTGTAAATTAAATCCTGGAAGGGTTATTACAGCACTAGTATTTCTATTCCGGCCACACCCTTGCAGTTATGTGAGCAGTACTGTAGTGAATATTTTGCATTTGCTGCAGGAGTCTGAAATCATTGACTTCTTCCTGGGTTCCTCGCTGAAGGATGAGGTTTTGAAGATCATGCCAGTTCAGAAGCAGACCAGGGCAGGTCAACGAACCAGGTTCAAGGTATATATTTGGATATGGCGAAACACTGTGTGACTTGTGGTGCATCCCCATTTCAAAGCTGTACTACTAAGTTAGAAAATACTAAATCTGCAATACACAACTGATTTCAGGTAGACACCATGATGAGGCTGTATTTAGTAGAATTAGTACCATAGTGTAGCTTTACTCAAATGCAGCCACTACAGATGATTCGGTTGAAACTTGACTACTTAGGGGCATCAGGGGCCACAAAAAGTCTGAAATCATGCCGTAATGTAGGTTTGTGGTTGAGTTGCATGCCTTTGCTCTAAGGTGCATATTTAAATACATTTTTTTTGTTTTGTTCCTAGGCCTTTGTTGCTATTGGTGACTACAATGGGCATGTTGGTCTTGGTGTTAAGTGCTCAAAGGAAGTCGCTACAGCTATCCGTGGGGCAATTATCCTGGCTAAACTCTCTATTGTGCCTGTCCGAAGAGGCTACTGGGGTAACAAGATTGGCAAGCCCCATACTGTTCCTTGCAAAGTAAGTGTTAATGGTTTGCAAATAAGGCTTTATTAAGTCCTAAAAACATTTGAAGTTAAGTTGGTGGGAGAGATGTTTCTACTAAGTCGTTTACAAAAGCTGTTGTGGCCGATTTATTTCCAGTGAGTCCTAAGTACTTGGTCCTTGGTTTGTCAAGTACATTTGGAGCATCGACAGTGGTTTTCTTTATATTTTTAGTTTGCCACTTTGCATTAAGTGGATATTAGGGTTATGAAATGTAAGATCATTCAGTTACATGTAGATTTTATTGTCCTCCAAAAGGCAGCATTTAACATTTTGAGAATTTGAACTTGTGTAACATTGAATCTCATTTGCATCTTTCCTAGGTGACTGGTCGTTGTGGCTCTGTACTGGTGCGGTTGATCCCTGCGCCCCGCGGCACTGGCATCGTGTCTGCCCCAGTGCCCAAGAAGCTACTGATGATGGCAGGTATTGATGATTGCTACACCTCAGCCAGGGGCTGCACAGCCACACTGGGCAACTTTGGTACGTTATTTTCTGTTTAATTTTAATGATAATATACAGAAACTATGCAAGGATCCTGCTGTATTTGCATCATTTTCCAGGGCAGTACATACCATGAAGAAGTTTGTGCTGTGTTTTAATGCTGATGTAAACTCTCTCAGCTCTGCCCAGCTGCACTTGATTAAGTAGTGTAGTTGTCGTTTAACAGAGAGAGAAATGAGTTTGATTTGCACGGCAGATTGACCTTCTCATGTGGTCTCCCTGTTCTCTTTGAAGCTCTACACTAGATTTATAGGCTATGAAATTTGTAATGGAAATACTACATTTAACTGTCATTTTTCTCTGTACAGCAAAAGCCACTTTTGATGCAATCTCTAAAACCTACAGTTATTTGACACCTGATCTCTGGAAGGAAACTGTGTTCACAAAGTCTCCTTACCAGGTGAGAAATAGACATGAAATTGATTCAGTCTTGAGTAATTCAATCAGTGGATTGTATTGTATAATTCTGTCTCCACGGATGGCCTGATGGAATCTTGTCAGGATACAGAGGGGTGAACTCTGGCTGTAGCAGTTCATGACTCATGAATATTTTGACAGCTTTCAATGAATGATTTGTGTTCTAACTTGCTACTATTTCTGCTAGAAAATTGTGAAAGCTTACTCGTTAGGAGTTAACAGAATAATTTTTTGCAGGATTTTGTTTTGCTTCAGAGCTAAATTTAGGTACCTTTAGAATTCTGGGTCTCAAAGGCCAGTGACCTGATCAGTAGAATTTGAGGACGTGTCTTGTTTACACATGCTCTTGCATGTTGGTCTCTGTTTTCTAGTAGCCCCTTGTCTCCCACTAAGGCCTGGAATTGACACTGCTGTTAAAAAAAACAAAAAACAAAACCCCTGAGCTATTGGCATTTTACTTGTGCAAATATTCATTTTTTTCAGATAACAAAGTAACATGTTTCCTTTTCTTTTTGTGTAGGAGTACACTGATCATCTGGCCAAGACCCACACACGTGTTTCTGTTCAAAGGAACCAGGCAGCTGCTGCTGTTGTTGCTGCCGCTGCGCCTTCCTAAATGTTAAAAATTAAAATGATCCCCAAACTGATTTTGTGTGCAGTGAGTTTCTTTGCTTAAATACCTTGCTGACTTCCTCCCTGGATAGTTGACAATAGAAGTGTAAGATGCACTTGTATGCATTTGGGTGCTTTACAGTAGTGCATGCTTCTCTTTGGGTGAAGGCTGTTAGTTTTAAGGGATATTCCAGCTCATCCTGCTAGAGCAGACATGTGGGTTGTGCCCTCCTGGCAGCAGATGGAGACACAAAAAAATATCTTCCAGTGATGTCCACTGCAATATGGATTGGTGCAGCTAGGGGGGCACCCTTCAGTATTTGTCTTAATCAAATGTAGCTGTGTTGGGTATTTTTAGGGGCTACTGGGCTGCTGTTTCATGGGGGCTCCTGGGATTTCCTGATGCGGTGCCTTTCCTAGTGAGGTTTGTTTTTTAAAAACTTTACATACTACCTTTGTACCCAAAGGTAAGGTGGTTTACAAAACTAAAAACTAATAAAAAGGATGAAAGGGTGGAGGGGGAGGGAAAGCAGAGAAACTGTTTAGCCAGTATAGTGAGATCTGCGTGTCTGACAGTCAACCTAGGCCCCAAAAGATTGGGTGAATAAATCCTTTTGAGCTGGGCTTTAAAGAATAGGATAAGGTGATTGAAGATGGGAGCATGGCAAGGAATTTCAGAGGGAGGGGACATGAGAAAAACACCAATGGACAGGTAGCCTCTAGCTGTAGAGGGAGGAGGCATGTAGAGTCTGTTGTATAGAGAATGCAATGTCTGAAGTGGGGTGTAGAAAGTTAAGACAGGAAGACAACTATGAGGGACAGCCATTAAAGCTTTATAAGCAGGGGTTAGAAGCTTGAGCTGAAGACAACCAGTGATGATGATTCAGAAGTGGGGCAACAACATTACCTGCAGTAGATAAGATATGGACAGCTCTATTTTGGACTGCTTGAAGTTGCTTCAGGGTGAAAAGAGGAAGTCTGGAGTAGTTTATAGTAGTCTAAACGTGTCATGACACAGCAGAGTAAAAGTCAAGGAAAGGATGAACAGTGTGACACAAAAAGCGAAGAGACATTTTCACAATGGGATTAACATGTTGCATGAAGGTCAGATCAGAGTCCAGCGTGTCATCAAAATACGGCAAAGATGACAACTTGTATTGGTGAATGTATGATGGAAGCTGTAAAGGCTGGGGGAGTGAAACCACCTGTGAGCAACACAGACAAACTTAATTCAAAAGAGACTTTTGCTATTAGAACAGAGCTAATGAGGTGGTGAGAGTGAAAATAACTCCTTCACATCTCCCTCCACCACCAGTCAAAAAAAAAAGACGACCCTTGAGAGGGGGACTACTGCTGCCCTATGACTGGCCCAGGCCTGCAGTTGCAACTTCATGCTCAGATGTGGGTGGATTGTGCCATTTGTGGCAGGTACATTGAGGGGGAGAGTAGTAGTCAACCTGGCCTTTGGGAAGCAGTCTAGCCATGTGCTTTACCTTGGTGCAGCAGCTTTGTTCCTTACTGCTGCTTGGACTCTTTCAAAGCCTTGTGCCATAGGCCCTCTGCATGCAGCAGAGGCAGGGATCAAGGCGCAGAGGAGTTGCTGCTGCCTTGCATTGGTGCTTGTCGTTCCAGTGTGCCTCGTACTGATTTGTGCACAGTGTGTGCTGTATACCCTGGGAAATCCTTGTCGGAGGGATGCAGTGGCATCGCCAAGGCAGCTGGTGGAGTAGATGGTCCATGGCCTCCCTTTGTCACAGGCAATGGTGGGGAGTTCAGCCATCTCAGACACCACTCCCACAGCACTCTCTAGGGAGTGCTTTCAGGTCCTGTTATGGCTAGAGGTAGGGTGGTTCCTCTAGGATCTGTCCCTGGAAGTGGCATTGAAAGGGTTTTCCCCTGGCTTTGTTACTTTTCCTGCACAGGTCCTTTGCCCTTGGGGGCTAGCTAGGCTGGTTTGGGAGGGGGCTAAAGGTGAAATTAGACTTACCTGCTAATTGTTGTTCCTTTAGGATCTCCAGGCTAGTCCTGAACATTGGGGTCTTGCTCCTCCTCCAGCAGCCTTGGAGACTGAGAAAACATCACTTCTCTTGATGTCACCAGTATAAGTACCATGGATCCGCCTCCAGAGATCAGTAACCTAGTGACAAAGCAACTCACCAGAGCAACAATTAAGCAGATATGCTATAACTATGTACAATCTATGAAAAACTGATTCAGTACGAAACATAGGTCCGCACGTGCTGAGATCCCCATTGTCTAACCGAAAAGAAAAAAACAGAGTATCAGGATACAGAGAAATACCACACAACCTCCCCCAGATGGAGTCCTCTTGGGTAAAAGCCCCTCGAGATGCTTACCTGTTATATTAGTACTGCTTCAGGCGCAAATCCATGCAAAATTCTGGGAGGGATACAGGACTAGCCTGGAGATCCTAAAGGAACAACAATTAGCAGGTAAGTCTAATTTCACCTTCCTTAGCGTCTCTCCAGGCTAGTCCTGAACATTGGGGATGTAAACAGAGCAGTGCCAAGAATCAACGGGAGGGACCAACCAATCCCGCCTGAAGCACTGACGCTCCAAAACAGGCATCTCCCTGCGCCTGCAAATCCAGCCGATAATGCTTGACAAAAGAGTGCAAAGAAGACCAAGTCACCGCCCGACAAATATCAACCGCCGGAACCAAACTACGCTCCGCCCTAGTGGAATGAGCTCTCAACCCCACCGGAACGGGCCTCTTCTTTAAAAGATAAGCGGACACAATCGCCTCCTTCAACCACCTAGCAATAGAGGCCTTCGAAGCTGCTTGTCCTTTGTTAGGACCCCCAAACAGCACAAACAACCTATCTGAACGACGGAATGAGGCCGTAACCCTCAAATAGACTTTCAAAGCTCTTTTGATATCCAACTTATGCAACCGCGGAGTCCTCCCTGCCGCCTGTAAACACCGGCAGAGAGACCACTTGATTCACATGAAACGACATCACCTTAGGCAGAAAGGACGGCACTGTCCGTAACACCACCTTGGACTCACCAAAAACCAAAAAGGGTTCCTGACAGGATAAAGCCTGTAATTCCGAAATACACCGGGCCGAGGCAATGGCCACCAGAAAAACCACTTTCAAGGTCAAATCCTTCAAAGACGCCCTCGCCAAAGGCTCAAACGGCGCTCGCACCAAAACGTCCAAAACCAAGTGGAGGTCCCACCGTGGGACTACCTGCCGATGGGGCGGTCGCAAAAGCACCACCGCCCTCAAAAAACGCTTAACATCCGGGTGCGCGCTAAGCGACTGGCTACCAATCTTCCCACGGTAGCAAGCCAACGCTGCCAACTGCACCTTCAGAGACGCCGCTGCCAAGCCTTTGTCATAACCATCCTGCAAAAATGCCAGAATCTGTGAAATGGAAGCCCGCAAAGGAAAAACCTTGCGGACCTCACACCACGCCTCAAACACGCCAAACTCGAACATACGCCAGAGACGTAGACCTCCTGCGAGCCTTTAGCAATGTCGAGACCACCGCCGACGACTACCATCTCGCTAACAACCGCGCCCTTTCAATAGCCAAGCCGTAAGCGAGAACCGATCCACCTGAGGCATACACAGAGGCCCCTGCTGAAGCAGGTCCCTCCGGACCGGGAGCCGCCAAGGCTTGTCTGCCAGAAGCCGGATCAGATCCGCATACCACGGCCTCCTTGGCCAATCTGGTGCGATCAACAGCACCTGCCCCGCGTGGACCTCGATACGCTGCAGAACCCGGCCTATTAAGACCCACGGTGGGAACACGTAGAGCAGCTGCCCCTCTGGCCACGGCTGAATCAAAGCATCCAGACCCTCCGACATCCTCTCTCGCCTTCTGCTGAAGAACCGACTGGCCTTTGCGGTTTGAGAGGTTGCCATGAGATCCATGACGGGAATGCCCCACCGTCGAATCAACATTTCGAACACCTCCGGGTGAAGAGCCCATTCCCCCGGATCCACTCGCACCCGACTGAGGAAATTGGCTTCCACATTCTCCACTCCTGCGACATGCGCCGCCGACAATGCCAACAGATACCTCTCGGCCCACGTAAACAACTGATCCGCCTCGCTTTCCAGCGCCGAACTGCCGGTTCCCCCTTGTCGATTGACATAGGCCACGGCCGTTGCGTTGTTGAACACCTGCACGGCATTCCCGTGCAGGCAACCCCGGAACACTCGAAGCGCCAGCACCACCGCTCGCAATTCCAACCGGTTGATGGACCACTCCTTTTCTTGCACAGACCACTCCCCTTGTGCGAACACACCCTGGACATGCGCCCCCCCCCCAACCGGACAAGCTGGCATCCGTCATCAGGGGGATCCACTCTGGCACCTCCAACGGCATTCCGTTCTCCAACGACTCCGCCTGTAACCACCATAACAGAGAGCCGTGTCGCCGGCTGACAGGGCAGACGCTGGACCAGACTGTCGTTCTGATGAGACCAACGCTGAAGTAACGCTCTCTGCAGGGGCCTCATGTGCGCCCTCGCCCAGGGCACCACCTCTATCGTCGCCACCATGGTACCCAACACCTGCAGGTATTGCCAGGCCGTCGGACACGGACTGCGGAGCAGCCGCCGTAGACCTTGCGCTCGGCTCTGGGGAAGAAAAACCTGCCCCGCCACCGTGTCGAACCGCGCACCGAGATACTCCAGGGACTGAGAAGGCGTCAATCTGCTCTTGGTCCGATTGACCACCCAACCGAGATTTTCCAGGAACGCCACTACTCTGGTCGTGGCGGACTCGCTCTCCTCCCTGGACTTTGCCCGAATCAGCCAATTGTCCAGATAAGGATGCACCAGAAGACCTTGCTTTCTCAACGCTGTGGCTGCCACCACCACCACCACCACCACCACCACCACCATTACTTTGGTGAACACTCGTGGCGCTGTCGCCAAGCCAAACGGCAACGCCTGGAACTGCCCCATCGGAAGCGCGAACTGCAAGAACTTTTGATGGTCCTGACGAATGGGAATGTGCAAATATGCTTCCGACAAATTGAGCGACGTCAGAAATTCGCCCCTGCGCACTGCTACACTGACCGACCTTAAGGTCTCCATCCGAAAATGAGACACGTGGAGACAGCAATTCACGCGTTTGAGATCCAAAATCGGCCGAAAGTTGCCTTCTTTTTTCGGCACTACAAAATAGAGTAACGACCACAACCGCATTGGTCTGGAGGCACTGGGACCACCGCCTCGAGAGAAAGCAGGCGGCCCAGCGTCTCCCGCACCGCCGCGTACTTGAACTGCGCCTTGCAAGGGGACATCACAAAGGAATCTGCCACAGGCCGTTGAAGCTCCAACGCATAGCCCTCACGGATGACCTCCAGCACCCACTGATCGGACGTGATGTGGGCCCAGGCGGGGTAAAAGCACCGCAGCCGCCCTCTGATCGGCTCCTGCCCCGCCTGGACCCCCCCTGGTCTCATTGCGGCTTTCGGGAGTTGGGGGCAGAGGAGGATGCAAAGCCCCTGCTTGCCCCTCAAAATCCTTGGTTACGAAAAGGAAACCGACCCCTTTGCGACTGACCAAAGCGTGGGGACCGAAAACGGCAGAACTCCTGCTGCTGACCTTTGGCCGGCGGACCTGTGCGACCTTGCCGCTGTTTATCTTCTGGGAGCCGACCACCCTTCGACTCCCCCAAATCCTTCACCAGTTTCTCAAAGTCATCCCCAAACAGAAGCTTTCCCCGAAATGGGAGCTTACGAAGCCGGGACTTCGAAGTGGAATCCGCCGACCAATTCCGCAACCACAAAGATCGCCTGGCTGCCACTGCGGATGCCATGCTATTGGACACCCCTCTAACGAGATCATAATGGATATCAGATAAGTGGCCCCTGTCTCCAACCTGGCCCCCTCAGCCGCCTGGCCCTCACGTAGCCCCTGGGCCCACTGCAAACACGCCCTGGCTACCCAAGCACCACAAATGGATGCCTGAAGGGACAGCGCATTAACATCAAAAACTTGCTTCAACAAGGTGTCTAATTTCCAGTCCTGTGCATCCTTCAACGCCGCACTGCCCTCAACCGGAATAGTAGTTTTCTTTGTCACCGCAGATACTGCAGCATCTACCTTAGGAGACTTGAATAACTCTTGATCCTGCTCAGCCAAAGGATAAAGGCGGGATATCACCCGAGAGCCCCTCAGGCCAGACTCCGGCATATTCCATTCCCCTTGTATCATCTCCTTAAACACTCTGTGCACAGGAAAAACCTTCTGTGGCTTCCGAAAGGCCAGCAACAAGGGATCCTCTACTTCGGACTCCTCCGGCTGCCCCTCGGTGGGCATATTAAGTGCCTTAAGTGTCTCGGAAATGAGCGCTGGCAACTTGTCCCTCCGAAAAAGCCAAACAACCCGGGCCTGGTCCTCCTGCTCGGGAAGCTCCCCTACCTCCAAGTCCTCATCCACCTCTAAATCCTGCGCTAGGTCTCCCAACTCCATGGACTCTGATGCCACCGACCGACCAGACGGCTCCCTACCAGGCCGCAGTCTCTTCGCTGGACTGCCGGCTCCCCCGCGGCCCAGCGAAGGACACGGACGCTTCTCCCCTAAACCCCTCCCTGCTGAACTAGGGGAGGGAGAACCCTGCGTCCCAGCCAACACCTGTTGAAGAAGGGACACAAAATGAGGGGAAAAGATAGCCTCCAACCCCCCGGGGACCGGCCCTTGTGAGCCCTGGTCCCCCGGGATGGAAGAAGGCCTGGCCACTGGCTCCTGGGAAGAATCCTCCAGGACCTTTTGTCTCCGCAAGGCCCAAGGGCCCTTCCATGGGATTGTCCGCTAGGCTGTGCTCCATGGAGACTGCCTCCCTGCAACAGCTGCGGCAGACACCCGTCTCAGACACAGCCCCTCTCCGAGAGCCACAAATGAGACAAAGATTTAGAGGGCATGCCGCCTGAAGCAGGAGAAAAGCCCACTGCCTCCTACAGCTCGAACTGCTCCAACCCCCTGGGCCCCCGCAATGACCACGGAGCCCCTGGGCGAAATGCAGTGTTCCGTGTATTATTTTATCTTATGATTTTTTGTTTGGAACAGGACCCCAGAAGTGCCCCGACGTACCAACTAACAAGCCCCCAATGAAACGAGGCTCTCCTGCTGAAATAAGAAACCGCTGCTGCAGCTCAAGTTTTCCCGCGCGTGCAGCCTACTGCCGGCGCGCCACGTGGCTCCAAGCCGGGAACACCTGAAATTGACGACCCCGGCCCCTTACCTCAAGACAGCATCCAGGCATGTGGGTAACCAGAAACCCAGCGCTCAGCCGTTAATGCGGCTTCGGTGTTCAGGCTCCGCTCTGACTCCTGTCTCCCGCTGTGCCTTCACAGTTTCGCCGGCAGGACCCTCGGCAGACTGACAGGCACGCGAACTGCTGTCCAGCAACTCGTCCACTTCGGTTCCTCACCCTAAAGTGTGGGTTTGGGAACCGAAGGACTACAGCCTCACTGTCCCCCCGGGCTGCTCCAAAATCCCCGGCAGGCAGAGCTTCCAACCAAAAAGGGAGGAGGGGGGAGGGAGAAAGTCAGAAAAGGCAGCAAAAGAAGAGCTGAAAGCTAGAAATAAGCAACTCAGCACAGCCGCAGCCCAACAATCCGCCACCCCCAAACCAGGGTAACTAAAAAATTTGGAAACCACACTTAATTGCTCCTCACAGTGAGCCCAACCTAGGGGCTCACCAGACCTCCAAGCTGCTTGGAGACTGAGAAATACTGATCTCTGGAGGTGGATCCATGGTACTTATACTGGTGACATTAAGAGAAGTGACGTTTTCTCAGTCTCCAAGGCTGCTGGAGGAGGAGCAAGACCCCAATGTTCAGGACTAGCCTGGAGAGACGCTAAGGAACCTCAACTTCCCTCTGGATCAGGTTTTGAGATGGGCCCTGCTGTACTATTTATTATTTGCATAGTGCTACAAAGCATTTAATCACAACAAAACAAATTGCACTATAGTGCTGGAAGATGAGACCCCCCCCCCCAGGTCAGAAGGCACTCAATTGGCTACTGGGGAGGAGCTGGACTTTTCAGAGTAAAGCCAGCATTGATGATTTGGTTGGATCAAAGCCTCCGGGATGTCTGACTGCTGATGTGGCTGCACATGAAATGAGAGTCAGAAGCTGCAAAGATATCTTGCATACTAGGACATGGAATGCACGAAGCATGAACCAAAGGGAAGTTGGAGGTGGTCAAGAATGAAATGGAACATGTACAACTCGATCGGTTGGGTGTCAACAAACTGAAATGGACTGGCATCAGATGATTACATGGTCTACTGTGCTGGCAATAAAAGACAAAGAATAAATGGTGTTGCATTTATAGTTAAGAAGAAATGTGCAAGAACTATAATGAAATACAATGCAATCAGTGAATGTTTAATTTTCTATTCATCTACAAGGAATGCCCATCAACAACTATAATTTGGGTATATGCCCCAATAACAGCTGCAGAAGAGGAAGATGTTGAGTTCTATGAACAAACTCTAGCTGAAATTCACAGAGATGTTCTATGTAAACTGCACTGATGTCGAATAGCATGGTATATGAGTATTAAATAAATAAAATAAAAACATGCAAACTGGATATTCTGATAGTCATGGGTGACGAACGCAAAAGTTGGCAACAGAAGCAGGCAAAATGGTTGGAAAATATGAACATGGCAACAGAAATGAAGCTGGAGAAAGACTGATTAGAAGTCTGAAAGACCAGCAGTCTATAGCAACACAAGCAGCAACTGTACATATGGACTTCACCCAATGGATTGTACAAAAATCAAATTGACTACAACTGAGGAAGTCAATGACGGAAAAGCTCTATATCATCAAAAAAGACAAAACCTAGTATGCAAACTAAAGTTGAAAAAGAGCAAGCCACTCATGAATGTAGAAAACATGACCTTGAGAATATACCACTGGAATTTAAAGACTGCCTGCAAAATCAATTTGCTGCTTTAGATACAAATGGCAGAAGAGTTATGGGATGACATCAAGAAGGTTGTGTCGGAAGAAAGGGAGAAGTCTCTACAAAAGGTGAAAAAGCAAAAACAGCCAAAATGGATGACTGAAGAAACTCTGAAAACTGCCCAGAAACACAGAGAAGCTAAAACCAATCACAGAACTCAAGATTTCCAAAGTGTGACAAGAAGTACTACAATGATGCATGCAAGGAAATAGAAGCAGAAACTATTAGAGGAAGAACAAGATCGGCTTTCCTAAAGCTAAGATAGTTGAAAAATTCCAGTCTTGACTTGGAATGTTGCAAGATGCTCAAGGATCTATGTTGAATGATGCTGAGAAGATCAAGAAAAAGTGGAAAGAATATAAACAGTTTTTAAATGATAAAGATCAAGTGGATCAACAGCCATTTTAACCTGTACCTTTATGATCAAGAACAATTGGTGATGAAAGAATAAGTTGAAGCAGCATTAAAAGCCTTATCAAAGAACAAAGCACCAGGCATTGATAGTTTTCTCATAGAAGTATTACAGCAATCTGATGCAGCTCTTACAATGCTCATTAAATTTGGAAGACATCATAGCCAACTGACTGGAAAAGATCTGTTTTATATCAATACTAAAGAAAAAGAAAAGTCCAACCAAATACCTTTCCCATACAATAGCAGTCTAATCTCCTCTATCGCTGACAAACATTGTCTCACCTCATACAAAAAGTATTTAACCATGCCCAATCCTGAACCCTAAAGTTATGAGGAAAGTTGTAAATAGTTAATAAGTTTGACTTTGTTTTTTTGTAAATAGTTGTAATGTTGTATAATGTTCTATTGTTATATGTAAACCACCCCTGATCTTGGGAAGGGGTGGTATATAAAAGTTTTCAAAATAAAAAGGTGATCCAACTGACTGTAAATTATTGCACAATTGTTCTGATCCCACATGACAGCAGGATTATTCAATAGAGACTACAATCATACCTGGAACGAGAACTACTTGAAGTGTAAGCACGGTTCAGGAAAGGGCAAGGAATGAGAGAGAGATTATCACGGATGTGAGATGGATCCTTGAAAAGACTAAAGAATACCAAAAGGATATCTATTTGTGCTTTATTGACTACATCAAGGCTTTTGACTATGTAACCATGAGAAACTCTGGGCCACATTAAGAAGCATGGGTATACCAGAACACCTGCTCGTTCTCTTGAACAACCGTTTACATTGATCAAGAAGCAACAGTTCGAGAAACAGAATGGTTTAAAATCAGCAAAGATGTATGACAAGGCTGCATACTTTCCCCCTACCTGTTTAATTTATATGCAGAACAAATCATCAGAGAAGCAGGATTCTATGAAGACTCTTCAACAACCTTCGCTATGCTGCTAATACCATATTACTGGCTGAAAGTGAAGACAAAGGGTGAAGGAAAGGGATGGAGAACAAAACAAAGGATATTATAATGCCTCTGTATCGCTCCATGGAAGGAGATGGAAGGCTACTCCTATGAAGAGAGGCTAAGAAGGTTAGGGCTCTTTAGCCTGGAGAAGAGATGGCTGAGGGGAGATATGATAGAGGTCTATAAATTAATGAATGGAGTGGAACGGATAAACGTGGATCAATTGTTTACGCTATCAGAGTATAGAAAGACTAGGGGACATGTAATGAAGCTACAGGGTAAACTATTTAAGACAAATAAGAGAAAATATTTTTTCACTCAACGTGTAATCAAACTCTGGAATCTGTTACCGGAGGATGTAATAAGGGCTGTTAGTATAGCTGGGTTTTAAAAAAGGTTTGGACAAGTTCCTGGAGGAAAGGTCCATAAACCACTATTAAAAAGGGACCCAGGATATCAATGCTTGACCCAGTACAAGCATTGTGGAACCTGTGTCTTTTGGGGATATTGCTAGGTACGTATAACCTAGATTGGCCACTGTTGGAAACAGGATACTGGGCTTGATGGACCTCAGTCTGACCCAGTATGGCATGTCTTATGTTCTTATGAAACATTTGCTTCTTGAGATCAAGGAACATGGTTTTAAAAATGATCCTGCACCTTAATGTAAAGGAGACAAAGATCATGACAACTGGCAAAATCAATAAGTTCATTGTTAATGGAGAAGAACTTGAAATAGTGGACAACTTTAACCTGCTCGGATCAGCTATCAATAAATAAGCAACAAGAAATCTGATGCATTGCTCTTGCCAGAATGGCTATGAAGGACCTAGACAAAATTCTCAAGAGCAGAGATGTTTCTCTCCATACAACGATTTGACTTGTTCAAGCCATAGGCATTTCAATAATATGTTATGGATGTGAAAGTTGGACAGTGAAAAAGATAGGAAGAAAATTGAGGCCTTTGAATTTATGGTGCTAGCAACAAATACAGTCTCTACCATGGACTGCCCGAAGAACAATCCAGTCAAAACTAGAGGAGATCAAACCAGGCCTGAACAGGGTCCCTAAAAGCAAGTGAGAATAAGGTATCAAGGAGAAAATTGTGCTTAACAGTGTCAAAAGCAGCATAAAGGTCAAGAAGGCCGAATATTAAAAAAAAAAAAAAAAAAGACGACTTTGGCAAGAGCAGTTTCTGACGGCCAGAGCCGGTAATGAAATGGCCTGATTTACATGGCTCCTGAGGGAATACTCCATTCCCCGGCATCCTCCTGAACCGTATTGAGGACACCTATCACCACAGCGCCCCTTTCTGCAATGTGTAATGTTGAGGCCATAAGGCGGCAGTGATCCACCAAAGCGAACAACAGTCTCATTTCCACTCCTGAAGGCCACAGGACCTGTCCCACCTTGCCTGCTGAGGAAAACCACCCGAACTTTCTGGTCCTTCCCCGCAGCCTCAAAGGCCTGCAGCGTCAGACCAACTGTTCGCCACTCAAGAAGGGGGGGGGGGGGGGGTGATCATTGGCTCTCCTGACTCGAGCAAGCCTTGTGCTCAAAGGCCTTTCCACACAAGACTCGTATTTGCCCAAAATCGGGGGCCACAGCGGCTGCTCCACGGTAGAGCCCGTTTCCAAGGCTCCAGAACCATTCCTCCTAGAGTGAACCTCCTGACGAGAGTAGACCAGAAAGATGACCGCTCAGCAAACGTGCGGATGAGACCAACAGCACAGCTGTGCCCTTTACAATGGCCGCAAGCAAAATTTGGCCCCAGGAACCCCCTACAGGATTGGAACCAATGCCTGCGAAGGCAGCTCCAGGCCGATGGTACCAGGGTGGATAATAACTTCGGTATCAGTTGTGAGCTCACCGCTCTGGCAAGAACACACCACCTTTCGGGTGGCAAGGTCCGCAGGCATTTGAGCATCCGGGGCATAACCAACCAACCGACCGACTTTTGGCCAGAAGGACCACCCCATTTGAGACCACACACCGTGCATGTACCTGCCTGCTCTGAACCTTGGACTTAACTCCCTCGCTCTTCGAAATATGGGTGCCCTAAAATGCCATCCATTTTGTACACTCTCATCCCAGGACTCTGGCGAATCACCCCATCGTCGAAGCAAGAGAAACTAAGGTTCCTCCTTTCTGCAGTTCTGAAGCAACCCCCCCCCCCCTGACTTTGGTGAAGGTGCACAGAACTGTTGCTGACCCAGAGGGCTAGCCTAACTTTTTAAGGTAAGTCCAGGGAGGCAACGTCTAATGAGCTTCCCTAATAAAACATGTAAATGTGCCTCTGTACGCTCGAGGGATGGGGCAAACTCCCTCTGCAGAAGCACCACCATGGTTCCCTACCAAAGGAAACATACAAAGACTACCATGAACCTCCTCCAGATCAAGGAAGAACTGAAAAGTCCGTCTTTCCTTGGAACCTGGAGACCAGCAGAACAGTGCTCAAAGATGAAAGAACATGAAATTTGTTACAGATCTGGCTCCACTGCTCCTAAGTACAAGCCACCATCCTAACAGGTCACTCACTGAGCATATATTGCTGGTGGAAACCCAACCGCCTCCTATGCCTTATCTGCATAGTTACATACATTACGTGTATGTAGAAACTACCTGTTACCTCAGAACTGCAGCTCTTACTCTCTATGTGCCATAGTTCATAGAATTATGATTTTAAAGACTCTGAAATGTGTCAATCAAACATAAAGGCCTAATAGATGAGGTCTTTCTCTCCTGTCTACTTAAATAGGGGACGAATTTTGCTCTGTAAATGCAGGATTTGCTGACACCAGATGGTTATTATTCCTGCACAAGGGTGCTGTCCTCTAGCAGGATTCACACCTCTGACATGAGGTAACTTGCCCCAATCACTGGGCTACTCTGCGCTTTTTTTTTTTTTACATCTTCCCTCACACCAACACCAGGGACCAGCAGCATTTTGCATTTTAAAGAGAGGAACAGCCTTTGCTCTAATCTTAGCAAACTGACACATTCCCACCATAGTTTACCATTTCATACTAAACTACTCGCTAATTAGCAACCGTTTAGGGCACCTAACCAGGTACACCGTAGCCTGAGTTTTGCGCTGCTACCCCCATAACGTGTTTTGAAGCCTTGCCCACATGCCAGCCTCAAGTCAATGCGCGCTGCATGAGAGTTGAAGCACAGAACACCAGGAATGCCGGAGCATTACGAGAAAGCCACCCTCCCCCTGATACCCTCCTATATCAGGGACAAGTATGGAACGGACCGAGAACACTTCCTCAAACTGGTCCCGGTTACTTAACCGAATCTGCAGCTTCGTGTCTGTCCATCCATTCAAACACAAGCTGGCGCAGAATGAAAAAAAATCAATTTTATTAACCAAACTGCAACTGACCCCAAGAGATATCGTGCTGTATTCCCAGTGTCTGCCTCTCCCCGGCATGTCAAAACAGCACTGGAGAGCAGTCACCTGCACACGTGCAGAAGCAGAATCGACATCTAAATACTGTTGGTGGCCATGAGGCTAAGGGCTCTGGCTTTCGACAGGGAAACATTAAAGAAACGTTGTCTACGCTTTGAATCAGCCGACATGCCCCATGCTTGCCCGTCTGCTGAAGAGAGCCCCATAAATGTAAACTCCTGACTGCAAAACGGGCCGTGGGTTGGGGGTACAGCAGCTACAGACCAGACAGCGGTAAGCCATATTAGCCCTAACAGACAGAGTTAGCCCCTCTCTCTGCTCCTGAAGAGACAGATGCTCTGCTAAGGCAAGAGCCCCGTTTTCTTTCTTTTTTTTCTTTCAACTCCGGCACGGTAAGGATTACAAGAGGAACTAGTACCACTTCTAATCCAAATAATGAAATTAATTATTCCCTACGTGATCAAAATAAATAAAAGCACTGCCTTCATGTGCGCCTTATCTGTGCCATGGCAAACAAGCAGGAAAGGAGCCGACCCACCACTGCCTGATGACGAGTCCCAGACGTTTATATCAGTCAAACTGTAAAAACAGATTGAAGGCAGGTTTCTACCTATTTATTTTGTCTTATGTATATTTCAATGGAAGCAACCTGCTAAACTGAAGGGACCCGAAAACAAAATAAATCAATTAAATAAACTTAAAATCAATTAAAAGAAAAGATGCCTTTTCTCTACAACATGACAGTTCCCAGAACGCAGGCCGCTGCCAACTGCCGCCATGCAAGGGTAGAAAAAAGGCACTAATCCCTGCTGGGCTCACCTTAGCGCCCAAACTCAGATTGCTTAAGTTTGAGAAAATATTTCCTTCAGTGTCCCAAGGCCTTACCTGCTGTGCCGAAACTGGAAGGGAACGCCATGGCTAAAGTGAAAAAGAGACTGGCTCTGAAGCCGCCCGACCCAAACATGAGCGGCCGTCACCACGAGAGCTGCTTTGCCGACTCACAGAATGAAGGCCTCATCCCGCCACTGCAGAAGGCCACCGTCACTGACTCCCACACAGAGTGCTGGTATGGCCTGTGGAGCTTTCCCCCGTACCATCCAGGGGGAGAGATCCAAACTGGCAAGCTCTCACAACGCTGAGGCCCCAAAGGGAAAAGCCAGCTATACAGCATCCACAGCATAACAGACTAGTTCTGTTAAGGGGACAGCTCCTCAAATTACCTTAATTACTCAAGTGAAAATAACAGGATGGTAAGTAAATAAATAAATTTAAAGGGGCATAATTACTTTAAAATAAGGAAAGCAATTAACTTAAATAACGCAAATAAATTAAACTAGATGATTTAAAGTTTAAAACTCTAAACCCTGCCTAAATTGCTGCTCCTCTGATCATCCTCTTTGCTGCATGGAGACTGGACACACTGGGGGTGATGGGAGATACCAGCAGGCTACATCCAGTGATCTCATGATTTTGACATGCACAGTCTCCAAGCTGCAGGAGGAGGTGCACAACCCAGAGGTGGAGGACCGATAAGGAAATTGTATTTAATAGGGTTTTTTTTTTATACAGCTTTATCATTTTAGTAGACAACATCGGAAGTAACAAGTGAATGGATAAGGGTCGTAGTACTGTGAATAGAAAGAAAGGAAGGGACAAATTTTGCTGATGTTCAGAGAAAGAAGCAACATGTTTTAGGCATCTGTTGGATGTGCCCTGAGAAAGAGAGCAGCGTCAAAGATGACCCCAAGGTTACAAGCTGAGAAAACAGGGAGGAGTGTAGCATAATCCACCGGAAAACAGAGGAGGGGAGGGGAGGGGGAAGATAAGGAGCTCAGATTTGGTCATGTTCAATTTCAGATGGTGGTGAGACAACCAGGCAGCAATGTTGGATAAGCAGGCAGAGACATACTGTACATTTTTTGTTGTATGCCTTTGAACATATTAAAATATTATGGTGACATACTGTTGAAATATTTCCAATTATTTCTCAAGATACTGTACACAACATACCTAAAAGGCAAAGGTGCCAATAATGTTGAGCACAACTGTATAACATACAGTAACAGGACATTTAACTACATACAGAAACATATGACATGGTCTGTACAGCAGTAGGACTTTTATATTTTATTATATAGTGAGATTCATGAAAGAAGCAACCACACTTCTGCATGGACACACATTGTTGGAGGTCTCATGTTTCGGCCTTCTTTCTTTCATCAATCATTCTGTGCTTCTGCTTCATGAGACATTTCCTGGAATCTCCATATGCACCAAGATCTCCATCTGTAAAGTATATTAGAAAAAAAACACAGAGGAAAATTGTGCATTAGTGTTGCACTATAATTTTAAGCAAAACGTAAAATTTTACAAGTGCTTATTCTGTATAGTTTGAAACTCAAGTTACAGGTTGCTTTACTTTAAAAATGTTATATGCTGTTATGAAAGCAATGCAACTCCTTGCTACAGTATAACATTTTACCAACCTTTGATCTCTTATGAGCCTAGCCATTTGTCCCTGCTATTAGGCTTCCAAATCAAACATGCCTCCTATAGCAACGATGGGGTTGGTTATTCCTGTTTTTATCTCTATCTGCCCTCACACAGCAATTTCCTTGACCAGGGTTCAGATTTCAGCTCTCTGTATAGGCTCTGGTTGTAGCCACCGAGTAACAGCTCAGAGACCCCCCCCCCCCCCCCAGGACCACTGCCTCTGCAGCAGCCACACCAAGAAATTAAACTCAGGCTCCCCCCTGCACTGCAGTACATAACATTACAACAGGGGCACGCTGGCAACTGTTTGCATTATGGAAGCTGTAGGTGAATCTTATTATCATGTAATTTAAGAGATGGACAAAGCAAATGTGACTTGGCCAGGATGAGGCAGTGAGTGCCTTAGAATCATGATCTTGTAACGTATCAGTGCATGTGCCGAGGCTCTAGGATCACTTACATCTGGACTGGTAAGCCTTACAAGCCAGTCTAAACTGCTCCAGCTCCTTAGCGCAGTTCTGGATGTAGCTGTGTCCTTCTCGTTGTTGGCAGGCTCTCATTCTCTCCTGAATGATCTTCACAATCTCCTGATCTACTTTGCTGTCAGAAAACAAAATAAATGAGGGTTAGAGCTGCATGTAGATCATACACCACGGCAGCTGTTAGAACGCTGCTCTCTCACAGGCCCAAGCCTACATGTCACCCTTAAAGAAATCACCAGAACTCTTCTGGCCACAGCCCCCTTTCTCCAGCTGTGAATGCTACCTCCATCCGTGTAAGAATAGCTACTTCAGAGACATAAAAGCAGCTGCCTGCAAAGGTAAGCCTCCCTCGACATCCCCAGCTGACCTGTGGGTTTAATCAGAGAACTACCACGCAGCTGCGTACAGCAGGTCAAGTTTTTATATCCTGCCTGCTCTGTAGTAGCTACTGTGGACACTAGTTGTAACAATAACCCACCCACTTATAGAATATATTAAAATGATTATATTTAAATTCTCATAGCACCAGAACTGAACCTGAATGCAAAAAGAAGACAGCAATAAAGCAGAGAGGTTTAAGTCCTTGCATCTGATACAGGGAAGCTCATGCACTACATTTTTCATCGTGCTTTCATTTCTAATACAAAAGTTGATCACAGCCTCAAGGATCAAAATACAGCTACTGATGTGCTGCACTACCCACTGGGTAACCGGCCTATACTCTGAATGGAGTCATATGAAAGAACACCAGGCTACAAAAGTCTTCCATTTCAATTTCACATCTTGGCAAACATCATCCATGTCTTCTTTTCTAATTAATTTCTCAATGACCTGAAAGCTTAAATAAAATCCCTATTCCAAATTGTCCTGCTAGACCAGTCCAGACAAGTGGGTTGTGTTCCCCTTCCAGAGATTAATGGAGACAGATATGCAATGAAATGCTCGGGTTTCAATGACATCACTCCCATGCCTCTAACAGCCTGAGCCACTAGAGGGCACCTATGTACTCTTCTGTCTCCAGCAGATGGTTGGATTTTTTTCAACTCTGAAGAAAATCTGAACAACTGAGGAAAGATTGATTATGCTCATGCATGACCACCCTGAGGGTGACTCAAACGCAACGTGGGAGGCTCCATTAGACTAAAGGTCTTTTTGGTAGCCCAAGGTGAAGGAAAAAATGGTTCAGCTCCATGCTCTTACCATAAGGGCCTGTTGAGCAGCCAGAAAACTGGAATGATTTGGGAGAGATCAGCAGCCTCACACAACCTCAATGCCCCCCTGCTCTCCCTGAAGACACCTCAGAGGTATGTGGCTGCGAGCCTGTTAAGAAAACATTTAAGAAGAAAGAAACCGCATCTGGGGAGCAGCACTGAGCCTGGCACGGTTTGCCTTGCCCGAGGCTCCCAGGGGGAGAGTACCAAGGCTTGACACTGTCACCGTTTTTGTTGGGGACTCCTGCCCTTATCTGTTTTGGGGCATAAGTCGGAGTGGACCGCAGGCAACTGTTGGCTCAGTGTCAGCGTTTCCCACCTTTTTCCAGCATGTACTGTTAACATTCTCTACCTTGCACCCAACAATCCCAGCATGCGTTCTGCCTGAGCAGCTTCAATGCACATTCATGCCCAAGCACCCACAACACATGCTCATATATGCGCTCCATTAGTGCATGCTTTTGTGCCTAAGCGGCCTTAGCATACAAGTGTTTGCCTTGCCTTAACTGTTTTCCAGGAAACATTGTTTGACCTGTGGCACATGAAGAGCCTCCTCACTGGATTCATTCTGCATGGCAGCCTCTGACTTTTCACTGGAAGGCCTGTCTCCCTCCTTCCAACGAAGGGATTCTGTTGGCCTGGCATTTTCACCTCAAGGTAGGAGGCGGCTGATGGTGCTGTAAGAATAGCAGCCCGGGCTTGGATTTTGGTGACTATGCTTCTGGCCGCTCCCCTTCTTTGGAGGGCTTGACTCCAGCTACGTCCCCTGTGTTGAGGATCACTTTCAGGGAGGCGAGCTCCCAGAATCTGGGTCATCCTCCTTGGAATTCTTTTTCTTCTTTGGCAAGGAAACACACCCTGCAGCCTTTGGATTCCCTCAAGTTCAGTCACGTGAGGAGTGGGCAGAGTGTAGAAGCCCAGCTTGAGTGCCTCCTTCTAAGCGAACCAGATGCAGGTTGCCTTCTGGAGATGTGGGTCAGCTTGGATTGATTCTGGCATCACAGTTGAGGAGTCAGATGCAAAAAGTGTTTCCATATCGTCCTGCTAGACCAATCCAGACAAATGAGTTGTGTTCCCCTATCAGCAGATTAGTGGAGATGAAGAAACGATGACATCATTCTCATGCCTCTATTCGCCTCAGCAACCAGAGATCCCTTCAGTATTTCTTTGTCTCCAGCAGATGGTGGATGGATTTTCTCCTCTCTGAAGGAAATTTGAAGAAATAAGAAAAAAATACTGATTAAAAAAAACACGCTTGTGACAGGGTGACTCTCACTTGAGTACAATGTGGGAGGCTACACTAGATTGCGGTATTTTTGGTAGCCATTGGAGGGAAAATTGGTTCAGCTCCATGCTTTAATGATAACAGCCTGTTGAAACAGCCAGAAAATTGGAAGGATGGAAGAATTCACTAGCCTCACACAACCTCATTGCCCCCTCTCTTCTCATCTGTTCCTCCATGCACTCTCCTGAAGATTGCAGAAGGCTCTCAGAGGAATCTGCCTGCCAGCTACTTTAAATGCAGTGCTGCCAAGCCAAAGAAACTGTTTCATGGGACTAGAGCTGAGCCAGGCACAGATCCTCTGCGTGGGGCTCTCAAGGGGTGCGTACCAAGGCTTGACCTCATCACTGTCCTTGTCGGGGGCTCCCGAGTCAGTCTGAATGGAACGCAATTCGGGGTGGACTGCTGGAGTCCGTTGGCGCTGTGTGGGCGTTTCAGACCATTTTCTGCATGAGTTAATAGCATTTTCTCCTATTGTGTGCCTGGTAGTTGCACGATCCATGTGCATGTTCTGCCTGAGTGGCTCCAACATGCATTCCTTCCCCAGCACCTGTAATGCCTGTTGCAATAAAAGCACAATTAACATGCACCTTTCGGGCCATCATGTCCTAAGTGCCCGCTATTGTGATACTTGCCTTAACTCTGTCTTCTTCCAGGAAATGTTGTTTGGCCTGTGGCAAATGAAGTGCCTCATCTCTGGCTTCTGGACTCTTCCCTTCTTGCATGGCTGGATTTTCAGAAAACCTTTGACAAGGTCCCTAATGAGAGACTCTTGGTAAAGTTAAAAAGCCATGGGATAGGAGGCAGTGTACTATTATGGATCAGGAAATGGTTAAAAGACAGAAAGAAGAGGGTAGGGCTAAATGGCCAATTTTCCCAATGGAGAAAGGTGAATAGTGGAGTACCCCAGGAATCTGTGCTGGGTCTGCTGCTTTTTAACATTTTCGTAAATGACCTGGAAATGGGAATGAGTGAGGTGATCAAAAATTAATCAAAGTTGTTAAAACCTATGAGATTTGTGAAAAATTGCAAGAGGGCCTCAACAAACTGGAAGACTGGATGTTCAAATGGCAGATGAAATTTAATGTGGACAAGTGCAAAGTTATGCACCTAGGAAAGAGCAACCCAAACTATACTTACACGATGCAAGGTTCCACATTAGGAACCACCACCCAGGAAAAAAAAAAGATGTAGGCGTCAACGTGGAAAACACATTGAAATCCACTACCCAGTTTGCAGTGATGGCCAAGGCGGCAAATAGAATGCTAGGAATCATAACGAAAGGAATGGAGAATAAGACAAAAGGATATTATAATGCCTCGGTATCATTCTATGGTGCGACCGCACCTTAAATATTGTGTGCAATTCTGGTCGCCGTATCTTAAAAAGGATATAGTGGAATTTGAAAAGGTACAGAGAGAAGCCACCAAAATAATAAAGGGGATGGAAGGATACTCCTATGGAGAGAGGCTAAAAGGTTGGGGCTCTTCAACCTGGAAGAGAGACGGCTGAGGGGAGATATGATAGAGGTCTATAAATTAATGAATAGAGTGGAACAGATAAACGTAGATCAATCGTTTACGCCATTAAAAAGTAGAAAGACTAGGGGACATGTAATGAAGCTACAGTGTAACCCATATAAGACTAATAAGAGAAAATATTTTTTCACTCAATGCGTAATCAAACTCTGGAATTCATTACCAGAGGATGTAGTAAAAGCTGTTAGTATAGCTGGGTTTAAAAATGGTTTAGACAAGTTCCTAGAGGAAAGGTCCATAAACCATTATTAAGGAAGACCCAGTTAATCCACTGCTTGCCCCAATACAAGCACTGTGGAACCTGTGTGTCTTTTTTGGGAAACTGCTAGGTACTGGATTGGCCACTGTTGGAAACAGGATACTGGTGCACCTACTCTTGCCATCTTGCTGGGTAGACTAGATGGACCATGCTAGTCTTTATCTGCCATCACTTACTATGTTACTATGGATCGTGCCCCTAACACAATTACAGAGAATGAAGAGATTGTGATCACCTGGGACATTCTCACTTTGACAGATAAGAAACTGGTTGCGAGGAAATCCAACATAATGGTAAAGGACAAAAACACCACAAGGCCATTGATAATAGAGGTGTCGGTGATTATTCTATGACTCGCGTGGAGAGGCAGAAGATCCTGAATTACCCAAGTCATGAAGTCAGAGACCAAGAAAATGTGGCAAAAATATTTCCCATTGCATTGGGAGCCACAGGCTTGATTAAAGAAGAATTTCCAAGAACATCTTGACAAATTACCCACATATGTTACATCTTTTGAACTCCAGAAGGAAGCTCTCTCTGGCACGATGTAAGTACTACACCAAGCATTAGCAGTAAATGTGAGAGACTGAGATCATACGCTTAGAAGTGAGGTTCATGACTGTCATGGTATGCGCAAAACTAAATGCACCGTCGTCTGGAGTAGAATATACCCCCCAATGTAGCCTTTTTGAAGGAGAAACGAAGATCTTTGTTGGGAGTAAAGAATTGGATATATTCAAGCAGGCGTTGATGTTTGCATCTGCAAGAGTGAATCAATGCAGATAAGTGAATTATATATATTTTGGTTGGTGAAAAAGTCTATCAATTTGATAAGGCTATTTGGCTTTATTTTGCAGAACCGGTTGGAGGTCATTATGATTGTATTCAATAGCACTATGTTGGTGCCAGTGGTTAATTTATAAATAAATTATTGCTTGAAAAAGTACTTTTTTGATATTAGAACATTTTATATATTAAGAAGAGTGGGAGGTGTTGGACCTATGATGTAAGATCTTGGAAATCCCCTATGGTGATGAATTTCGCCGCATGGTGGGAGTGAAGAGTAATCCTCTCCCTTGAAAGATATTTTTGGAGTAGTTTCAGGAGTATGCTGTTAGATTATATTTAAATGTGTTTGTGTTTTCATGGGAAAGTTTAGATCTCCAGGAACAAGCAGGAATGAGTCTTCACATATGGGTATCGTCGGTACCGACGGAGCCTGCGCGGGAACGCTCCCCAGCGTCCAAAAGGAAAGCTTTTGGGAGTATCCCACAGCGCCTGCGCGCTGCCTTCCCGCCTTTCCTAACCGCCTCTCTCCAGTTCTTCTTTTCCACGGAGCCAGCAGGTCGTGTTCCTGTCACCGCTGAAGAATTTCTTTATTTTCTTTTATTTCTTTGGTCGCGTGTCTGCCTTCTTCGACACCGGACCGGTACCGCCGGTCTTTCTTTCTTTATTCTTAAAAAAAACCCAAAAAAACCCCACACAAACTACTGTTGTTCCCACTTCAGTGCATTTTTTCTTTCTTTCTTCGGCCTTAGGCCTAGGAAAATTTTTCCTCATGGAAAAGCCCGCCTCCGGGTTTAAAAAGTGCACGAAGTGCAGCGGCACCATTTCTGTCACCGACACCCATGAATGGTGTCTAAAATGTTTAGGTCCTAACCACTCCATAACGGATTGTGAGTCCTGTTCCATGATGTCTAAAAGAGGTCTACAGAATCAAGCAGCCAAGCTCAGTACCCTGTTTCCCTCTGATGCAGCTTCGGTAGCATCGACGTCTTCCAGGGCTTCCTCTTCCTTCCATGGATCTCAGGTAACCAAACTTAAGTCCAGCCGGTCCTCGAAGGGTAGATCTCCCTCTAAGTATCGAGCTGCCTCCGGGCTTGCTCTCGAGGAATCTGCACCAGCAAAATTACCCCGGCGGGAGGCTCCGGCTTCCAAAGCTTTATCTATGGGGTCACAGGTTGACATCGATGGCTCGGCCTCGACTGATCACCTGTTGCCATGTTCTGGGGTACCGGTGGTTCCCACTGGTACCGATATCCAGACATTGGTGGCGTCGATGGATCAGAATATCCTGACCATGCAGCGTGCCATCACGGCATTCATACAAGCTGCGACGCCTTCGGTACCGCAACAAACTCTGTTGTCGGTACCGACTCCGGCACCGGTACCGACTGCATCGAAATCGGCTTCGGTGTCGACTGCAGCGGTACACTGTTCTGTGATGCCCATCGGTACCGAATCGGTACCGATCACTCCCGATGTCGATACCACCCGGTACGCGTATCGGGCTCTGCAGGAGCATCCAGACAGGCGATACTTCAATTCCTCTGAAGACTCTGATGAATCAGAGGCCTCTGTCGAAGCATCGGTGATCCTTCCTCAGGAGCCCTCTTCTCCAAAAAGAAGAATGTCTCCTCCAGAAGACTTGTCTTTTCAAGACTTCATTAGGGAAGTGGCCAGGGGCCTTTCCATTTCAGTGGCCCCTGAAGCAGAGCCTAGAGCCAAAAAATTAGATATTTTACAATATCCTAAGGCTCCTAAAGAGGCAGCCACTTTACCAATTCATGAGATTCTTTATGATCACATGTTGGGCATATGGGAGACCCCTCTCACCATCTCCCCTCATTCTCGTAGGTTGGACACCATGTATCGTGTTCCTCCTTGTCCTGGCTTTCATAAGACTCAGCTTCCTCACCACTCCATTGTGGTGGAGTCTGCTATGAAGAAGATAAAGAGTACAAAAAGGCACTCTTCTAATCCTCCAGGAAGAGAATGCAGAACCTTAGATGCCTTTGGCAGGAGAATTTTCCAGGCCAATATGCTTGTTGCCAGAATCAACTCCTATAGTCTCTATATGGGGATGTTTCTAAAAGAAGTTACAGATCATCTGCAAACTTTATCTCCTTTTATTTCAGAAGATAAAAGGGAAGAGTTTCTCACCTGGCTTAAACATGCCCAGGATGTTTCCAAATTTTCCAACCGTGCAGCCTTTGACTCTTTTGAGTGTGCCAGCAGAGCCTCGGCTATTGCCATAGGTGCACGCAGAGTTGCTTGGTTACAAACTTCTGATTTGGAACCCTGGGTTCAGGATGGACTAGGAAACCTTCCTTGTACAGGTGAAAACCTTTTTGGCAAAGATTGGCAAGCAAAGGCCACCCAAATGGATGCTGAAAATTCTGCTTTAGATAGACTCTCAAAGTCTACATCTGCTCCTTTTAAGAAAAGGTTGTTCAAAAAGGGTTTTTTTTCCCAAAAAAGGGAGATGATATTCTGCCTATGGTCAGCAGGCATCTTCTGCAGGTTGTTTTGCTACAAAGAGACAGCAACCACCAAAACAGGCCAAGCCTAAGGCTGCTAGGACTGCTACGGCCCAACAGACTCAGCCTCCTCAGGGCCTTTGACTTTCAACTAGAGAACTTAGCCTTTCTGGCTCTAAAAGAACCAGAGCCTCTCACCATTCCAGGAAGGAACAAATCACAGCAGAGCAATGGACCCTCTCCATCATAAGAGAGGGGTACAAGCTTCATTTCTTAAACCTTCCTCATCACACCATGGTGAGACAGTTCAATTCTCCAACATCTCTCCTCGACCTTCTGGGTCAGGAGATTACTACCCTTCTTGCCCAAGGGGCAATAGAAGAAGTACCCCTTCTTCAGCAGGGCTCAGGGTTCTACTCCCCCTACTTTCTTATCCCAAAGAAAACAGGGGGCTACAGACCCATACTAGATCTCAGAGAATTGAACAAGTTTCTATACAAGGAGAAGTTCAAGATGATTTCTCTCGGTGCTCTCCTTCCATACCTTCAGAGTCAGGATTGGCTTTGTTCTCTAGACCTCAAGGATGCGTACACCCATGTCCTCATCCATCCAACACACAGAAGGTTCCTTCGGTTCCTTTACCGAGGAAAGCACTACCAATACAAAGTGCTTCCTTTCGGTCTGGCCTCTGCACCAAGAGTGTTCACAAAATGCATGGCAGTAGTAGCTGCATTTCTACGCACTCTAGGGATATTCGTATTCCCATATCTGGACGACTGGCTCATCCGAGCTCCATCCCAGTCAGAGGCCCAGACTTCCCTAGCCTGCACAAGGCGTGTTCTTCAGTATCTGGGACTTGTAATAAACATTCCAAAATCCCATCTCACCCCTACTCAATCTCTAGAGTTCATAGGGGCCTTGCTGGATACCACAACTGCAAGGTTGGTAACGCTTGGTGCAGTTAGCCTCACAGATTCAGTTAAAATCCCATTTAACTGCTTGAGAAATGTTACAACTGTTAGGCCACATGGCATCCACTGTGCATGTGGTTCCTTATGCTCGCCTTCACATAAGAGTAGCTCAATGGACTCTGACCACCCAATGGACCCAGGCATCAGGGTGCCTGTCAGACAAAATAGCAACCTCCAGTTGCCTCTTTTGCTCTCTCCAGTGGTGGAAGCCACTCAAAATCTGTTGCTGGGGTCCCCCTTTCAACAGGTGTTACCCCAAGCAACCCTTACAACAGATGCCTCTCCAAAGGGTTGGGGAGCTCATCTACAAGATCTCTCCACCCAAGGCATCTGGTCTCCACAGGAGACATCTCTACATATCAACCTCTTAGAGCTCAGAGCAATCTTTCTGGCTCTCAGAGTCTTCCACACCCTGCTCAGCTACAAGACAGTCCTCATTCACACAGACAATCAAGTAGTCATGTTCTACGTGAACAAGCAGGGGGGGGGGGGGGGGAACTGGCTCTCTGTCGCTTTGCAACGAAGCTCTGAGATTGTGGGCCTTCGCCAGAGAGCATCAAATCCATCTCATGGCAGTGTATCTTCCAGGGGTTCAAAACTCTTGGGCAGACAGACTCAGTCGAGTTCTGCTTCCACACGAATGGTCCCTCCATGGGGACCAGATAGCCAGGATCTTTCGAATTTGGGGAACCCAGGACAGACTTGTTTGCAAGTCCGTGGAATGCCAAACTTCCCCGGTTCTGTTCCAGAATTCCGTGTCAGGGAGTTCAGGCAAGGGATGCCTTCCTCCTCCATTGGGGGCAAGACTTCCTCTATGCCTTTCCACCCATTCCCCTAATTCCCAAGACACTGTTCAAACTTCAGAGAGACAAGGGGTCTATGATCCTCATAGCACCACATTGGCCACGCCAAGTGTGGTACCCTCTACTTCTGCATCTCTCTCAAGCTCCCTCCCTGCATTTGGGATCTGCTCCAGACCTCCTGTCCCAGGAGGAGGGAACGTTGTGGCACCCAAATCCCCAGTCTCTTCACCTCAGAGCCTGGTTGCTGAAGGCCTAGACCTTCAAGATTTGCATCTTTCTCAGCAAGTGAAGGATATCCTTCATGCTTCCAGAAAGCCTTCCACTAGACGTTCCTATGCTTTTAAATGGAAAAGGTTTACCATTTGGTGTGCAGAGAAGGGTCTTAACCCTCTTGCAATACCTCTGAATTCTTTACTAGAGTATTTGCTGCATTTATCCCATGCAGGCCTTAAAACAAATTCAGTAAGAGTCCATTTGAGTGCTATTGCAGCATCCCTTAAACCTCTCAATGGACAGCCTATTTCCTCTCATCCTCTTATAGCAAGATTCATGAGAGGCCTTCTTTTAAACTAAACCTCCCCTTAGACCACCTCCAGTGGCATGGGACTTGAATCTGGTTCTTGACCAGCTTATGCAGCCACCCTTTGAACCCTTAGCCACTACCTCCTTGAAATTCCTTTCCTGGAAGGTTATTTTTCTCATTGCAGTCACTTCAGCTCGCCGCATCAGTGAGCTGTAAGCCTTGGTGGCTAATCCTCCTTATACAAGGTTCCATCATGACAAGGTAGTCCTCAGGACTAATCCACACTTTATGCCTAAAGTGGTCTCACCTTTTCATCTGAACCAGGAGGTTTATTTACCTGTCTTTTTTCCAGGACCTCATGTATCAAGTGCGGAGAGGAATCGTCATACCCTGGATTGTAAAAGAGCTCTTGTTTTTTACTTACAAAGGACACAGCAACATAGAAAGTCCTCTCAACTTTTTGTTGCTTTTGATCCCTCTCATTTAGGACTTCCAGTCTCTAAGAGAACTCTGTCCAATTGGATGGCTCAGTGTATTTCTTTTGCCTACCAGAGTAAGAACCTTTCTCTGGAGGGCCATGTCACAGCTCACAATGTGAGGGCCATGGCAGCCTCTATGGCTCATCTAAATTCTGTGTCCATCGACCAGATCTGTCGAGCGGCCACCTGGGCCTCGGGTTCATACCTTCACAGCCCATTACTGCTTGGACAAGGACTCCCGCCGGGATGCCTTGTTTGGTCAGGCTGTTCTCAAACACCTGTTCCATACCTAATCAACTCCTACCCTCCATCCCTGGCTGGATGCCTGAGATTCATGGGTGGAGGTAGAGCCCTTCCCAGGGACTCACAGCCTTGGAGATCTCCCTGGCATCTCTAGATGGGGAGTCCCCATATGTGAAGACTCATTCCTGCTTGTTCCTGGAGATAGCACAGTTATTTACCTGTAACAGGTGATCTCTGGTAACGGCAGGAATAAGTCTTCACAACCCACCCACCTCCCCTAGGAGTTGTCTCTCTCTATATTTCTTTCCTTTCCTCACTCTCTCTTTGTCTCAGCTTTAAAACTCGAACTGGAGAGAGGTGGTTAGGAAAGGCGGGAAGGCAGCGCGCAGGCGCTGTGGGATGCTCCCAAAAGCTTTCCTTTTGGACGCTGGGAAGCGTTCCCACGCAGGCTCCGTCGGTACTGACGATACCCATATGTGAAGACTTATTCCTGCTGTTCCCAGAGATCACCTGTTATAGGTAAGTAACTGTGCTGTAGATTCAAAGGATTGTTTTGTTTGTAGTAGATTTGGTTTTCCTTTGGTGCAGTGTTGTATGTTCGCTAAACTAACCCATTTGGAGAAATTGCCCTGAGACAAGTTACTGCGCCTACAGGCAGTGGTGCCAGTGCCCCTGGCTGAGCAGGGCAAGGGCAGATATTCCATTTCTCTCAGGATGCCAAAGAAAAATGGCTTCTTCAAATTGATGGTCTCAAGGTGGTCAATGCTCCTTTGCGCATGTTGTGCTTCCAAATGGAAGCTCAGATCTGCGATTGATTTCAGGGATGCTCCAAAAAGGTAGTTCCTTGCGGCTCTGGTTTTGGCCGAAGCTCGTTTTCATATCCTAATTTGGGACGATTAGCATAGATGTCTGCGTTTTGCCATATTAGGTCCATACCATCAGTTTGCTGCCCTTCCTTCGGCCTCTACTGCCACGGTGGTGGCGGCTGCTGCACCACGGCACTAAGGACTATGTGTAGACCCATTTCTGAATGCCCGTTCTCTGTCAGAGGCCTCTCAGGATCAGCCCGAGTGGTGTCCTGCTGGAAGGCGCGGCTGGGTGATCAATTTGGGAAACTGTCCGTTGGAGCCTTCCCAATCCCTGGAATTCACGAGAGCACGGTTCGATGCAAAATCTTCCTGCTGGAGGAGACCGTACAGAGGTTCTTGGAACTTTGTGTGTTCTATCCTCAACAGGCTCCCAGGGTTTGGGATTATCTCCAGCTTCTTGACTTGATGGCGGTAGCCATCAAGATGGTGCCATTGGCATGCTTATAATGAGGCCATTCCGGCGGCCCTTCTTGACTGGTGTTTGAGCTCAAGCTTCTGCTCCAGGTTGAGGTGGCAGCTCCACCCACATTATCTGATGAGGGGCGGCATGCCGCTGGATGATTACTTGTGGAATCTTCTGGTGATGGACACCAGTCTTACAGGCGGGTAAGCCCTCATCAAGGCTGAGCAGCCCAGGGCTATTGGAGCCGCAGGCAGGTAGTGTGGTCCATCAACCATCTCAAAGAAAAGGCTATCTGGCTAGTCCTCTTGCATTTTTCCACCCTTCATCAAGGGCAGGGTGGTGAGAGTGTTATCGGGCAATGCCATGGCAGTGGCATATGTCAATCATCAAGGCTGCACAAGGTGTGCAGGAGTGGCTCTTTGGTTCACCAGGGTGGAAATGAGCCTCCTAGCTCTGTCAGCTCCAGCGGAAATGGCCTTTTGCTCAAGGTTTAAGAACTGCTCAGTGGAGGCATAGCTTTGGTACATCCCACTTGTCTAAACTATGGAATGTGTCATTTTACTTACCAGATAAGGAGAAATTTCACTTACTGTTAATTTCCTTTCCTGGAATACTGCTAGACCAGTCCAGACAAGCGGGTTATGCACCCCTGCCAGCAGATAGGGAGACAGAGAAAAAAAACTCCAGAGCTGTGATTGGTCAGGCTCTGGGTGACAGGCATACCCCTAGGGGTCCTATTCAGTAACAATGTAACAAGCCAAAACGGCAACATCTCAGGGACAAAACGCAACTATGAACCCTTAAAAAAGGAACCAACTCAATGCAAACGAAAAATGGAAGAGGAGGATCAAATATCATTTCCAAGGGAAGAAGCCTGAAATGACTGCTTTGACACATTCCCAGGAAACAAACTCCGGATGTGCTCGCGGAGCGTATGACTGTCGGCTGCTCTGCACAAGTACCAGTGCCTCTGACAAGCTGGGTGGGTTCTGGACTGGTCTAGCAGTATTCCAGGAAAGGAAATTAACGGTAAGTGAAATTTCTCCTTCCAGATCATACTGCTAGACCAGTCCAGACAAGCGGGAATTACCCTCAGGGTGGGCAGACAGAGCCACCGACAGCACCGCAACTCCGAAACGACTGTCCAACCGATAGTGCTGAACAAAAGAGGACAAGGACGACCAGGTGCCCGCTCGACAAATATCGAGAGGAAGGACGTGGGACCTCTTGGCCCATGACGTGGACTGGGCTCGAGTGGAATGAGCTCAAAGCTTTTCTGGAACCAGCTGGCCTTGGAGAATGTGTTGTTGTTGTTGTTGTTAAGTGCCGTCGAATTGGAGTCGACTCATGGCGACCCTCTGGATAGCTATCCTAAATTGTGTTTGGTCTTCAGTCAGGCGGCTCATTGTTGACAGACTGGTACCCGTAGCTGCTGTTATTGTATCGATCCATCTCATTGCTGACCTTCCTCTTTTGCGTTGACCTTCTATCTTGCCAAGCATAATGTCTTTCTCTAATGATCTCTCTCTTCGCATGATGTGTCCAAAGTATGAAAGTCGAAGTCTTGTCATCTGAGCTTCTAAAGAAAGCTTAGGTTTGATCTCCTCTAGTACCGACTGGTTTGTTCTTCGGGCAGTCCATGGTATACACAGTATTCGCCGTCAGCACCATAATTCAAAGGCATCAATTTTCTTCCTATCTTTTTCACTGTCCAGCTTTCACATCCATATGATGTTATTGAAAATACCATGGCTTGAACAAGTCGAATCTTTGTATGGAGAGAGACATCTCTGCTCTTGAGAATCTTATCTAGGTCTTTCATAGCCATTCTGCCAAGAGCAATGCGTCGTCTGATTTCTTGACTGCTTGTTGCTTCTTTATTGCTAGTTGATCCAAGTAGGTTAAAGTTGTTCACAATTTCAATTTCTTCTCCTTCAACGATGAACCTGTTGATTATGCCAGTTGTCATGATCTTTGTCTTCTTTACATTAAAGGTGCAGGCCCATGGAGAATGTAAGCCGATTCAATGGCAGGACGCAGCCACCTAGCGATAGAAGGCTTGGAAGCAGCCAAACCCTTGCGCGGCCCCGAAAGGAGAACAAAAAGATGGTCAGTCTTGTGAAAGGAATTGGTAACTTTCAAATAGCGAAGGAGAACTCGCTTGAGGTCGAGGAAGCGAAGACTTTTGCGCCTACCCGCACACTGTTCGTTAGAGAAGGCAGGCAATAGCAGGGGCTGATTGACATGAAAAGGAGTAACCACTTTGGGCAGGAAGGAAGGAACCGTGCGAAGAGTTACCCCCTCAGGAGAGAAAGAAAGATACAGATCCCTGCACGAGAGCGCTCGAAGCTCCGCGATTCTTCGAGCTGACGTGATTGCTACCAAAAACACTGTTTTGAGCGTCAAATCTAGAAGAGACACTTCCTTCAAAGGCTCAAAGGGCGGATTTCCGAGCACCCTGAGAACTAGTGCTAGATCCCAAGGAGGAACTACCGGACGGGTCGGAGGACGAAGCAGTTTGACCCCTTTCAGAAACTGAGACACATCAGCGTGGGAAGCAAGGGATCTACCGAGCACCGGACCCTGATAACATGTTAAGGCAGAAATGTGCACTCGAAGCGAACCGAGCGCCAACCCTTTATCAAGGCTGTCCTGTAAAAAAAAGGCAAGAATATCAGGAATTGAGGTACGCCACGGGGACAAGTGATGACGTGAACACCAAGCCTCGAATATGCGCCACACTCTCGCAGCAGCAGCGGATGTTGAAGACCGTCGTGCGCTAAGGAGGATAGCCACCACCTTAGGCGAATACCCCTTACGGGTCAAACGGCGGCATTCAAGAGCCAAGCTGTAAGTGAGTAGGGAGCTGGATTTTCCATGAAGATCGGTCCCTGTCTGAGGAGTCCGGAGGGAGCTGCCAGCCGCAATGGCGACCCCCGTGAAAGCCTTATGAGATCGGCATACCATGGTCTTCTTGGCCAATCTGGGGCCCGAGGACTACCGGCCCCCTGTGCGACCAAATTCGCTGCAGGATCCTGACGATCATGGACCAGGGTGGAAAAACAAAGATGTTGGTTTTCCGGCCAAGTCTGAGTCAACACATCGATGCCAAAAGTCCCGCGTTCTCCAACGGCTGAAGAAACTCGGAACTTTGGCATTCGCTGCCGACGCCATGAGATCTATCGCCGGCGACCCCCATTTTTTTTAACTATCCTCTGGAAGGCTAGCGGGGCCAGTTCCCACTCGCCGGGGTTGAGGGTATTGCGACTCAGAAAGTCTGCCTTCACATTGCTGGTTCCTGCAATGTGTTGGGCAGAGAGGGCTTGGAGATTTCTCTCTGCCCAAAAAGAAGAGCCATCTCGTTCGACACTCCAGTGCACTTGGTCCCTCCTTGACGGTTGATGTAGGAAACTGTGGTCGCGTTGTCGGATAGTATCCGAACCGCTTTCCCGTACAGAAGAGTGTGAAATCTCAGTAGAGCCAGATGTACTGCTTGTGCCTCTAGTCGACTGATCGTCCAGCGGGATTCACGTGCTGTCCAAGTGCCCTGTGCAGTGTGAGATCGACAGCAGAATCCATCGAAGGGAGGCCCCTGATGCTAGACCTCCGCATACCACTGCTTGAAGGGAAAGAGCAGACGAAAAAAACGTCTTTAGCAGACTCTCAACTTTTTCGGTCTTGCTGGTCGCGGAGTGCAGCTCCGCCCTCAACCGCAATTGTGGTATGCTTGGTGACCCCGGTCACTAACACATCAACTTTCGGGTATGTCAGCCAACGGTCCAAGTCAGAGGGAGACCAAGGGTATAACTGACCAATACCGCGTGCCGTACATAGAGAGGACTCTGGAGAGTCCCACTCTCGAGATATCATTTGCTGTAACTCGGCTGGAAAGGAAAAAGCTTTGGAAGGCTTACGAATGCCCTGTAAAATGGGATCCGGCTGCAACAGGGTTTGAGAACTCTGAGGATCAGGCGTGTCGACTAGGCGTAGCGACTCCATCACCTGTGTGATTAGGGCCAGCAACTCCTCTTTCCGAAAAAGTCTGATATCTTGAGAGTCCTCGTGAACTGTCAGCGATGGATTCTAAACGAGCCAACTCGGGATCACCTGGAAGCTGGACAAGCTTGAAGAACACCCTCATCTGCTGAGAGACAGAAAATACTGAATAGGACCCCTAGGCGTATGCCTATGTCACCCAGAGCCTGACCAATCACAGCTCTGGAGTTTTTTTCTGTCTCCCTATCTGCTGGCAGGGATGCATAACCCGCTTGTCTGGACTGGTCTAGCAGTATGATCTGGAATGTCCTTTCCTTTAGTCCTGATAGACCAGTTCAGACCCACCCCTGGAACTGTGTTTGGTCTGTTCTGTTGCGGCGGTACGTTGGTCCACTATGATTTATATGCTTGGCTCAGCTGATCCATATCCTACTGTCAGTCTGTTGTTCAATCTCTCCTGTACATAGTTTCTCTACTGTTTTGATTCATCATTGTTGGCTACACTGAGGTTGTGTTAGGTTTGCCATGCTTTCCCATATGCTTTGGGACGAATACTGAGGTGCCTCTAGTGACTCAGGCTGTTAGAGGCATAGGAGGGATGTCATTAAAACCTGGGCATTTCATTGTCTCCACCAATCTGCTGGTTAGGGAACACAACCCACTTGTCTGGAGTGGTCCTGCAGGACTCCAGGAAAGGATGTTATCTGGAAAGTAAAATGTCACCTTGTACTCTTAATATACTGCTTTTCCAGCAGTGAAGGAAGTTAAAGCGTATGATATGAAATAAAGAGAGTGTGCTGTATTTTAGATACTATTCAATGCAGAGTCTGGAAGATTTTGAGAATGGCAATGAAATGGGGAAAAATATTCTCTTATAACTGAAAATGTGCTGCAGCAAATAAGTAAATCAAGAAATGACGATTACATACAAGTCCCTCTTCCACTGCATCTCTGCTTCAAACTGGCACAAGTAGTCTCCCACATCACATTCTGTTAGGTCTGGGACGCGACGAAATTTCTGATGATAGTAGTAAAACTTCTTCCTTGAACGCTGACGCTCAATCCACTCTGCAATTGGAACGTTATTGCACATCAAATATGAAAGTGTAATTTTACTAAAGGAGTTAATGAGCGTGAAATAGGGTCATTAGACATAAGTCAACCAAATTAATTTTACAACAGTTCAGCATGTTTTATCCTTAGTACTGCAGTTTGCAATACCCTTATTACAGCATAAGGATGTGTCAGAGATGTTGCAATTACATTAAACATTATGGGGAGGGGGATATTAAAGAGGCATTTACGTGGTTTGCCACTGAATATCCCTGGTGTGGGCCACAGAACACTCCAATGCTAAGCGTTTAGCGTCAGAGCGTTCCGGGGGCAGCACGGTAGGTTAACTAGGCAGCAGCGATATCAGCCTCTGCCCAGTTAACCCTAACCAGCTAAAGTTAGGACAGATGAATGTCTGTCCAAACTGTAGCCAGTATTGCAATCTGGCCGGCGGCTGAAAAGCACCGCTGACTGCAAAATCGCAATCTGGCTATTTAATGCCAGAGCCGAGATATGGCCCCCAGCATTGAATATCCAGCCTGACGTTAAAGTGGCAATGGCCAGCCACGTTGTGTGCTGGTCTTGGCTACTGAAAATCCAGTTTTATTAAACCTTTTAAGTAATGAATGTGCAACTTAGCACACACAAGCTTTCAAAGCATGTCATCAAATATATACAATTTTCACCCCCACTCCATACTCTATTCCTGGCCATCACTTGATATACTGGATACAGAAACCAGATTCCTCAGAATTTGGCTTCATTTGTGTGTCAGATTTCATTCATGCTATGAAAAAAAAATATATAAAAAAATGGGAATTTCATTGTATCTATACACCTCAAATTAATTCAGTAGGCTAAACCAGTAGAACACATCTTATTTAACTTAGTAAAGTTATGATATAATAGGGTTAAAAAGATCTCATCCAAAACTAATATCAGACTTCATTTATTCCATAGTTGCCAAACTGCTCATGAATGTTACACAATAGCAATTTTTAAAAAAGGATTCAAACAAAAAAAAGGAGTTTTATAATTAGAAATGCATACAAATCCCCCTTTCTCTTCCCCCATAAAATATTATATTTCAAACCAATCCAATAATCATAAACTGCTAAATTCAATTAACAAGAGCACATCAGATGGTATCCTCTTGTGGACAAATCTAACCACAGAAACAGGTGAAAAACCAAGTTTTCCAAAGCCGCTTCAACCCTCCTAATAAATTCTGCCTTCCAAATTTCTGCCAACAATTTACCGTATATACTCGAGTATAAGCCGAGTTTTTCAGCACATTTTTTGTGCTGAAAAACGGCCCCCTCGGCTTATACTCGAGTCAACGTCTGCAGATGTCTAGCAGGGGGCACTGCTTCTAAAGCTAAGGTTTCCATAACCGCGGCTGCAGATATGGAAACCTTTGCAGTGATGTGCTGGGCATTCCTACAGTGTGTGCTGTGCCTGTGCGAGCGGCGGGTGCTAAGTTGTCACCTGCCGCCCGCAGAAGTAGTTGTAAGCAAGCACGGACCCTCCCTCCCCGACTCCCCCCGCAGAGGTACCTGTAGTTGAGCAGAGTTGGCCCCCCCTCGAGCCCGCAGCAGCACATCCTGGACCGTGTGACAGGCTCGGGCTGTCACAGGCAGCGTTAAGGAGGCTGGCACATCACACAGAGGCACAAGCTCCTCCTCTGTATGTATGTGCCAGCCTCTCAGTGAAAACACACACATAACCCCTGTAAATTCAGCAGATTGAGCCATGAGGAAGGGGAAAGTAAAATTAAAAGGTGCTATATTACAGGTATTTTTATTTAACATGATAGTTGTGTTGCCCATGTTTAAGGTGGTTGTCCTAAGTGGGAACGTACTGTCCAGTGCCTAATGTACTATCTACTGCCGAGCGAACGTACTGTCTACTGCCAAGCGAACGTACTGTCCAGTGCAAAACGTACTGTCCACTGCCTAATGTACTGACCTCTGCCTAATGTACTGACTACCTAAGTAATATAGGGGCTGATTTATAAAGCCAAATGCAAGTTAATCCTGGACCAAAACAAAAACGCAGGTCATACGAAGCTGCTTTCAAACTTAAGGTTGTGTCAAGAGCAGAAGAAAGCAATAACAGTATTGCAAGTAGGGAATTTTGTGTTGACGAAAAACAAGTAAGGGAGTGGCGGAAAATGAAAGCTGACTTGGAAAAGATTCCAAAGGCAAAAAAAGCTCGACGTGGTTTAACGACTTCATATGGGGCTCTAGAGACTGAATTGCATAAATGGGTTATGGAGTGTCGTCAAAATGGTTACTGTGTAACACGCATGGGAATTCGCTTACATGCCCTTCAAATGGCTAAAGATGAAAAATTTAAAGTACCAGGCACTAAAAAATTTGTTGCATCAGCAGGATGGTGTACCCGCTTCATGAATAGGTTTGGCCTATGTTTGCGGCAAAGAACAAAGATTGCACAGAAGCTGCCAAAAGACCTTGATGAAAAAGTGATGTCATTCCATTCATTCATCATAAAACAAAGAAGGATCCATAACTACGACCTTCAAAATATTGGGAATATGGATGAAACGCCTATGACCTTTGATCTTCCAAGCAACAGAACTGTGGCAAGTTTGGGAGACAAAACTATTTTACTAAGAACCACAGGAAATGAAAAAAATCATTTCACAGTCGTTCTGTCATGTTTGGCTAATGGAACCAAGCTGCGGCCTGTTATTATTTTCAAAAGAAAGACCTTGCCTAAAAAGGTCAAATTCCCACCACGAATTACAGTGCGTGCACATATTAAAGGCTGGATGGATGAAGACGGAACAAAAAAATGGATGGAAGAAATTTGGAACGGACGACCAGGAGCAGCCTTAAAGAAAAAGCCATCATTGCTAGTTTGGGATATGTTCAGAGCCCACACATCTGATGACATAAAAAAATTGGCAAAGTCTTCTCAAGTTACTTTGGCCGTTATTCCAGGTGGGCTTACATCTGTATTGCAGCCCCTAGATGTGTGTTTAAATAAACCTTTCAAAGACCGTGTGCGAAAGATGTGGCATGAATGGATGTCATCTGGTCAAGCTCAACTGACAAAAGTTGGAAATCTGAGAAAGCCAGACATAGAATTGATAGCACAGTGGGTTCGTGATGCATGGGAAGATATTCCAGAGGACCTGGTGCAACGCGCCTTTAAGAAATGTGGCATTAGTAATGCTATGGATGGCAGTGAAGACAGCGCATTGTATGAGAACGACAGCAGTGATGGTGATGACTGTGAAGTCAGTGATGATGACAATGTTTATGCTGATAACATCACAGGAGCTGAAGCAGCTGAAGCTCTGTTTGGACATACAGATGATGATGAGGAGAACTCCAGTTTTGAAGGATTTTAGCTCTTGTGTGTTAGCTTGGTTGCTGATTAAGCTAAGGCTGATGTACTTTTAAAGATACGGTATTTTTGATACCATATTGTTTTTGTTGACCCCATTTTCCACTTACAGAGCTATTTTACTGTTTTTCGTTTAAATAAATATTCATGTAATTTTATTGGTCTCTATCTTTATTTTTTACATTGACTAGTAGGTGCCTCATTTCCCACCCTCGGCTTATACTCGAGTCAATAGTTTTGCCCAGTTTTTTGTGGTAAAATTAGGTACCTCGGCTTATATTCGGGTCGGCTTATACTCGAGTATATACGGTATTCCAAGAAAGCAAGTGCTTTATTTCTTGTTGGCACTTTTTGACCTATAACTGGACTCATTCTGCTACTCCTCACTGCCTTCCCTCCCTACACCCCTCCACGGGAGCTCTGCTCTTCTGGCAAATCGCTGCTATCTGTGCCCTTCTCTACTGCCAACTCCAGACTTTGATCCTCCTACCTTGCTGCTGCTTATGCCTGGTACAAACTACCCAAGTCTGTGTGTCAGGCTTCATCTCTGGTCCTTTTCAAATCCAGGCTGAAAACTCATGTCTTTGAAGCAAGCTTTAGGATCCTGATCTGCTTCGTCTTCTGCTCTCCAGCTACGCGTTTCCTTACCATTCCCCTAGACACATGCTTATTCCCAGCTGTGGTGGTGTCTGTCTTGACTAGACTGTAAGCTCTGATGAGCAGAGATTGTCTTTTACATATGTCTGTATAGCGCTGTGTATGCCTTGTAGTGCTATACAAATGATCAGTAATAGTGCTAGCACTTTAGTCCTCTGTGTCGCAGCTGGCAGCTCCAACAGAAGGGCAGACTGAGTGCAGTAGGCAGAACGGTTTGTAAACCCTCCAATAATTCTCTCTAAAGATATTGTGAACTGAGGTAATGTAGAACTCTAAAGATTAGGAAAAGGACCTTAAAATAAATTCAGACACCCACTGGCAACCAGTGTAATTCTGGTAGTGTTGGGGAAATATGCTCCCTCCAACTTGTAACTTTATTCTTTTTTGGGGATCTACCTAAAAAAAGTGGATATTTTACAATAATTCAAACAAGCTATTAGTGCATACAGAACTGAAGCAAAACCTCTTTGACCAGAAAGAGGCAAAGGAGTCAAAGCTGCCTTAGATAAAAATGAATATTTCATAACCATAGCAATCTGTTTTCCCCATATACTGCCTTCATACTGCCCCGTGGAAATAAAATGGAAATTACACTAACCTGGTAATTGTAGTTCCTGTAGGATCCAGTTTAGTCCTCCACAATCGGGTAGTGCACCTTCTACTGCAGCCTGGAGACTGGACCAATCAAATCTTCTGTAGTACATATCCAGCAGGAGCTCCCAGAAGCCCCCCAGTGTACTAGTAACAAAGCATACTTAACGAAGCAACACATTAAATAATCATTAAATTATCATTACATTATCAGTAAACCCTTTTCTTCCCCCCCTGTAATAACCAACTCCCTCCCCAAACGAGGAAGTCAGAACCCCGCCTGGCGCCGAAACCGACGCCTTCCAAATTACACAGAGCTCCCCTCCACAGAAATCGAGGGAGCTGACTGAACTCCAAGAAAGGGAAGAGCCATAGCGATAAGCACGACTGTCAACAGAACCCGAACGGGACGAAGAACCGTCCTACAGTCAACCGCTCGGAACAGCGCGCCGCAAGACTACACAGATAGTTGGGAGGGAAGGAGGACTAAACTGGATCCTACAGGAACTACAATTACCAGGTTAGTGTAATTTCCATTTCCTGTGCGGATATCCAGTTTAGTCCTCCACAATCGGGATGTAACAGAGCAGTTAAGAACGGGCGGGACCTTGCCAGCCGGCGCGCAGAACCGCCGATCCAAAACAGGAATCCCGAGCCGCTAATACATCCAGGCGATAGTGCCTGCTGAAAGCGTGCAGAGACGACCAAGTGGCCGCCCTACAGATATCCGCTGGCGGAACCAGGCAATGCTCCGCCCAAGAGGTCGCCTGAGCTCGAGTAGAATGAGCTCGAAGCCCCTCCGGAACTGGCCGCTGCTGCAACAGATACGCAGACGCGATCGCTTCCTTGAGCCATCTAGCAATGGAGGCCTTAGCCGCCGCCTCCCCTTTTCTTGCGCCCCCAAAGAGCACAAAAAGCCGATCGGTCTTATGAAAGGACTCCGTAGACTGCAAATACCGACGCAGCGTGCGACCCACATCGAGCCGGTGAAGACCCTTGTCCACCGACTCGACCGAGTTCGCCGAAAGGACCGGCAGAAACACTGCCTGATTCAAGTGAAAGGGAGACACCACCTTTGGAAGAAAAGAAGGCACCGGCCGGATCACAATCCGGTCCGCGGAAAACGACAAGAAAGGCTCTCGGCAGGACAAGGCCTGAAGATCCGAAATGCGCCGAGCCGAGCAAATGGCTACAAGAAAGACCGTCTTCAAAGTGAGATCCTTCAGGGACGCCCTCCGCAAGGGCTCAAAAGGTTCCCGCACCAGAGCCCGCAGGACTAAATTCAAATCCCACGGGGGAATCGGTGCTCTGCGGGAAGGCCGCAAATGAAAAACAGCGGTCAAGAAACGCCGCACATCCGCATGAGCGCTGAGAATGCGGCCTAAAACCTTGCCTCTATAGCAGGAGATCGCTGCCAACTGAACCTTCAGGGAACTGGCCGCGAGGCCTTTCTCGAACCCATCCTGAAGGAAGCTTAACACGACGGGCACAGAGACCGTCGCCGCCCGGACTCCCCGCCGGGAGCACCAGTCCTCAAAAATCCTCCAGATTCAAACATAAGTAAGAGAAGTGGATGACTTTCTTGCCCGCAGTAGGGTGGAAATCACCGCGGGCGAATAACCCTTCTTTTTCAGCCGAGCCCTCTCAATGGCCAAACCGTAAGCGAGAATCGAGCCACCTGGGGCATCCGCAGGGGGCCCTGAAGAAGAAGGTCCGGCAGCGCGGGCAGGCACCAAGGCACGCCGTCTCGAAGTCTGACTAGCTCGGCATACCAGGGCCTCCGGGGCCAATCCGGAGCCACCAGCAGCACTCTGCCCTGATGACACTCGATGCGCTGGACGACCCGGCCGATCAGCGCCCACGGAGGGAAGACATACAGAAGCCCGGACGTCGGCCACGGCTGAATGAGAGCGTCGAGCCCTTCGGACATTCGCTCCCGCCGTCTGCTGAAGAAGCGACTCGTCTTGGCCGTCTGGAAGGTCGCCATGAGATCCATGATGGGCGGACCCCACCGCCGTACTATTTGCGCATACACCTGTGGATTTAACTCCCACTCTCCGGGGTCCACTCGCACTCTGCTGAGAAAGTCGGCCTGGACATTTTCCGCGCCCGCTATGTGCGCCGCTGATATTGCCGGCAGACGAGTCTCCACCCAACTGAACAAGGCTGTCGCCTCTGTTTCCAGGGCCACACTCCCTGTGCCCCCTTGGCGATTGATGTAAGCCACCGTGGTCGCATTGTCCGACCAGACCCGGACAGGTCGACCCCGGACCAGTGGCTCCAGGGCCAATAGTGCCAGCCGCACCGCCCGAAGCTCGAGACGGTTGATCGACCAAGACGCTTCCTGGGAGGACCACACCCCCTGAGTGAAGTGGGTCTCGCAGTGCGCTCCCCAACCGGCTAAGCTCGCATCCGTTGTGAGGGGAACCCACCGCGTCAGATTCTCGGGAGAGAGCCACCAACGGAGCGAAAGACGCACCGCCTTCGGGCAGGGCAGTCTCTTGTTCAAGGAGTCGCACTGGTTGGACCACCGGCGAAGGAGCGCCCTCTGCAGCGGGCGCATGTGGAACCGCGCCCACGGTACCACCTCCAAGGTCGCCGCCATCGTTCCGAGAAGCCTCAGGTACCACCACGCCGACGGAGCGGGCATGCCCCGAAAGAGTCGGACAAGAGCCCGCAACGCCCGGACGCGGCGCTCGGGGAGGCACACCAGCCCCCGGGCGGTGTCGAAGCGCACCCCCAGATACTCGAGGTCCTGCGTGGGACGCAGACAACTTTTTCGTTCGTTCACCACCCAGCCGAGAGACCGCAGCAGAGCCACTACCCTGCTCGTGACTCGCAAGCACTCCCGACTGGACTTTGCCCGAATCAACCAGTCGTCGAGATATGGATGGACCAAGATGCCCTCCTTGCGCAAGGCCGCCGCAACGACCACCATCACCTTTGTGAAGGTGCGCGGAGCCGTGGCTAAGCCGAACGGCATGGCCCGGAACTGGAAGTGGCCCCACGGAAACGCAAAGCGGAGCAACCGCTGATGAGATGGATGTATCGGGATGTGCAAATAGGCCTCTGTAAGATCGAGGGACGTCAAAAACTCCCCCTGTCGTACTGCTACAATGACTGACCGCAGAGTTTCCATACGGAAGTGCGGCACCCTGAGCGCGCGATTGACGCCTTTGAGATCCAAGATCGGACGCAGAGAATCGCCCTTTTTGGGGACCACAAAATAGATGGAGTAACGACCGGCGCCTCTTTCCAAGAGAGGAACCGGGACCACCGCTCCCAGTGCTAACAACCGAGCCAGGGTCACGCGGATGTCCCGCGTCTTTTGTTCGCCCCTGCTGGGCGACAGAACAAAGGCATCCGGAAGCGGGGATGCAAATTCTAGAGCATAACCCTCTTCTATAATCTGTAGCACCCAGCGATCTGACGTAATTTGGGCCCAAGACGGAAGAAAGTCGTGCAAACGACCCCCGATAATCGGGCCTCCCTCCAGAGCCCGCCTCGCGTCATTGTGGCTTGCGCCCAAAGGAAGACGCCGAGGGAGAGGCGGCTCCGGAGAAGCCTCTGCCGGCCCCTCTGAAACCACGAAATCCCTGATTACGGGCTCCAAACCGGCCCCGCTGCGAGGCCCACAGGCGGGAGGACCGAAACCTGCGCTGATCCCGAAAGGACCCCCGCGCCGAGGTGGAGGACCTGTTGGCCCTTGGCCTATCGTCCGGAAGCCGGCCCCCCTTGGACTCACCGAGCTCCTTTACCAGTTTCTCGAGAGCCTCCCCAAATAACAATCTGCCCTTAAAGGGCAGTTTACCGAGGCGGGACTTGGAAGAACCGTCAGCCGCCCAGTTGCGCAACCATAGGGACCGGCGCGCTGCCACCGCGGACGCCATACTATTAGCCAAGGCGCGGATTAAATCATAAAACAGATCCGCCAAGTAGGCCGAGCCGGACTCCAGCCGGGTGACCTCCAACAGGCCTTGCTGGTCTAAGCCGGGGCTCGAGCGCAAGCGCTGCGACCACCGCAGACACGACCGAGCCACCCAAGCCCCGCAAATAGAGGCTTGCAATGACACGGCATCCGTATCGAAGGTTTGCTTCAGCAAATTATCAATCTTCTTATCCTGCCCGTCCTTGAGGGCCGCCGCCCCCTCAACCGGGATGGTGGTTTTCTTGGTCACTGCGGAAACCGTAGCATCCACTCGCGGAGACTTAAACAAGTCCCTGTCCTTGTCGGCGAGGGGATAAAGCCGATTCATGGTCCGAATCCCCTTCAAACCGGATTCCGGGTGCTCCCACTCCGCCTGTATCATCTGTTCCACCACGCGGTGGACGGGAAAAACCACCTGGGTATCCCTGACGGCCTGAATGAGAGGATCCTCCAGACCCTCTTCCTCCAGGGACCGCACTGCCGAAAGGTTAAGTGCCTGAAGGGACTCCGTAACCAGAGGAACCAGCTCGTCCTTCCGAAACACCCGAATGATCCGAGCCTGATCCTCCGGCTCGGGGATCTCCCCATCCTCCAATTCCTCCGCTTCAGTCTCAGGATCGCCCTCCGCCTCGGACTCCAGAAGCCCCAGGGCGTCCTGCTCCTGTTCCCCCAACCGGAGCCGCTTGACCCCGGGTGGAGAGGAGCGCTGAGCCACCCCAGTGACCCCCGAGGGGAGAGAGGGGGGCCCAACCTCCGGCCACTGACCGGACCTGCTCAAGTGGAAAGCCTGATGCATGAGGAGAACAAAATCAGGGGAGAATTCCATAGGTGGGACAACTATAGCCCCCTGCTGGAGCGCAGCCACCGACCCACTGGCCGGTGGAACCGACCCAGACTGAGGGATGCTCGGAGAAAGGACACTGTCCCCTGAAGTAGAAGCATCCCCAGGGGTAGCCTGCTCCTGGACATGCACAGAGTGTTCCAGCTCTGCGGGCACTGCAGCGCAGCCCCTGCAGATGCCAGAGTCAGTCCCTGCCGCTCTGCGGGACCCACAAATCACACATTGGGGTTTGGAAGCCATCCCAAGACCACCTCTGCCCAGCGGGATAGAAGGGAACCGGCACAGAAAAGCCCACACCACAGGGGCAATCTCATGCAAATCAGTCCCGGTTGAATAATAAAACTTTTTTTTTTTTTTTTTGCAAGAAACAAACACACTCCCCAGACTCCCAGGGGTGCCCTGAGCAAAATCGCCAGCAAAAGGAACCCCAAAAACCCCAGGGGAACCTGTGCACAAGTGATCAAAAGTGCCTCTAAAAGCACACTTTATAAATCCAAAATGGCCGCCGCACTTTTTCACCCGCGGTAAAAAACGGCGCGAAAATACAAGGACAAATAAATAATATGTAAAAGAAAGAAAACGACCCTCAGATACAGGGCAAACGATCAAATTTAGGAAAAATTGCCAAATGGGCTCAGGAGAGCCTACAGAACGCTGGCAGCCCTGACAAGAGAGCACTGCTCACAAATACAGACATAAAATGAAAACTCCTACCAGCTCAGGAACAGCAAGGACACAGCCAACTTCACACAGTGTCAGCCACTGCTGTATCAGGTATGGCTTTTCCCCGTACAGTCAAGGGGAAGCTCACCCAAGGCTGATAAAATTAGCCAGGCAAGAAGACAGGAGCCTACAGGTCTGACTTCCTCCCGAGTCTCCTGTGCCAAAGCACTAGAGAGGCATGTTTCTTTCACTTTTCCTTTTAAAGATACAACTAGCTATTAAATAAATAGCAAATAAATGTCCCAAAAACAAACCCTAAAAGACTAACTAACAAGTGTTGCTCCTTCAAGAGTCACTCAGTGTGCCCAGCAAGGGCACAGACGTCTTCAAGCTGCAAGAGACTGGACACACTGGGGGGCTTCTGGGAGCTCCTGCTGGATATGTACTACAGAAGATTTGATTGGTCCAGTCTCCAGGCTGCAGTAGAAGGTGCACTACCCGATTGTGGAGGACTAAACTGGATATCCGCACAGGAAGTTAACATTAATTAGCATTCAGTTGAAGAAAGTCAAAGGCTGTTAATCTTTGTAGGTACTGCTGTACTTGGAAAGCAAAGTTGCTTACCTGTAATAGGGGGATCTCCATGGACCACAGGGTAAGTCAGTCACACACTGTTTATGTCATTTGATGGCTCCGTAGATGGATAGCTCTGCTAGAACTCACAGAAGCCTAGAAAGCCTTTCTGAGCATTTGCCCACCATGGTCCCTGCCCATTTTCACCTCAAGTGTATTCTCCAGCGTTAGGCAGGTGGATTTCTGTGGCTAGCTTATCCTGCTGTCCATGGAAACTCCCTTTTACAGGTAAGCAACATAATTTTCTTCGTGGACAAGCAAGATGATTCAACCACACACTGGTGACTCCCAAAAGGTTGTGAAGGGGAGCTGTGCAGAGGACTTGTGTTCATCTCTTACAGTCCGTGTGGTATACAGTGGTTGGATGAATATGCATAGAGAAGACAAAGTCTAAGGTTAGATAAGGACAATGGAGACCTTATGTGATACTACAGATCACATACCATACGGAGTACAGGAGTAGCCTAAGGTTAAAGCACCGGCTTGGGAACCAAGAGACCAGGGTTCAATTCCTACTAGCACTCCTTGTGGCCGTGGGCAAGTCACTTAACCCTCCATTGCCTCAGAAAAAAAAGCCACGTTATCTATGTCCCTATTTAATGTACATTATCAAGTTTAAGTTGCAATGTAAACCGCTTTGACTATAGAATGATAAAACGGTATAAAGAAAAACCCTGCTAAATAATAGAGAAACAGTATGAGTGGAAAATAATGGAAACATAGCCAGCCATATGTCACATTGCTCCCAGTCCCAAGCAATGTGGCTACAGGAGATATAGACTTCAAATAGCACACAGAGGCAGGTTGTCGGACTAAAAGGGATTGTCAGCTTGATCATAAGCAGACAACACATTCCAGCTGCCTTTTGTTTTGCAAGGGGCATGACTTATAGTGGCAACATCAAAACAATTTGGATCATAGGGGGCGGCAGCAATGGTGGAGTCCTATGGTGTTTGGATTCATCAAGAAGACGAGAACGTCTTTGCAGACTAGAGTGCATTGCCTTTCTGCATGGTAGCCCTAATATGATCCTAGACAGACAAGCCTGCATGAAAACATAGGATGAATGCATTCCTGGAGCTAAATGCAAAGTGTGACCTGCTGTGGCTATGATCATGCAATTTGGATAACGGCGTGCTCCTTAGGTGCGCTCCTTGGGGTCGCTCCGATAGCTGAGGCCTCACGTTTAATGCACCTTTACTTCTCCTTATATCCTTAGTGCTGTATCCTTCCCTGGCATCCGGAACAGATTGTCTGCTTATTCCACCTGCTTCCACTACTGGCCTCGTGATTCAGTCGCCTCAGGTACAGTTCCCTCTCTGCTCATTTACTCCCTCCTCCCCCCCTACATCCACTACTCTATGGCCCTCATCCCCATACTGTGGGGCAGACGTTTAGATAAGGTTGCCAGCCTGCGTTCGCTGTTACTCCAACCTTCGTCTCTGTCTGCCTTCTGCATGTGCTTCCTCCTTTCTTTCTGCCTCCCCCACTCCTGGCCTCCCTCAAAATTAGGTCTTTTGAATTGCAGATCCTTGAGATCTAAAAAACTCTCCTTATTCAGGACCTCATTTCCCAGGAGTCCTATGACCTTACCCTCCTTACTGAAACATGGGGAGGATGCTCTTCTTGCCCGCTGTCTCCCTCCTGGCTTTTCTGCGATCTCGGTTCCCCGTATCGGCCGCTCAGGTGGCGGCATAGCAGCCATTCTGCGTCCCTCCCTCTCCTTTACCCAGCTCTTTTCCCCCTCACTGCACTACCCTGAATCCCTCCTTCTCCACCTTCACACTTCTCCCCCGATACATGTTCTTCTTGTCTACTCCCCTCCAGCTTCTCATTCCAACCATCTCTGACCTCTCACTGACTTTCCCCCACCTACTTATCGCAGGTGATTTTAATCTTCATCTGGACTCCCCTTCCTCCTCCAGGGATCATTCCTTCATTTCTCTCCTTCAAGATCTGTCCCTTGTGCAGCACATTCCCTTTCCCACCCATTCTGCTGGTCATACCCTCGATCTACTTCTGACCTCATCTTCCTCTACACTCACGCTTCGTAACTTACGCTCTCTTCATCTCCCCTGGTCAGATCATGTTTGTCTTTCCGCTTCTTGCCTCCACTCAACTGGGTTCTCCCCCTCCCCTTCCCCTTCCCCTTCCCCTCCCCCTTCAACACCTCCCCCTGTGCGCCTCTCACGTGTCATCACTCCGCTCACTATTCAACAATTCCCCCCAGCAACCGAGCTCTTGCCTCCTGACTTTTCTTCCCTTTCCCCCAACTCCCAGACTTCCCTCTGGACCTCTACTCTCTCTGCCACCTTTAATCGTCTTGCCCCTTTGTGTCCTCGCCCACCACACCGTCGACCCTCACATCCCTGGTACCAGAGCGGGCTCCACCTACTTCATACCCACCTCCGCAGAGCTGAGCGGCTATGGTGAAAGGCTCCCTCCCCATCTACTTTAGCGTCCTTTAAAGCACATCACTTGTACTACTGTTCCAAAGTTCACTCTGCCAAGCGTACATACTTCTCCGATGCAATCTCTAATGCCCCTAATCAGACCAGACATCTCTATGCCACTTAGATCCCTCACCTCGCTTCATTCCTCATCCTCTACCACATCTGTTCAGCCACCCCACCCCCCACCACTGCTGGCATCCTTTTTCAACAACAAGATCTCCTCTCTAAGAGCATCTCTGTCCTCCTGCCCAAGCCCCATCCCCCCCCTCTGTTGCATCCCCTCCCCCCACCTCTCAGCTTTTACACACCTGGTCCTCCTCCTCCCTAACCTCCACTGCAGAGCTCCATCAACTCATCTCCTCCTCCAGAAAGACCTCTTGATCCTATCCCCTCCTCTTGGCTGCTTACCCCCTCTCTAGCACTTCTTCCCTATATCCTCTCCATGTTCAACTCTAGTCTTTCCACAGGGTCTTTCCCCCACCCCTGGAAGCACGCTCTGATCCGTCCTATCCTTAAGAACCCTTCTCTTGATCCTCTGGTTCCCGCTCACTACCGTCCTGTTTCCAATCTTCCCTTTCTTTCTAAACTCGAAAAAATCGTCTTTGCACAACTCTCTCACCACCTTGACTCTACTAACTTTTTACACCCTTGTCAATCTGGATTCTCCAGGACCAAGCAGGAATCAGTCCTCACATATGGGTGTCATCGGCGCCGATGAAGCCCCAGCGGAGCATTTCCCCAGCTTTCTATGAAAGCCTTTGGGAATGCAAGCACGTATGCACAGTTCCCTTCCCGCCTAAAGGTGCCATCTTACCTCAGTCTCTTTTTTTCCGTGAAGCCCGGACGTATGTCCCGTTTTCCCGGTTAAAATCAGATTTTTTAGCAATTTTTGCTCTTTTTTCTACCGGTTCGATGCCGGTTCCTCTCCCGCTGAGTTCGGTACACCGGTATCGAGCCCGATTCTTCTTTTTTGGTTTTTGCCCTTCGTGGCTGGCGTTCGTGCCCTTTTTTCTCTTTTTCCCTGGAAGGCCAGTCTTTTGACCTCGCGGGGACTCTTTTTTTTCCCCCGATGGCTTCCAGTGGCTTTAAGAAGTGTGATCGGTGTAAGAAACTAATGTCTCTCACCAACACACAGGACTGCTGCCTTCAGTGCCTCGGCCCCGACCACGATCCTAAGTCATGCGGGGCCTGTGGGAAAATGTCTTCCAAGGCACTACGAAGTCGACAGCAGCAAAAGGAAAGGCTTTTCTTGGACTCAGCCTCCGGCCGAGCCCGGACCTCGTCCGAGGCCTCGACATCTCGGGATTCCGATCCCGAGCGCCGTCGAAGCTCCTCGGACAGGGGCTCCTCCGACCGGGAACGCAAGAGGAAGAAGCGGCTCGCGAGGGCGTCGTCAGAAGAGGTCCCTGGCTCCTCGAGGGCCAGGTCTAAGACCCCCGACCGTCGCCCCGGGCCTGTGGAACCGGAGAAGCCTGCCAAAGTTCCTCGTGTGGAGCCCGAGTCTGCTGGACACGTAAGCCCCGTAATCCTCGTGGACTCTCCTCCCAGGGAGCCGCCGCCGAGTCGGTGGCTGCTGCGTCTCCTGAGCTGAGTCTCAAGATGACAGCCTTGGAGAGCAGAATGTCTGCCTTCATGGAGCAGCAGCGGGCACTGATGGCCAGCCTGTCTGGCGCATCTGCCCCGACCACCGGGACATTGACGTCAAAGTCGACCCCGTAGGTCGAGCCGATACTCGAGTCCCTCGTGGCTTGGAGTCGACCTCAGTCTCGGTCACCTTCGACCTCCCGTTCGGGACCGAGGGCGTCGACGCCGGTGCTTCCGGCGTCGGTGCGGGTGCTCCAGGGGACCGCGGGGTCAGACCCCGACTCTTCCTCGGATGAGTCAGCTTGGGAGACGGAGGACGAGGAGTCTCCCGATACCTTTAAGACTCGGTGCGTCCCTTCGGACTCACTGCAGTCTGAACCCCGGAGTAGGTCCCCTCCGGAGGACACCCGGTTCTCGGAGTTCGTCCGGGATATGGCCACTGCCTTGGCTATTCCGGCGGATCCCGAGGAGGAGCCTCGAGCTGAAGAGCTTGAGGCCCTGCAGTATGACTCTCCTCAGAAGGAGGCCTTTACTGTCCCGGTTCCTCCGATGCTGGAACGGCTCCTCTTCCGTATGTGGGAGGCACCGGCCTTGGCGCCGGTTCTTAGCAAGCGGGTCGATTCCATCTATCGACTCCGGAAGAGCCCTGGGTTTCAAAAGGCACAGCTACCACAGCATTCCATGGTTGTGGAATCGGCCATGCATCGTCTGAAGAGTCAGAAGATGCACTCCGTGGTGCCTCCGGCAGGGAGGCCCGAAACCTAGATGGCGTCGGTAGAAAGTGCTTTCAGGGCTCGATGCTTGCTTGCCGTGTCCAGTCTTACCAGCTGTACATGGGCATGTACTTGCGGGATCTGGCCAAGGAGTTGGCTGGATTCTCTGCTGGTCTCTCCAGGGAACCCTTGCAGAGATTTAAGACCTTGTCCTCGGGGATTCGGGACTGCTCAAAGTTCATGTCCCGCACCGCCTACGATGGCTTCAAGGCTTCGGCCCGAGTTGCGGCAGCCGGCATTGCGGCTCGACGCCAGGCATGGCTGCAGTCATCGGAACTCGAGCCATGGGTTCAGGACAAGTTGGTCGATGTCCCTTGCCAAGGTGAAAACCTTTTTGGCAAGCACATGACCGAGAAGGCCGCTCAGCTCGAGACCGAGCACCTCACCCGGACAAGGCTGTCGAGGAAGACCTCTGCCCCTTCTCATAAAAAGAAGGGCTTGGGTAAAAAGCCCTTTTACCCGAGGAAGGGCACTGCCTACAAACAATATCAGGCTGCCCAAGCTGCCCCCCAAGGTCAGCAAGAAAAGGGCCAGGTTAATGGGCCCCGTAGGCAGAGGACCCCCAAGCCTCAGGCCCCAGCTACCACTCAGCAGGGTGGGGGTTTTTGACTCCTTGAGCATAGCCTTTCCTCCACTGCTCTCCCAACCCTGCACAGGAGGTCGTCTCGCCCTCTTTGCCCACCAGTGGCCCCTTATCACCAGGGACAGTTGGGTGCTGGAGATAATCCACAAGGGATATGCCCTCCATTTCCACCAACTGCCACCCCCATATTTTCCAGGGGAGCCTCCAAGGCCTCCTCTGCACACAGCCCTTCTCCGTCAGGAGCTTCAGGGTCTGTTGGTGGACAGGGCGGTGGAGCCTGTGCCTCCCCACTTGCAAGGTCACAGATTCTACTCCAGGTATTTCCTGGTGCCCAAAAGGACCGGTGGCCTTCGTCCCATTCTGGACCTCAGAAACCTCAACAAGTTCCTAGTGAAAGAAAAGTTCAAGATGCTTATTCTTGGAACCCTTCTGCCCTACCTCCAGCAGGGAGATTGGCTATGCTCCTTAGATCTAAAGGATGCGTACATTCACATCCTCATTCATTCAGACCACAGAAAGTACCTAAGGTTTATAGTGGGAGGAAACCATTATCAGTACAGAGTGCTGCCTTTCGGCCTCACCTCCGCCCCCAGAGTCTTTACAAAGTGCTTAGCAGTGGTGGAGGCCTACCTGAGAAATCAGGGCATCTTTGTCTTCCCCTATCTGGACGACTGGCTCATCAGGAGTCAGACATGTCAGGAGGCCAATCAAGCCACCCTCAGGACTATTGCTCTTCTACAACACCTGGGGTTTGTCATAAACTTCGCAAAGTCCACTTTGCTCCCTTCCCAGAACTTGGAGTTCATAGGGGCAAGGTTGGACTCTCTCCTGGCAAAGGCATTCTTGCCAGAAAACAGAGCCCGAAGGTTAATGGCCTTGGCCAGTCAGTTTCTCAGCAGGTCCCTGGTCTCCGCCAGGCTCTGCCTGAGGCTTCTAGGTCACATGGCTTCGACAGTACATGTGACCCCCAATGCCAGGCTCCATATGAGGCCTGTACAGTGGTGCCTTCGGTCTCAGTGGTCACAGGCAGCCTCAGAGACAGGATAAGGGTGTCCAGACAATTTCTGCACTCCCTCAACTGGTGGCTACACCCACCCAATCTGCTGCAAGGGGTGCCCTTTCAGATTCCAGATTACACTGTGATGCTAACCACAGATGCCTCCCTGCAAGGCTGGGGAGCACAATGTCTGGGCAAGTGCACTCAGGGCCTCTGGTCTCCCTGGGAAGCTGCACAGCAGATCAATCTCCTCGAACTCAGAGCTATTCGATTAGCGCTCAAAGCTTTCACTCCTGCCCTGGCTCAACAGTCTGTCCTGATTCAGACAGACAACCAAGTTGCCATGTTTTATGTGAACAAACAGGGTGGGACTGGGTCCAGGATCCTTTGTCGGGAAACTCAGGACCTTTGTTCTTTTGCCCTCAAGCACATGATGCTCCTCAGGGCTGTGTACCTTCCTGGCCAGGACAACTACCTGGCCGACAGATTGAGCAGGATACTGCGGCCCCACGAGTGGCAGCTTCATCCTTCAATAATTCAGAAGATCTTCCTGAGATGGGGTCTCCCTTTGATGGATCTCTTTGCCAGCCCCATCAACAAGCAACTGCCACAGTTCTGCTCCAGGCAACCACATCCTCTGCGGACGCTTTTCTGGTATCGTGGTCTCAGGGCCTCCTCTATGCGTTTCCTCCCACGCCCTTGATGGCCCGAACCCTATTCAAGATTCTCCAGGACAAGGCCTCGGTCCTGCTGGTAGCCCCCAGGTGGCCGAGACAGCCTTGGTTTCCTCTTCTGCTTCAACTGGCGGTGGATCCTCCACTGCCTCTGGGGTTGCAACCTGACCTTCTCACACAGGACCAGGGTTCCCTTCTGCACCCCAACCTCACGTCTCTCAATTTGATGGCCTGGAGGCTGCAAGGGTAGTTTTGGCTCCCTTGGGCCTACCTCAGGAAGTTGAAGAGGTTGTCCTAGCCTCCAGGAAACAATCCACTAGGAAGACCTATGCTCTCAAGTGGAAAAGGTTTTGTGTGTGTGGTGTCACCTACGTACAGATGATCCTTTCTCCTGTACTGTGCCAGTAGTTCTTCAGTACTTACTGCACTTATCCAATCAGGGACTTAAGTCCAATTCTGTTCGGGTCCACCTCTCAGCTCTAGCAGCTCACCACTCATTGGTAGAGGGACAATCTCTATCTGGTCACCCCTTGGTGTCCCGTTTTCTCAGGGGCTTGCTTTTGCTCAAGCCTCCCATCCGTCCTCCTGCCCCTGAGTGGGAGCTGAATGTGGTCTTGCAGCAACTGACTCACCCACCTTTTGAGCCGATGGCTACTTGTCCACTTCGCTTCCTCTCCTGGAAGACTCTCTTCCTGATAGCCCTTACCTCGGCTAGGCGAGTAAGTGAGCTTCAGGCCCTGGTCCGTGACAGGCCTTACACCAGGATTTACAGGAACAGGGTAGTCCTCAGGACTCACCCAAAGTTCCTCCCAAAAGTTGTCTCCTCTTTCCACCTCAATCAGGAGGTGATTCTTCCAACATTCTTCCCTAGGCCTCATGTTAGCCAGGCTGAAGCAGTCCTGCATACCCTGGACTGTAGGAGGGCCTTATCCTTCTACTTTGACTGTACACAGGGGCATAGAAGGGCTACTCAGCTCTTCGTATCTTTTGACCCCAATAAGTTGGGGTTGGCTGTGTCCAAGCATACCTTGTCCATCTGGGTGGCTGACTGTATCGCCTGGGCTTATAAGGCGGCTGACCTTCCTTTGCAGGGTAGGGTCACGGCCCATCGTGTCAGGGCAATGGCTGCCTCAGTGGCTCATCTCCGCTCTGTGCCCTTGGTAGACATCTGCAAGGCTGCAACTTGGTCTTCAAGCCAGACCTTTGCAGCCCATTACTGCCTGGAGAGGGAGTCCCATAGGGACAGTGCTTTTGACCAGGCAGTACTCTGGAATCTCTGAGGTTTAGGCAACTCCTGCCCTCTGTTGGGCTACTGGTGGTGGTTGTGTCCTTGAAAAGCCTTTCTTTGCTGCTGTGACTAGAGGGAGTTCTCTTGTTCAGCCTGGGTTCCTCGGTAGCCCAGAGCTGGGGAGTCACCCATATGTGAGGACTGACTTCCTGCTTGGTCCTGGAGAAAGAGTAGTTACTCACCTGTAACAGGTGTTCTCCAGGAGCAGCAGGAATCAGTCCTCACAACCCTCCCTCCTCCCCTTGGAGTTGCAGTTGTACATAGTTTATTTTTCATTTGTGTGCTGTTCTTAGCTATGTCATTTGACTGAGGTAAGATGGCACCTTTAGGCGGTAAGGAAACCGCGCATGCGTGCCTGCATTCCCAAAGGCTTTCATAGAAAGCTAGGGAAATGCTCTGCTGGGGCTTCATCGGCGCCGATGACACCCATATGTGAGGACTGATTCCTGCTGCTCCTGGAGAACACCTGTTACAGGTGAGTAACTACTCTTTCCGTCAAGGCCATAGTGTTGAAACGGTGTTGCTTGCTTTCACCAATGCACTGCATGTAGCTCACGATCACGGGGATATCTCGGTGGCAGTAGCTCTTGATCTATCTGCTGCCTTTCACTTGGTCGACCACTCCCTTCTTCTTCTCCGACTACGGGAAGCGGGTCTTTGCAGCACCGTCTACCGCTGGTTCCACTCCTTTCTTTCCTCCCAGTCGTGTGCTGTTCTCTCCACCTCTCCTTCCATTCCCGCATCAGACAGACAGACAGACACTCTTCCTCTCTCATGCGGGGTCCCCCAAGGTTCTGTTCTGGCCCCCCTTCTTTTCAACCTTTTCTTAGCTCCTCTCGCTTTACTAATTCAACAGTCTGGTGTTTCCGCATTCTATTACGCAGATGACAGTTATTCTTCATCACACTTCTCCCTCTTGCCCTGATCTCTCCGCACTGAACTCCTGTCTTTCTACTGTGGCAGACTGGCTGATCCAGAACTGTCTTCACCTCAACCTAACCAAAACTATTGCTATCTGGTTCTCCCACGGTACCCCACCCCCCTCGCTGGCCCCCTCCTTTTCTGGCACCCCCATACCTTTGGTCTCTACATTTCGCTATCTGGGTGTGCTCTTTGATTCTGATCTTTCTTTTAAGGCCCACATCTCTCACATCACTAAGTCTTCTTTTTTCTCTCTCTATCAGAACTGTGCAGTCCGCCCCTTTCTTTCCCCGTCTGCTCTCAAAACCTTGCTACTTTCTCTTGTCATGTCACGCGTTGATTTCTCCAATTCTATCCTTATTGGCCTTTCCAAATTTCAGCAGGCACGACTTCAGAGGATTCAAAATACTGCCACACGCCTCATTACCCACTCCTCCCTCAGAGACCATGTAACGCCTCTTCTCTTTCATCTTCATTGGCTGCCGGTTCCCTTCCGTGCTCAATTCAAACTACTCTCTCTTGTTCACAGGTCTCTCCACACTACCACCCCACAATACTTAGCTGATCTCATCACATTCCACACTCCCAGATACACTCCTCGCTCCTTTCACCTCAACCACCTTAACCTCCCCTCCCCCTCCCTTGCTCATTTGCATTCCACCCGTTCCTCTGCCTTCTTCACCGGTCCTGCCCTCTGGAACTCCCCCCCCCTCCCTCCGCTTAAACCCTGATCATACCTCCTTTAAGCGTGACCTTAAGACCCACCTCTTCTCCCTGGCCTTCGATCTCCCCTCACCTTTCATGTAATTGTTTCCTTTATGTCTGGTCTTCTCTCTTCTGTTCTTCTACTGTCCTGTCATTGACTGTAGTTCCTTTCCTTTTCCACTAGGCCTCGTGCCTTTACTGTATTTTTATGAAATGTAAACCGCCTTGCTTATCACCGAAGGGCGGTATATCAAATTGAATAAACAAACAAGGAGCAGGCAATAGCTGATAATTCTTATGGTGTTAGGTAAGTAGTCATTTAGCCTGGTAAATATGCAGTTAGCACAATCACTATAATCCAGTAAACAGAGAATTTCATTTGGGAAATTCCACAGAAACTTACAACCAAAGCCATAGTAAATGACAGCAGATAAAGACCAGTATGGTTTATCTAGTCTGTCCAGTAAGGTGGTTAGATTTGTACTGGTTGCTCTGTGCAGGTTACCCCGCCCCTCTAGTTTTGAGGTCGTGCAGACAGGGCCAGGCCCAAAGTTGGTTCAAGGTGTAGACAAACTTCAAGCCTTACACTCCCACTTAGTTGTTAAACCCTAATCGTTTAGCTTTGAATGCCTTGCTCTTTGCAGCCCCACTTGCCACTCTAGGAACCTCTTCGTTTGCCTAATTGTTGGGCCGGCCCTGTGTGTAGCCAAAGACCTTCACACTATCCAGGGCCGGATTTAGCTAGAGTGAGGCCCTACGCCAAGAAAAATTGTGGGCCCCTGTGCCGTCCGGGGGGGGGGGTGGGGCCCTGTGCCCCCCCCCCGTGCCGTCCTGGGCCCCCCCCGTGCAGCATCGCGGCTGTCTGAGGGGCTTCAGAGGGAGCCGGGGAAGCCCGCGCGAGGCCCCGGCTCCCTCTGTACAGCCGCCAGCGTGAAGAGCCTTTTCCTTCACGCTGGCGGCTGTTTCTGTGAAGCCGAGAATGCTGGGAAAGGATAAAGGTTGCCCTTTAACCTTTCCCAGCATTCGCGGCTTCACAGAAACAGCCGCCAGCATGAAGGAAAAGGCTCTTCACGCTGGCGGCTGTACAGAGGGAGCCAGGGCTTCCCCGGCTCCCTCTAAAGCCCTCCGGTGGGCCCTTGCCAGCTGTGGGCCCTACGCCACGGCGTACATGGCGTATAGGCAAATCCGGCCCTGACGCTATCCTTATCCTCCTTAACCTATCTAAGGCTTCTGACATTGTTAATAACCATCTGCTCCTTCGCAGATTGTACCCTGTTGGATTTAAAAATAGAAAACACTCCTTTATCTTGGTTTTCTTCTTACCTATCCCATCGTACTTTCAGTGTATTTTCTGACAGTTACTCCTCCATTGCTACTCAGCTACTGGTAGGTGTACCTCAAGGCTTGGTCCTAGGTCCTCTTCACTTTTCTCTCAACACACGATTCCTCAGTGCTCTGATCTCTTATGGCTTTCGGTAACATTGTTATGCTGATGGCTTCCAGATTTACCAAGATTCCAGTCCCCAAAGCTCTGCTCTGCCTGCTTGTCCAACATCAAACTCTCAGATCACGAATCACGTATAAGATAATTATGCTAGTGTTTAAGTCATTAAATCATACAGCTCCACTCAACTACTGGCAGGGTCTCCCATGATGGATAGGTCTCAGCTGAGGTGCCAGACCAAGACAAACCACCCATCTAGGCAGCAGCAGAATGGGACAGTGTTGACGACATAGGATCACATTTCTGTGACAACGGCAACAACACTAGAATTACCTGTGCAGAAGGCCTGGCAATCTACTTCCGTATGTTGCCACGAAAACCCAATGGATAGTCACAACAAAACAAATTGCACTATAGTGCTGGAAGATGAGAACCCCAGTTTGGAAAGCACTCAACTAGCTACTGAGGAGCAGCTGAAGATTTTTCAGAGTAAAAGCCAGCATTTATGATGTGGCTGGATCAAAGCCCCTGGGACATCTTACTGCTGATGTAGCTGTGCATCAAATAAGAGTCAGAAGCTGCAAAGATGTCTTATGTATTGGGACATGGAACGTATGAAGCATGAACCAAGGAAGTTTGGCGGTGATCAAGAATGTACTACTCGATCTGTACATTCTTGAACTGAAATGGACTGGCATCAGACACTTTGCATCTGATGATCACATGGTTTACTATGCTGGAAATGAAAGACAAAGAAGAAATGCTGTTGCAGTTATAATTAAGAAGGAACTGCATTGTATTTCATTACAGTCCTTGCAAATCAGTGAACACTTAATTTCTATTCGTCTATGAGGAATGCCCATCAACACAACTATAATTCAAGTATATGCCCCAACAGCAGCTCTAGAAAAGGATGGCGTTGATAAGTTCTATGAACAAGTACAAGCTGAAACCGACAGAACATGCAACAGGATATCCTGATAGTCATGGATGACTGGAACGCAAAAATTGGCAACAAAGGCGGCGGCAAAGTGGTTGGAAAATATGGACTTGGCAACAGCAATGAAAGACTGGTAGAATCCTGCAAGACCAATGATCTATTCATCTCAAACACCTTCTTCCAGCAACACAAGTGGCGACTGTACACATGGACTTCACCCAATGGATTGTACAAAAATCAAACGAACTACATCTGTGGAAGTCAACAACAGAAAAGCTCTACAACAAAGACAAAACCTGGAGCTGACTGATAAAGCTAAAATTGAAAAAAAGAAGAAGAGCAAGCCACTCATGAATGTAGCAAAATATGACCTTGAGAATATACCACCAGAATTTAAAGACTGCCTGCAAAATTGATTTGCTGCTTTAGATACAAATGACAGAGGTACAGAAGAATTATGGGATGACATCGAGGCTGTGTTGGACGAAAGTGAGAAGTCTACAAAAGGTGAGAATTGCCCAGAAGGGCAGAGAAGCTAAAGCCAGAGGAGAAAGAAAGGCAATTGCAGAACTCAGAGATTTGCAACATGCAGCAAGACAAGACAAGGAGAAGTACTACATTGATGCATGCAAGGAAAAAGAAGCAGAAACTATTTAGAGAAGAACAAGATCTGCTTCCCTAAAGCTAAGAGAGTTAAAGTAAAATTTCCAACCTCAGAATATTACAAGATGCTCAAGGATCCATGTTGAATGATGCTGAGATGATCAAGAAAAGGTGAAAAGAATATACAGAATCATTATATGATAAAGATCAAGTGGACCAACGACCGTTTCAACCTGTACCTTATGATCAGGAACCATTGGTGATGAAAAAAAGAAGTTGAAGCAGCATTGAAAGGACAAAGTACCGGAATTGATGGCATTCCCACTGAAGTATTGCAGCAATCTGACGCAGTTACCATACTTACAAAACTCTGCCAGGAAATTTAGAAAACATCATATTTATTTATTTTATTTAACAGGTTTTCTATACCGCCTTCTCCTTCAATCAAAGCGGTTTACAGGTTAACTCAAACGTAATACATATCAATATAGGTGGGTTAGGCATGCAAGAGTTGCTTGAACTTGACTTAACTTATTTACAATCTGTTAGAAGTGGGGTGGGTGGGAGTGCACTTATTGTCACTGAATTTGAGGGGGTAAGTTCAGTAATTGGGCTGCTATATGATGTCCCCAAAGTATTCTTTGTATGTTGGCCTGATCTACACAAACCCGAGCACCAGACCCTTGAAGTACTTTGGCAGACAGCTTGTGTTGTTGAGGGTTGTTTTGAATTTGATGTGGGAGCAGATTGGGAGACAATGAAGCTTGTTCAAGAGTGGTGTTATATAGTCTTGCTTTACTGCTCCATTGATGATGTGAGCAGCAGTGTTTTGGGCCAACTGCAGGGGCTGGGTTGCTTGTTTTGGTAGTCCACGATACAGCGAGTTGTATTCTGGAGGAAAGGTCCATAAACCATTATTAAAAGAGGGACCCAGGATATCACTGCTTGACCTAATACAAGCATTGTGGAACCAGTGTCTTTTGGGGAAAACTGCTAGGTACGTATGACCTAGATTGGCCACTGTTGGAAACAGGATACTGGGCTTGATGGACCTTGGTCTGACCCAGTATGGCATCTCTTATGTTCTTATGAGTAACAACAGCTTGAGTGACTGTGTGAAAGTGGTCTTCGCTGAGGAGGGGTTTGAGCTTTCACTTGATCGCCATCTTATGGTATGCATTCCTGGTAGTTCTGTTGATATGTGTGTGCAGGTTCAGGGTGCTGTCTAAGAAGACTCAGATCTCTCGCTTCTTCTTTTACCAGTATAGATGTTTCATGTATTTTGAGCGAGAGTGGAGGAGTAAATGATGTGTCTCGTGTGATTATGAGGGCTTCCGTCTTTTTGTAATTGATGTTTAGATTGTTATTGCCAAGCCATTTGGTCATCTCCTGTAGACAATCTGTCATAGTATTGTAGTCTGGATTTTCCAGGTTGAGCAACTGTGTACTGAATGTTATGTTGCTTGAAGATGTTGCATATCGGCTGAATGTAGAGGTTGAAAAGGAGTGCAGACAGTGAGGACCCTTGTGGTACGCTTAGGACCCAGTCAAACATGTCTGAGGTACTATTGCCTACACTTACTTGTTATTGCTGGTTGCTAAGGTAGGATTGGAACCATTTCAGCGTGTTATTATGGAGGCCAATATCTTGAGGTGGATTGTGTGGGACACTGTCAAATGCAGAGGAGATATTCTACCTCTCTGGATGTTATAATGAGCCTTTCCTCTTATCTCTTCTATTTCTTTGACTATCACTGTATCTCTTACTCTGTCCTATCTTATCAATGGCGTTCTTTTCATATTTTCAGTATCATTTATGTAATATTGTAAACCGCTCTGATGCTTTGGCCTGAGCGGTATATCAAGTGTAATAAACATACACATAATAAACATGTCGACGAAGATTAGTAAAAAGCCCTTTCTGTTGTCAATCCCCTCCCCCCCCCCCCCCACCTCAGATAACTTTTCACCCACCCCTCCAACCTCCCCTCCCCACAGCTACACCAACAGAGATCCAAGTTTTACCAACAGGAATACTTCCTTCCCCCCACGTTAAATGCTGTTTACAATTTCTAGTTTTTCTATTTTAGTTTTATATGTTTAAAGTTGCCTGCAAATGCTTTCAACTGTTCCATGTAAACCGTTTTGCTTTAGTAGAAAAACGGTATATAAAACGAGTTAAATAAATATGTTGAATAGCAGTGTGAGCAGGGTTTCAACACGGATTATGTCGGAAGCCATGTTGATGGGGATCGAGGGGGGCATGTGTGTCTACATGACCCTGCAGTTGCCGCTGTACTATCCTTTCAATTATCTTAGTTAGAAAGAGCAGACTTGAAATGGGGCGGTATGACACTGGGTCCGTATTATCTAGTGCAGTGTTCTTAAGTATGGGGCAGATGGTTGCTTGCTTGAGGGAGGGAGGCATGTATCCTTGGGTTAGGGAGGTGTCTATTATCTTGTGGACAAATTGGCCGAGTTTGCTACAGAGCATGGGTCAGAGGGTGCTGTGCTCGTATTTAGTGAGGTGATTGTGTGGGTAACTTGTTCTATGTTGGATACTACAAATTCACTCCATATGTGTTTACTGGAGGGGGTAGAGAGTTCCGCTGCTTTATTAGGTGGGGTATCTCTGTGTAGGGAATTTTGCTTGGAGAAAAGGAAGTTCGCAAATGATTGAGGATGGATCATTTCTTCAGCTGCGTGAGTTGGTTCCCTTGTTAGAGTTCGGGCAATTTCAAAGAGTTCTCTAGGCTTGTTGCATGATTTTAGGATAAGGTCGGTATGGTATTCTTGCTTATGGTGGTTAATTAGGCTATTGTATTCCCTTTGCTTCATCTGATATTGCTTTAAAGTGGTTAGTGTCTTGTTCTGTCTCCAGCGCCGTTCCAGCTTATGTAGTAATCTCTTGGTTTCCTGTATTTCACTGGAGTACCAGGGTGCTGATTTTGCTCTCATATCCTTGCTGTTAGGATTTACTCAGCTTGTTATTCTGGTTGCTGTTGATATTGTTGTATTCCAGGCTTCAATTGTCATATCTATATCTGCGATTTCTTGGGGTAGACTGGGGAGGATATCCTGTAGAAATTGGTCCAACTGACTGAAAAGATCTGCGTTTATACCAATACTGGAGAAAGGTGATCCAACTGACTGTGGACATTATCGTACAATTGCTCTGATCGCATATGCCAGCAAGATTCTACTCAAGATTGTAGTTTCTGCTGAATAATCTTACCTGGAATGAGAACTGCCTGAAGTGCAAGCAGGGTTCAGGAAAGGGTGAGGAACGAGAGAAAACATCGCGGATCTGAGATGGATACTTGAAAAGACAAAAAGAATACCAAAAGGATATCTCTCTCTCTGTTTTATTGACTACAGCAAGGCTTTTGACTGTGTAAACCATGAGAAACTCTGGGCCACATTAAGAAGCATGGGTATACCAGAAAACCTGATCATTCTCTTGCACAACCTTCTATTGTGATCAAGAAGCTACAGTTCAAAAGGAACAAGGAGAAACATGCAGAAAGTCATGGCTTAATGGGAGACAGCCAACATGGCTTTAGAAACATAGAAACAGAAATATGACGACAGAAAAAGACCACATGGCCTATCTAGTCTGTCCTTCCATATCAACAACTACAACAGTCCCCTTTTTACCTTTAGAGATCCTCTGTGTTTGTCCCATGCTTTTTTAAATTCAGTTACTGTCCTCATCTCTACCACCTCCACTGGGAGACTATTCCACGGATCCACTACTCTTTCCGTAAAGAAATATTTCCGCATATCACTCCTGAATCTATCTCCCTTCACCCTCATCCCATGTCCCCTCGTAGCAGAACTTGCTTTCAATTGAAAGAGGCTTTTCTCCCTGAACATTTATGACACGGAGGTATTTAAACATCTCAATCATATCACCTCTATCCTGCCTTTCCTCTGCTGCTGTTGTTAAGTACCGTCGAGTCGGAGTCAACTCATGGCGACCCTCTGGATAGCTATCCTAAATTGTGTTCGGTCTTCAGTCAGGCGGCTCATTGTTGACAGACTGGTACCCGTAGCTGCTGTTATTGTATCGATCCATCTCATTGCTGGCCTTCCTCTTTTGCGTTGACCTTCTATCTTGCCAAGCATAATGTCTTTCTCTAATGATCTCTCTCTTCGCATGATGTGTCCAAAGTATGAAAGTCGAAGTCTTGTCATCTGAGCTTCTAAAGAAAGCTTAGGTTTGATCTCCTCTAGTACTGACTGGTTTGTTCTTCGGGCAGTCCATGGTATACAAAGTATTCGCCGCCAGCACCATAATTCAAAGGCATCAATTTTCTTCCTGTCTATCTTTTTCTTCTGCCTTTCCTCTAAGGTGTACATATTAAGATCCTTTAGTCTGTCCTCATATGCTTTATAATGAAGACCACTAATCATTTTAGTAGCCACCCTCTGCACCGACTCCATCCTGTTCACATCCTTTTGAAGGTGCGGTCTCCAGAATTGCACACTATACTCCAAATGAGGTCGCACCAAAGACTTATACAGAGGCATTATCAACTCCTTTTTTCTGCTAGCCATTCCTCTCCGTATACACCCAAGCATCCTTCTAGCTTTTGCTGTTGCCTTTTCTACCTGTTTAGCTACTTTAAGATCATCAGACACAACCACGACTAGGTCCCGCTCTTCTTTAGTGGACAAAAGTACTTCACCCCCTATACTATATTGCTCCCTTGGATTGTTGCAGCCCAAATGCATGACCTTACATTTTTTAACATTAAATCCCAGCTGCCAAATTCTAGACCATTCTTCAAGCTTAGCTAGATCCCTCCTCATGTTATCTATCCCTTCCTGGGTGTCTACTCTATTGCAGATTTTGGTATCATCCGCAAAGAGGCAAACCTTACCTGAAAGCCCTTCCGCTATATCACTAACAAAGATGTTAAAAAGAATCGGACCAAGGACAGATCCCTGGGGCACACCACTGATAACATCCTTCTCCTCAGAGTGAGCTCCATTTACTTGTACTCTTTGTCGCCTCCCACCCAACCAATTTCTAACCCAAGCAGTAACTTTAGGGTCCATCCCTAGGGTGCTCAGTTTGTTTATAAGTCGCCTGTGAGGAAGTGTCAAAGGCTTTACTGAAATCTAAATACACCATATCTAGGGCTCTCCCTCGGTCCAACTCCCTGGTCACCCAGTCAAAGAAATCAATCAGATTTGTCTGACAAGACCTGCCTCTGGTAAATCCATGCTGCCTCGGATCCTGTAATCCGCTGGATTCCAGAAACCTCACTATTTTCTCTTTCAGTAGCGTTTCCAATAATTTACTCACCACCGAAGTTAAACTAACTGGCCTGTAGTTTTCAACCACATCCTTACTTCCGCTTTTGTGTAAAGGCACCACATGAGTCTCTCTCCAGTCCTTTGGCACTACTTCCGACTCCAACGAGGCATTGAAAAGGTCAGTCAGTGGAGCTGCTAGAACGTCCCCAAGTTCCCTCAGTATTCTTGGGTGTATCCCATCCGGTCCTATCGCTTTGTCTACTTTAAGTTGAAATAGTTTCTCACGAACACAGTCTTTTGAAAATTGTTCAAGATGTCCTTTGCTTCTGTTCCTATTTGTGGGTGTTTTCTGAGGTCCTGCTCCTGGTTCTTTAACTGTGAACACAGAACAAAAATATATTTGTTAAGCAAGTCCGCTTTATCCTTATCAGCTTCTAAATATTCCTCCCCTGCATCCTTGAGTCTGACAATACCACTCTTGCCCTTCCTCTTCTCACTAATATATCTGAAAAATGTCTTATCCTCCCCATTTTATTGCATTGGCTATTTCCTCCTCCTTTTGAAACTTTGCCTTCTTGACTACTTTGCTAGCTTCTCTAAGTTTTTCCAAATACAGATGCCTGTCTTCCTCTCTGTGATCGCTTGTATTTCATGAAGGCCTCCCTCTTTTTCTTCACTTTTTCAGGTACTTCTTTCGAAAACCATAGCAGTCTCCTTTTCCTTTTACCATTTTAACAAAAAAGGTTGGTTGCCCTTAAAATATCCCCTTTCAGTTCTTCCCACTGTTTTTCTACATCCCTCAGCTGTTCCCATCCAACTAACGACTCCCTGAGGTATTGGCCCATCTTCGCAAAGTTAGTCTTCCTAAGTCTAAGATCCTCGCCTTTGAATGGATTCTAACAGCCCTAGTCCTAATACTGAACCACACCATCTGGTGATCACTGGATGCAAAATGATCTCCCACTACAACATCAGAAACACTTTCACCATTGGTAAGCACCAAGTCCAGAATGGTCCCTTCACGTGTGGGGTCTGTTACCAATTGCCTGAATAATTCTCCCTGTAGAGAATCCAGGATCTCCTTACTTCTAGATGATACTGCAGCAGGAATGTGCCAAACAACATCTGGCATATTGAAATCACCTATCAGTAGCACTTCCCCTTTCCTAGCAATGCTGCGCACGTCTTCAATTAACTCTCTGTCCACCTCTTCCTCTTGTGAGGGAGGTCTTTATATCACACCAATGTAAATAGATTTCTCTTTCCCTCTTTCTAGTTTAACACACAATGCCTCCCCTCTCCCTTTTAAGCTCTGTAATTCCAAAGCTTTAATAGTAGTTTTTATATAGAGTGCCACTCCTCCTCCCCTACTTCCTACCCTGTCCTTTCTGAATAAAGTATAGCCAGGTATAGTTACATCCCAATCATGGTTTTCTGTGAACCATGTTTCTGTAACTACCACTAAATCCAAGTCAGCCACTCCCATCAAAGCTTCAACATCAGGGATCTTATTTCCCATGCTACGGGCATTTATACACACTGCTTTCCATATGTTACCCCTGTTACCCATTTCCATAAAGTTATTTAATGTATCACCTACCTGGGGGCTTTCTTCACCCATTCCCAATGAATCTAGTTTAAAGCCCTCTTCAGTAGATTAGCCAGTCTACTACTGAAGACACGTTGACCTTTCTTGGACAGATGGATGCCATCTCTGCTCTGCAACCCTTGAACAGCATCCCATGGTCTAGGAAACCAAAACGCTCTTGATGACACCATCCACGCAGCCATGCATTCATCTCCAGGATGCGAGGCAACAGAGGGTTAAGTGGCTTGCCCGAGGCCACAAGGAGTGCCTATAGGACTAGAGACCCCAATCCCTCCAGCCTGAGATTGCAGCGGGACTGCACCCATGCCATGTACCACATCCACATGGACACCATCTCCCTCTTCAGGCAACCGCAGTTCCACCTCACCATCCAACGCATGGATCGCACAAGCAGCAAACACAATGTGAGCCATCATGGACGTCAGATAGAGCAAAGACACATGCTAAATATGGTGTGGGGAGTGGCAAATGATCTGAACAAACACAATACACCTGTACATGCAGCAGCACACACCAGAAGCGGTGTATCCAAGCGTTCCACGCCCTGTGAGCGTAATATGCCCTACGTAAATGTAGCGTGCGTAGCATGTAGTGCGCAGAGATGTGCGTGTAAACGAACAAAACATTGGTGCGTACCGTTAACCATGCCGCTTACGCATGTTCGACATGCACTGCGCATGTGCAGTGTGGGGTTCCGTGTGCTTTCCGCATGCATAGGGCGCAGTCCCACTGCGCCGCGCATGCGCAATCCTACGCATGCACAATGCATGCAAGACCGCGTCCTATGCATGCATAAAGCGTGTCGCACATGCGCAGAAGGTTGAGGGTGTATAGTAGGCGAGACAGGCATTGGAGGATGGAGCGATGTGCGACAGGCAAAGAGATGAGAGAGAAAATACCAACATGCAGGGCAAGGAGACAACTGGTGAGCAAGGTGGGGGAACATCTAGCCAGCAGTCCCCAGAGGCAGGAGGGATGCATGAGGCAGAGTTGGAGGTGGCAGGGCCATAGGGGGTGTCCCGGCCCACACAGGACCAGCCTGAAATGCCACCAGGTGGCAAGAGAAGGAGGAAGCCGGTGCCCGAGGAGATCAGGAAAAGGGCCCTGCGATTCAGCCAGCAGGAAAACGACATCCTGCTGGCCAGTGTGCTGGAGAATTATGATGTTCTGTACGGGCGCCTCAGCAGCAGAACACCATTGAGCACACGGACCATGGTGTGGGAGGAAGTCCAGGAGGCTGTGGCCAAGGCTGGTGGCCCACACCGCAACCTGGAAAGCCTCAGGAAACGATTTAATGATATGAAGTGTGGAGTCCGTGCCCACATGATGGAGGAGAGACGGCTTCCGATGGGCACTGGTGGACCCATCGGACCTGCCCTGACCCCCCTGGAGCAGCAGCTGGCCGAACGATTGGGGCCCATATACCTGCATGGACTGTCCCCAGCGCTGGACACAGAGCATCCATTGGCAGGTACGTCTGAGATATGTAGTACAGGAAAAGCTAACAACCCAGCACATGCAGGGGCAGCCTCAGGGGGGTGCGGGGCCATGTCCCACTCGCGCTATCCTTGATCAAAACCTATGCCCCCTACCTGTAACTCCAATGTGCAACCTTATAGTGATCAGACAGCGCTGGGACTGGCAATATCCATTGTAGGAGCACCTGGGTTATCTTTACACAACGCTATGCAAGTAAGCCGTATTGTTTGTTCCTTGGCCAAATCCATGAATCTTACCTCAACCATCCTAGCCACTATGAATCATGAGATGTCCAGACTGTGGACGGCGATTCTGCAGAATAGGATGACCATTGATTTTCTGCTCCTACGCTTAAATCATGGCTGTGAGGAATTTGAGGGTATGTGTTGGTTTAATCTCACTGATGAGAATGTTTCCATTGAACGCTCTATTCAAGACCTACGTGATCTAGCTAATCATATCACCGCTCCTATAGGTGCTGGGTGGTTTGCGGAATGGTTCAATTGGTTAGGTGGACTTAAAGCCCTAGTGGTAGTGGTTCTCCTTATTCTCCTGGTATGTGTCATCCTGCCATGCTGTATCCCTATCCTTATCCGATTAATTACCTCCACCATTGAGACCATGGTGGACAAAACTGCTGCCCATGTGATGGCGGTATGCAAATACAAATCCCTTCCACAGTCAGATCAACTGCTATGAGGGAAAATTGGCCTCCTTCACTACAAGGCAAATTTTTCCCTTAAAAAGTGGGGAATGAGGTAGAAATCCAGGCAGAGCTGAGAGGTGGAAGGGTAAGTGAAAAAGGATACACCCCTCTTGGTGAAGTCATACCCTGGTACATGCTTGACCCTCCCCTTGTGGTAGGCTATGGCCTATGATAACCTGCAAATATGAAAGGCCTGTAAGTTAGGCCTTGATTCCAACCCCCATCTTAGTAAGAACCAAAAATCTGTAAGAGTCTGAGAAAGCTGCTTTAAACTGCTTAACAGGAAGTTTTTCATGAATTCATAAATTCTATATTATTCTCTTGTGTTCTGATGATAGAAATGTTTCAATACTTGCATTCCCTGAGCTAGAAACGACCTTGCAGTAGAAGTGTATCAATACCTAGAAACTGTGCCATTGTTAGAACAATCCTAGAAGGGGGAACCGAGAGCTAGGCCCAGAAAGGGTCTCTGATTGGACAAATGCAGGGGGCGTTGGGACCAATAGAAAGTCTGCATGTATCAAGCTGACGAAAAATGTATAAAATGAATATGTTTCTGTAAGAACTTTGCTCAGTCCTTTTTGAAGCTTGACTGTCTGGGCCTTGTGCACAATAAAATTGGCTTGGACCCTGCAATTGACTCCTGGATTTATTCGTTGTTTGCACTTCACTGCTACATATTCTTGGTGCGTTGGCCGGGAATGTGCGAGTAGTGGATGGTATTCAAGTGAATATTCCATGTATTTCGCCTCCACGTTTGGTCCGGTTGGAACCATGTCTGTCCGACCGCAGGGGAAACCTCAGGCGCCACCGGTCCTCTTGTATCGGGGAGGGTTCCGCCTTGCCTCGGCAGACCACTGGGTCCGGCTGGCCAACACCTCCGAACCCGAGGGGAGTCCAGAACCCAACCCATGAACTGGTTTGGTATCGGGAATCGGATCCGGTGAGTAGACATTTTCTTGCTTGATAGTCAGTGAAGCCTGGGGAAAGTCTTGCATGAGTATGTGAGACAAATTTGGTATAGACTAACTGGGAAAGTCTTGCATGAGTGCGCGAGACGAGAGAGCTTGATCACCTCTCATAAGGGCGGTCCTAGTACGCTCCGCATAAGGGTTAGCGGAAGCCGAAGCCATCGACCCTTTTGTTGGGATAGTCAGTCAGTAAAACCTTGGGCATTTGAAAAATGATTTCTTGTTGCTGGTATGAATGTTTGTGTGACTGAGAGGTCTTGAAATAGACCAAGCGAGAGCGGACTCCTGAGTAGCGCAGTTCCTGGCCGGGCGCCGTGCCCAGGTCGCGAAAAGGAGGAAGTGTTTGGTGTTTGTCCCCCCCCCCTTGTTCTGTGGGCTGTACGGACCCCTTTACCTATAGCCATACTACCTACCCTTACTGTCTGTTGTCGTGTACGTCATTACAATTATGGGAGGGGCGGAGTCCACACAAACTCCGTTGGAATGTATGATCAAGAATTTCCGTAAGGGATTTTCAGGAGACTACGGAATAAGAATGTCTCCATCTCGATTAGAAATGCTCTGTGATAGGGAGTGGCCTGTGCTGGCTACTTCATGGCCCCGTGGGGGCACCTTTGATGTGGGAATAGTCTCCCGTGTTCATCAGCTTGTACAAAAAACACACCCTGATCAGTTCCCCTACATCAGGGGTCTCAAACTCAAATTGCTTTGAGGGCCAAATGAGGACTTGTAAAGTAACCCGGGGGCCGCATAAGACGCGGGGCCTCATTTGCATAAGGGACCTCATTTGCATAATGTTACCATACACTAACTTTTAGTAAACATGCCTCTTTAATGAGTATGGATAAAGAAAGACTAAAAGATTTAGAAACAGGAAGACAATAATTAAACTGGGAACCCCAAAAGCCAAACTTGGAATGTACAACAACACTGTAGAAATAAAACTATAAATTAATTTCCTCTTGTACTAAACAAAGCGCAAACATTAATGATGCACATTTCCCAGAGCTGACATATTCCAGTTAATAAATTCAAAATAAAGAGATATTTTTCTACCTTTTGTGCATTTTTTTCAGTTGCAATTGTTCCAGCCACTTTCTTCTGGTTTCTTCATGTCTTCTGCTAACTCTCCATCGTCTGCTTCCATTTGCCCTTTCTTCTCTCCTAGTTTTTTTCCATTCTCTCTCTACATCTGCTTTAACATACTAATCTTTCTCCTTTTTCTCTTTCCTCATTCCTATTTCATCCACTCAAATTTTACCCCTCCATCCTCAATCCCCACTTACTCTCACAATACCTGGCCAATTGTAGATTTGTCTTCTCTCCCAGACAAAATATTTTTCCCCTCTCCATTTCACTTTCCCAGCTCCATCCCATTCTAATCCTCCCCCAACATCAGCTCCCTTCTAGTTCCAGCCCCACCCAGCATCCGCTCCCTTCTAGTCCCTGCATCAGTCCATTTCCAGTCCTATCCTAGCCTCACCATCAGCCCATTTCCAATCCTAGCCCCCCATCAGCCCATTTCCAATCCTAGCTCCCTCCCCTCACAGCCCATTTCCATTCCAAGCCCCCCTCCCCATCAGCCATTTGCAGTTCAAGCCCCCTTCCACTCAGCCCATTTCCAGTCCTAGCAACCCCCCCAGCACATTACCAGTCCTAGACCCCCCATAGCCCATTACCAATCCTAACCGCCCCATAGCGCACTTCCAGTTTTACCCCCCATCACCCCATTTTCAGTCTTACCCCCCCCCATAGCCCATTACCAGTCATAACCCCCCCTGCCAATAGCCCACTTCCAGCCCTAACCCCCATTACCCCATTTCAGTCAGCCCCTCCATAGCTCATTACCAGTCCTAACTCCCCCCATCAGCCCACCTACAGTCCTTCCTAACCCCCACCTGCCCATTTCCAGTCCTAGCCCCCACCATAGCCCATTTCCAGTCATAACCCCCCCTGCCAATAGCCCATTTCCAGTCCTACACCCCCCCCGCCAATAGCCCATTTCGTCATACCCCCCCTGCCAATAGCCCATTTCCAGTCATACCCACCCCCTCGCCAATAGCCCATTTCCAGTCATACCCCCCCCTGCCAATAGCCCATTTCCAGTCATACCCCCCCCCTCGCCAATAGCCCATTTCCAGTCATACCCCCCCCCTGCCAATAGCCCATTTCCAGTCCTACACCCCCCCCCCCGGTAAATAAAAAAAACAACCTGGCTTCTGCTGCTGCTGCAGCAGAAAATCAGCTGTCCCGCGGCCCCTTTCTCTCTGCGCGAGAGCCCTGAGTGTGCTTCCTCTGCGGCGTGCTTTTTAAGCCGCGAAGAGAGTATTTCCCTCTCGCGCGGCTTAAGCCTATTCACTTTTCAAGCCTCGCGAGAGGGAAATACTCCCTTCGCGGCTTGAAAAGCACGCCGCAGAGGAAGCACATTCAGGGCTCTCGCGCAGAGGGGAACGGGCCGCAGGACAGAGCAGCAGAAGCCAGTTTTTTATTTTTTTAAAATTGACCGTCGATTCTGCCGTTGCCACGGCGGCAACGGCAGCAGCAGAAGCAGAAGCCGTCGCGGGCCGCACAACCTTCTCCCGCGGGCCGCGTGTTTGAGACCCCTGCCCTACATAGACTCCTGGCTGGGTGTTTGCGAGAGGCAGCCCCCTTGGATGAAGTGTTGCTATGAGGAACAGTGTAGAATATTAGTAGCAACCACCAGGGGAACCCGGAAGTCTGGGGAAGGGAAGCCGCCTGTGTATTCTGCCTCAGAGTCCCCAGAAATCCTGGCCCGTTTACCCCAGTATCCATATAGGTTAGTTCCCCCAGCTCTACCACCTGAAGTTGAGCCTGATGAGGTACCTCAGCAATTACCGTAGCAGCAGCAAAAGAAGCCCACCTCCCCGAGTGATAGCCCTGAGTCAGGCCCAAGTACATCAGGAGGATTAGGGTCCCCCCGATGATACTGGAAGCGGAGGCTCTCCTGCCAGTTCAGGGTCACCTGTTAAGGAAGCTTATACCCGAGAACCGTATGATTTAAGAAGTGTAACCCCGAAGAAGGAGAAAGCAGGGCGCCTAATGCCATTGCGCCAAGTACCTGGTCTACCTATCCTAAATGAACAAGGCCAGATAGTGCCAGGACCAGCCAGTCTAATCTACGTGCCTTTTTCCACTACTGATTTATTGAACTGGAAAACGCATTATGCATCCTATACTGAAAAACCCCAAGAATTGACGGAGTCAGTGTCTAGCATAATGCAAACTCATCAGCCCACCTGGTCTGACTGCTGCCAGCTCCTGTCCACTCTCTTTACTACCGAGGAGTGAGCATGAATTGTACAAGCAGCCATCCGCTGGTTAGAAGAGAATCCCATAGAAGGGGGGGGGGGGGGAAATGAATCTCCCACAAGCTGCCGCCGCAGCTTTCCCGAATGAAGATCCTAGATGGGATCCGAATGACGAAAGGGGGCGGCAGCCCTAACTCGATTTCACCAGGCCTTGCTGCAGGGCCTGAGGAAGGGAGGCCAGCGGGCCATGAATATTGGGAAGGTATCAGAAGTTATCCAGGGCCCGAATGAGAGCCCAGCAGCCTTCTATGAGCGGTTGTCTGAAGCTTATAGATTGTATACCCCATACGATCCAGCCACCCAGGAAAATTTGCGTATGGTAAATGCAGCCTTTTTCAGTCAGTCCCAGAGAGATATAAAACGAAAGTTACAGAAACTGGATGGATTTGCGGGCATGAATACAGCACAGTTAACGGAAGTTGCTCAGAAAGTGTTTGTGAATCATGAAAATGAACGTGAAAGTGAACGTAAAATGAAGAAGAAAGCAGATTTTCTTGCTGCTGCTTTAGTTGAACGACGTGAAGAAGGTTTTCTTAATCGAAGGAGCAGAGGACGTGGAAGGGGTCATGAAAATAATTGGACCCCGCTGGGTGCAAATCAGTGTGCCCATTGCAGAGAAGGACATTGGAGAAATGAATGCCCACATCTTGAAGACTCCACTCCCAGGAGGGGAGGAGGGAGTCCCTGGAGAACAAGAGATCGATTCCAGCGTCGTGGAGGAATGAACCGAGCACAGATCCAGCGAGAGAGGGAAGAAGCTATTGAGGGAGTGGCAGTTGCGAAGGGCTATGACATGGATGAAGACTAGGCCAGACCGGGCTCCAAGTTCACCCTGGGTCCCCAGGAGCCTATGGTCAGTTTGAAAATAGGGGACCAATATATAGACTTTATGGTGGATACAGGAGCCAAACATTCAGTAGTGGCGAAGCCAGTGGCCCCTCTGTCCTCTCGATCTGTCACCGTTGTCGGGGCCACTGGGGCTAGGGCCACTAAGCCTTTCCTGCAGAACCGCACGTGTGAATTAGGGGGACAGAAAATAACGCACCAGTTCCTGTATATGCCTGAATGCCCCATTCCACTCTTGGGCCGAGATATGCTTGCCAAGCTCCAGGTGCAAATATCCTTGGCTGAAGGGAGAGAAATGCAAATGACTGTGAACCCAAAGCCTGCTGGATTGATGGTGCTGACTGTCCCCTGAGAATTAGAGTGGCGGTTCTATAGTGCATCTCCAATCAAGCCAGCTAGTTCCTGTATGCCCACCAACCTTTCAGCCCCACCTGGCCTAGCGAAGAACATAGCCCCCATCATTATCACCCTCAAGCCAGAAGTGGAACCAGTGCACATGAAACAGTATCCTCTTCCTCGACCAGCCATTGAAGGTATCCACTGTCATCTAAAGAAACTGCTGAAGTATGGACTTCTCAAGGAGTGCCAGTCACCTTGGAACACCCCTCTTTCTCCCAATCAAGAAACCTGGGCCAGGGGATTACCGCCCAGTACAAGATCTGAGGCGAGTAAATGATGCAGTTGAAACTATACACCCAGTGGTACCAAATCCTTATACTCTCTTGGGACTGATCCCCGCTGAGGCTACTCATTTCACCGTCCTGGACCTGATCCCCGCTGAGGCTACTCATTTCACCGTCCTGGACCTAAAAGATGCCTTCTTCTGCATACACCTAGCCCCCACCAGTCAACTTTTGCTCGCTTTTGAATGGCAAGACCCCACAACAGGAAGGCGGGGTCAACTAACCTGGACTCGATTACCTCAAGGATTTAAGAATTCACCTACTCTCTTCAGTGCTGCTTTAAATCAAGATCTTTCAAGTTACTCTGTGAACCCAGGACAAACGGTTCTTCTTCTTCAGTATGTGGACGACCTGCTCATAGCCACAAATTCAGAAAGTGAATGTCTACAAGCCACCAGTGAACTCTTGCACCTTCTAAATGAGGCTGGATACAAAGTCTCTAGAGCCAAGGCACAATTATGCCAAACTGAAGTTAAATATCTGGGATTCCAGTTGTCCAGCGTAATTCGACGCCTGGGTCCGGAACGAAAAAAAGAAGCTGTATGCAGTATTCCTACTCCAACCACCAGGAGGCAAGTGAGAGCCTTCCTGGGGGCCGCAGGGTACTGTCGCATATGGATCCCCAATTTCGCTCTGCTGGCAAAACCATTGTATCAAGCTACCAAAGGAATGGAAAAGTCTCCATTGGAGTGGGGACCTGAACAGGATGCAGCCTTTCGATCTCTGAAAACCGCCCTGATGTCATCACCAGCTCTGGGTCTACCAGATGTCCAGAAACCTTTCCGTCTCTATGTCCATGAGTCACAAGGAAATGCTTTAGGGGTACTGACTCAATCTCTTGGATCTTGGCAACGACCAGTAGCCTATTTGTCAAAACAGTTGGATGTGGTAGCAAGAGGTTGGCCCCCTTGTTTGAGAGCTGTTGCAGCTACAGCCCTTCTAGTGAGCGAAGCAGACAAGCTCACTCTGGGACAGAATCTTCAAGTTACTGTACCACATTCTGTTCTGACCCTCATAGAACACAAAGGGAGTTTCTGGCTCACAAATTCACGAATGTTGAAGTATCAGAGTATGCTGTGTGAAAACCCCCAGATACAATTGAAGGATAGTCAAGCCCTGAATCCTGCTACGTTGTTCCCAATTGGTCCTGGCCCCCCTGATCATGACTGTTTAGAAGTTATGGACACTGTATTTTCACGTCGCCCGGATTTGACTGATGTCCCTTTGGAGGACCCTGAACGAACTTTCTTTGTGGATGGAAGCAGTCTCATCATCAATGGACATCGTTGTGCCGGGTATGCAGTGGTGACCCTTGATTTGGTAGATGAGTCCTCAGCTCTGGCCCCAGGAACTTCAGCACAGAAGGCTGAACTGATAGCTCTCACTAGAGCACTAACATTAGTAGGACTTCGGTTAAATGTGTACACAGATTCCAAAGTATGCTTTCACAACTTTGCATGCACATGGAGCCCTGTATAAAGAACAAGGGTTGATCACCTCAGGAGGCAAGTCCATTAGGTATGGGCCCGAGATATTGATGCTGTTGGACGCTGTGTGGGCCCCTAAGCAAGTTGCAGTCATGCACTGTCGAGGTCATCAAGTAGGAGTAGGAGAAGTTGCCCGAGGGAATAAGTTTGCTGATGCCACCGCCCGAAAAGCGGCCACAACTGGACGAGTTGTGACCAGAGATACTTCAGTGCAGGCAGCCTTATTCCCTGTGCCCCTCAGCTCATGGGCCCCCCGATACACTGCAAGAGAGTTAGATTACTTCTGTGAAAAGGACAGGGGGGTCCTAACAGAAAAAGGTTGGATAGTGCTGCCACCTCCAGAGGGTAGCTCACCTCCAGGTCCCACAGTAATTCCTGAAGCGTTAGGACCAGCCTTTGTTCATGCCTTTCACCAGGCCACACATTATGGGAAAACTGCCATGGAAAAAGCCCTAAAACCTCATTTCTGTATTTCACTATTAGGACCCCTGTCCACCTCAGTAGCTCATCAATGTTTGACATGTGCTAAGAATAATGCTAAACAGGGTCCTACTCCACCCCCAAGAGTGCAGTCAGTAGGAGTGACCCCTATGAGTGATATTCAGGTGGATTTTACTGAGATGCCACGAGCAAATGGATATCATTACTTGTTAGTTCTAGTCTGTACATTTTCTGGGTGGGTAGCAGCTTTTCCCACCCGAACTGAGAAAGCCTGAGAAGTCACTAGAATACTGCTCCATGAGATTATTCCTCGATTTGGAATACCCTTGACTATAGGATCAGATAATGGACCCTCATTTGTGTCCCAAGTGACTCAACAGTTAGTCCGAGCTCTACAGATACAGTGGAAGTTGCACACTGCCTATAGACCCCAGAGTTCAGGGAAGGTAGAATGTATGAATAGGACCCTGAAATCTCAGTTGTCCAAACTTTGTCAAGAGGCTCACCTGAAGTGGCTCCAGGTTCTCCCTATAGCCCTTCTTAGGATATGTTCTGCTCCAACCAAGTCTTTAGGAGTCTCCCCTTTTGAGATTTTGTATGGGCGACCCCCACCTATTGTACAGGAAATAAAAGGAGATATGAAACAGATTGGTTCTGAAATAACTAGACAAGAACTATTGGCTTTACGTTCTGTTTTGCAGAGTCTTCACACCTGGGTACAAGATCGATTGCCCATCAATCTGACAGAACCTCTGCATCCCTTTAAGCCTGGAGTGTCAGTGTGGATCAAAGAGTGGAGAAAGACCCCATTGGCACCGCATTGGAAGGGACCTTATGTCGTCATCCTATCAACCCCAACTGCAATAAAAGTTGCAGAGCTTGAACCTTGGATCCATCACAGTAGAGTAAAGCCGGCAGCCGCTCCTGAACTTGGTCAATGGACTTCAATAAATGACCCTGAAACTCCATTGCGGCTCACATTGCGGAGACAACCGGCATTGTAAGAGTCTTCAGAATCTACAATCCTACCCCTGTCACATAAGGGTGGCAGTCGATAGGTCTACATACAGCGGAAGCAAAGAAGAAGAAGAAAAAGACTACAAGTTCATCGTACCCAAATATTTTAATTCATCTCCAAAGACTGTAGTAATGATGTTTCTCTACTACTGTTTCATGGGGGCGATAGCCCTGGGATCCTTGGAAAAGACTTTTGCCTTACCCCCTTGTGCAGCTTGTATAACTACCACCCGAACTGGGATGAAGGTCACTCAGACTTTACTTTATCATTCCTACTATACTTGTACTGGTATAGTTAGCCGATGTGTGTATAATGGTACAGAATTAAATATCTGTACAAAAGGGAAGAGTAAAACCTGCTTCAACCCTCGGCAGAACCCCTCTTATTATGTACTGGAACTGCGTTGGAATGATGAGGAAGGAGCCCTCATAAATGCCATGCGGCAACTTTCCGATCCCACACAGTATGTTATCCTGAATTTTGATGCCTGTGATGTGATAAACAGAAATGACTATCACAAGTGTGGATCTTGGGAACAAGCCTACTACTATGATGATAAATATATATGTGTCCTGAAGGAGCATACAGATGGGGACAGTGTACCGGAAAGCATTCCCCAACCGTCTACAGCAAATCATCTAAAGATGCTTACTACTGTCCAAAGTGGGAATGCGTGTATTATGTTACTTGGTCTGGTGGGCCTACTGGACGAGAGGGAGATAAACGCATAGCCAGCCTGGAAAAATATCACTACCTGAGCCTCAGAAGTGCAAGAAAGGTGCCTGTAATCCTCTACAGCTCCTCATACTCAACCCTAGCCAGTGGAAGCAGGGGTACAGATTTGGGTTACGTATAGCAGGAGGCGGCGTAGATCCTGGAACTTTTATACATATACAGCTAAATACTAAGACTCATGTATCTGCACCTTATCGAATACATCACTCCTTTTATGAGGCCATGCGAGCAGAATTTGAAATCCCTCACATCTCCCAGAACTTGTTCATTGAACTCGCTGGGGCAGTAGCATCTAGTCTCCACATTTCTGATTGTTTCTTCTGTGGCGGAACTAAGATGGGAGACCAATGGCCCTGGGAGGTGCAAAAAGTGAACTATTCCATTCCTTACAACCAGACTGCTCTACATAGTACTACTAGTGAGTGGGTACTGGCTCACCCTATTGTTGGTAATTTGTGTTTTGCTCGAACAGGACCACAGTTTACTATGCTGGTCGGACAGCTGGTCTGTCTCAATCAGGAGTTTTAACACAGTACTACTAAGAAGACGTCTTGGTGGTCGGGGGTCAATACTCCAGAGCCCTCCAACCCTTTAGTCCTCTTTCCTAATCTTGCCAGCATCTGGACTAATTTGGCGTATCAAAGTACCTGGCAAGCTCCACCTGGACTATATTGGATTTGTGAAACTCGAGCATATGCTAAGCTTCCTCACCATTGGGGAGGAGCATGTGTATTGGGAACTATACGACCTTCCTTCTTTCTTCTGCCTATTTCCCATGGAGAACAACTGGGTTTCCCTGTGTACAGGAGTCGACAGAAACGAGAGGCCTTGAAAATAGGCCAATGGGACAAATGGAATGATGAGGAGTGGCCACCTGAGAGAATCATTTCATACTACAGACCCGCCACCTGGACACAAGATAGGACATGGGGATATCGCACTCCTGTATATATGATAAATCATATTATACGTTGCCACCCACCCACTCCCTGGACCTAGAGGGTTAAGGGAGGGGCTGGCCTTGGTTGCCCTTGAGGGTAAGGTTGTAGTTGTGTTGGAGCTCAAGTAGTAAGGCAAGGCAAAGAAAAATTTCTTTTGTGAGGTTTATTTCCCGCTTTCGCAGTTCAAATGCAGCAGACATAAAGGAAACAAATGTAGCATAAAACAAGGCCGAGAAACTTAACTAAACAAGGCTTTTTTACTGCTTGGCTAAATGTCCATTCTGGATCACATTCAATTGTCATGTGACCTCCTTTCAGTAATGTAACAGAAAACTGGTAACAGCAATGCTCCTGAATTGCACACAATATGCTTTCATTTATTCTCTTCACATACGCTTCTTCAGCATGGCAATCAGTGAGGTAAGTTTCTTATATTCCTTCATAAAACATTGGCAAGCATATCATTTAAATGTCCTTTTGAATCACACAAGTAGAGCAGTCCATCGGGACTTCCTGCTCTGTAGACGGCAGAGAAATTAAAGGCATTTCCTTCCTCACAGCTGCTCATAGGCTTTGCTACGTTATTGGGAGAAACTGCTCTGCTCTTAAGGAACTCCCTGAATTCAATGAGAAGTAATTCAGCCTGTGTATTTTCTGAACTAGACTGAGAATATCCTCCTTCAGGTAAATGCTTGTTTACAGTTCTTATCTCTTGGCAAATATCAGTGCTTCTACTCTCAGCGTGTAAGCATTTCCCTTCCCCCACCTATCTCCACATGAAAGCGCAGGGTAAAACGCTTCAGCTGTGCTTGGAGAGTCAGAGTTTTAAAAGGAAAACAGTTAGGCTTCTCTTGGCTTAACCAATTACTATCAAACTTTCTGCCTTTGTCCTGTCTTTCACAATTAAAGTTCCCTCTTTCTGGCTTCTGGCTAGCAGGTTAAGCTTGCTAGCCATTCTAAACCCACCAGATACCTTGTGCTGGGGCTTCTTCCAGGGTATTTCTTTCTCCCACTGCCTCTTGTTCCAAGGTTCTGCTTGGTCCTTTAAACTCCTGAGCTGCAGCCTTGGGTCTCTCAGTGCCTTTGAATTCTTCTGCTTACAGAAGTCTTTCTTTGCCCCTGAGTCTCCCAGGTCCTGTCTGCTCCTTCGTGGATCACAGCTGCTTAGTGGTTCTCTCACCAACGGTTCCTGGTCATCTGACCTGTCCTCATCCAGGTGCTTGTGTCCTGACTCCTCTCCTTGCTCCACTCCTTGCCAATCTCGCTGACGTTCTCTTTGCCCTTCTCGCTCACTTTCTAACTGTTTCTGTTTCTGGGTTCTTAACAAGCTGCTTGAGTACTGCACTGCCCGCCTCCTGCTTGGGCGTGCCCAATCAGAGACTTGGCTCCTCACCTGCCTTGAGGTGAGGTGTGGTTCCTGATTAGCACTGTGCTTCTTTATCTCGGAAGAGAAAATCCTGCATTCCCCTGCAGTACCGTTTCTCTCCATCGGATCACTATCAGTTTCCATTGCTTCATAAGAGTCTGCTACATCACAACGTTTACAAGCTGTTGTGGAAATAATAACTAATGAAACTAGTAAAGCACTAACTCTTTTAGCTAAGCAAAGTACACAAATGCGTACAGCAATTTATCAGAATCGTTTAGCTCTAGATTATTTGTTAGCAGCTGAAGGTGGGGTATGTGGAAAATTGAATTTAACCAACTGTTTGCAGATTGACAATAATGGACATGTTGTTGAAGATATAGCTACTCAAATGCGGAAACAAACATATGTGCCTGTTCAGACCTGGCATGATCTAAAGCTTGATGGGTGGTTTGGTTCAGCGTTTTCATGGTTAGGTGGTCTAAAGACCCTGGTGTTTATTGTGTTATTTATATTAACTGTGTGCTTGTTGCTCCCATGCCTTTTACCCCTTTGCTTACGTATGATAACCTCGGTTATCGATACCACTGTAGAACGGAAGGCAGCTATGAACGTTTTAGCTATGTGGCAATATTACCCTATACCCCAAGTTGATGCTGTTACACGAGTATAATATGTGATTTAATTCCCACCTTTTTTAACTTGCGGGTGAGAATAATCAAAGGGGGGAATGTGGTAGGCTATGGTCTATGATAACCTGCAAATATGAAAGGCCTGTAAGTTAGGCCCTGATTCCAACCCCCATCTTAGTAAGAACCAAAAATCTGTAAGAGTCTGAGAAAGCTGCTTTAAACTGCTTAACAGGAAGTTTTTCATGAATTCATAAATCCTCTATTATTCTCTTGTGTTCTGATGATAGAAATGTTTCAATACTTGCATTCCCTGAGCTAGAAACGACCTTGCAGTAGAAGTGTATCAATACCTAGAAACTGTGCCATTGTTAGAACAATCCTAGAAGGGGGAACCGAGAGCTAGGCCCAGAAAGGGTCTCTGATTGGACAAACGCAGGGGGCGTGGGGACCAATAGAAAGTCTGCATGTATCAAGCTGAAGAGAAATGTATAAAATGAATATGTTTCTGTAAGAACTTTGCTCAGTCCTTTTTGAAGCTTGACTGTCTGGGCCTTGTGCACAATAAATTGGCTTGGACCCTGCAATTGACTCCTGGATTTATTCGTTGTTTGCACTTCGCTGCTACACCCTATTCCTTTGTCCTGCTGCTCTCTCTGCTTGCTAGAGATAAGAGTACAGTAGACTTTCTCCAATCGGGACTATACTGTAATAAAGTGACCAATCATGAAGAAATGCTGTAATAACCTGATAAGAAGTCTATATAATCTCTCTGAGCCCTCTGGTGGGGTCCCAGAATTTGGAAAAACTATTTTCTCTGGGTCTGTGCACATTAAACCGTTGTTTCCTTCTAAGACTCCTTGGGTGTTTCTTTCTTCACTCGTTTATCTGCTACAATTACAGAAAGACATCATACTTGGCAAGGTGGAAGGTCAACACAAAAGAGGAAGGCCAGCAATGAGATGGATCGATACAATAACAGCAGCTACGGGTGCCAGTCCGCCAACAATGACTGAAGACCGAACACAATTCAGGACAACTATCCAGAAGGTCGCCATGAGTCGACCCCGACTTGAGGGCACTTAACATCATCATCATCATATATTGGCAGGCTATGGCCTATAATAGTCTGCAAATGTGAAAGGCCTGTAAGTTAGGCCCTGATTCCAACCCCCATTTCAGTAAAGAACCAAAGTCTGTAAAAGTTTGAGAAAAGCTGTTTTAAACTGCTTAATAAGAAGTTTTCATGAATGCATAAATCTTTCATTATTCTCTTGTGCTGTGAAAATAGAAATGTTTCAATACTTGCATTCCTAGAGCCAGGAACGACCTTGCAGTAGAGAAGTATCCAAACCTAGAAACTGCACCATTGTTAGAACAGTCCTAGAGGAGGGAGCTGGGTGCTAGGCCCAGGAGGGGATCTCTGATTGGACAGGTGCAGGGGGCGTTGGGACCAATAGAAAGCTTGCATGTATCAAACTGAAAAGAAATGTATAAATGAAATATGTCTCTGTAAGAACGTTGCTCAGTTCTTTTTGAAGCTTTGACTAACTGGGCCTTGTGCGCAATAAATTGGCTTGGACCCTGTAAATTGACTCCTGGATTTATTCATTGTCTGCACTTGGCTGCTACAATATCTCCCCTCAGCCATCTCTTTCCCAAGTTGAAGTCCAAGTCTCAGAGGATGTCTCCAAGCTTTAAAGACCTACATATAATAAAAAAAAATCATATTTCGTGTATATGGAGGAAAACGCTTAGTACATGAACCCAGCTGAAACGGTTTCAGGAAAGACTGTCCTTAAAACCCTTTGGTCTAAGTATATGGGGGGGTGGGGGGGAGCGCACAGATAGAAGAAAATATAATTAGGGTGAACTGTGTGATCACATCCAAAAATGAACAGAAAATAGATTCTATTAGTATATGGCTATGTGGATGATTTGAAGATTGGATTTTATTTATTGTAAATCGCTTCAAGTTGAATTTAAATATAAATTTCCCCTGGGACTAGCTGTGGGCGCTCAGGCTTTGCTGCACCTTCAGAAAAAGCTAATGCTGATATGATAAATCTCCTCAGCGGACCGAACTACAAGTCCCACAATGCAGCGGCGGGCTTACCGTGGAAGAGCGTGACGGGCAGGTCCACCGAGTAATAGAAGAGTTTGGCGGCAATGAGGGTCGGGTTCGGGAGGCCGCTCTCCGACTGCACGTCGGGCGTGCGCTGCGGCGGCTCCGGGTACGCGTCCTTATCCCAGTCCGTGGGCATGGCGGCGAGGAGCGAGCGCACCCACTCTCCCTTCACCGCTGCAACCAATATGGCGGCCTGTTGGAGGTCAGTCAGACCACTCCAGTCTCCCGGAAAACCAGAAAACGAGAAGGAAATGCAGAAACGTCTCTTGGACGGAGCTTCCGCTGCAGCCCGACACAGGCCACCGTGTTACAGTTAAAAAAACAACAAACAAACAGTTACACTGCGGGTTCGCCGGTTGAAGGTCAAAGGGCGGACTTCGAGAGCGTGTGTCATAGGTCACGTGGGTGCTGCTGCAGGAGAGCGAGTCACGTGAGTGGGCGGGGCAGTGAGTTAGGTGGGGGGAGTCGTTGGGTGCTCAGTTAACATACTGTAAAGCAATTGTTTATTAAATCAAAGGAAACGTCGAAATAAATGTAGAAGAGATTAAACAGTGAGTAATAGGAAAGGGCACAAGAGCCACTAGATCCCGACCACCAGAGAACCATGAGCGCATTCTTTTAGCCCGGGGAGCGTGGCAGGCACGTCGTGCTGTAGTATTAGAGTTTGCTTTAATGTGTGTCCATTGATGCATTTGTAAAGGATTGTTGCGATCGGAGGGCTGTAGGGAGGGTCAGACCTACAAAAGGATCCCTAAATTTTCACCAAGATTGCCTGAGTACATGGGAGCCGTACCCCAGGATTTAAAAGAACTCAGATCATAGTTTCTTGTCAGCAAAAAGTCTGTTTATTACAAGCAAACTCATAAGCACAGGAAAAGATGTCTTAGGGATCTGAGGACGGGTAGCCCTCCCCCTCCTCATCAGAGAGAGAAGGCCCCCCGCACTGAGCTCTGCAATTGCCTCTTATATACCTGTTCTCTGTCACAAACTCTGTCCCACAGTTCCAGTGAATTCTGCTTGATTTACTGACGTCATTGGCCAAACTTGCAAAAAAACAGCAAAACCTGCTAAGTCAGAGAACTTCGGCCAATGAGACCCTCAGACCCACCCCACCTATGTTTATCGCCAAGCAACAATTTATCACCAAACAACAGTTGGTATTTCAACAAGGTCTGCATTTCAAAGTCTGCTCAGGGTCCGCTTATCAGCTGATCACAGCCCCCTTGTAAATGCCTTTTCATTTCTTGGAATTCCATCTTCTGACACTATCTTGCTTCAGGGCTCAGAGTATGGCTCAACTGACAGTTTTTTCTCTCAGTTTGTCAGCTTCTGGGCCTGTATTCTTGTTTTCCTAGTTTCACATTCTCTTGTACACTAATGCACAAAAGTGTGGTTCACCAGGCTCTCCCATGCAAGGCCACAAAATACTCTGTTTCATAACCCACATGCGTGTCTTGTGTCGATCATATGTTGCTGTGTATATTTTCAGGCAGGTAAGGGTGCAATCATACAAAGCAAACATAGAGCAGGCTTGAAATCCAGACTTGGACTGGTTATCCCTTCATTCTCCAATTTTTTTTTAATTTTTTTTTTTATTGTGGAGGGAAATCGGAATAATCCCACTAAGGGGCATAAATGGCTTGCAGATTTCAGTTAGGTTTCTAAGAAAATAATAATAAAAGGATAACAATGCAATCATTCACAAAAGTTCCAATAGTTTCTATTTTCGGATAATTTGGGCCTGCGGGTGCTTCATCTTTCTCTGAAGTTTAAATGCGGTTGCTCTCCAAATGTAAACCTCTCATTCTCATAAGCAAATATTGTCCCTTTGTTCAATGTGATGCACTGATCCAGGTAAAGACGCCTTCACATGTGCAGTCCGGAGTTCTTGGGATGATCTGTTCCATCTGGACTCTGGTCAATTCCCTCTGCTGAAATCTCTGGAGTGCAATTGGTGACATGGCTTCAGGCCTCATTCAGAAGAGCAGCAGCCAATATTAAATGAAAAAACTAAATTTCTAGGTTAGATTTCACAAGGAGATAATGCAATGTGACAAACTTAATTTCATTCATATTTACATAAGATCATAACTATGGTGTCAACTATATCTCTCAGTTTGATAAATACTTTGTCTCTTTATCTCTGGGAATTCATTTACTGGTGGGAAATACTCCATCATGCTCTTGACTGATCTTTACATGTTTACAGATCAAACAAGTTGCATACACGTGTTCTGCAATTTTTTGCAAGTTTTAGAATTATATTAATTTTGTGAGAATTTGTCATCAAATCATCCTCCTTTTCCTATGCATGCCTGGCCAGTACATACAAAGGCAAAATGAGGCTAAAAGCATTTGGAAGTACCACATGGCTACTGTGGGTGTTCCAAAGTTTATCAGAGTGCAAAGTGCACCTAGTCTGTCTCCAGGTGTCTATTTCCAATTGTCGAATATGTGTTGGGGCTTAAGTGACTTCTTAAATTAAAGATTCTGGAGATAGCATAGTGGAATAAAGTTTGTTTACATGTTCATTAGACAGATATGTTTTACATTTCCTTCATCAGTTTAATGTTCATTAGAGTCTTTTCATTTCTTGGAATTCCATCTTCTGACACTATCTTGCTTCAGGGCTCAGAGTATGGCTCAACTGACAGTTTTTTCTCTCAGTTTGTCAGCTTCTGGGCCTGTATTCCTGTTTTCCTAGTTTCACATTCTCTTGTACACTTCTGCACAAAAGTGTGGTTCACCAGGCTCTCCCATGCAAGGCCACAAAATACTCTGTTTCATAACCCACATGCATGTCTTGTGTCGATCATATGTTGCTGTGTATATTTTCAGGCAGGTAAGGGTGCAATCATACAAAGCAAACCTATAGAGCAGGCTTGAAATCCAGACTTGGACTGGTTATCCCTTCAGGGCATAAGGCGCCCAGTACCCTTGCATCAGCCCTGCTCTTAGGTCTGCTGCCTCTAAATGTAAGACAATCAATTTATTATGTTTAGTGGTTGAAATGTGCACAGTGCTGTACATAGCAAGCATGTCAACATTTCCACTTGATCCCCAGCAATATGGATTTAGACCAAGGCCAGTGGTGGAAACGCTACTTACTGCCCCCACTTACAATCTAATAAAAGGCCTGGACAATCTAACAAAGGGTTTAGCCGGTTTAGCCTGTTTTTCCTTGACATTGAGGCAGCATTCAACATAACGTCATCCTCCAAAAGTTCCAACCAGTAGGATTGGGTGGAACCACACTAACATGGTTCAGACCTTACCTTACTCATTGGCATCTCAGTGAAAATTGGAACCACAAAATTAGCACCTTTTACACTGGCCACAGAGTCCACAAGGATCTGCATTTTCATCCTTGCTTTTCAACATCTTCCTACATCTATTATGCACAATCATGTAGGCACACAACATACTATACCACACATACACCAATGACTTCATGACCTACACTCCATTCTGTACTAGCAAACCAGCATTCTCAACCATAAAGAAATGTTTCACAGCAATCACAAACTGGCTCACACAACATGACCATAAACCACAAGAAAACAGAAGCGCTAAACCTCACCAAAGACAACTTTACCTCCAACTATAACCATCAACCGAACCCAGTTCCAAGTAAAACCTGGTGTCTGCTACCTAGGAGTAACACTAGATCAAAACCTAATCCTTTCCCCTCACATCAGTTACATCACAAAAGCCATATATCACAAGCTAAAGACAGTCCAGCACCTCAAACCTCTGCTGGACGTCCAGTGCTTTCGTGCAATCATCCGAGCACTCGTCTTCCCCCTTATCTTTCGAGGCCTGCCTAACTGCTTAATACATCCACTCCAATTAGCGCAAAATACAGCAGCAAGGATCCTCTGCAATGGTCCCAGAACGGAACACATCACCCCAATCCTCAAAAAATGACATTGGCTACACATTGCACAGAGAAAAAAATACAAATCCTTACTCACTATCTCGTAAATAATATCCCTCCTGACATCCTGAGCCATAGAACACGTTCCTGCAGACAAGATCAATACAGGGGTTTACTCCAGGTACTTCCTCGTCCCCAAGGAGTCAGGGGGTGTCCGACCCATTCTCAACCTGTGGAAACTCAACAAGTTCATAGTAAAAGAGAAGTTCAGGATGCACTCACTGAACTCCATCCTACCCCTCATTCAGCCCAGGGAGTGGTTGGCCTCACTGGATCTTCAGGATGCCTACACTCATGTGCCCATCCACAAGCAGCACAGGAGATTCCAGCGCTTCCAGATCCTGGGGAACCATTACCAATACAGAGTCCTTCCCTTCGGACTCTCACCTGTCCCATGGGTCTTCACCAAATGTGTTGCGGTAGCAGCTGCGCATCTCCACAAGCATGGGATATGTGTCTTCCCCTACCTGGACGATTGGTTGTTTTCCGCAGCCTCCCCAAAAGAGCTCTGTGTAGCTGTCAAGAAAGCCACCTCCCTTCTCTCATCCTTGGGCTTTTTAGTGAACCACCTGAAGTCTCACCTCAACCCGGTTCAGAGATTGGAGTTCATAGGAGCTTGGATAGACACAACTCTGGCCAAAGCCTTCCTTCCACAGAACAGGATGAAAGCCGTCATCACCCTTGCCCTCGGGGTACTCAGCTCCTCACACCCGACGGCAAGAACCCTTCTGGGTCATATGGCGGCAGCAACCCACGTACTCCCCCTCGCAAGGCTGCACATGAGGATTTTGCAGTGGCACCTTTGCTCTCACTGGTGCCAGCACTCCCAATCCCTGTCTGCATTGATCCCCATTGACTCGTCAGTGACCAAGGCCATTCGTTGGTGGACCCACTCGGCGAACCTCGCACAGGGCAGGCACCTTCAAATGCCAGCCCACAAAATCACTATCACCACAGGTGCATCCACACTGGGGTGGGGAGCCCACTGCGATGGGATCCGCACACAGGGCCTCTGGTCAGCTGCAAAGAAGGCCCTCCACATCAATGTCCTCAAGCTCAGAGCTGTCCGCTATGCACTTCTGGCCTTCCAAGATCAAATAACGGGCAAGACCATCAGAATTCAAACCGACAACCAAGTAGCCATGTTCTATAAACAAACAAGAGGGGACAGAGTCACGCTCCCTGTGCGGAGAGGCGCTTCAAACTTGGCACCTGGCACTCTCTCACCAGTGCAGCCTCCAAGCCTGCTACCTGCCAGGAGTAGAAAACATACTAGCGGATCGCCTCAGCAGACAACTGAATCCCCACGAGTGGGTACTCTACGAGGAAGTGTCATCGTCCCTCTTCACGAGATGGGGCCGACCGCTAATCGATCTCTTTGCGACTGAGGAGAATACCAAGTGCCGCCTATTTTGCTCCAAAAGACCCGCGCTCAACAGAGTAGCAGCAGATGCCTTCGACGTGACCTTCCCCCCCCCCCACCCCGCTCATATCGCGGACCATACAGCACCTGATCAGAGACAGGACGCTAGCCATTCTGGTGGTCCCACACTGGCCCAGGCAGGTCTGGTTCTCCTACCTGCATCGCCTGGCCCTGGTACCCCCTGTTTGCCTGCCTCTGAGGCCGGACCTACTCTCCCAAGACAATGGCACAACCCTTCACTCCAACCTGAAAATGCTAGCGCTAACGGCGTGGAAGCTGAAAGGATGACTCTCGCATCCCTCAATCTGTCAGCCGAAGTCCAGCAAGTCATATTGGTGGCTCGCCGCCGTCTACTAGGAAATCATACAATCTAAAATGGCGACGCTTCAGCATTTGGTGTGAGTCACATCATCTAGATCCGTTCTCCTGCCCTGTACCTCAACTCCTCCAATACTTCGCCTCTCTCTCGGCACTTGGATTAAAAACCCAGACCATCAGGATCCACCTGTCCGCCATAGTGGCCTTCCACCACCGTCCCGGGGACACATCGATAGCAGCACTGCCACTGGTGGTTCGCTTCATGAAAGGCCTGGCCAACCTCCATCCCCCTGTCTGAGAACCAGTCCTGGCATGGGACCTGAACATCGTTCTCAACCAGCTCACAGGGGAGCCCTTTGAACCACTGCAGTCAGCAGAGCTTAAGTTCGTCTCCTGGAAAACAGTCTTCCTCATAGCCATCAAATCTGCCAGGCGTATCAGCGAGCTACACGCCCTGGTGGCTTACCCGCCTTATACAATACTCCACCACGACTGCGTCTGCATGCGGACACACCCCAGGTTTGTTCCCAAGGTGGCAACTGCCTTCCACATTAATCAGACCATTGAATTTCCAACCCGAGCCACATTCCAACCGGGAGCAGGAGAGGCTCCACACTCTGGACTGTGTCAGGGCCTTACGATGCTACCTACACCGGACCTCCTCCCTGCGGAAAGGATCACAACTCTTTGTCTCTTATGACCCCAACAAACTGGGGCGCCCGGTGTCCAAACAAACACTTTCCATCTGGATTTCTTCCTGTATCTCCCTTTGCTTATTGCAAGCGGGGTCCCAGCTGACCACAGGAGTCAGGGCGCACCACCTGCGAGCGTTGTCCGCCACTATTGCCAACCTATGCTCCATTCCGGTGCCCGACATCTGCAGGGCCGTCACATGGGCCTCCATCCAAATCTTCCAGAGACACTACTCCTTGGATCAAGCGGATCAGGGTGGCTCTGCCTTCGGCCGGGCGGTGTTATCCACAGCCGCTCCCCCCCCACACCCGGCACCAGATCATGGTACAGATACGGACCCTTGTGACTCGTGATGCTGTGTTTATATTGTGCTCTCCGGTTTAGGCTCGAGTGACCCTGACCGTCTGACGATGCGATGCTGTATTGTCACTATGTTCTGTGCTGCTGTGTTTTATTGTGCTCTCCGGTTTAGGCTCGAGTGACCCTGACCGTCTGACTATGCGATGCTGTATTGTCACTATGTTCTGTGCTGCTGTGTTTTATATTGTGCTCTCCGGTTGAGCCTCGAGTGACCCTGACCGTCTGACGATGCGATGCTGTATTGTCACTATGTTCTGTGCTGCTGTGTTATATTGTGCTCTCCGGTTTAGGCTCGAGTGACCCTGACCGTCTGACGATGCGATGCTGTATTGTCACTATGTTCTGTGCTGCTGCCTGTTGCCACATGTTTGCACGACTGTTGCTTGTTATTGCTAGTTGCACATTTTTGCTCATTTGCACTGTTCGCACTCTATTGTTCAGTTGTTTACATGCTATGTTGCACAGTCCTATGTTGCCTTATATACCTCTTGTTCGCACCCAATGTTGGGATGCGCTGATATGCCTCATTTAAATCTGGCTTGTTGCACCTGAATGAACCTGCCTCCGTCCTTAATTACCGGCCTATCCCCCCCCCCCCCCTGTATGTGTAACTGGGGAGGCACCACTTGTGGCTGACTCATCACGCTTGTCCTGGGAGAAAGCGGAGTTACTTACTTGTAACGTGAGTTCTCCAGGGACAACAGGATAAGTCAGCCACACTTTCCCACCCTCCTCCCCAGCGGGGGGGGGGGGGGGCATTCCACGGCATTGCCGCCTCCTAGCTCGTGGCAGTGCCTCAGCAGGGGAAGATCTGGCTAGCTAGGGGCGGGCCTAGAGGTGAGGCTACTGAGAGTACTTCCGTCTATGGCGCCGTCGGATGATGTCACCACTTGTGGCTGACGTATCCTGCTGTCCCTGGAGAACTCACGTTACAGGTAAGCAATTCAGCTTTCCAGCTACTCTCCACCCCGCCTCAGCCCACCCTTTACCCCTCCCACAATCCCCAATGCTGAAAAACAGCATGTGTATTGTTACTTTAAATGTATTTATTTATTTACCATTTCTTATATACTGCCTTTCAGTGGTATCAAGGCAGTTTACATCTAACAGAACAAGAGTTACATGAAACATAGTACAACTAACTAGGTACAGGCAAATAGTTCCATGTTCTTGTTACTACAGTAGTTACAAGTTGGCTTTACAAAGAATACTGGAACATTATAACCAAGTTGGCCATTTTGTTCTTCTGTAAATCACTTAGACATGTAGATTAAGCGGTATGTAAGATTAGCTAAATAAATAAAATAAAATACAGGCATATAGGAATGATTAACACAAGAGGTACTTTGCGAAGGAATTCCCTATCTATAAAGGAACCGTATCAGAAGAAGAGGGAGCGATATTTAAATGAAAGGATGTGTGACAGTTGTAGGAAAAATGTAGTTGTGGATCAGGTTTGGTTTTTAGCAGATTTGGATTTAATTACTTTCCAAATCTGAGATCAGGATAAGTTACAGTCCAGGTGCAGTAGCCTTTTTCTGCCTAGAGGGTTTATAATCTAAAGGCTGCATTTTCCAGCATGCGTTAATTTGCATTATTGTGATTAATGTGAGTTATCAGTAAATAGCCGTGTTGGAGTGTAATTATGTGTATGGTCAGTAAATCTAGCCCTAAGTTTGTACTTGAGGCAGTGGAACATTTTTTTTTCCTCAACACATTCTTAAGCTTTGAATCTTGTTGCCAAAGGATGTGCTCAAAGCAGTTGGTCTAACTAGGTATAAAAAAGATTTGGACAAATTCCTAGAGAAAAAGTCAGTGGACTATTATTAAAGTAGACCTGGGGAAAGTCACTGCTTATCCTTGGGGAGGGGGGAGAATCATCATTATATCGTGTTATTGTATCTCTGCGGTCAAATTGCCAAGTCAGCAGATGTGCGTTGGGCTTGCAACAGTGAGCAATGTAAGTGTAAGGCTACAGTCACATTTGTCTGATCCGGCTTGTTTGACATTTGTCTGAAACCACTTTGTAAATGGTTCAGCGACCTCTGTATGGTAAACACAGAGTCTGTGCCAGGTGGGAGTCTTCTGTGATGTCGAGTCCCATTGTTACAAAACCCTACGCCAGATAATACATTACTTAACAAAGGAATGAAGTACTATACCCCTAAAACAATGTATTGAAGACAAATAACTCTGTATATAGTTTAATCCTGTTTCATTTGTACATAGTTCACTAATTGTTAATTGTTAACTGTAATATCTAAGTTACAAATTGTTATATGTAAAAACAGCTTGCACTGTTTATTGTTGTTCTATGGGAACCGCATCTGATCAATGGAAGGAGCGGTATATAAAAAAAAATATATATATATATCTGTTAATTAAATTAAATTAATTGTGACATTGTCATTGTTTAGCACTCGTTGATGCCGCATTGTTAGGCAGGCTGCTTCAGTTAATTGTTGGAATGACTGCACTTCATATAAAAAAAACTCCTGCATTAATTGTTTCGATGGTTGAACAGGTCCATATATTGGCTGCCCGAAGGTTTCTGCTGCCCTAGGTAGAACCTCCATGCCGCTGTCCCCCAAAGGACTGCACCTCCATTCAGCCCGCCATGCTGCCCCCACCTTGCACTGAAGTGGCGGCGGCTGAACTGCCGCTTCAGCACTGCGTCGGGACTTAAAGTGCCCATGTGCATACACGCTAACAGTCTGCTGCTTCTGCCCCCCCCCCCCCACCTCCAATGCAACTTTCTTGGAGGATGGGCAGGAGCGGCAGGCTAGAACTGTGCACACGTGCATGGATGTTTTAAAGCCCGCCACGATGTTTAAGCAGCAGTTCAGCTGGCGATTCCCAGGGGATTGGGTTAGTGATGCCGCACACCACGGTCTGCTGCCCTAGGCGACCTCCTAGTTCGCCTAGTGAATGGGCCGGCCCTTGGTCCATCGACTGTCCTCAGCTTGTTTTGTACATTCAATCTGGCCAGCTATAGCTTGTCTGATACCTGGCGGAGAATCTGCTGAATATGTATTTCCAGGTCATACTGCTAGACCAGTCCAGACAAACGGGTTGTGTCCATTTGCCAGCAGATCTTGGAGACAGAGAATTCTACCAGAGCTCTGATAGGCTGGACTCTGGTGATATGGTCCTACCCCTAGGGGTCTCCCTCAGTATTTCTCTGTCTCCAGCAGATCTGGTTGCTTTTGTTGTTTTTCCCTCAAAATCTTTAAAATTATTGAGAATCCCTTTGGGGACTGATATTTCTACTTGCCTGTTGCTGCCAGTATAGTTTCACTGTGCACCAGGGTGTTTGCAGCTGAGCTCCTGTTTCTGACACAGTAGAGCTCGCTGACAGGAAGAATCCCCAGCATCTGGCCATGAGGGCTTGTTATCTGGACAAAGGCCTCCCTAAAATCAGGTTTCTCTGTATCTTGAGGCTCCTGGATGCACCCAGATTTCACAAGAGGTGTTACTCTGGGTTTCCCAGCAACTTGATTCCCCAGATAAACTTGTGGAGCTCCTGGGCCTGGCTTCAGTAGAGCTCCTGATTTTCTTTAAGCAGCGCTGAGTCTTTGCCACGAGAGCTTAGACAGCAAGAGGATCAGGTATCAATTTCTGAGAGAAACTGTAAGTAAACTGTTTTTCTTACTTGCCTCAGCTGCCCTGGGTTTATTTCAACTGCATCGGGACCAGCTGTCTCTGACCTGATTCCTTCACTTCTGGATGTCTGGCTCATTCACGCAGACTCTCTCCCCGAGGCTTGCGGCACAGTCTCGGTGGTTGTTGCCTTTCTCGAAAGCCTCGGCTGGGTAATCAACCGCGACAAGAGTTGTCTTCAGCTGTCCCAGGAGATCGAATTTTTGGGGGGCTTGATTTGATACAGCCTTAGGTCGGGTCTTTTTGTCAATGCCTCGATTCCTCAAGTTAACTTCTCAAGTTCGCAGTCTCCTAGCACAGGTCTCGCTTCGAGCATAGTGTCCAGAGGATTATCAAGTTCGGTTGCCTCTACTACCGGCGGTGAGACTTTGCCTCCGTTGGTGGCTCCGGCCCCACAATCTCGTCTCCTTCGAGGGGTTCCCTTGGAGACTCCGCGCTGGGTGTTGGTAATGACAGACGCCAGTCTCTCCGGTTGGGGAGCGCATTGCGGCTTGCACTCAGCGCAGGGGATTTGGTCTCCTCGGGAGGCCCGGTGGTCCATCAATTGCCTTGAGACGCGAGCGGTGTGCTTAGCCTTGTGAAAGTTTCAGCCTCTTCTGCGGCGTCAGGCGGTTCGAATTCTGTCCGACAACGCTACGACAGTGGCATACCTCAATCGCCAAGGGGGCACAAAATGTCCAGGTGTATCGAAGGAAATGGGTCTTCTCCTTCCGTGGGCGGAGAGGCATCTGCAGGCGATCTCGGCGCAACACATCGCGGGGGTAGACAATGTAAAAGCCGATTTCCTCAGCCGACATGCTCTGGATCCGGGGGAGTGGGCTCTGGCACCAGAGTCCTTTCAGTCCATTGTTCGACGATGGGGTCTACCGGCAATGGATCTCATGGCTACGGCGCAGAATACCAAGGCACCGATCTACTTCAGCCGTTGGAGAGACAACGGGTTGCACGGGACAGATGCTCTGTCTCAAGCGTGGCCAACCCATCTCCTTCTGTATGTCTTTCCTCCTTGGTCCATGATCGGCAAGATTCTCCAAAGAGTCAGGGAGCATCGCGGCCCGGTGATCCTGGTGGCACCGGATTGGCATCAGACCGTGGTATGTGCATCTCGTCCGGCTGTCTCGGCCGTCTCCTCTACGCCTGGGGGCGTTCCCAGGGCTCCTGCTCCAAGGGCCGGTGGAAATGGGAAACCCGGTTCCTTACTTGCTTACGGCCTGGCTCTTGAACGTCGCAGGTAGTTCAGAAGGGATATTCGTCGAGTGTGGTGGCGACAATGCTTAAGGCACGGCGGTCTTAGACGTCGCTGGCTTACGCTCGTGTGTGGTGTCTCTTTGACACTTGGTGTTCGTTACGTCACATCTCGCCCTGGCTTTGCAACATCCCAGATATTCTTTCCTTTCTGCAGGCTGGTCTAGATAAGGGTCTGGCGCTCAGGACCTTGTGCGTGCAGGTTGCCGCGCTAACTTGTTTTCGAGGGCCGATAACGGGGCGTTCTCTCGCCTCGCATGTGGACGTTTTGCGTTTTCTTAAAGGGGTTCAGACATTACGGCCCCCGATACGTCCTTTAGTTCCTTCTTGGGATCTCGCTCTCATTCTCTGTGCCCTTGTTGCTCCTCCCTTTGAGCCCCTGAAGGCATGTTCCCTTAAGGATTTAACGTTAAAGACAGTTTTCCTAGTGGCCATAACCTCAGAATGTCGGATTTCCAAACTTCAGGCTCTCTCTTGTCGAGACCCCTATCTCTCGTTTTCTTCTGTGGGAGTTTCTCTTCGAACTGTCCCATCCTTTTTACCTAAGGTGCTTACCCCGTTTCATGTCAAGCAGCCTCTTTTCTTGCCTACCTTTGAAAGAGAGCAGTGTTCCGGTCACCTTCGTCAATCGCGTGCTGTGGACCTGAAGAGAGTGCTTTATCGGTATCTTAAGATCACGAACGCCTTCCGTAAGACCGATCATCTTTTTGTCCTCTTTGCGGACCCTCGACAGGGGTCCGCAGCCTCCAAATCCACCATTTCTAGATGGTTGCGAGGAGCTATTGAGGCAGCTTATATACTGCAAGGCAAGCAGGTTCCAGCAGGGCTCCGAGTTCACTCCACTCGGGCTCAGGCTTCGTCTTGGACCGAGCGGTCTCAAGTAGCCCCTCTCGACATTTGCCGGGCGGTGACTTGGTCATCGTTGTCCACATTTGTCCGTCAGTATAGATTGGACGTTCACGCTCGGCAGGAGGGTCAGTTTGGAGCTGCAGTGCTGTCGTTGGCATTGACACCCCCCCCTTGAAAGCAGGTAGCTTGGGTACTGCCCGTTTGTCTGGACTGGTCTAGCAGTATGACCTGGAAGGAGAAATTTCACTTACCGTTAATTTCCTTTCCTGGAATACTGCTAGACCAGTCCAGGACCCACCCTGCTGTCAGTTACGGTGCTGCTAGTGCGGTGAAGCCGCTGGCCTCTGTTCCTTCCTTGTCAGTATGCCTCACCATGGGAGCCCGATGGCTGCGTTATCGGTCTTAGCAGCCTTCAGTTCTGGGGATACTTTCAGCTCCCTTGTACATAGTTGAATTAAACATCCACTATGTGTGGTCTTATGGTTTAGTTGCGTTACATGTTTGGGTTCGCTTTACAGTCAATACTGAGGGAGACCCCTAGGGGTAGGACCATATCACCAGAGTCCAGCCTATCAGAGCTCTGGTAGAATTCTCTGTCTCCAAGATCTGCTGGCAGGGGGGCACAACCCGTTTGTCTGGACTGGTCTAGCAGTATTCCAGGAAAGGAAATTAACGGTTAGTGAAATTTCTCCTTTTTTTTGTTTGCAGTAGGTTTTAGGCCGTCAGTTATACATTGATAACTCTCGTTAAGCACCAAGTTGATCATACTTGTATGTGATGATCTTCCCCAGACTGGGCATGCCTCTCAGCTACAGAGTTATAAAGCGCCAAGGCAGTGGAATACAGCGTCAAAGGGGTTGCGCCCCATCAGCTGGTCTGTAATTTATGTAAGGTGTTATTTCTGGCACTGACTTTTCCATGTAGTTTTTCAACATATAGTTTAGTAAGAGAGTATTCAGTCCAGTGTAATAGAATTGCTGAGGTGTTTCAGCTTTACACCATCCCAAGTAATACTGCACAGCCCTTCAAGCTCTCATAATTCCACATCTAGACTACTGCAACCTCATCCTCCAAGGCCTACCTGAGACAACAGTCCACCTGCTCCAACTAGCCCTTAACACAGCAGCACGTACCCTCAGTACAGCAGCACGTACCCTCAACACAGCAGCACGTACCCTCAGTACAGCAGCACGTACCCTCAACACAGCAGCACATACCCTCAACACAGCAGTACGTACCCTCAGTACAGCAGTACGTACCCTCAGCACAGCAGCACGTACCCTCAGCACAGCAGCACGTACCCTCAGCACAGCAGCACGTACCCTCAACACAGCAGCACGTACCTTCTGCAACGTCAGATTAACCAAGCTCATAACTCCATTGCTCAAACAGCTCCACTGGCTCCCCGTCATCGAACACACAAAATGTAAAGCCATCCTTACAGTTTTCAAGATCCTCAACAGCCTATCAGCCACCCACCTTCAAACAATAATACATGAGACCAAAGATGACCGCACAAGGAGAACCGGCTCCCAAAACACCCTAGCTACCCCAGCATCCTTCACCAGATCCAGCACCACCATATCCAGTAGAACGTCTCCCTATATGCGCCATTGTAGTAGTCGATATGGAAGGACAGACTAGATAGGCCATGTGGTCTTTTTCTGCTGTCATGTTTCTATGTTTCTATCCCTCTGGAACTCAATCCCCTACAAACTCCAGACCACTAAAGATCTGCTAACGTTCACAAAGGTCCTCAAGACCCACCTATTTACAGCCTACTTCACTGAGGACAAGATATAATACCTTTATTCAACTACTCTGTCCCCCTCACCTCATTCTCATCTCCCCCTTTAAACACTAGTTCCCCCCCTACTATTAATTTCTCTCCAAGCTCTTTACCCTGTTACAATGTATCAAGTTTTGTTTCACTGTAAACCCCCTTGACCATAGGATAAAGCGGTATAGAAAACCTGTAAAATAAATAAATACATGTGGTGGTTACTGTGGGGGTATGTACCATGTAATCTGGATACTTTTAGGGGATCCGGTCAGGTACTTGTGACCTGGATTGGCTACTTCTGGAAACAGGATACTGGGCTTGATGGACCTTGGTCTGAGCTAGTATGGAAATTCTTATGCTTTAGCCACTGGCTTATACTGCACATCTTTTTAGTAGAAGCTCAAGGTGAGTTACATTCAGGCACTGTAGCTACTTCCCTGTCCCCAGAGGGCTTATAATCTAAGGGCCTTATTTACTAACCTGCACTAATGAGCTTTAACGCATGTTAAATTACAGAAACCTCATTATTTTCAGTGAGGCCTATTTACTAGGTGCTTAACAGAAATTATTGCATGATAGTATGCACCACCAATGTGTGGTTTGTCATGCTACGTGGGTTTGCGTGCATCAGTGATACTGAGAGCTATGCTATCAGTAGCTTAACTAGTGGCAGGATGTCCCAGATTAGACAGGTCTCAGCTCAGGTGCCGGTCTAAAACAAATCACCCATCTGGGCAGCAGTATGGGATGCTATTAGTGGTGGAGGATCACATTTATGTTACATTGGCAACAACACTGACATTACCTGCATGGAAGAAAGGCCGACAATCTACTGGCATAACGTGCCATGAAAACCCAATGGATCGTCACAACAAAACAAATTGCAATAGAGCCTCCCAGGCTGGAATGCACTCAATGGGCTACTGGGAAGAGCTGAAGACTCTTCAGCGTAAAGCCAGCATTTATGATGTGATTAGAATAAAGCTCTCGGGACATCTGACTGCTGATGCAGCTGCACATGAAATGAGAGTCAGAAGCTGCAAAGATGTCTTACATATGGGGACATGGAATATGCAAAGCATGAACCAAGGGAAGCTGGAGGTGATCAAGAATGAAATGGAACTTGCACTACTTGATCTTTTGGGTGTCAACAAACTGAAAAGGACTGGCATTGGGCAAGAAGAAATGGTGCTGCATTTATAACAGACAAACTTGCAAGAACCTTAATACAATGCAGCCAGGGAACACTTGATCTCTATTTGTTTTTTAGGAATGCCCATCAACACAACTATTATTCAGATATATGCATCAACAGCACCTGCAGAAGAGGAAGAAGTTGATCAGTTCTATAGACAAGTCCAAGCTGAAACTGACAGAACATGTAAACCGGATATGTCGATAGTCATGGGCGACTGGAATGCATAAGTTGGGAATAAGGAAGAAGGAATATATGAGCTTGTTATAGAAATGAAGCCGGAAGAAATAGTGGCAGAATTCTGCAAGACCAATCTATTCATTTCAAACACCTTCTTCCAGCCACACAAGTGGCAACTGGATTGTACAAAAATCAAATTGACCACATTTGTGCAGCTCAACGATAGAAAAAGCTCAACATCAACAAAAGCAAGACCTGGAGCTGTCAGTGGTACGGACCAGCAGTTATTAGTATACATACTCGAGCTACATTTGAAAAAGAGCAAGCCACTCATGAATGTGCTGTTTTATGTTGATGACTCTCAGATCTACCTCTGCATCTGAACTCTCTCCAGAAATCCAGGTCCGTATCTCAGCCTGCTTATCTGACATTGCTGCCTGGATGTCCCACTGTCATCTGAAACTGAACATAGCCAAAACCGAGTTCCTTGTCTTTTCCCCTAAACCCACTCCCCCCTTCCTACTTTCTCTAGTTCTGTGAATAACACTATACTCCTCTCTGTTTCCTCAGCTCTTAACCTTGGGGTCATCTTTGATGCTTCTCTCTTTTTCTCCACACACATCCAACAGATAGCTAAATTCTGCCGTTTCTTTCTCTGTAACATAGAGCTTCTAAAATTACCCTCATAGCTTATACGTTTGGCTCAGCTATAACCATATTGGTGCCATTTAATATCCCTCTCAGTGGTAGTTGCATGGTTTACAGGGCCGTAAACCGTATAACTGCCCTTCAGATATCGGCCCTCTGCGTTTGTCCCATGCTTTCTTGAATTCAGATACGGTACTCGTTTGCACTACCTCCACTGGGAGACTATTCCATGTATTTACCATTCTGTCCATAAAGAAATATTTTCACATATTACTCACTTTCACCCCCATCCTGTGTCCCCTCATTGCAGAGCTTACTTTCAACTGAAAGAGGTTCTCCTCCTCTGCATTTATGCCATGGAGGTTTTTAAATGTCTCTATCATATCTCCTCTGCCCACCTTTCCTCTAAAGGTGAGATTTTTAAGTCTGTCCCCATATGGTTTATAACAAAGACCACTAACCATTTTGGTAGCTACCCTCTGCACTGACTCCATCCTGCTTATATCCTTTTGAAAGTGCGGTCTCCAGAATTGCACACAATACTCCAAACAAGGTTTCATCAGAAGCTTATACAGAGGCACTATCACCTCCTTTTTCCTCCTGGCCATTCCTCTCCCTATGCACCCAAGCATCCTTCTAGCTTTCGCCGTCACCTTTTCTATCTGTTTAGCCACTTTACGATCTTTCTATAAATTTAAATGCAGAATTATGACTTATTTGCCACTTATTGACAGATTCCTCTCCGGCTCATTGACACTTATTTGCCACTTATTGACACTTATTTGCCACTTATTGACAGAGTCCTCTCCGGCTCATCAAGATCTGAACATATAACACCCATCATGAAAGAACTGCACTGGTTACCATTACATGCCAGAATCCAGTATAAGTCTTTAGTTCTTACTTTCAAGGCCCTAAATAACTACCCCCCTACGCCAATCAGCAAACTTATCCATGGCACCCTGGAAATCAGAAAATGGAGAACTACATCATTGAACACCTTAATAGTCCCAAAAATAATAACGAAGTGCACTAAGGCCACCTCCAACAGGGCTTTCTCCTTATTTGCACCTCTAAACTGGAATGCACTACCGCACGAAATCCGTGCTATCAAAAACCTAATCCTATTCAGAAAAGCATTGAAATACCACTTATTCACAAAATGCTACCCAGAAGTCAACCTAGCCATTAACAATACTAGCACCTCAATACAACCAGAAAAGGGCTAGTTGGTCAATCTTCTCTCTAGTCCTATTAGTCAACCACATTGCAACATCTAAATCATGTTTTATATCACTGTATATATTATTTAAGTCAATCTGTACATAGTTCCCCCGGTTGTCCTATGTTGAATCTTCCTGTTCAATGTAAAACTCAATGTTACTTGTATGCATTGTAGTATGTTCTTGTTTCAATGTACACCGCACTGATTGAAATAGCGCGGTATAAAAGAATTGTTAAATAAATAAAATAAATAAATAAAATTTGAATTAAGAAAATAGTGAATATGGCAGGTGCTACAATTTGGACGCCTGTTTCATTCCTACTCTATAGTTTGTCCTTTGGCAGAAATACCAGCAACTTCCAAACATTTCCTGTAGCCAGCTAAGGGTTTCTCATGTATTTTTGAATTTTTTTTCCTCCCAATCTTCCCTGCAGAACTCTCATAGTTCAGAAATATTATTAGGTCTCCTTGCATGCACTGTATATTTGAGATCTCTCCTCAGATTTCCAGTGGCATTCATCTTTTCTCTAAGTCCTTCATGATTGATTTTGAAGTATGCTGCACATTGTTGTCTGATGGAAATATCCAACCTCTTCTCAGCTTCACTTTCTTCATTGACTATGGGACAGTAGCTTCTAAGATATGTTGATATTTATTTGAATCTGTAGTTCTTCTCTATGTACAATATTTCCTGTCATTAGCTGCCACATAACCCCAGAGCATAATAGTTTTAACTTATTAAAGTTGGTAAGATGGGGCTTTTTGTTTTCCAAATATTTCACCCTTTTTTCTCCAAATGTATTTTGTGTGGTTGTGGCTGAATAGTTCAATTGTTGTTTCACTTTGTTCCAGAATGTTTCAGTTTTTTCGAGGGCTTTTTCTTTTTTACATGATGAGTTTTGAGATGAGGTCTGTCAGACGGCTGCCTAGGGTGAGAACTTACACAATCTTGACGATGCATATATTCATATGATTCTTGCAAGGTATTGTGGGTAATGTAGTTCTTTCACTCCAAACACAGCTGAAGACAATAATTGAGTTGTGTAACCAGTGGTAAAGCCAATAAAATACTTCTTTTATTGATGGGGTTTAATTCACCCAGCACAAATATGCTTGGTAGCAATATAAATGAGGTTACTTGCTTGCAGTGTTTAAATGGATAACATAAAGTCACAAAGCAAATCAGAAAACAACCTTCAACTTGTCAGGCAATTAGCTAATGTTTTCTTAGCAAATAATTACCAAATAAAAAGAGGCACAAAGAAATGAATAAACTTTGCTTGTTAGGTTAACTTCTGCTTATTTTCCACGCAGATCCCAGCAGTGATTCTCCCTTGCTCACACACACAATCAGGTGCAGCTTTAATTACTATCAATTGACCATCTGAAAGCCTTTAGCTGGCTGGCTGCTACTGTGTGAACCCAAATCCTGCTTTAAGAGCTGTTTGCAGTGGAAATAAAGAACAAAGTTAGGTTTCTTTGTGATGGCTGATGTGTTTGCTCACAGAAAGCTAGCAATAGCATTTAGATAGAGAACAGTCCATGTAATTAATAGTTTCATCTGCTGTATCTCCCCCTTCATCAATCAGCATAGGGTCACTATCATACATTGGCACAGACGAGTCTTTCCATAAGGCACTATCATGAGAATGCTTATTCCCTTGCTGCCATTCACTATTATAGATAGGGTCTGGATCAGTGTTCATACCTGAGCCTCTCCTGCTATCATAATTCCTCTCTGTATAGCCTGGCCAGTATGTAATCCAGTTATAATGTCCAGCCTTCCAATCTTGATCCCTGGACACTGGATCTTTCCTCACATACCTTCTGGCATAGGTCTGAAAGTCCCTTCCACGTGCAATCTTCTCTCTCCTAGGTAGCCACTGGTGATTCCTATCTCTGCCATTCCATTCCTCTGGCTGACTCCAGTCCAATGGACTCTGCTGGCACTTGGAATACCTCCCAGTATGGGTACTGCCTTGGATTCTCCCAGACCCTCCAATGGCCTTTCTTCTCTTCCTTCCAGAGAGTTTCCTTCTTTCTCTATCCGTTTGGCTTGGCTTCTGCTTCTCCAGGTGATGCTTAAACCTGTAGCTGGACTGGAGCTTGTAGCCGTTGCTGTCTCTGTCTCTGAAGCTTTTGCTGAAGCTGTTATCTGTAGAATAAGTTCTATTCTTATTCTGTCCTAATGTGTGCTCCTCCCTAACACAGCGCAGCTGTGTTGAATCAGGCCCTGCCCTTTGAGATGAGTGCTTAGGGATTACCTCATAGCTCTCTTGATTGCACACACGTTTTCTCACTTCAGCCCCTCTCATGGCTGCTGGAAACCTGGTGCATTCTGGGACTGGTAGTCTTTTATGTGAAAACTCTGTTTTCTTACTTCTACCAGAACTGACAGGTTGCTTGTTCAGAGTCACATCATCTTTTCTATAGCTCCTACCTGAGCTATGATAAGCTTCCTTATCACAGGTCATAGAAAAAGTTTCCTTTTGACAAGTGCTCCATGCAGACCATTGTTGTGAAAGCAACACTGTACTGTGGGCCTGTGTACAGCTTTTGGGGTCACATGAACTTCTCAAGGAGTCGTTTGCAGTGATCTTTGCATTCTCTTTTGCAGATCTGACCAGCTTCTGGGCAGTTTTCTTAGACATTTTTCTTGGTTTTCCAGATCATGCCTTGATTTCAACAGTTCCAAGTAACTTCCATTTCTTCACAATGATTCTAGCAGTTGAAATTGCTAGCCAAAAGCAGTTAGCCCATGGCTGTTGAAAGTAGACAGAACATTAATCACAGCTTGAAAGATTAGGAAGGCCAACTGTATAATTTTCCTCATCTTCCCTTCAAGCCTTCAAGGCTTACCAAGTCAAATTTTGGGGCTTTATTAACAACTTAAAAAATAGTAATGGATCAACTGGAAGGTGTCCAAACTTTTGCACTTGCCATTATCACTATTTTATTATTTTCAATCTCTTTAAAATCAACAAAAATAATATTTTTGCATTAAAATTGCAGAAGGATTGCATGTTTAACTTTGTAAAAGATATGTGCCATAACCATTAGAAAACTAAAGAATAAACATAAACAAAGCCAGAAATACAATTCACTTAAGTTATGCAGGAATATAAATTCCAGAGGATCAGATCCAAGATGGCGCATGAGTAATTCGTTCCTGCTATTGAGCATCTCTTTTTGAACCTGCTGTTCTAAATTCTAGCTTTTTCTTTGGATTTATGCCAAAATGCAAGGCCAAAGGCAAGGGAGGTCGCCCCTCCGAACCTGAGGCACTTGCAGCTAGGCAACAGATGTTGGACATCTGCATGGTTCCAGCGCCTTCCTCTATGGGTGAACCCGCTGTCAGGTCTGAGAAGAGCTCTGGCTTGGGGAGCAAAGCTTCATTTAACTCTTCCAGCCCATCTACCACCAGCCTGGGAGATGTAGGGGCTGGATGAATAGGACGGACTGCTGCCGCTGCAACTTCTGCTATTGTTGGAGCTGTACGGTCTTTAACCACCGACAAAGGGGAGAGTTTTCCTCTCTGGGTCCATGAGTGGGAGCCCAGTGTCCTTCCGATGTGCCAGTCGGGTCAATTTCTTCTTTGCCTGTTTCCTCCGTACCGGTGCCACCGCTGTACAAGCTGAAGGTAATTACTGTAGACTCCTTATGAACAGCCCTTGAAACTGTGCATAATCTTCCGCCCTAAGCTCTCCTCGTTTGGACTGTTTGGAAAAGAGAGTAGAAGACACTGTTCCCTCTAAGCTGTGCGCGTGTGCGCGCGCACACACCTCACCGAGTGAGCGCACATACTTTACAACAGAGCGCACAAAAATTACGGTTCTGATTCTGATAGAAAACAACACAGACGTCTTAAAATTTAAAAGTTGTTGTGTATTTACGGTTTCCACAAGTTCTACAATATTTTCTAGTGCAATCACTGTAGTGTACATACTGTATTCTGACTTGTAGTCAAATTTTAAAGTATATAACTCCAAGTGTCGTTATGTGGCGCACAAAAATTCAACCTTCCTTCAAAAGCTGCACAGCTGATATTTTATGCGCAAACAGCCTACAGAAAATTAGAGGGAACATTGGTAGAAGACCAGCAATTGGCGTCTCAATCTGCTATTAATGAGCTGTAACAAGTTCAAGAAACTTTAGCTCAGGATAGACTGATGTTGCGCCGTAAAGTGGAGAACGTGGAAAATCAAGGCAGAACTTTAAATCTTTGAGTTTTAAATTTTCCTTGGGTGGCTTTGCTCTCCCCTTGGGACCTATTTTGTAGGTTCCTGAGTGAGACTTTTAACTATCCATAACCTGGCATGCCCCCTATACAGAAGATCTATTTTCTTCCTTCCCCGATGGCTTAAGATGCCTCTCCCCAGACAGACACCTCCTTGGTGGACGTCTCCTCAGACGCTTCAGATTTGGGTAATTTAACTGACATCTTGGAGTGTTCTACTGAGGTGGTAGGAGCCAGGTCCACTTTATTATTTTCCTTTGTTTTCTTACAGGATAAAGAGGCTTAGATGCGTTTGTACTTTAAAAAATCTGATGTTACCTTTTTGTGTGGGAAAATCTAGATCGCCCCAGATGTTTCTAAATAGACACAGCTCAGAAGAAAGAAATTCCTGGATCTTCGGTCCGAGGCTTTGGCTTTGGGGGCGAAGTTCCAGTTAAGATTCCCTGCAAGTGTGTCCTGTGGTATCAAAATAAGACATCGCTTTTTGGAACCCACACAATTGCGTTTTTTTCGTGATGCTAAACAGCTAAAAGGTTAAACCATATGTCCACCTATGGGTATTGAATAGTTTGTGAAGGCGCAGTCCACTCTTTTCTCTTTCCCTTCACCTTACTACCACCTTCCCCGTGGTCCTTTTGTGTTTTTGGATCCCCCTGTTGTTTGTGGACTACTGTGGTTTTGTTCTTATTGTTAAGATCTGTAAACTAGTTCAATGTAAACCTGTTCTAAACCTGTTTTATGTATTAAGTTGTTGTACTGTAAACCACACTGATTTAAAATAGCATGGTATATAAACCTAAATAAATAAATAATATTTCACTCATTGATGTTAAAGTTTGTTTATTCTTTTGGTTTCTTTGAGACTTGTGTCGTATATTTGAGTGTATTTTTCTGTTTCATAGGTTTCTCCTCTGATTCGTAAATTCAGTAAAAACGAAAATTATAAAGAATAAATAAATTCCAGAGGAACAAGGAGCAATTAGATTTTATTAAAATGTCGCAGTTTACTTTCAGAGAAATTACCAAAATAGCTTTTCATAACATGGCAAAAGGTAGAGCAACATCACTGCGCTCATTTCAGAATTAATCATCACCAAAAAACACCAAAATATAAAAATCAAACACTTGCATTGATAGCTTACTGAAAAGAGATTATCTTCAAACCTATGAGGTAAGCATGGGAGAAAAGCGCACTGATTCGTCACTCCTGCAGAGGCTTCCTTTAATGTTTCACAGGCAGAGAAAATGAATATCCCCATGCAAGGAAAAACTTCCTTATCGTCACTCCAGTCCAGTCCCTTACTTCAGGGTTACGCAACCCTTCCAGCAGCTTGGAGGCTGAGCCCAACCTTTTTGGGGTGGAGCGGTATATATACCACTGGTGCCACCCACCAACTCCAGTATTCTCAGCCTCCAAGCAGCTGGAGGGTCTCGTAAGCCTAGGGCTTACTGGAGTCCTTCTTTCCTCTTAAATTCGTTTTTATTTAATTTTAGTTTGATTTATTTAATTTATTTACTTCATTTGATTTAATCTCTGCTATTTACAGAGTCTTTGTTTTGAATCTCAGAGGCCCCCCTTCCCCCAGCCCCTTCCTCCTCCCTGCCTGCAGGAGAAGGGGGAGCAGGGGACTTCTTCCCCCCTGATTTCATTCTCCTGCTGCACCAGGCCTATTGCCTGCGTAAGAAGGGTCTTGGTCCAGGGGAAGCGGGTCCTTCGTCCGAAGGCAAACTGGTCAGACCCATGAGGTCTAACTCCCAGGACTCGGGGATTCCCTCGAAGTGCCCCAGGCTGGTAGTTGAAGAGCCCCTCACTCCACTTTCCCAGGACTTGCCAGAAGAGGAGGCCTCGGAAAAGGAGGAGGAGGAAGAGGAGGAGCTGGAGGAAGGGGAGATCCCGGAGGAGGACCACTCTCGCATAATCAGAGTATTCAGGCGGGAGGAGTTGCCCGCTTTAATAAATGACTCCCTGAAAGCTCTCAACGTGGCCTCGGATGCCCCCGCGGAGGATGAAGCCTTGGAGGATCCCTTGATTCAGGCCATCAGAAGGTCCCAGAAGGTCTTTCCTGTCCACAGAGTGGTGCGTCAGATGATTCAGGAGGAATGGGATCAACCAGAGTCAGCGTTGAGAGGAGTCAGGGCCATGTCTCGGCTCTACCCTCTCCCTGAAGCAGACAAAGAGCTTCTGAAGTCCCCCAGGGTGGATGCGGCGGTCTCGGCAGTAACGAAGAAAACCACCATCCCAGTGGAGGGCAGCGTGGCGCTGAAGGATGCCCAGGACAGAAGATTGGACACGCTCCTCAAGCAAGCCTTCGACGTGAGCGCTCTTGCCTTACAGGCCTCAGTTTCGGGGGCATGGGTGGCACGAGCATATTTGAGGTGGTCTCAGCAACTCCAGGCAGAGGAGGGTCCCTCCGATGGGGTCCTAGCCAACTCGGCAAGGTTGGAATCAGGTACGGCCTTCTTGGCGGATAGCCAGTATGACCTCATCCGGAGCTTAGCAAAGAACATGGCCTCGATGGTGGCAGCCAGACGCTACTTGTGGCTCCGGAATTGGGCCGCGGATGCCTCCTCCAAAGCTCGCCTGAGTCGCCTTCCCTTTAAAGGGAAACGTTTGTTCGGAGAGGACTTGGACAAGTTAGTAAAGGACCTGGGCGAGTCCAAGGGCGGCAGACTTCCGGAGGACAGGATCAAGCAAACACGATCTTCTGCCCCTGCTCGGAACCAATCCAGAGAACCTCGGAGGTTCCGCTCGAACAGACCTAACCCTTTCCTCAGGGGTCGTTTTAACGCTAGGGGTCAAGGTTCCAGAGGGTTTCGGGGCAGAGGTTTCTCATCCTCTTCCTCCTCTTTCTCCTCGGGCCCCAGAAAGCAACAATGAGATACAGGGGGCCCAGGAGGACGGATTGCCAGTAGGCGGTCGCCTGAGGCAGTTTCTTTCCGCCTGGTCCCGGGTCACGTCCGATCAATGGGTGCTGGAAGTGATTCGAGAAGGATACTCCCTCGAATTTGCAAAGCAAATACTCCCAGCATTTGTTCAGTCTCCCTGCGGTTCCGCAGCAAAAAGAGAAGCCATGGAGTCGACACTTTCCCGCCTCATAGCTCTCGGGGCCGTAGTTCCGGTGCCTCCAGACCAATGCGGTACGGGTCGGTACTCGATTTACTTCGTCGTCCCAAAAAAGGAGGACTCTTTTCGCCCGATCCTGGACCTAAAGCAGGTCAACCGCTGTCTCAAGATACCTCACTTCCGGATGGAGACCCTGAGATCAGTGATAGCGGCCGTGAGGGCCGGAGAGTTCTTAACATCGCTGGATCTGACAGAAGCGTACTTGCATATCCCGGTCAGAAAGGCCCATCAGCAGTTCCTCAGATTCACTGGCCCTCGAGGTCATTTTCAATTTCAGGCGCTACCCTTCGGGCTAGCAACAGCGCCCAGAACCTTTACCAAGGTGATGGTGGTGGTAGCGGCCGCCCTACGAAAGAAGGGAATCTTAGTGCACCCCTATCTGGATGACTGGCTGATCCGGGCAAAGTCAGAAGAGGAAAGTCGCCAGGCAACAGCCAAAGTAGTTCAAGTTCTGGAGGAACTAGGATGGGTCATCAATCGAGCAAAGAGCAGTTTGGTCCCATCACAGGAGCTCGAATATCTCGGAGCAAGGTTCCACACAGGCAAAGGCAGGGTCTTTCTGTCTAGCTCAAGGCTAAAGGACCTGAGAACCCTAGTCTTACAGTTCATGGTCAGACGGCTTCCTTCAGCGAGGCATTACCTGCAATTGTTGGGAACCATGGCGGCGGCAATAGAAGTCGTTCCGTGGGCCAGAGCTCACATGCGCCCCTTACAGCGGTCTCTATTGCGGCGGTGGTCCCCTCAACAGCACCCCTTGTCTCGGCAGCTTCCCTGTGCTCCTCGGACCAGACACTCTCTTCTCTGGTGGAGGTGCCCAAGGAACTTGAGTCGCGGAATGCCCCTCGAACCTCCTCAGTGGGTACTCTTGACGACGGACGCCAGCCTGGCAGGCTGGGGGGCACATTTCGAGGACCAGTTTGTCCAGGGGCGGTGGTCGACAGTAGAATCCCTATGGCCTATCAACCGACTGGAATTGAGAGCGGTCACGCGGGCGCTCAGGGCTCTTCAGCCATCAGTGCGAGGGAAAGCGATTCGCGTCCTCTCCGACAATGTCACCGCCGTGGCGTACATCAATCACCAGGGAGGCACCAGCAGTCCGGCATTGGAAAAGGAGGCGGACTCCCTGTTCAAGTGGGCGGAAGTCCACCTGGAGGCGCTCTCAGCTCAGCACGTGGCCGGTACGGACAACATCATGGCCGATTACCTCAGCAGGTACAAGATAGATCACGGCGAGTGGGAACTGCATCAAGAGGTCTTCGACCAGATAGTGGCCCGGTGGGGGCTCCCAGTCATGGACCTCATGGCACGGTTCACATCCGCCAAAGCAAGCCGATTCTTCAGCAGGAGAAAGGAAAGGATGTCCGAGGGCCTGGATGCCCTGTCTCAAAGGTGGCCCTCGGAAGGTCTCCTTTATGTCTTCCCCCCTTGGGCCCTAATCGGGAAGGTCCTCCAGCGGGTGGAAGCTCACCGGGGTCTAGTAGTCCTCATTGCCCCGGATTGGCCTTGTCGTCCTTGGTATGCGGATCTGGTAAGGATGATCGCCGACCGACCATGGCGCCTTCCGGTCAGGAAGGACCTACTCAAGCAAGGACCGGTTCAGATGCCACACGTGGATCGATTCTCGCTTACGGCATGGCTATTGAAAGGGCGCGACTCTTGAAGCGCGGCTACTCACCGGCAGTAATCGCGACCATGTTGAGCGCGAGGAAGCGCTCCACCTGTCTTTCCTATGTAAGAGTCTGGCGTATCTTTGAGGCATGGTGTACAGAACGCCGGAAGAATCCCCTGTCGGCCTCGGTCCCGGAGGTGTTGGAATTCTTGCAAGCGGGCCTCGACAAGGGTTTAGCTCACAGCTCCTTGAGAGTACAACTGGCGGCCATCGCTTGCTATAGGGGCAAGGTGGGCGGAAAAGCCTTGGGAGCAAACACGGACGTTGCAAGGTTCTTGAAAGCGGTCAGGCGGCTCCGACCACAACGAAGGTCGGTCATTCCCCATTGGGACCTCAACCTGGTACTGAATACCCTAGCCGCGGGTCCGTTTGAGCCTTTGAAGAAGGCCTCCTTGAAGGATCTGACTCTGAAGACGGTGTTCCTGGTGGCCATTTGCTCAGCTAGACGAGTCTCCGAACTGCAAGCCCTGTCTTCTCGGCCCCCCTTTCTGTCCTTCCTCAGGGATAAGGTAGTCCTTAGGACGGTTCCTTCCTTTTTGCCTAAGGTGATCTCCCCCTTCCACGTCAACCAGTCCATCTCTCTCCCGACTCTCCTGCCGGAGGGTTCAGTAGGGGGAGACAGTAAGCTCCATCTGCTCGACGTCCCCAGAGCCTTGAAGCGCTACCTCTCCCGCACGGCGCCCTTTCGGAAATCCGAACGACTCTTTGTACAGTTCGGAGGGCCCCACAAGGGTGAGGCGGCGGCCAAGGCCTCAATTTCCAGATGGATCAGGGAGGCGATTGCTTCCGCCTATATCCTCAAGGGGAAACAGGCCCCAGAGGGCTTGCGCGCTCACTCAACTCGAGCACAGGCTACCTCTTGGGCGGAGTTCAGCCTAGTACCTCCTCTGGATATCTGTAAGGCAGCGACTTGGTCCTCTCTGCACTCCTTCACCAAGCACTACAGGCTGGACGTGCAGAGCTCAGCGGACTCCAGGTTTGCACAGGCAGTGCTACGTTCCGGAATGGCGGATCCCGCCCGGGCACTGTTCCCTCTAAGCTGTGCGCGTGTGCGCGCGCACACACCTCACCGAGCGAGCGCACATACTTTACAACAGAGCGCACAAAAATTACGGTTCTGATTCTGATAGAAAACAACACAGATGTCTTAAAATTTAAAAGTTGTTGTGTATTTATGGTTTTCACAAGTTCTACAATATTTTCTAGTGCAATCAATGTGGTGTACATACTGTATTCTGACGTGTAGTCAAATTTTAAAGTATATAACTCAGAGTATCGTTATGTGGCGCACAAAAATTTAACCTTCCTTCAAAAGCTGCACAGCTGATATTTTATGCGCACACAGCCTACAGACAATTAGAGGGAACATTGCGCCCGGGCTGGTACTGCTCTGGTACTTCCCTGAAGTAAGGGACTGGACTGGAGTGACGATAAGGAAGAGGTAATTAGATCTTACCTGCTAATTATTGTTCCTGAAGGAACGACAGTCCAGTCCCTACTACCCTCCCTAGTTCTGTAGCCATTCCGGCCGTTCTCTTTGTTATGGGACTGCGGCCCGAGGGCGGTTTCAGGTGGGTTGGTGGGTCAGGCTGGAGGAAAGGCACGCAACATGGCAGTTCTCCTACCTTCTCCCTTGACCTCCTCTCCTACTACCTTCTCCTGTTTAAAAAAAAAAAAAAATTATTTATATTGAGTTTTTTTTGCTTGAGTTTGATTACTTACGTTTTCAGAGTTATCTAGGTTGGTTATATCTGCTTTGACAGTAGTTTACTGGAGTTGGTGGGTGGCACCAGTGGTATATATACCGCTCCACCCCAAAAAGGTTGGGCTCAGCCTCCAAGCTGCTGGAAGGGTTGCGTAACCCTGAAGTAAGGGACTGGACTGTCGTTCCTTCAGGAACAATAATTAGCAGGTAAGATCTAATTACCTCTTCATACAATAAAACCATAAATATATTATCTGCAATAGGGATCCTGGCTGCAGGTTCCACAGTGAACAAGGGGACAGTGAAAAAAAGTCAGCACAGCCTCAGCAACTAACCAGTCTGGACACCGCTGTCAGACCAGGCAATGGGTTTAACATTTTGGTATATGCTGTAAATGTTTGATGATAAATCCAGGTCCAATACGACCACTAGAATTCTTGGCTGCCACATAAAGGCTTTACCTCCTAAGTCATTCAGCTGCAAAAATACTGGAAGCCTCTCATCTTCCCCCTTTACTCCAGTGCCCAGCTATGAACAGTAGCTGTCATTAGGGTCCGGCCCATGTACTATTGCCACTGGCCTCATTCATGTTTAGGCCGCTCCTTAACTACCCTGACTGACATCCTCTCCTTTACTGCATCCAACTGTTATCAATGGCAGAACCTGCCAGATTTCCTGGCTAGGAAATTAATACAGCAGTAATTAAAGCCAGAAGCTAAATTTGTGCCTCCAGCCTGGGCAACATCATAAAGTATCAGATTGGAACAGCACTCGATGGGGGTCTCTGCCGCTGGTGAGGAGCCTGTGAAGTGCAATGGTCTGTATTCTGTCTTTTGTGCTATAAAGCTACTGAGTGCAGTTACCATTAGATTTCAGAGCTAGTGAGGGATCAGGAAAACATCAAAGTCAGGGCAGTCTCTGAGAACTTTCTCTTTGCGATGTGGGGTTTAATGAATACCCTTCTGAAAGTAGGGGCCAGAAACTTACTCTGTTTTCTATTAACCTCTTCGTTCCCGTCATTTCCCCGGTGATGACAAGACCTCTGTTCAGCCAGCCACAGGGATTTGATTTTTCCTTCAGATTCAGGTGCTTTTCAAGACTCAGGGCTTGAAATCTGCATTTCAAGAATATGGATTTTATTCATTTTCTCTATGGCCTACAAATTGAAATTAAGTTTGCCTTTCAGCTGAGTGAACTGTGTTTATTTGCTGGTTTTATCCTTAGTACGGTTTTGAGTATGACTATAATTTGAATGTAAATATTTGGTGCTGTTTTTGTGATTAGGGAACAGGAGCATTCGACGTGTCATGGACATTACTGAATGTGTGAGTTTTTTACTGCCTGCTCTTTGTAAATAAAATTGAGCAAGGTATAACGTTTTTGTGTAGTGCATTACCTTCCTTCAAAGCAGGAGATAAACCACAGCAATTAATGAAAAGGTTAAGAGGATTAACTACAGTTTAATGGACTTATGCAGATAAAGAGGAGATAATGTACTGCTATTTTTATTTTTATTTTTGTTTCAATTTAAAATATACTTTATTGAATAATAAAGAAGGAATTTTATAATAAAGTCCTCGTCAAGAGAGAGATCTGCCCCATAACAAACATATCCAATAGATATACAGAATCTCTGCCAAAATATATAAACTACTAATACCCACATTTACATAACCAGAAGAAGAGAAAAAAAAAACCCTAACAACATTATTCCGATTTCTTCCCAGTAAGAAAAGCCTCCAGTTGAACAGAATCATAAAACACACATTTCTCTTCCTGGTAAATCATTACACATTTGCAGGGATACTTTAAGAAAAAAGATGTCCCAAGGACCAGGACCTGAGGTTTTAGTCCCAAAAACACCTTCCTGCGCTTCTGTGTTGATCTACTAACATCGGGAAAACTTGAATTGTATTGCCATATTATTAGCGAAATATAATCTCATTATCATACTTTTATCATCAATATTTAAAAAGGAAACAATTAAAGTAATGCAATTTGGAATTGCATCGGTGGTGACGCCACATTGGCCGACGCCTCCGTCCTTGGCTCCCTGAGGAACATAATACAAAGTAGATATATTGTTAATTGTTAACTGTATTTACCTAGCTACAAATGTTATATGTAAAAACAGACCACACTGTTTATTGTTGTTATATGGAAACCGCACCTGATCAATGGAAGGAGCGGTATATAAATAATCTGTTAATTAAATTAAATTAATTAAATATATAATGAGTTAGAGGAAAATTTATAAACCGCAAATTTTTTGCTCGTGCTGCATTCTTGAACAATTCAAGTTGGTGATGAATCACTGAACTATCCTGAATGGTAGAGGACATTGTGGCTTGGGCAACAGACAACAGACAACTGCCCCCTCCAACTTAGATACAGCAGAACTATACTTAGAAATACGTTTGTCTTGATCCAACATTTTAGCAACAACGTTAGAGAAAAATTGTGAAACTGAAGATAAAGAAGGGCACAGGGAAGCTTCCATATGAACCACAACTTCCCACATATCCCAAAGCGAGGTATCTTTAGGAGGAGTACATTTCTTTCCAGAAGAGGAAAACATCAAGGATTCAGGAAGTTTAACCAAACTGTTAACCTGTAAAACATTGTCCAGCACAGGAAGAAGAGAACTAACATCATCTTCACTATTCCCAAAAGTAGCGTCAATCACAAACGGTATCTCCTGGATGGACGGGGATAAAACTCTTCTTTGCCGGGGGAGACATATCTGAAGGGGTGTTAACAGAATTATCCAAGGCATCAGATCTGGGAGTGGAGGAGTCAATAAAAACCTTCTGAAGATGGCGATCCATAGGACCAATTATTTTAACAGGCTTCTCCACAACCGATTTAGCCTTTTTCTTTCTTTTCCCCCTAAACAGTACTCACGTGCAACACCTCCAAGGCTCCCCTAGGCTCCAGAGAGGCTCCAAAGGGCCAGGATGTGCCCCTTTGGACATGCCTCTTCAGGCACGCACCTGTGGCCGCATCCCACAGCGTGCCAGAGATCGTATACTGGCTGGGAACAGCGTCAGCAGAGCAGCTCCTCCTCCAGCCGCGTCAGGCAAAGATTCAAGAAGCGAGTAGTGTCGTCAGGTGCCCCCAGTGGCCAGTGGCTGTAAGGGCATGCTGAGCATTTTTATTATTTTTAAGGAGCAATGGCTCTTTAAGGCCAAGTGCAGTTTGGTCCTTGGAGTTTTAGCTCCTTGTGAGAACAAATTATATAAGCCAAGAGTGGAGGGTAATAAGGCTTTATTTCCCCTTTAATGCAAGGGTTCACTAAGACATAAGAAAATAAAGATAGTCCTTCTTTATAAAGGGTTCCACCAAATAAGCAGGCAAACAACTGTTATAAGCTTCACAATTGAATGCAGGCTTTAACTGAGGATTTCTTCATTCCAAAGTAAATTAAACAAGCACGCAAACAAACTGTTATAAGCTTCACAATTGATTGTAGGGTTTCTTTTATATTTACAGTTCTAATAAGGACTCAAGACTAGTAGTAGCACAAAAAGTACAATCCATGGATTCATCCTGAGGAATGGGAATAGTATTCTCAAACTCTATTTCCATGGATTCTGCGTCACTGGCTTCTCCCTCTGAATAAGTGCTTTCCCTTATGGCTACAAGTTTAGAGGGTCTGTCTCTGCTTCTTTGCTTCCAGTAAGACTCTTCTGTTAAGCCCTTAGGTATTGTTTTGAAAAGCTCTGCTTTGTTCCTTCTTCTCATATATTGAGCATCTGCTTTATCAGAGTTTCTAGGAGCAAGGCTTTCTTTTAAAAGTAAAGAGCCACCATACCTTGGCTTCCTGCAGCTGCTACACCTGGAGCTCTCTCTCTGACGTACTTCTCTCTGGAGACAGGTTTTCTTGTGCAATGCTTTGCCTTCCTGAAGCCCAGGAAAACCTGGTGAGGATTCCCAACCTCTGTGCTTCTGTGTAAAGGTAGCTTTGCTATAGGAACCTCTCCTCCTTGTACCTTGTAATCCTGGTCCAGCGAACTTAGGTGAATGTAAGCTTCTCTTAAAGCATGGCTCCTTGGTTTTCTGTGCTCTTCTTTCAGCTGTTGCTGTTCTTGTTGTGCTGCTTGATCCAGCTATGTTACTTGGACTGGGAGTGTCACTCCTTCCAGCCAAACTGCTTCTCCTGGCAGCCTCTCTCTGGACTCCGTCTCTCTGTGCTCTGCCCCTCTGGACTCTATCCCTCTGGATAGTCTCTGTCTGGATTCTGTCCCTCTGGGCTTGCTCCGTGTGGACTCTCTCCTTCTCCACACTCCTTCTCCTTCCTTCTGGCTGAACTGCTGCCGGCTGAGTTCCTTCCGAATGGATTCCTCCTGACTGGATTCCTCCTGCACACACTTTCCTTCTGGCTGTCTTTCCTTTACAAAGGCATTTTACCTTTGAAACTCCCGGGCTTGCCTTCAGGTGCAGCTGGTTAACACTCCTACAATCAGTGGCTGGGCATGTTGACTCAGCCTCTGTAGGACTACTCCTGCCCCCTCTAGCTGTGCTGTGAGGTAATTGCATCTTCTGCCCATCCACAGCTCTATGAAAGACAGGGTTTTTTCCTAAACCTGCACCTTCCGTGGCTCCAGCCTCATGACAGTAGGTAAAACCTCTCCCATGTACTGCTGTTTTTTGCTACAAAGAGAATGACGAGGATATGATCAACAGGGACATTCCCATTCCAACGGATACAAAACTGGATGCGAGGAAATCTGACATAGTGGTAAAGGAGAAAACCACCAGAACAGCACTGATTAAAGAGATGTCTCTTCTGAGTGATCATTCTATGATTCTCGTGACAAGGTAGAAGATCCTGAAGTACCTAGAAAATGTGGCAGAAAGATACAGAAATATTTCCCATTGTACTGAGAGCCACAAGCTTAACAAAAAAGAATTTCCAAGTTCATCTTGACAAACTACCCATACATGTTACATCTTATGAACTCCAGAAGGAAGCTCTCTTTGGCACGACACAAGTACTATAACTAGCATTAGCAGTAAATTTGAGAGACTGAGATCATATGAGGACAGTAACTGAATTCAAAAAAGCATATGAGGACAGTAACTGAATTCAAAAAAGCATGGGACCAACACAGAGGATCTCTAAAGGTAAAAAGTGGAACAGACTAGATGGGCCTTGTGGTCTTTTTCTGTCATCATGTTTCTATGTTTCTATGTTTCATATTCCACATACACTGGCTTAGACATGAGGTTCAAGACTCTCATGACATGTGCAAAACCTAACCCATTTGGAAAAAGCATAGAAAAAAACTGGCTAAAATGTCATATGTAGATTCTGTAAGAAAGACCTGGAAATAGAGACTCACCTTATAGCAGGCTGTGAAGTTCTAATGGTGGAAAATTTCTATACAGAAAGGCACAACAAAGTAGCACATTTCATGCAATGGAAACTCTGTAAACACTATAACATTACTGTGCCTGAAAAGCACTGGGATCATGACCCTAAGAGAATAATAGAGAATGAAGAGGTTATGATCACCTGGGATACTCCCATTCTAACCAATAAAAAGCTGGATGCAAGGAAGCTGGACATTGTGGTAAAGGAGAAAAACACCAAAATTGAATTGACTATAGAGGAATCTGTCCCAAGTGACTATTCTTTGAATCAAATTGAGAAGGAAAAGATCTTCAAGTACCAAGAAATGCAGTCAGAGATCAAGAAAATGTAGTAGAAAGATACTGAGATATTTTTCATTGTTGGGTGCCACGTGCTTGATTAAGAAGAATTTCCAATCACACTTTGACAATGTACCCATACATGCTACATTTTACGAACTCAAGAAGGAGGATCTCTTTAGCATGATGCAAGTACTACACTGAGCATTAGCAATAAATTGGAGAGACTGAGATCATACTCTACATATCCTGGCTTCAGAGTGAAGTTCATGACTGTCATGGTATGCACAACACTAACTCGTTTGGATAAATTGCCCCCGCTGGAAACCAGTATAGGTAGCAATTAAGCTGATAGGTGCTTCACTTTTTCCCAGCTGTTTAAATGAGGATGTTCTTGGGGCCGCTGCAGTGATCTCTTGTCAGCTCTGAGCAGACTGTAGGTTCATGTTTAATGGGAATATAATTTCTTTTTTAAAAACGAGCAACACCCATACTGAAAATCTTTCTCTTCAACTGGCATCCTGAATACCCATGAAGAGAGGAGCTGTTACCTGCAGCACCCCAACAAGGGCTGCACTTGCGGCTGATAATTAAAAGAACAGGACTTGGTGAAACAGATCATTTCAGGGTCCATACGCAAGTGGATGAGTTCTGCCTTCTCTTCTGGGCTGCGAGTAAGCTTTTGTTCTCACCGTGGTTGGGAGCTGTGCACACCTAAGGATGAGAGGGAAAGGGTAGGACTTCCTTGTGGCTGCTTAGAACCAGTCAGAAAGACATACTGGAAAGGACCACAGAAGCCTACCATCAGCTTTGATACAAACCTCTGCCTCCGTGACCTTCCTGAACCTTAGGTGTTGGTCACGCCCAGATCTGAGTCCAGCTGCACAGTAAATCACAAATCTTAATTGTAGTGTTCTCAGCACAAAGAAGCTAAGTCCATCTAGCTCTTGTCAAATTCCATTGCATTCTGGAGATTGTAGTTACCTTTCATAAAGTAGGACTACAAGACTGCAAATCCTGGAACTGATGGCTATGTGAACCCATAGAGAATGGAATCCTGTTATCTGAGCTATCGGGCTGACTCCAGGTCTCTTTAAGTGGGATTTGACCAGTGTTCCTGTGAAGCAGCGTGGGAGTCCTCTGCTTGAGCTGGTAGGGGAAAGCGCTGCAATATCACATCTTTAGCAACTGAAAGCACAATATCGCAGCACTTTCCTGCTCCTCGTGACTAAAAACGTGATATCGCAGCATCTCCCCCTACTGGTGGCAACACAAGCAGATTCGTGGGAACATAAGCCAAATCCCACCTGGAGTCAGCCTGATAGCTCAGATAATAGAGCACAGGATTCAGTTCTCTGTCCATTCATATTTGTTGCTTTTCTGCACATAAATAAAGTATAACAAAAAATTAAAAAAAATATAAGATGATACTTTTTGTTTCAACTAATTTTGAATGCATTCCGTGAGCAGCCGCCAGGAACTTACTTTTCTGATTGGTAATGCTTTGCAATATTTTATTCTCACAGTCTCATCGGAAATTTTCAGCTCCCAGGCATGGCCACCTGGGCTTCCTTCCACATAAGAGGAGCCGGCGCCACAGAGGGAAGGTGAGGAGCTGGCCCAAGGACGATGCCAGCAAACCTGTGCACCTGACAGCATTTTTGGGCTACAAAGCTGGCATGACACATACTGTGCGTGAAGTTCACAGGACTGGAATGAGTATGATTTCATTTAATATTAATTTAATTACATTGCTTATAATCTGCTTTTACTATCGAAAGACATACAGAGCGGAGTACAAAAATATAATAGTACAAAAAACAGATCAGATCAAATGCAGTCTAAAAACATTTCCTCCATAACATGTCTTTAAAACTTTACAAAACTGGATGTAGCCTGCAAAATGCTTAATCTTGGAAGGTAAAGCATTCTACAGAAAAACATCTGTCTCTAACCCTCCTATGTTGAAAAGAGGAGGCAGAATGTTTAGCAGGTCGTGGAACGCAAAGACCTTACAGAAGAACAAAGCATTGGATTATTTGATGAATAAGCTGGGACTGTCTTGTGAATAGCTTTAAAAGCCAGACATAAAACCTTAAACAAACTTGCGCTTCTATTAGTAACCAGTGCGACTTCAGCAGCAAAGGGATAACTCTCTCGCTATAATTAGTGTGTGTGATCATTTTAGCAGAAACATTTTGAGTCCGTTACAATTTATGTAATAACTGTTTGGACATTCCTAAAAATACAGACTTACAATGGTCTAGATGACTCACGAGTATTGATTGAATCACTGTCCGAAAATCTTGTGGTCTTGACGCCCAGGGCTGACCTGAAAGTTTCTGCCTCTCTAGGCAAACCATCCATGCTTCCCCCCCCCCCCCCCAAGATTGTGGGGCTGCCAGGTCCGGCCTGCTGCCCACCTCCCGGCATCAATGTTCTCATGCGGGGGAGGGGAGGCAGCACGGCAATGCCTCTGCTGCGTCGGGCTTTAAAGTTCCCCTGCTAGTGTGCTCATGACCTACCATTCCTGCCCCCCTCCGACGTAACTTCCTGTTGGAGGTGGCATGAGCGGCAGGAAATTGCATCAAAGAGGGGGCAGGAGTGGTAGGCTGTAAGCACTTTAAAGCCCGACGCAGCAGAGGCATCACCGTGCCGCTCACCCTTCGCCCAGGTGAGAAGATGAATGTCTAGAGGGGGGTGGCATGGCGAGCTGGGCAACTATGAACTGACACTTAGGGGGGGGTCGATGCCACCCACCGGGGCCTGCTACCCTAGGTGACAGCCTAGTTGCCTAGTGGATGGACTGGCTCTATTAACATCGATCTCAATTGTCTCACTAACTTCAATTTATACCATGTCTTATTTTGTACATGTTGCACATATAATTCAAAAGTCAAATTAGAGTCAATAATAACTCCCAAGCTATGTACCTCTGAGGATATGTCCACCTTCTGTCCTAACAACTGAACAAATTTAATATTATCTGGAATCTTAGCCTTCCCCACCCATAAAACTTCAGGTTTTTCCTAAATTCAACTTTAATATATTTCACTCAACCAGTCCCTCAAAAAACATAAACCATGTCCAACAAATCTTGAAAAGATTTCTTCATTGATATAAAAAATTAAGCATCAGCATCTCCCCCTCTGTGTGTGTGTGTGTATATATATATATATATATATATATATATAGTATAACTCAATTTCCTAACACAATTTCCTAATATACTGTGCTAAAGGACTAAAGTAAATATTAAACAATAAATGGAGACCCTTGTGGCACACCTGTCATACAGCAAGAAACCTTCAATATTTTTTCCATTAAACTCCCACTTTAAAAGATCTCGGGCTCAATTGGAGCTGAGCACCCACAGTGTCCTGGAGCATCGGACATTGGTCAGTTCCTGCCTAGAGTCAAGGAAGGATTCAACCTCGTCTCCGTCAACGCTGAAGGGGGATCCATCCAAGCACAGGCCAAAGGCACAGATGCATCAGCATCAGAGCCCTTTCAAGTGAGATGTCGAGAGTGATGGGCACAAGCGGCCTGCCAAGATGCACCAGAGAGAAGGCCTCTCAATCTCCAGGGTTTCAGAGGGGCACCAACTGGCTCCCGACAGCCAATGCCATGCCAGTACCCCTGCATGGATGCTGGAACCATCAGTTAAAGCTGCTTAGGCAGCCATGGAGGAGCAGCTCCTTCAGGCATTCGAAATCCACAGCATGTCATTGCTGGATAAATAGCTGACTGGTGCCTTGGTGCCCATTGATGACCAAACTACTGACCAAACCGTACCTTGCTCAGAACTGACCAATGCTCTGCCTTGCGCAGAACTGACTAATGCTCTATACTGTTCTAACTTATGTTTTGTTCTAACTAGATTGTAAGCTCCAATGAGCTTGACTCTGATGGGCAGGGACTGTCTCTTGTATGTTGGCTACCTTTTGTAGGTCAGCTGTGCAGCGCTGCGTGCGTGGCGCTTTACAAGTGCTGAATAGTAGTAGTAGTACCATTGCATCATCGTCGAGCATTGTGCAGCTGATCCTCGAGACACACGCTCTGCCTGTGGAGGCATCGATGTCGGAGCATTGAAGAGAGCCGATGCCGGTTCCTGGCGGGTCCACCTCTTGAGTGTCTCGCCTCAATGCTTCATCGATCCCATTGAAGCTGTCACTCCCCTCGAGGCAGGAGGGAGCTCTAGGCAGGGTCTCAGAGGTACTTCAACTTCCTTTCAGAGTCTGACTCTGATGGCTGGGTGACTGTTGTGGAATTGGAAAACTTGTCAGAGGGAAGGTTTCCTTAATTCCCATCAGACCCCTCCCCTCCACATGAAAGGCGGAATTCTCTTCCAGAAGACATGTCCTTCCAGGACTTCGTGAGGGATAAAGCAAAGGTTATCCCATTTTCACTGGAGACAAAGGATGAGCCTATGGTGGAGGAGTTGGAGATCCTCCAATACTCCTCGGCCCCTAAGGAAGCACTGATGGTGCCAGTACACTGCATCCTGCAGGGGCTACAAATGAGGATGCGGGAGAACACCCTCATTGTGCCACCAGTCAGTAGGAGGCTGGACTCAATGTACAGAGCTCAAAAAGCTCTTGGGTTTGAGAAGCCTCAGCTCCCACACTACTACTTAGTGGTAGAGGGTGCTCTTAATCCTCTTAAGAGTGCAAAGACTTGTTCCTCAATGTCTCTGGGGAGGGAGGCTCAGACATTGGACTCCTTTGGAAAGAGGTGCTTCCAAAGCTCCATGCTTGTGGCACGAGTACACTCTTACCAGTTTTACATGAGCATGTTCTTGAAGGGCATCATGCGTGATCTCGCCAACTTGTGCCATTTCCTTCCCCCGGAGAAATTAGAGCATTATCGTGTCCCGGAAGGCCATGGCAAAGACTGCTCAAAGTTACTGGTCTGGGTAACCTATGATGCCTTTGAGATGGTGTCTCGAACTGCAGTAGTGGGCATTGGAGCCCACAGGCTCACCTGGCTTCAGTCTTCCGATCTGGAACAGTAGGTGCAAAATTGATTTATTTATTTGTTTTTCTATACCGCGCTATTACAGATCAGTGCAGTTTACATGTGCATGATTTACTGCACTATTAAGAATAGTGCGGTTTACATAAAACATATGAGCTGGGCTTACATATAACATATTTACATTATTTACATTAACATAGGATTATCTTGGTGTTCGGCTGTGGTACCCCTAGGAACATTCTTACTGTGGTACACCTAGGAACATTCTTACTTTACAGGAACTTATTTACATTATTTACATCAAACAAGGTTGAGTTGGTGTTCGGGTGTCTCGGATGTGTGTATGGCTGATCTAGGGTGGATATATGCAGGGCCGGATTTACCTTGAGTGAGGCCCTACGCCAACAAAAATTGTGGGCCCCCAGAAAAGATAAAAACGAGCACGCCGGATCAGCTGCGCGCTGTTGGCCCTGACGTCATAATTAAACTGGGAATCCCAAAAGCCAAACTTGGAATGTACAACACTGTAGAAATAAAACTATACATTAATTTGCTCTTGTACTAAACAAAGTGCAGACGTTAATGATGCACATTTACCAGAGCTGACATATTCCAATTAATAAATTCAAAATAAAAATATATTTTTCTACCTTTTGTGCATTTTTTTTCAGCTGCAATTGCTCCAGCCACTTTCTTCTGGTTTCTTCGTGTCAGCCGAACTCCAGTCTTAACCCCCCCAGCCCATTTCCAGTCCCAGCCCCCCCCCATCGGCTCAAGTAAACTTTAATAAAAAAATAAAACGCTGGCCGCTGCCGCCGCGGCAGATGGGAATGCCCCTGCGGGCTTAACAGAGACGCGAGGGAGACACTCTCCCTTCGCGCCTCTCAAAGCCGGCACGGAGGGGCTCAGCTGGGCAGAGGGGGCCCCGCGGGACAGTCCATGCTGCCGCGGCAGCAGAGGGGGCCCCGCGGGACAGTCTATGCTGCCGCGGCAGCAGCCAGCGTTTTTTTTTACAATTTGTTCAATTTTTGTGGGCCCTTGCCAGCTGTGGGCCCTACGCCACGGCGTAGTTGGCGTTTAGGTAAATCCGGCCCTGGATATATGTATGGCTGATCTAGGATGGGTGGTTATAGGCTAGTTGGAAGAAGTAAGTCTTCAAGGCCTTTCTAAAAGAAATAAGATCTGGGATAGCCCGTATCATTGGTGGTAGTTCGTTCCATTGAGTTGAGGCAAATAGAGAGAAGGCACGATTCTTAGTTGATTGGGTACAGGTTCTTACTGTTGCAGGAGTTTTGAGGGAGTTTATCATGCATGTTCTTCTGGTCCTGGTCTCTGGTATTCATTGTATGAGTACTGCAAGCGAGTTTGCCAACATTTCACGGAGGGTCTTGAAAGTGAGTAGCAGTGGTTTGTACGTCAGGCGATTTGCTATGGGGAGCTAATGAAGCTGCATCAGGAGTGATGTGGTCGTATCGAGATGCCGATAGGATTGTGCAGGCAGCTGTGTTCATGGCGAGTTGTAGTGGCTGGAGTGTGAGCTTTGACATACCATGAAAGATGATGTTGGAGTAGTCCAGATGAGGGAGGATGAGCGCTTGAGCAACTGAGCGGAAATCCGAAGGCTCGAGGAGTGGATGTAAGTGCCGGAGGGTTCTCAGTTTGCCCTGCTGGGGAGAGAACCTCTTTTGACAGCAGGTGAAGACGGGCATCATAGAGAAGCAGTACCCTCACTAGGCTTTCGAGACGCACGTTTGAACCAGCTGCTATCACAGAAGGTATCAAAGTGGAGGCCAGAAAAAGACTTACTACCTGCGTAGGTGAGGTATTTCCCTGATCCTCAGACCTCCCAGCAAAAAACCCAGGCTCCTCCTCATCAGCATCGAGAAAAGTCTCAAAAGGCCCAGCCTGCCCTGCAACCAAAGCTGGGAGCAGGGTTTTGACTGGTTCCAATCTGCCAATGTCCACAGCAGGGAGCCCTTCAGTGGGGGCAATGCTCACTCTTTTTTGCCTACAGGTGGTCCCTTATACCTTCGGATTCGTGGGTGCTACATATAGTCCAAAGTGGCTACATGTTGCATTTCACCGAGCTGCCACCACATTGTCCCCCCCCTCCCCCCCCCCCCAGGGAATATCCTCTCAACCCTCTGCATCTAGACCTACTTTGGGGCGAAATCTCTGCCTTTCTGGTCAGTCTCGCTTTGAGCCCGTGCCACAGGAGCAGATCAGATGGGGGGAGCAGATCGGATGGGTATTTTACTCCAGGTACTTTCTGGTCCCCAAAAAGGTAGGGGGGTTCCTGCCCATCCTGGACCTCAGAAACCTCATACCTTTCTGATGCGAGAAAAGTTCACAATGGTATCTCTAGGTTCCCTGCTCCCTTATCTTCAGAAAGATGATTGACTATGCTTCCTGGATCTAAAGAGCATGTATACCCACATACCAATCCATCCTGCTCACAGGAGGTATCTCAGATTCATCCTGGCAGAACAGCACTTTCAGTACCATGTACTACCTTTTTGGCTGCCCTCGGCATCTCAAGTCTTCACAAAGTGTCTCGCAGTGGTAGCCTATCTCAGAACACTAGGCATCTTTGTTTTCCCTTATCTGATGACTAGCTCATAAAAAGCACCACTCCAGATTTAGTCCAGCAGTCAACATGGTTGACCATTCAGGTGCAAGAGTTGTTGGGGTTTGTAGTCAATTACCCAAAATCCCACCCAACAACTGGAGTTCATAGGGGCTGCTATATGCGTATTCTCCCATATCTCTCATAGCAAAGACCCTGCTGAAACTCCAGACAGATAGGGGTATGATGATACTCATTGCGCCGTATGGTTTTCCCTTCTGTTTCAACTCTTCCAGTGGGAACCTTTATGGCTAGGCTCTGCTGCAGACCTTATATCACAGGAAGACGGGAGGATGCGACAGCCTAACATCTGGTACTAGGCCCTTACTGTAAGGATGTTGAGAGGTTAGTTCCCTCAGAGTTTAACCTGTCCAACAGAGTAGCAGATATTCTGTTGGCCTCTAGGAAGACCTCGACAAGAAGGTCTTATACATTCAATTGGAAGTGGTTTGTGATGTGGTGCACAGAACAGGTGCTTGATCCATTTAATTGCTCCACTACAAGACTACTCAAGTACCTCCTATGCCTCTCGGAATCAGATCCAAAGTCCATCTCTTATCAGGTTTCATCTCAGCATGATTGGGGCATACTATTGTGGAACTGAAGGAAGGTTCATCTCTGCTCCGCATGAAGTGAGAAGTGGCTGATTCTGCTTCTCTCGAAGCCTCCCTTCAAGCCCCGGTGGTGGCTTGGGATCTCAATGTGATTCTGGTGCAGCTCATGCTGGCTCCCTTTGAACCACTTGATTCCTATCCTAAGAAGATCTTGACCTGGAAGGTCTTATTTATTTATTAGCTTTTATATGCCGCACTATAAGGAACATTTACAAACAAGCAACTTTACAGAGAACAAATAAAGAACAGGCATAAAACATCAGAATCAGTAACTTAACTTTAACAGGCAAGAACAATATATCTTGGTATCAAGGCAGGGTGCTAAATAACTAGTAAAAGGGTAAACTAAAAAAGGGAAAGGGTGAAGGGAGAAGAGGGGTGGGGTATTGAATGGGGGGAAGAGAAGAGAGGAAGGAGAACAAAGAGCAGCATCAAATTCTTTGGTCAGCATTAAGAGCGTCCTTCTGTGCTGACAGCATTATGGGACAGCTTCATTACGTTATGTGGTCATAAGCCAACTGGAAAAGATGGGTCTTTAAAGCCTTCTTGAAAGTAGAGAGGTCGCTGATGGTTCGGATGGTCTTGTTTCTGGTGGCGGTTTTGTCAGCACTCCAGGTAAGTGAGCTCTAGGTTCTAGTGGCTCATCTGCAGTACTCCAGGTTGCATCATAATTGAATGGTCCTGCGCACTCATCCTTGATTCCTTCCAAAGATGGTATCTGCTTTCCACCTTAATCAGTCATTCTGCCAACTTTCTTCCCGAGGCCTCACGCCCACAGAGGGGCAGCAGCGCTGCACATGCTGGACTAAATGAGCCTTAGCCTTATACTTGGAGCCCACCAAAAGTCCATCCAGCTGTTTGTTTCTTTTGACCCCAGCAAGCTAGGGGCTGCCATTTACAGTGCACTCTTTCAATTTGACTGGCAGATTGCATCTTTCGCTTATGTCCATGAGTCTTGATGGTTGTGTCATAGCTCACAATGTCAGAACCATAGCTGTGTCAGTGGCCAACTTGTGCTCTGTCTCCATGGAACAGATTTGCAGGGCTGTGGCGTGGTCTTCTGTCAACACATTCACATCTCACTACTGTCTGAATGGGGATTTCTGATGGGACAGCAACTTTGGCCAGTCGGTACTCTGGCATCTGTTTGGGGATTAAAATCCAACTCCATCACCCCAAGACCCTACTGTCTGTCCAGGCTACCAAAAAAAAAAAGCAAAACTCAAATGGTGAAGAAGCTGAATCAGATGTGTTCCTCTTTGTGAACTACCACTTCTCTACATAGTTGATCCTCTAGTTCTTGGTTCATTTTTGCCCCTATTGGGCTTCTCGGCCTCCTTGGTTTTCGGTAGCCTGTAGCTTGGGAGTCTCACACATGAGGACTTAGTTCCTGCTTATCTACAGAGAAAGGGCAGTTACTCACCTGTAGCAGGTGTTCTTCATGGACAGCCTGAATAAGTCCTCACAACCCTCCCACCTCCCCGAGGAGTTCTATTCTGCTACTGTTTTGTTATCAGACTGGAGAAGATGGTGCTACAGCAGCAGGTGGGAAGGCAGACACATAGGCGCAGTGCAGCCTCTCAAAGCTTCCAATAGAAACTGGGGAGCGTTCACACATGGCGCTCTATCGGAGACATCGCTTATACGTGAGTGCTTATTTCTGCTGTCCACGGAGAACATCTGTTACAGGTGATAACTACCCTTGCTGCAGGCGAGAAATGCACGCTAATCATGCATCACGTGATTGGGCATGGTCTGGGCGGGATTAGGGGCATTGTCTGCACACTGCGGTTCACATGAGCTTCAGTAGCACACACTAATCACCAGTGTTGCACCTACTGTCACTTCAATAGGCGGCCTTAAGTGCATTCGCAGTAATGGTCAAAGAACATGCGGTAAGGGGCTTTGCCTGTCGAGCACATGCTGGCCATGCCCCTGACAATTACCATGGTTCAGTAGCACCTAATGCAGATTGATTTTGACTCAAAATGTGCATTAGGGGCAAGAAACACTGCACTTTAGTAAAAGGGCCCCATGTGAATATTGATTTTGAGATAAATTTGTTTGTATGAAAGTGTTTGATAATGAATCAATAGGTGCTGTGATGGATGTCTCTTGTGATATAAGAGATATCATCATACACAGTTTGAGTGCTGGAGTCTCATAGATATTACATTAAATCTACATACTGCTGCAGTGCACATTGGGCAGTGTTAATAACATTAATTATACGGGCTAAATACATTTTACATTCTGGACAGGAAATAAAATGTGTTAATTTTTAAATCATTCTTTTCATTTTATTAAATGTATTTTCTGCTAATTCTAACTACTTCCTCTTGATAGGTTACAAATAATGTAGGGAGAGTTTCTGAACTTGCCTTGGGCGAGTTGTTGAAACCTGGGAAGGCGATTTATAAATGCATTTAGATATATATCTATATCCATATAAATAAATAAAAATATATTCAATAATTTTTCTCTTTCATTTGATTTTGCAAATATCAGAGATTTCCAAAAGGGAAGAGGTAGAGGCAGTTACCATTATTGAAACCCCACCTATGGTAGTGGTTGGGATTGTGGGATACATGGAGACTCCTCGTGGGCTTCGACCTTTGAAGACCATATATGCAGAGCACATTGGCGATGAGTGCAAGCGTCGATTTTACAAGAACTGGTGAGAGCTTTGCAGCCTCTAGACATGTTTGTGTGTGTAAAGAGAACCCCACTAGTAGAAATGACCGAGTCTGCCACACGCACTTCTCTTCCCCATGCCTTTGTTTCCGCAGCAGTAATGGCATATTTTATTTATTTCTCAGAAATTTATAGTCTGCAGACCCAAGGGAAGTAGCCCTTTTCTCTGCGGATTACAAAAATATCACCTATTGAACAGTACTAGTGATGAAAACATAAAAGACAGATGAACAGTAAGTATTTACAACCATGATCCATCATAATAAAAGAATAAAATAGACATAATTCTCCTCAGCCCTTAGTCATGATCCTCATCAGTTACAAAAAGAGAAGATAAGCTATGCTGACTCAGACTAAAGCCCATCAAGCCCAGTATCCTGTTTTTAACAGTGGCCAATCCATATCACAAATACATAGCAGGATCCCCAAGCATAGCTGGTTCCATGCTGCTTACCCCAGAGATAAGCAGTGGTTTTCCTCAGGTATACCTTAATAATGCGTCTAAACTTTTTTTAAACCTAAGGACACTAACGGCTTTTACATCATCCAGTAGCAAGTTCCAAAGCTTAACTATGCGTTGGGTGAAAAACTCTTTTCTCCTATTTGTTTGAAATGTGCTTCGTTGCAACCTCATGGTTTGTCCCTGATCTTTGTACTTGTTGAAACAGTAAAGCAACTGATCCACATTTACGTGAGCCCATGAGCCAAAGGCCTCCTCAAATGGGGCTTTCTCCAATTTGTTTTTGAAAAGAGGGCCAATCAAGCTCCTCCCTTAACTCGGAAGGCAATGTGTCCTGCGACTGCAACAGCTCAGAGCCATGGTGATACAAACCTGGTATCTGAACAAAATGGTACACTTAATAAATTCATCCAGGCCCATGCACTAGTTAACATATTCAGTTTTATCTAACAATTGGCAACCATTGAGGGATTTAAAATGCAGAGTTATGTGTTTCTGGAATTGACAACGAGTATTAAAATATATCACTGCATGTTGCATGATTTCCAACGCATGGGCAGTGGATCTAAGTGGACCCATGAAGACTGTGTCATAGTAGTCCATGTCGGTGAGGATCAAAGCTTGTAAAACTGAGCGAAACTCACCTTTTGGCAAGAAATAGGATACCCTCCATAACAAACACAGTTTAAAGAAAGCAGAATGACCTATTGACGTAATATGGGTCTTCAGTGGACTGGAAGAGGGCTGGGGGAAGGTGGAAGGGAGAACCAAGGGGTTAAGGGACAGTAGACTGGTGTGAGTGAAAGGGAGAGGGTGGGTGGGAACTGAGGTGTAGGGTGTAGAAAGCAGGACATTCCATCTATGGAGGGCAATGGTTGTTGGATCATGAGGGGACAGTGAATATTTGAAAGATTTTGCCCAGTTAGGGTGATTATGTTTATGCATACTTCCATTACATTGAATCTATTAGCAAAAGTACTGCTTTTGATTCCAGAGATGTGTTAATAATTATTTAAAAAAAAAAACCTAACAACCTTCATTGCAAAAGTATCAAGAGCAATCCCTAAACTGCATACCTCAGTTTGAATTGTCCAGTCCCCTTGATTAGCAGGTAGAAGTGTGGCGTGTTCTCCCACTTGCTTCCTACATGCCCCCAATAAGACAAATCGTCTACCTGCAATAATGTAATAGAGAAGCTATGTCTTCAGCGGACTCCACTAACGGAGTATTCTCCACATAAAATCTATAGAAGACCTTTAGTTTTGATAATATCAACCACAGCAGCCTTAAATAGATGTTAAACCACACTGGAGACAAATTGGAAAACCGTGGCACCTCTGAGGTCAGTGGAGATCCCTCCCCCTCCCCCCTCTCCCCCTCCCCCTGCATTGAACATGCTGTTGATGATTCCGCAGAAAAGATCAAAACGAATTCTGAACCTGCCCCAAATACGAGTGATGTGCATGGACATCCAATCACAAGAAAAGACCTCCCCGAATCCAGGCCCTGGTGAAGTATCGTTATAGCAATGCCTCCATTCCCCTCCTTTGCCCCCTACAAGTTGTAGGCCATGTACATGGCTCCCAGCTCAGAAGTGAGATGTGCTTTAGGGTCCCATTTTGATGAAAAGCCTTACATAGAAAAGATTCATTACTATATTAATTAATATTATAATCATCCCTTCAGCACAGTAAAATAACTGTTGGCACACTTCACTATATCAGTAAATAGATTATATTGTTACTTGTTATAGACTCAAATATTTGCTCCACCCAGAAAAAGACCAAACAATAAATTTGCTGTCTGTCTCATTTCATTAGTCAGAATGGCGGTGCTAGGCAGCTAAGCTTAGTTTGTAGGTCTTAGGTAGCACATTTATTTGCAGAAATATTTGCAATGTGAAAAGAAAATAGCTTCCATGTATCTCAGTCTTGTGCTTATTGCGAGTCTTTACTCTCTCTGCAGGTGCAACCTGCTTCTAGCCTCTGGAATGGGCAAACTCGTAGCCTTTATGTAGGACTCAGTTTTAAAATCAGCGTTAGAACCACTTTCCAGTGACTCCAGGCTTTCCAGCTTGTTTTACTTACCTGTGGACCATTTTCTTGGTCGTCTGGAGCCCCGGCAATGAAAACATTTTCTTCTTACTTCACACACCCAGCCATCTCCCTGCACTAGATTTTTAACCTTTTCGGATGATAATGCTCCATACCTGATGCCTATTAACTCATGATGTAATCTGGATTGAATACATATTTGTCAATGGGGAATTTAAATTAATCAAATTAAATCAAATCATACCTGGCTATGGCCAGGATGTAATCCAGTTCTGCCCTCATTCTTGGAAGCCACCATTAGGGACCCAATGAGAACTTAAGCTAGCTCTTACCAATATTTTCCCTGGCAATCTACTTCTGGTCACATTGCCAAGAAAACCCACGAGCTGCTGGGTCAGCAGGAGTCAGCACTGACTCAAAGGCACACATTGCATTTTTATACTTTTCCCAGTGGCTGGTTCTATCCTAGCTTTTGTGCGTGTCTTCTGTACCTTGTCACATATCTCCTTTCTGGGAATTTTTGATCTCCTCTCCTTCATGGGTTCAAGAAATCTGCATTTACATGCTCTTTCCTTGTTCATTGTTATAATAACAATTATTGCTGTAGTTCTGAATACCACCTCCTAATCCTAGGGTGGTTCCCTTCATTTGATGTAGCATGTTCTGCCACCATGATAAACTGGGTTCCCAAAAGATAAAACAGAAGCGTCTCAATATCTCACGTGATTGCTAGGTAATAATCTCTTTCCTTTGTTCTGCTTCCCTGTTTCAGTTGCATCCACGTGCAGAATAGATTATTTAGTAAAATCAGAGGTTCAAAGTATCAGGCTCTTCCTTAATTACTCAGAATGTTTTAACGTATCTTTGGCCATTTTATCTGTAATGGAATCATTTCCATTGTCAAATTTGTAAGTGGACTAGATATTATAAAAAAATCTGATATAAAATCATATAAAATATTCAGCCATCATAAATAAACCTCTTATCTTTTTCTTTCATTGTGATTTTATGTTCTTAAATTATCTGAGTCTTGCTAAGCAGTAGTTTTACCTGCCCATTTCCAAAAGCATACCCTAAGTATGTTTCACAGGATTGTCTGTTAAGTCTGTTTGTCTGTGAGACTGCAAATTACTTTTTCCATATGAAAAGACCATATCCTACAAGTATGCTGAAACATGCTGAGAGTGAGATCAAATACTTTATCCATGAGGTGCTAGAAAGCTACCGGTACACAAAGCATACCAAACGGTAAGAAGGGAAAATGAAATCATCCAAAAGGTTTGCTAAATAAAGTTTTCTTCCTTGATTCTCTTGTTAATAAGATTTGCCAGTATTATTTTATAAAATATAATATGCTAACTAGTTTAACATTTTTATTTTTTTACTTGCAGCACTCGGTACTACTAAGCATCAAATCTGATTTTGCAAAATCAATAGAAAATATAATGGGCCTGCTTGATTTTGGTACCAATACTATTGGCCCATACTGTTCACAGTGATTTTTTAAAAATGATCATTAATTTTAACATTTTGTATAGATCACCACCTTGGGTGAATCTCTTTAAAAAGTAATAAATCAATCAATAAATGGGGGCCTTCTTTGTTGCCCCTCTCATTTTTTTCAAGTAGTTGATATAACATGTCTTTCACTTTCACTTATGTGATATTTCTATATGGTGGACAATTAATCCTGTTTTCCTTGTTGAGCCTGAAAAGATACACAGGTCTGCAAAATTTTTTTTTCGAGAGCTGTTTTGGTTATTCCACGCAATCTCTATGTTTTTTGGTGCGCTGAATCCAAAAATGACCTCCATTTTGTCATAGAACATCACGTTTCCTGACAATTTAGGTAACTATGTTAAATAAGGCAATACCTCAAAATAAATGGGAATAGACTTATAAAATTAAAGTTTTATTACAATATTTTCATGAAAATCCTTTTTTTGAACTGAAATGAGCTCACCTACACACACTAAACTCGATTCTTCTTCTTTGTGAGGTTCCTTTTGGTGCATTTACGCTTGTGAGTAGCATCTGGAATGTCTCTCTGAAGCATCCAACAGTAGTCTGCCATCACTGTAATGCTCCATTTCACCTGGTATCTCCTTTCCATCTCTTTAATGTCTTGGTGGAATCGTTCACCTTGTTCCTCACTCACAGCTCCCAAATTTTCAGGAAAGTAGTCAAGGTGGGACTGGAGGAAATGCACTTTCAAACTCATCCGGCAACCTAAAGCTTGAAATGCTTTCAGCATTCATCCGACGATCTTTTTGTAGTGAGGATCTTTGTTATTGCCTAAAAATGTCTGTACGACTTCTTTAAATGCAATCCACCCTTCTTTTTGAGGATCCGTCATGGTATTGACAAACTCTTGATCAACTATAAGCCTTCTAATGTCTGGTCCGATGAACACACCTTCCTTCAATTTTGCCTCCGACAGGCCTGAAAACTTGGTGACCAAGTATTTGAAGCATTCTCCATCTCTTGGAAGTGATTTTACGAATTGCTTCATCAATCCCAATTTTATGTGGAGAGGTGGTAGAAGAACTTTATGGGAAGGTACCAAAGTTTCTCGGAGGACATTTTTTTCACCGACTGTTAGCACCCTCGGCTGCCAACTCTTCTTGGTCCAGTGATTTTGTCGGTCTCGACTGTCCCATAGACAGAAAACAAGGATATTTGGTATACCCAGCTTGTTGCCCGAGCAGCATGCACAAGACCTTCAAGTCCCCACACACTTGCCAACCATGGTCTTCATATTTAAGTTTACGAAGAACCAATTCCAAGTTCTCGTAGGTTTCCTTCAAGTGTACGGAATGACCTACAGGTATGGAAGGGTAAAAACCGTTGTGGAGTAAAACTGCTTTGAGACTTCTTTTTGAAGAATCTATAAAAAGACGCCATTGTTCTGACTCATATTGGATTTTAAATTGACCCATCAGACCTTCGACATCGATGCAATAAACCAACTTGTCTTCCTGGGCGAAGTAAGGAACAAACTCCTTTTCACGATGTCTGAACCATGAAGATGACACTCCTGGCAACAATAAATTCCTGCTTTTCAGCCTTGATCCGAGTAACTCAGTGGCATCTTTGGGAAGATTCAAGTCTCTTACCAAATCATTCATCTCCTCCTGAGAAAACAATTTTGGTCTTGTATCATCTTCAAAGTCAAAACTTCATTCGTCATCTGGTTCAGGTATGACTTCACCTTCATCGGAGCTAGGTATCTCTTCCAAGGTAGCAGGGGGCTTGGGTACTGGTATATCTGTGCCATGGGGGATGGGACGAATTGCCAAGTGAAGATTGGGGTATGAAATGGAATGCTTCCATTTGGACTTAAACCCTTTCACATCGCATGAACAAAAGTAACAGTCATCACTATGGTTCTTTTGCTCTCGCCATACCATAGGAATCCCATAACGGAAAGATTTTTTCTTACCCTTGAACCAGTTTCGGAGGTCCTCAACACACCGTTTGCACACTTTGTGAGGCACCCAGACTTTATCTTGATCTCCAATTTTTAGTCCAAAGTATGCAAAGTATACTTTTTTCACAAAGTCTGTAATATTCTGCTGTTGCTTCAACACTGTATATTCACCACAGATGAAACAGAAACTGTCTGGCGAATTAATACACTTTCACGGAGCCATAACATAACGGTTGAAGAATGACGAGCTAACACGAATTGAGATGAAAAAGTGTGAACAGCCTAGAACCAAGAACCTGATGATGATTCGTGCACAAGTGTGGCATGCAGGAGAGAGCAGCTCTGTGTCTGTACACGAGACGTCACAGTGCTGGCCACGCCCCCCTGCACTGACCGCTATCTGCTATCTGCCCTGTGTCTCCCTCCCACTGGATTCTTCAGGAAAGATTAACCCCTTCTACCATTAGAAGCATGGACTTAAAACTTGCTTAGCTATTCAACCATATTAGATGTACATCATAAACACAATTAGCGAGACATGCTATGGGATTATACCTCCAGGCCTGCTTTTGGTGCAAGAGTGTTTGGATAAAAATGGAAAACTTTAATAAAATAAAAAGTTTAAAAAAAAACTTGCTTAGCTTATGTATATATTGCTGACCATCAGATTTACAGTGCTATATTTTTTTTTACATAACTCGGACAATCCCTTTAAGGTTTTTTGGCATTTTATATCTTAAATATACTTATGTGAATTAATTAATAGTAATTTGAATTAATTAATAGTAATTTGAAAAAATTTGATAAATTTGAAGACAATTTTGCATGTTGTGGCAAATCATGACGTCTAGGAGTTTTTTCAATATTTTATTTGTTTTCAGCACACCAAAATACATGGAAATTAGATGAAAATAATCAAACAGCTTTTTAGTCGCAGACCTGTGATATTAAGGAAAAGCAGGGACTGTCTTTATATGTTTGTACAACGCTGTATATGCCTTGTAGCACTACATAAATGATTAATATTAGTCGTAGTAGTGTTCTAGAACTTATTCTTATTTTTTGCTGTATTAGGAGATAATTGTTCTTCTAATATCACAGCCCCTCCCCCTTAATAATATCTCCTATCTGGAGCCCTAGACTATAATAAACGTCTTTAAGGGAGACAAGACACCTTAATTCTTTCATAGGTTCATCAGAAAGATCATCATCAGAAAGAAAATCTTTCTTTTCAGCTACTGTATTGTAAGATTTCATAACTGCCGGGCTTAGCTTTGTGTACCAGGAGTTTACTTTCCTGACTTGGTAAATGAACAGTACTGTCTCCATGCTGATACTCTTGTTTCCTTGCCTGTCTATAATATCATATCTCTTACTGTTTTGGAACTTCTTCCAGATTCTCCATCGCAAATGTCCCCACCAAATCTGTTCTCGCATCTCTGGCCTGTATAAAAATATGCTCTCCCGATGGAGGAAGTGACGTCATCCGCTAAGATGGCTGCATAAGCAGCGAGCTCCGAACCCACCCCAGAGGAAAAGAGAGCCGATAGCCTCAATTGGGAACGGTGAGCAGGGGGATACAGAAAAGCAGACGGCGCGGAAGCCGAGGAGCATGGCGACCCGTAAAAAAAGGGCAGACCTCCGTGATTATGCCTTTGGAGCTCCGAGTGTGCCAGCGGGGGAAGGCAAGATGGCGAGCGGAGAGCACACGAGGCAGGAGCAAGCAGAGCCAAATCCGAAAGAGATGGTGGCAATAGAAGGAGAAGTGGCGGGCGAGGGCAAGATGGCCTTGAGGGAAGAATTAAAGCTGTGGTTTGAAGAGCTGAAAACAGAGGTACAATCAACGAAAATGCTGGAGGAGCTTATGAGCAACTTAAAAGAGGAAGTAGAGGAGGTTACAGGCAGGGTGGGGGACCACGAGAATCGGCTGGAAACCCTGGAATTGCAACAAGAGGAATGGGAAACGAAGTACAGAGGGGAGGAGGAATGGAGAGAGCAAATGACTTTAAAGCTGGAAGATCTGGAGAATCGTTCCAGAAGAAATAATTTGAAAATTAAAGGGGTCCCAGAGGAACCAGAGTTTCGGGACTGTACAAAGGTAGCAGCGGCGATCTGTATGGAGGCCCTGAGGCAGGGAGGAGAGGAGGAAGTTCCAGATGGAATACAGCTGAACAGGGTGCATCGGGCCCTAGGTCCAGTAAGGAACAACAGACCCAGAGACACAATAATCTGCTTGAAGGATTACAGAGTTAAGGAAAAAATAGCAGTGAACATGAGGGGTCTAAGCACATATAAGTGGCAGGGCTATACGGTAGCCATATACGCTGACTTATCCTTATGGACGTTACAGAGACGGAGAGCCTTGGCACCAGTGACCAAACTTCTTTGAAAAGAGGAGGTGAGATATCGCTGGCTGTACCCCTTTGGCTTGGCCTTCTCAAAGGGAGAAAAGACTTGGAAAGTACAAACACCTGAGGCAGCGTGGATGGCAATGAAAGCAGCGGGTATGGAAGTACAGGCTGAAAAAGCAAGGGCCGAGTGGTCCCAAAGGGAGCAAGCAGGGAGAACGGAAGAAGCAGCAGGGGAGAGAACCACAAGAGCGACGTGTGGGGACAGAGGGTGACCACAGCGCAGAGGGGCCAAAAGATGATGCAATGAAAAAGAACGTGAGGAGTTTGAAATGGACATAAGGAAGAGTGGCTTAAAAGTTGTTGATGGGGGGTGAGGGAAGTTGAGTAAATGTAAAATGTATTTAGAAGGTGTAAATGTGATACACTGTGTCAGATGGGGGAAAGGTTAAGGGAAGGTGGGGGGGAAAGAAAAGATTAAAGTGCTCGGAGAGGATGGGGGAGAGATGGGTGGAGGGTAGGGGGAAAGGAGTAAGGGCTAAAGGAGGGAAAGGTGGGAGGGGGCAGATAGAAGATTGGAGTGGAGGGGGTAAGGGGGTAATGGGAGGGAGGGGGAGGTTCGGGTGGCGGGTGGCGCATGACTCCAGGATAGCCTCGGTTACAGATGAGGCATGGGGGCAGGGGAGGGAGGGAGGGAGAACTCAATAGGGGAAGGGGCAAGGGGGAGGGGGGAAAGGGGAAGGGGAAATGGGGAGGAAGGAGAGGGAGCAGTTGATAGTGGCTACAGTAAATGTCAAAGGGCTGCAAACCTGGCACAAGCAACGTATGTTGGAGAGGGAAGGCACAAGGTTAAAAGCAGATATTTTGTGTATACAGTAGACTCACTTAAGAGTGGGACAAGAAGGACTGATATGCTCAAAGAAATACCCCAGAGTGTTGCTGACGGGACAAAGAGACCATCCAAGGAAAGGAGGGGTGGGGGTGATGATAAGGTGTGAGTATAAGGAGGCGGTGGTAGAGGAAAGGAGGGATAAAAAAGGGAGATGGGTGGCGGTGCGGATGAAGATAAGGGAAGAAGAAGTATGGATTATAAGTATATACGCCCCAAGCACGCAAAGAGAGAAGTTTTATAAAAGGTTGATGGTAGAGCTGGAGGGGTGGGGGAGCACACTTATTATAATGGGAGGTGACTTTAATATCACGGTGAATCCGAGGTTGGACAATCAAGGGGGAGAAGGATAAAAGGAAAGGAAGAATCTGCAAAGGTTGAAGGAACATCTGGGGCTAGTGGATATGTGGAGAATCAAGCACCAGGGTGAAAAGAGAGATACTTTCCACTCCCCAGTACATGGGACATATAGCAGGTTAGATATGCTTTGGGTGAGTGGAAACTGGATGACTAGGACTAAGCATGTGGAAATAGGCAGTATAACATGGACGGACCATGCTCCAGTGCATATTGCTTTTGATGTGGGGGAGAAAGATCAAGGAATTAGATTTTGACAGTTGAATGAGAAGATGAGAAGGAATATGTGGAGCGGGTTAGGGAGGTGATACGGGACTATTTAGAACTAAATATGAATGGGTAGGTGTCAATGGGGACGATATGGGATGGAATGAAGGCGGTAGTGCAAGGACACCTGATTAGTATTGCAGTGCAGGAGAAGAGGAGAAAAAAAGGAGGTAGAGGAGGAGCTAGTGCGGAGGGTTGAGATGTTGGGGAGGAAACATCAAGAGCGAGGAGAGCCACAGGTGTTAATAGAACTGCAAAAATTTGTCTGACAAGACCTGCCTCCGAGGCAGCATGGATTCACCAGAGGCAGGTCTTGTCAGACAAATCTGATTGATTTCTTTGACTGGGTGACCAGGGAGTTGGACCGAGGGAGAGCTCTAGATGTGGTGTATTTAGATTTCAGTAAAGCCTTTGACACTGTTCCTCACAGGCGACTTATAAACAAACTGAGCACCCTAGGGATGGACCCTAAAGTTACTGCTTGGGTTAGAAATTGGTTGGGTGGGAGGCGACAAAGAGTACAAGTAAATGGAGCTCACTCTGAGGAGAAGGATGTTACCAGTGGTGTGCCCCAGAGATCTGTCCTTGGTCCGATTCTTTTTAACATCTTTGTTAGTGATATAGCGGAAGGGCTGTCGGGTAAGGTTTGCCTCTTTGCGGATGATACCAAAATCTGCAATAAAGTAGACACCCAGGAAGGTGTAGATAACATGAGGAGGGATCTGGCTAAGCTTGAAGAATGGTCTAGAATTTGGCAACTGGGATTTAATGTTAAAAAATGTAAGGTCATGCATTTGGGCTGCAGCAATCCAAGGGAGCAATACAGTATAGGAGGTGAAGTACTTTTGTCCACTAAAGAAGAGCGAGACCTAGGCGTAGTTGTGTCCGATGATCTTAAAGTAGCTAAACAGGTAGAAAAGGCGACGGCAAAAGCTAGAAGGATGCTTGGGTGCATACGGAGAGGAATGGCTAGCAGAAAAAAGGAGGTGATAATGCCTCTGTATAAGTCTTTGGTGCAACCTCATTTGGAGTATGGTGTGCAATTCTGGAGACCGCACCTTCAAAGGGATGTGAACAGGATGGAGTCGGTGCAGAGGGTTGCTACTAAGATGATTAGTGGTCTTCATTATAAAGCATATGAGGACAGACTTAAGGATCTTAATATGTACACCTTAGAGGAAAGGCGGGATAGAGGTGATATGATTGAGATGTTTAAATACCTCCGTGGCATAAATGTTCAGGGAGAGAGCCTCTTTCAATTGAAAGCAAGTTCTGCGACGAGGGGACATGGGGTGAGGGTGAAGGGAGATAGATTCAGGAGTGATACGCGGAAATATTTCTTTACGGAAAGAGTAGTGGATCCATGGAATAGTCTCCCAGTGGAGGTGGTAGAGATGAGGACAGTAACTGAATTCAAAAAAGCATGGGACCAACACAGAGGATCTCTAAAGGTAAAAAGTGGACTGTTGTAGTTGTTATGGAAGGACAGACTAGATGGGCCTTGTGGTCTTTTTCTGTCATCATGTTTCTATGTTTCTAAACCAACTAAGGGCAGCAGAGACTGCACATAATTTGGCAAAATTAAAGCAGGGGTGGTACGAAGGAGGCAATAAAGTGGGAAGGAGACTAGCTAGTAGGTTGAAAGCGAAGCAACAAAAGGCGAACACAGGGGGAATGCGCAATCGACAAGGCATAATGGTATATAAGCCTCCAGAAATTAGGATGATTTTTGTGGAATACTATGAAAAACTGTATAGGAGTGAAGTGAAAGGGGTGGGAAAGAAGGGGGAGGAATTTTTGGAGGCTTGCAGGCTGTGGAGGTTATCAGAAGAGGAGGCAGAAGAGTTGGGAAGACCGGTAAACCAAGTGGAGGTGAGGGTAGCAATTAAGTCCCTCAAGGAAGGGAAAACACCGGGACTCGATGGCTACACCGTTCCACACTCCCTTTCTCTCATATCTCCTCTCCGTCTCTACTCTACCCTGAAGCTCTCCTTCTCCAGTTTTCTGTCCAACCGGTCTTTCAATTCTTACTGGTTTATTCCCCACCATCGGCCGCTCCCTCCCTCTGGGATACCCTCATTGCTTCCATTTCCGATTTGATTCTTCAATTTCCACAAATGATTATACTTGGGGATTTCAATGTGCATTATGACCTCCCTGTTTCAGCTAAGGATGTAACGTTTGTTTCCCTTCTGCATGATCTCTCGTTACATCAGCATGTGCACCTTCCCACTCACATTGCTGGTCATACTGTAGATCTGATTATTTCTCCCTCAGTTCTTTCTGATCAGATTTCATCCCCTGTTTCCACGTCAGTTCCCTGGTCAGATCACTCTTATCTTACCTTTGCTTTCTGTTTCACGTCCCCTTCTCTTGTCTCTCCTCTATCTCCCGCTCGTCCTTCTCGTTATATCAATTCTGGTACCCGCCAAGCGTTTCTTGAGAGATACCATGCTCCCTCTTCTGAGTTTTTATCACTTTCGCCCTCATCCCAGGTTACTGTCTGGAATGCGGGTCTGTCTTATACGTTAGATCAAATTGCCCCATGGCGCATACACCATCCCAGGACCACGGTCCACCATCCTTGGTTCCATGCTGGACTCCGTCTACATCTAGCCCAGTTGCGGAGATCCGAGCGTCTCTGGAGGAAATCTCCTTCTCCCTCTACTTATCAGAACTTTAAGTCCTGTCATGCAGACTATCGTGCTAGTATTCATAGTGCCAAGCGATCCTTCTATTCCGACTCTATTGTTTCAGCCCCAAATAGATCTCGTTCTCTCTTTCAAACCCTCAACACGCTCTCTCAGCTACAGTCACAAACTTCCCGCAATTCTCCCATCTCTACAGAAATCCCTAGCCCTACCGCATTGGCTACTTTTTTCTCTTCCAAAGTACAGGATCTTCGTCATTCACTTCCCTCTTGTCCTCAGGTTCTGTCTTCCCCCCCTCCTATTTCACCTTTATCCTCCCCATCACTTTCTCATGTCTGGTCTAATTTTAGTACCATATCCTCCTCAGAACTCATTAAGCTTCTGTCCACTACTCATAAAACCACTAGTTTATCAGATCCTATACCTTCCAGTTGGTTTTCTGATTCTTCTCCTGATCTATTGCATCCACTCCTTACTATTATCAATTCCAGTATGTCCTCTGGTTTATTTCCTCACACGTGGAAACATGCTGTGGTCCGGCCCTTGCTTAAAAATCCATCTTTGGACCCCTCTGTGCCAGCAAACTATCAACCTGTTTCTAATCTTCCTTATGCATCAAAGCTCTTGGAAAAGGCAGTTTTCTCCCAGCTCTCACACCATCTAGATTCCACGCAATTTCTTCACCCTCGGCAGTCCGGCTTTAGGACCGGACATAGTGTCGAAACCATTATTACAGCAGTTCTGAACGAAATTCACTCATCTCACGATTGTGGTGACATCACGGTGGCGGTCTCTTTAGATCTTTCTGCTGCCTTTGATCTGGTGGATCACTCTCTTCTTCTTGCTCGATTACGGGATGCAGGTCTCCAGGGTACTGTTTACCACTGGTTCTATTCTTACTTACACTCTCGGTCATTTGCAGTCACTTCCTCCTCCGTCACTACTGATGCCTTTCCTCTTTCTTGCGGTGTCCCCCAGGGCTCTATATTGGCTCCTCTTTTATTTAATCTTTTTCTGACCCCCCTTGCCCTTTTGATACAGCAATCGGGTATTTCGGGTTACTACTATGCAGATGATATTTTTCTTCTACACCACACATCCTCTTCCCAACCTGATATTGCTCCCCTTAATGCCTGTCTATCTATGGTCTCTTCCTGGCTTTCTACAAATTGTCTTGTGTTGAATATCTCTAAAACCGCGGCTATATGGTTTCCTCACAGCTCTACTGCTCCATCACTTGCTCCATCTTTTTCGGGTACCTCAATAAGCTTCGGTATTTAGGTGTCTTTTTTGATCACATTTCCCAGGTGTCCCGTCGCTCTTTCCATTGCCTTAGACGAATCCGTGCCATCAGACCATTTCTCTCCCCTCAGGCTCTTTCCACCCTCTTACTTTCTTTAGTTATCACTAGGTTAGATTTCTGCAATCCTGTTTATGCTGGCATTCCCCAATACCAGCGCCACCGATTACAACTCATACAGAATACTGCAGCTCGGATGATCCTCCATGCTTCTCCCCGTGACCATATCACTCCCATTCTTCAGCACCTTCACTGGTTGCCAATAAACTTTCAAATTCAGTTTAAGATCCTCACTCTTGTCCATCGGGCTATTTATCTGCACACACCTCAGTATTTATCCGATCTATTAACCTTTCACACTCCCACCCGCAGTCTCCGTTCAGTTCATATTAATCGCTTGCACCTCCCTTCTCCCTGTCAAGCTCACCTTCACTCTACCCGGCAATCAGCCTTTTTTTACATTGGTCCTGCTCTCTGGAACTCCCTCCCCACTGACCTCCGTTTAGAACAGTCCATTCCTACTTTCCGCTCCCGTCTCAAAACACATTTTTTCTCTACTGCTTTTAATCTTTTCCAGTGATTTCTGCTTCTCCTTTGATTTGCTCCTATTTGCAATCTATCTTCTCTATCCTGACCTTCTTCTTCTCCTATCCTTTTTAAGAAAAAAGTATTTTTTAAAGTATTGTTATTTTCCTTTTCTTTGTAATCATTTTATATATTTTATAGTTTTATTGTAAACCGCCTCGATGTAATGGGAGGCGGTATATCAAGTGATTATAAACAATAAACAATACACTGCAAAATTTTATAAAGTGATGCAGGAAAACATAGTGGGATTACTAACCCAGGTGTTTAATGGGGTTCTTCAGGGTGAGGAATTGCCAGAATCGATGGCGGAAGCGGGTATAATGGTAATACCCAAGGTAGGGAAGGATCAAACCACTTTTGGAGCATATCGCCCAATCTTGCTTATAAACTTGGATGCCAAAGTGCTGGCAAAAATCATGGCAGCCTGCCTGAAAAAAGTAATGCAGAAGTTGGTAAATAAGGATCAGACAGGGTTCATAAAGGGGAGGCAAGGAGGGGATAATATTCTGAAATTACTGAATGTTATGTGGTCCTTGCAGGGAACTGGGAAGGAAGCAGTCTTCCTGACAGTAGATGCGGAAAAGGCATTTGATAGAGTTGAATGGCAGTTTGTGATGCAGGTGCTGGCAAAAATGGGACTAGGTGAGAAGTTTCTGAGTTGGGTGAGGGCGATGTATGCGAGGCCTAGAGCCAGGATACGGGTGAACGGAGGCTACTCTGAAGTTGGGTAGGGGTACGAGGCAGGGCTGCCCACTGTCGCCCTTATTGTTCGCCCTAATAATAGAACCTTTGGCTGACTATATCAGGGGACAGATGGACATTCGGGGGGTAGAGGTGGGAGAACAATTAAGTAAGGTGGCTTTATTTGCTGACGATGTGATCTTTACTCTGTCAGCCATTTACCAGTTTACCCAATCTAATGAAAGCCATAGGGAAATATAGTGAAGTGGCTGACTATAAGATTAATATGAGTAAGACGGAAATTCTAGGGTTCAATTTGACAAAGGATTTGGAAAAGAGACTGCGAGAAGGGTTCACATTTAAATGGGTAAATAGTAGTTTCAGATATTTAGGAATACAAATAGGAAGTCCCTTAGATAAACTGCATGAATGGCATTATAGGCCATTGATGGGGCGATACGGCAAGATTTAGCTAGATGGCAAGGACTACACTTATCTTGGTTGAGAAGGATAGCTACAATAAAGATGAATATCCTACCAAGGATACTGTTTGTCTTTATGGCGCTTCCGTGTAGAGTTACAAAGGCTTGTCTCAAGCACTTACAAAATATGTTAATGCAGTTTATTTGAGAGGGAAAGATTCCAAGAGTAGGAAGAACCATGATGTTTAGGGCAAGGGAGGATGGGGGTTGGGAGTTCCAAATCTGGTGAATTATTATGAGGCAGTGCAGTTGAGAACTCTGTGTGGCGGGAGAGGGATGAGACACTGCAATGGGTACACATGGAAAGAGAGCAAGGGGAGAATTTGGAGGCTATGGTGTGGGATAGTGTTGGGAAAGGGCAGGGGAGAAAGGGGAGGAACTCTCAAAGAGAGTTAACGTTGCAGATTTGGGGAAGGTGGAAGTCATTCTTGCTGCAGGGGAAGGGCCTATCAAGGGAGACTCATTTGCAGAATATGGGAGACTTTACACCTGGGAGGTTGGGAGAGGTTTTTAAAGAGTGAGCGTGTAAGGGACTGGTAAGGGTTGGTCAATTGATTGATAAAAAGGGGGGCATGAGGTCATACACAGACCTCCAAGGAAAGTATGGGGTAAAGGATAATGAGTACTATGCTTATATGCAACTATGGTATTTTCTGCAACAAGAGGGAGTAAAGAGGTACTTACAAAGCAAGCCCACAGAGTTTGAGAAATTAATGGAAAAAAATGATGCAGACAAAGGGTTGGTTTCAAAGCTGTATAAGATACCGTACTTAATGCCAAACAGGGGGGCAGGTTCGATGGCAGGAACAATGGGAGAAGGACATAGGAGGACAATGGGAAGAGGAGAGGTGGTGGGGAATATATGAGGGGGAACGAAGATTGGCATGGGGAACGGCTATGGTGGAAAATTGCTTGAAAATTTGACTTAGGATGGTGTGGACACCTGCTAAGATACAGGCCATATATAAGGATAGGAATGCAAATTGCTGGAGGGGTTGTGGGGAAAGAGGGGACCTGTTACACGTGATTTGGGGATGCCAAAAAATTCAGAGGTTGTGGGATGAATAGGAAAGATTCTGTAATGAGGTAACCCGGGTACGGATACGGGTAAATATAGCGCAAATAGCACTAGTTGAGGGGGAGGAGGGGGCAATTTAATGGTGCCAAAGGACGGACTGGAGAGAGCGGAAGTAAGGATGTGGTTGAAAACTACAGGCCGGTTAGTTTAACTTCGGTGGTGAGTAAATTATTGGAAACGCTGCTGAAAGAGAAAATAGTGAGGTTTCTGGAATCCAGCAGATTACTGGATCCGAGGCAGCATGGATTCACCAGAGGCGGGTCTTGTCAGACAAATCTGATTGATTTCTTTGAGTGGGTGACCAGGGAGTTGGACCGAGGGAGAGCCCTAGATGTGGTGTATTTAGATTTCAGTAAAACCTTTGACACTGTTCCTCACAGGTGACTTATAAACAAACTGAGCACCCTAGGAATGGACCCTAAAGTTACTGCTTGGGTTAGAAATTGGTTGGGTGGGAGGCGACAAAGAGTAAAGGTAAATGGGGCTCACTCTGAGGAGAAGGATGTTACCAGTGGTGTGCCCCAGGGATCTGTCCTTGGTCCAATTCTTTTTAACATCTTTGTTAGTGATATAGCGGAAGGGCTGTCGGGTAAGGTTTGCCTTTTTGCGGATGATACCAAAATCTGCAATAGAGTAGACACCCAGGAAGGTGTAGATAACATGAGGAGGGATCTAGCTAAGCTTGAAGAATGGTCTAGAATCTGGCAGCTGGGATTTAATGTTAAAAAATGTAAGGTCACACATTTGGGCTGCAGCAATCCAAGGGAGCAATATAGTATAGGTGGTGAAGTACTTTTGTCCACTAAAAAAGAGCGGGACCTGGGCGTTGTTGTGTCTGATGATCTTAAAGTAGCTAAACAGGTAGAAAAGGCAACAGAAAAAGCTAGAAGGATGCTTGGGTGCATATGGAGAGGAATGGCTAGCAGAAAAAAGGAGGTGATAGTGTCTCTGTATAAGTCTTTGGTGCGACCTCATTTGGAGTATAGTGTGCAATTCTGGAGACCGCACCTTCAAAAGGATGTGAGCAGGATGGAGTCGGTGCAGAGGGTGGCTACTAAAATGGTTAGTGGTCTTCATTATAAAGCATATGAGGACAGACTTAAGGATCTTAATATGTACACCTTAGAGGAAAGGTGGGATAGAATAGCGCGGTATATAAGAGAATGTAAATAAATAAATAATATGATTGAGATGTTTAAAAACCTCCGTGGCATAAATGTTCAGGGGGAGAGCCTCTTTCAATTGAAAGCAAGTTCTGCTACAAGGGCACATGGGATGAGGGTGAAGGGGGATAGATTCAGGAGTGATATGCGGAAATATTTATTTACGCAAAGAGTGGTGGATCCGTGGAATAGTCTCCCAGTGGAGGAGGTAGAGATGAGGACAGTAACTGAATTCAAAAAAGCATGGGACACACACAGAGGATCTCTAAAGGTAAAAAGGGGACTGTTGTAGTTGTTGATATGGAAGGACAGACTAGATAGGCCATGTGGTCTTTCTGTCATCATATTTCTATGTTTCTACCTTCCTCAGCCACTGTGTGGTGGCGAGTCGAATGACAATATTGCAAAGATGGAAAGATAAAGAGGCACCATCTATGAAGGAGGTCATTGGTAGGTTGGAGTTTTTATGGCAAATGAGCTCAGTAGGGGCATTTCGTTGCAATAAAAGAGCAAAGTACGCGGAGGTATGGCAAGCCTATGAAGAATGAAGGGAGAGTGGGTGGAGCGAATGGATGAAGAAATAGGAATTTTGGAAGAGGGGGGAGGAGGGGGAGGCGGGTAAGAGGGTATATGGGGGTGGTATAAGAATTAAGGGACATAATGGAGGGTTATAAGGGATGAATGGGCTCAACTGGTTAATGAACACACGATAACAACTTAGAGAGAAATGTAATGTTTTAATATGATGGGCTAGAAGAGAATAAGGGCAAAGGGAGAATACACTATAGTAAATGCAGTTTATTAGAGAATATAGACAAGTTGTTTGAATTGTATATATTGATATTAGTATTAAGATTAATAAGATAGAATGATGTGCATTTAGACTAGGGTATATATAAAAAGAGAGGATATCCATCTATTTATCTATCTATCTATCCAATTGGAAGAAGAATATGGATGGTATAATGGAGTGAAAGATTGTATATCCCAGGTTGGGTTTCAATGTTGTGTGATGTAAACTATGATGTGTGCCAATAAAAAGAATTTAAATTAAAAAAAATGCTCTCCCCATTTTATTTTACTAAATCCATCTGTGAAGTTGTCTTTCTTGTAAGACTTCAAATAGGGAAAATCCCATGGAAGCTCATAGGACCTCCCATACTGCAAATGAATGATAAGGTTGCAGTTCCAAGGTTCCAATTTCAGAGCTCTGATGTTACAAATATTTGGAATATGTTTTTCAGCATCTTATCAAAGAGTTCTACAAGTCTGTCAGTTCATGAATGTAATTATTCTCAGCAATGAGCACATTTCTGTATAATTCCAGAAATAATGGGGCGTGTTTACTAAAGTATGCTAAGCCGTCAGCATTTAGATTTAGCACAGGCAAAGCATTAGCATGGGCCTGTTGTAAAATCCTGTGCTAACTGCTTGCTAAGGTATGGAGAGGGAACAGGATGGGTTATGGTTGGAGAATGGGTATGAACTGCACAGTGGGTTGATATGTGCTACTTTACTGCATGCTGTCTAGGGTGCACTTAACACCCGCTCAAGATGAAGCATTAGATGCATCTAGTCTATCATATCAGCATGCTGTAATGCGCCTGATATGAAAAAAACCAAGAACTCCCACTGTGCATTCCAACGCACTCTGCACTCCTCCAGTTAACATCCTAACTTAACCTTATAGCCTCCCAATCAACACCTCCAACTGCCCAATAGCCCTCCATCGGTATCCCTACTCACCCCTTACCCCTGATCCCTGTTGGCGCTTACCACGGGTCTCTCTGGTGGGAAAACAGCAGGGCTGATGTGATCTCCAGATAGTCCTGTTCCATTTCTGCTGAGATTCAAAATGGTGGCTCCAGTGGTTTAGCCAGGACTGAGTTTTCTGGTGGGGGCCTGGGATTAACATGGGTGTGCACAAGGCATTGAAAATGTTGACACTAGATTGAGTTTTCCTCTTTTTCAGCTGTTCTGCTGCTGCTGTCTGGGTGGTCCTGATGCCAAAGTGAAGGGGCCGTGGCCCACCCAGGCCTACCTGGTGGCACTGACCTCTAGTGGCAGCCTCACTGTACTACTGCTGAGAGTGAAGCTCCAAGTCATGGCAGTACTTTTGTCTCATGTCTCATCATAGTTATGAAATTTGTTTCATTGATTGATTCATTTATTTATTTATTTGGCCCAGTAGGGTTCAGTCAGAACCAGTGCTAAGATTCTGGCACCTTGAACCTTATGCACGTCTACTCAGGGATTTTACCTTATTTTAATAGATCTGCCCTGGTCATTATAGCAATAATCCCGATGCTCGGGACCATATACCAGGCTCTAAATCCAAACATAGGTTTCACCCTTAACAATGACCTTGACACTCTCCTTTCATACCCAGGGCTATGAACTCTACAACCACAACATCTTCAGCCCCAGCTATTGTGTCTTACTGCTGTATTTCTTAATGATACAATGCATGATGGCCATATTCTAGTCTGATGATGGTCTGCTGATTGATAAAACTTTGTTTCCACATTCAATTGTCAGAAGGAGGAGGGGGGGTGGACAGATTAGGCTCGATCAGCATACAGAACAGACAGATTTTTTAAAATATATTTTTTATTTGAAATTTCTGGAGTTTATTACAAAGTGCAATTCCAAATAACTATGTCCACACAAGGTCACAATTCTGTTTCCCACACGGATCCATGGCTGACCAGAGAAGAAAAAATATATAACTCAAAGTATTACATCTGTAGCATCTTGTATTACATCTTATTTAAACATTTCTAATAAGAGCAAACACCTCCAAACCGTATCAACATCCCTTCACTCTTTCCCTTTGCCCAGCACTCATCAGAACAGATGTGATTGTTGCAGTCTACAAGCCTTGACATTTATTAGAGCTATAACTATTCTGTTGTTCATTTAGGCATAAGAGCAAGAAAAAAGCCTTTACCAAATACTGCAAAAAGTGGCAGGACCAGGAAGGGAAGAAACAACTAGAAAAAGATTTTCAAGCAATGAAAAAATATTGCAAAGTGATTCGCGCCATTGTTCACACTCAGGTGAGTGGCTGACGGTTTATGGAGAGAGAAGCAAGAGCGAGTTAGAAACAACAGAGGCCAGAGGAAGCAAGATGAGAGCCCTCCTTTGTTATCTTTCTCTCTATCTTTCTCTTTGTTATGCGCTTGATATTCCGCCCTAGCGGCTTTTGCATCTGAGCAGTTTACAGTATCAGTAAAATAAAGTAAAGGCAGGAGAGGAGGGAAAGCAGCACCAGCAAAGAGAATAGAGAACGGAAAAAGGAACAGCAAGTAATAGAGATGCCTCAGGACTGGGAAGGGATGGACAGGTTGCAGGTTTCTTGCCAAGAGTTATTATGAGGGAGGTGAAAGGCAGTATGGAAGAGATGTGTTTTTAGCAATGCTTTAAATTTCGTAAATGACATTTTGGAGCGTAGAGCAGGGGGCAGGGAATGCCATAGTTCAGGGCCTAGGTAGAAGAGAGCTGAGTTCCGGGTTTGTTCCAGGTGTGCTTCAGTGGCTGCGGGGAGGACTAGCGATTGACATGATGAGCTCCAAGGAGACGGCGAGGGGTATGAAACTGGAGCACATTAGAGAGATACTGTGGAGTCCCGGTGTACAAAGATTTGTGAACAAGGGTAAGAATTTTGTAGTCGATACAAGATTTGAGAGGGAGCCAGTGCCAGGTGGATGAGTAGTGGCGTAATGTGAGTTTTCAACCTCAGTCTACCCTGAAAGCTGTGAGGTATTCATGGGGCTCAGAATGAGGTCATGTCTCAGGTGGGCTCAGCATGGGATAGGAAATACCTTGGCGTCAGGAGCTGCACTCAGTAGGCAAAGGCCTAGATCTGGAGCTTGTACGTAATAAGGGCTGCAGCTGAACTGAGGTGAGACAAAGACTGCAAGTCTTGAACTGGAATCCGCAGGAAGACCACAAAGCTGGAAGTGAACCAGAATAGCAGATCTGAAGCTGGAATCAGCGAATGGGTCATGGGTCTGAAGCAGGAACTAGCAACAAACCAGATCTGGAGGTTTGCAGCAGAGAAACCGAGCAATATAGATTCTGTTGGTAGGAAGTGTTTCTGCCAGCAACATCCTGCTTCTCCATGGACTAGCAGGATTGCGTCAGCCACACCCGGTGACGTCCTTCGGGTGGCGCCATACGGAAGTGCTCTCTAGAGCTCAGAACTCTGAGCCCGCCCAGGTAGCCCACCTCCACGCCCCGCCCCTAGTCCGGCCAGTCTTCTTCCTTCCGCCTTGCCTGCAAGACGGACCCTGCTCTCCTGCACATCTTTGTTAGTTTCTTTGTTTTAAATTTTTGAATCATGCCTAAATACAACTTTAAAAAGTGCCCACTATGCGGCAATAGAACTTACATCTCGTCGCTCGGCTGCAGTAGCTGTGGGAACCCAGCAGAAGCCAACAGGAGGAAAGGGCATCACAGGACGTGTCTGGGCCCCGACACTGGCCCCCGGAGCGTCACTAGCCCTCCGCCGGCTCAGGATGTGCCCGAATGGGCCTCCATCCCCAGCCGTGCCACCGCTGCAGCTGATGATCCCCCTCCCCCCCCGGTGCCCAGACCGGTGGGGCCCTCATTTCCAGTCTAGCCCAGGTGACGGCCTTTCCCGCTGCTCCAGCCCCAGGGACAAGCTCTTCTGTCGCCCGGGGCAGCGCTGAGGTAAGGCCTGCCCCTTTGAATACGGCCGCGGCATCTAGTGGACCTTCCATGTTCCCTCGAGGCCATGTGGAATCCAACAATGGCGCCCGGGAGAAGTCATCCAGCTCCGCCCTCTGCCTGAAGGACCAGTCCTCCAACTCCTCCCACCGTCGTCATTCCCATGGTGCTGACGCAAGTGGAAGCTCCGCCCCCTATGCTACACCTATGGGACTGCCCCCTGCATCGGGGCTCAGCGCTCTCGGACCACCCCCTGCTTCAGGGCTCAGCGCTTTGGGAGTGCCCCCTGCTTCGGGGCTCAGTGCTGGGGACGCAGCCCTCCTTGCCAGTGCCTCAGCAGCCCCAGCCAGTGCTTCTTCGCTCCCAGAACACAGGCAGCAGCGAAAACGGAGCCATGAACGCCGGTGGTATCGCAAGGAGAGCAGACATCGCAGAAAGCGATCTGTCAGCTCTGATTCCTCTGCGTGCAGCTCTGAATGGGCACGCAAGAGGCACCGCAAAGGGACTCACCACAAACCGGTAGAAGGAGTTCAAACAGCTCTAACAGGAGCCGCCAGGTGAGATCTTGCAGCCATACTACTGACGCGGCCAATAACTCTGCTATTCTAAAGCTACTGGCACAGATAGTCCAACAGACAGCGCACACGCCTGTAGCTTCTAGACCTCTACCTCCCGCGGTCTCTCCTGCCAGGTCTCACTCTAGGTCCCCCACTAGAGTTTCTCAAGACCGTGACCTAATTGCTACTGCTGCACCACCACACCTTTCTCCAGCCAACCCCTCTCCTGACAGCACAGCTGAGGAGCGGGACATAGAAGCCATCGTGGGCTCCGCCTCCAACGACAGGACAACCTCTGAGACCAGACACTCCCCAGAGCCGTAAGGGCCCCCTCCGCCCCCGGAGGACCTATTCTATCCCAAATTCTTGCAGAAGGTGGCTTCCGCTCTGGCCCTGACCTCGCCCGAACAAACCGAAGAGTCGGATCCGGAGGTCCTGAAATATCTCTCTGCCCCCAAACCTTCCTTTGCTCTACCAATGCACCGCAAGCTGCAGGACGACTATCTCAGAGTGTGGCAAACTCCCGCCTCAGGACGCGCTTTTGCTAGGAGGCTGGACTCCAAATACCAAATCCAACCCACACCGGGATTCATGATACCACAGCTGCCGCATCAATCCATCGTGGTCTCCTCCGCAATGAAAAGGATTAGGTCCTCGCAATCCCACGCTAACCACCCGCCTGGGTGGGATCAAAAACTCCTCGATGATATAGGCAAGAAGGTCTTCCAGGGAGCGATACTTAATGGCAGAATCGCCACACATCAATTTCAACACATCCTGTTCCAAGACACCTGCGTGGCAAACATAAAAAACGCAGTCACAGCCCTTCCTAAGGAGACACAGGCGTTGATCGCTACCTCTCTCACTGACATCTTGGAATGCAACAAACATCTGGCTAGCACAGCCTTTGATGCCTTTGACACATCTGTGCGAACCACAGGCACGGCCATCTCGGCCAGGCGGTGGGCATGGCTCAGAGCTTCAGGCCTGAGTGACGAGACACACGATAAAATCGCAGACGCCCCCTGCTTGGGCGAATCACTCTTTGGTGAAAAAGTCACGGATGCCGTGAACGTCATGAAAGAGCATTGCACCACCCTACAAACCCTGGCAGAAGAAGGTTTTGAGCGCCGCAGCGCCCCTCAGAAAGGCAGCTACCAGCAGAAAAACTACTATGGCTCCAACAGCTACAGTTCCAACAAGAGATACCCCTCCAACCGGAGTGGCAAACTCCACGGTACAAGAACAGCTCTTACCACGGACCTTCCAACCAGCGCCAGCCCCAAAGGGACCACAAGCAAAGGAAGGGCACCAACACACTGGCAGCCAAAGGAGCCTCTTCCTTTTGACATATCTTCACAGGCGCCCACCCAGATAGGGGGTTGCCTGTCGCGTTTTCTTCCAGAATGGGAAAAGATATCGTCCGACTCTTGGGTCCTACATGTCATTCACGGGGGATTCTGCTTGCGTTTTTGCACACCGCCTTGCCAGCGCAACAAACCAGCCAGCGGAACCCCACCTCACCTACAACTCCCCATGGCAACAGAGCTGATATACCTCCTCGCGTCACGCGCCATAGAGGAGGTGCCACCCTCGGAGATCAACTCTGGGTTCTACTCCAGATACTTCCTCATTCCAAAGAGAACAGGCGGGGTGCGCCCTATCTTAGATCTGCGCAGACTGAACAAGTTCATCATCAAGGAGACGTTCAGGATGTACTCCCTCAGCGCCATCCTTCCCCTGATTCAATCCGGCGATTTCATGGCGTCCCTGGACCTGCAAGAAGCCTACACCCATATCCTCATCCACAAGTCACACAGGAGGTACCTTCGCTTCCAAGTACTGGGGCGGCACTACCAATACAGAGTTCTCCCCTTTGGCCTGTCTCCCGCACCTCGGGTCTTCACAAAGTGCGTAGCCGTTGTCACAGCGCACCTCCGCAAGCTAAGGATATCTGTCTTCCCCTACCTGGACGACTGGCTCTTCACGGCACCCTCAGCCCAGGAGCTGCAGGCGTCTCTGCAGAAAGCAATGGCAATAATTACCTCTCTGGGATTTGTCATCAACTACAGCAAGTCGCAGCTACACCCCTCCCAACAGCTCGAGTTCATTGGAGCGGTAATCGACACACGGGCATCACGAGCCTACCTACCAGAGCGCCGACTGCTCAACATTGTCTCGCTTGCAACCAAGACAGCCGAGGCGGAAATCTCCTCTGCACGGGCCCTCCTGCGCTTTCTGAGCCATATGGCAGCAACGACCTCAGTCCTGCCTACGGCCAAGTTGAGGATGCGGCCGCTTCAGTGGCACCTGCGCTCCTTCTGGAATCAGCATTCCCAGTCACTATCCACTCGTGTCCCGATGCCCCTAAGCATCAGAACTCACCTGCGCTGGTGGTCGAACCCATCCAATCTGTCTGGGGGCAAGGACATCCACCAGCAGGCTCACCAAGTGGTTCTCACCACAGACGCGTCCAACACCGGTTGGGGCGCACATCTCCAGCACCTCAGCGTCCAAGGTGCATGGTCTCAGAAGGAGAAAAGTCTACATATCAATCTCCTCGAGCTCAGAGCCATCAGATATGCTCTCCTAGCTTTCCTCCCGCACCTGCGGGGCAAGTCCGTCCTCATACAGACGGACAACCAGGTAACCATGTTCTACATGAACAAACAAGGAGGGACTGGTTCGCGCCCCCTCTGCAACGAGGCGACAGCAATATGGTTCCTGGCCACAGAGAACGGCTGCAAGCTACGGGCCTCCTACCTGCCGGGGGATATGAATACCCTTGCCGACAAACTCAGCAGACGGCTACAACCGCACGAATGGTCCCTCTCCCAGGAGGTGGCAAATTTACTCTTTCCATCAGTAGACCTCTTTGCCACGGAGTTGAATGCGAAATGCCCTCTGTTCTGCTCCAGACACCCTTCACCCAACAGACTGGCAGCGGATGCATTCGACATGTACTGGGGGGAGTGGTCTCTAGTGTACGCCTTCCCGCCGACCCCCCTCATCCCAGCGACCTTGCAGCAGATCGTCCAGGACAAAGCGCACGTCATCCTGGTGGCCCCTCACTGGCCATGACAGATGTGGTTCACGCTCCTGCAATGCCTGGCCCACGGGGATCCTGTACATCTTCCCCCCAAAGGGGACCTACTGACACAGAACGGGGGCAGCACGAGACACCCCAAACTCAAAGCCCTCGCACTCACTGCCTGGAGGTTGAGTGGTTGAGCCTCTCTGCCCTCCACCTGCCAGGAGAAGTACAGGACGTGGTCCTAGCAGCCCGTAGGCCGTCCACCAGGACGTCCTATGGCTTAAAATGGAAAAGGTTCAGCATCTGGTGTGCAGGACAAGGCTTCAACCCCACCTCTTGTCCTGTCCTGCAAGTCCTACAATATCTCAACACCTTGTCCGTTAGCGGACTCAAGACCCAATCCATCCGGGTTCACCTCTCAGCAATAGCGGCTTTCCACGACCTGGTAGACGAAGCCAACTCCATCGCAGCGCTGCCCATAACCACGCGCTTCATGAAGGGCCTGACTAACCTCAAACCCCCGGTCAGGCCCCCGGCCCCGCCCTGGGATCTCAACTCTGTCCTGCAGCGTCTAATGCAGGAACCTTTCGAACCTCTCCAATCTGCAGAGATGAAGTTTGCTTCATGGAAAACTCTATTTCTGGTGGCCATAACCTCCGCAAGGAGGATCGGTGAACTACAGGCTCTAATGGCACACCCTCTATTCACACGATTGCTCCAGGACCGAGCGTCCCTATGGACCAATCCTAAGTTTGTTCCAAAGGTCGCATCGGCATTCCATGTCAATCAGTCCATCGAGCTTCCCTGTTTCTACCCGGAGCCTCACTCGTCCATAGAGGAGCAATGCCTGCATACCCTGGATTGCCTCCGTGCTTTCAGGATCTACCTACAGAGGATGCTCTCGGTCAGGAAGAGTGACCAGCTCTTCGTGTCTTTCGACCCGAATAGGCCTGGCCATCCTGTCTCAAAGAGGACACTGTCCAACTGGGTGGCCTCCTGCGTCTCCTTCTGCCTGGACTCACCGGATGGCCAGGCGCCACCTAGAGTGGGCCTGCACCGGCTCAGAGCTTTGGCTACCTCCCTAGCGAACCTACACTCCGTTCCACTCGTGGACATCTGCAAAGCAGCCACTTGGTCTACTCCACACACTTTCCAGCTGCACTACTGCCTAGATCTGCGATCAAAGGAGGATTGCGCGTTGGGCGCAGCAGTCCTAGCCTCCGCTGTCAGGGAAGAGTCCGACACCGTCCCAACGGGCACCAGCTGAGACACTTCGACAACCAATGACTTGGACTCAATCCTGCTTGTTCTTAAATATGGCGCTCTGTGTTTCTACACTTGCTGCACTGTTAATGCACCTTATTGCACTGTACTGCACTATTGCACCTTTCTGCACTATGCTGCACTGTTGTGTTCTCCTAAGTTGTTACTGCACCTTACTGCACATTGTTATTGCACCTTACTGCACTGTACCGCACTATTGTTTGCCTGTACTGTTTGCTGCACCTTAAACGCTATGTTGCATCACTTCTGCACTATGTTGTACATGCTGTGGTTGCCATTAAACTGTTTACCAAAAATGCATAATCTATTGCTTGTCTGCACGCTTCCCTCCTCCACCTCCGGCGCACCGCGCTGCTAGGGAGACACCAGGTGTGGCTGACGCAATCCTGCTAGTCCATGGAGAAAGCCAAGTTACTTACCTGTAACGGGTTCTCCATGGACGGCAGGATAAGTCAGCCACACAATCCCGCCCACCTCCCTGGAGGAGGTCTGCTGCATCGACTCGCCCCTAGCTGGAAAGGCACAGCTAGGAACATACTGGCCGGACTAGGGGCGGGGCGTGGAGGTGGGCTACCTGGGCGGGCTCAGAGTTCTGAGCTCTAGAGAGCACTTCCGTATGGCGCCGCCCGAAGGACATCACCAGGTGTGGCTGACTTATCCTGCTGTCCACGGAGAACCCCTGTTACAGGTAAGTAACTTCGCTTTCTCAGCAATACTTTTTCACTGAGCCTCAGCTGATTCCTAATGCCTAGAGTGGGGCCTTGGGAGCTGTTGGACACACTCTTGCTCTCAATGGCCCTCTCTTGCTCGAGGACAAAACAGAGCAGGGGTAATCAGAATATCCATAGAATATGCACAGTTCAGAACCAGGCTCCAAATATAACCAGTCCTTCTGAAATTACCCCCCATGTGTGCATAGGGATGGAGTTTACACAGAACATGGGAAGCGTCGTGATTTAAATGCATGACATTTGGGCAGGCTAAGTGACCGCATAGGGTGGCAGGCCCCAGTGGACGGCACGCCATGAATCTTTTTAAGGCAGCAGCTTTGTGCCATTAATTTGGTGCCCGCCGCAGGCCATGTGCTTCGTCACCTGCAGCCTGGAAACCATGGCCTGCCGTCCTCCCCTTCTCTAAGGCAGCTTCCTGTCGGAGAGGGGCAGGAGCGGCAGGCCATGAGTGTGCGCGCGGGTGCTGAAGCACTTGTCTTGCCGGTGCACAGAAGCAATGGCACAAAGCCGTCGCTTTCAAAATGAAGAGTCGTGCCGCCATGGCCCTTCCCACAAAATGACAAGATGGATTCAGGCAGGGCAGCGGAAACCCTTGGGCTGGCCCTGCCAGCTCTTAAGCAGGCACAGTGTTAATCTAGGTAGGATTTTGGCAGGATTTCTGCCAATATTTTATAAAGTCACATAGGCATAAAATACGCACCTTCCTACCTGCTTAACCTAGGTGACTTGTTATAAAATTACCCCTATTATAGATAGACAGAGATAGAAATGAGACTGTTTAACATAATTCATTCAGCGCATAACTGAGCAGTGAGATCTGTTGCTAGATGGTGTGGTGAAGGTGACTAGCATAGTGGGAGGAGGCGTTACGCACATAGCTGAGCAGTGAGATCTGTTGCTAGATGGTGTGGTGAAGGTGACTAGCATAGTGGGAGGAGGCGTTACGCACATAGCTGAGCAGTGAGATCTGTTGCTAGATGGTGTGGTCAAGGTGACTAGCATAGTGGGAGGAGGCGTTACGCACATAACTGAGCAGTGAGATCTGTTGCTAGATGGTTTGGTGAAGGTGACTAGCATAGTGGGAGGAGGAGTTACGCGCATAGCTGGTGCTTCCAGCGTTGAAAGCAGGAAGGAACATTAAGATAAGGATGAGGGTTTTCTCCATGGTGGCCACACTTTGTGAAATAGACTAGGCAAGAATGGACTTGCTTCTGCTTCTGCTTCTGCACAGTGGTGAAAGCCTGGCTCTCTCCCCGGGGAATGTCCTATGTTCTTGACGTGCTCTTGTAACTCTGCTGTTTGAACAATAAGTTGCATGTGTTATATCCTGCTCTGTTTTTTTTTTATGGTATGTGTTAGTGTTCTGTGTTTTTGCTGGGGTTTTTTGTATTATTTGTAGTGCTTGTGATATGTATGTTACTGTGATATTATTTGTGAGATGTATTCCAATTTTTGTACACAGCTGTGAAAGGCTTAAATTAGGAAAGTGGTGTAGAAATGTTTTAAATGAATACAAATTGGTGTTAGGTATGGTTGTAACTGATTGAAAATCTAGGTGGGTTGTAACAAAATTACCTCAACATAATTAAAAGTGAATTAACAGGGGCATGTTTACTAAAGTGCACTGAGTAGTTAACACACGTTTCAGTGTGCGATATCTATCTATGAGGGACCACGGTAACAGGCAAGACAATTATACCACCCTCGCTTCCCTTGTAAGTGCAGATTTCATGAAGGGATGGGGAATGGGCAGTGTAAGGGTGGAGAGTGGGCGGCGAGAGCGCATTGCTGTTAGCATACGGGACCGATCGCATGCTAACAGTCAAGGTTGCAATTAGCCCAGGTGCACTTAATGCCACCTCAGTGGGCGTCTTGAAGTGTACCCGCATGAACTGCAATCGCCATTGCTGTGCATTAGGGTGCAGTCCAGTGCAGCGATGGGCGGCTTGAAGTGTACCCGCATGAACTGCGATTGCCATTGCTGTGCATTAGGTTGCAGTCCAGTGCAGCAATGGGCGGCTTGAAGTGTACCCGCATGAACAGCGATTGCCATTGCTGTGCATTAGGGTGCAGTCCACTGCAGTGATGGGCGGCTTGAAGTGTACCCACATGAACTGCGATCGCCATTGCTGTGCGTCAGGGTACAGTCCAGTGCAGCGATGGGCGGCTTGAAGTGTACCCGCATGAACTGCGATCGCCATTGCTGTGCATTAGGGTGCAGTCCAGTGCAGTGACTGTTGGGAACACGCTGGACATTCCCTGACAGCACATGACTTGCAAGTAACACACATTAGTTTTAGCGCTAAATGCATGTTAAGTACCAGAAGCCAGCGCACTTCAGTAGACATGACCCATAGATAGATAAACTGGCCAGTCTCTGACAAGAGGACCCTTCTCTTTTCTGCATTGATGGTTTTGAATTCTTTAGAGAGTGGTATTGTCAAAGACTTGGCGGTTCTCTTCTCTGGGCTTGGTTGATACATTATTTCTAAGATTAAAATGTGATTTTATTGTCATATGGGATGCCTGTAGTCAGAAGAAAACCATGAGCTAATCTTTCCAGATGCAGAGATTGAGCCATTGCTCTGGGATGATGCTTTTGAGAGGTTTATAATCCTCACATTCCTTTCTGCAGCGTGTGACGGACTAGGTGAATGGTTCACCTTAATTTAGCAACCAGTTTCAAATGACAGCATGAAAATAACGGGATACCCTTATACATGCCCCACACTGCAAACCTCAAAGCCCCTGAGTGTCTGATCCTGGTTTCCACTGCAGTCCATAGGGAAGTCTGAAACACCATTCCACTGAAGTCTTCTGACTCCGATTATGAGGTGGAAGTCAAACAGACTGAAAGGCTTGTGGCAGGGGCTGCACATGCCAACAAAGGCCAAGTAGAAATGATTAGCAGCCTCTTAATTCTGCAGCTTTTGAGTTAAATGCTGGCAGCCTGGCTTAAGGCATCTCATCCTCTGCTACTCTGTTCTTTCTAAGTGTAAGATGCAGTCTGACTTATCACTGTATGACTTTCAAAACTGAAACTGCAAAGCAGCTCGTCCTGCTCTTATAAACAACCATCTCTAAGTGTTTTGAAGTAAAAAATCAGGAAAAATACTAAAAAGCTTAGAGAAGGGAGGTGAAAGCATCATTCTTACCCGTGAAGGTGCGTGGGGGGAGTCCACCCATGCTGCTGCTGAAAGGGGGAGGGGCTGCTGTATAGGCGCTCATGCGAAGTGTCCCTCATGCCCTGGCGCTGTCTTAGAGGATACTGAGTGTTGTTTGACGAGGGATGGTGCTGTGTGTCTCACTTCAGGGGCTCCCTCCTTCTATTTGTGCAGATGAAACAGCTGCCTCTACTTCAGAAGAAAGCCCATGTCATGGAGATCCAGCTGAATGGGGGAACAGTGGCTGAGAAGATAGACTGGGCTCACGAGAAGTTGGAGAAGCAGGTCCCAGTTCATACGGTCTTCTCCCAGAATGAAATGATTGATGTGATCGGAGTTACCAAAGGCAAAGGAATGAAAGGTAGCTGACATCCATGTCTGGCCACATGGAGGTGCCCTTAAGGTGGACAGTGAATCTCCCACGTCCCACAGAGGGGTGAGGCATGATGGCATTGCTGCTCTGTTACTGACCCATACAAAACGGGTTTATCTCATAGCTAAGCTGTTGTCTATCCAGGCACGACAGTAAGCTGCAATGCTGAGAGTGACAGTGTATGATCGTTCCTAGCTTAGATATGTTTATCTTGTTTGTCTGTTTACTTCTCCTTTTCGTTTTCCTGTCCCTTCCTTCCACTCCCCTTCATAGGAGTTACTTCTCGCTGGCACACCAAGAAGCTTCCTAGAAAAACGCACAAGGGGCTACGTAAAGTGGCCTGCATTGGGGCCTGGCATCCAGCACGGGTTGCCTATTCCATTGCCCGTGCTGGCCAGAAGGGCTACCACCATCGCACTGAGATCAACAAGAAGGTACAAGCAAACTCAACTACATGTTTTTCATGTATCATAACTTGGTGGGAACAGGTTATGCTGAACAACTGTTTCATTCAGCTATGGATCAGTTATTCCCAGCCTATCATCCGTGGACCCCCTGGGGGTCCGTGAGATGATCATAGCGGTTCTTCAGGCACAGAAAAAATTAAAAGTAAAAGAAAGAGACTGCTGGGGATTGGCTGGGGTAAAGAGAGAGAGACTGGAGGGACCTAATTAGTTGGAGGGAGAGAGAAAAAGAATGGTGGGGATTTACTGGAGGGGGCAAGAGAGACTAGTGGAGATGGGAGGAAGGGAGATAAAGATGGCTAGTGAGGACAGGGCTAGCCAAAGGGTTTCTGCTGCCACAAATAGGAACCCCAGCCCCAGCCGCTGCCCCTCTATGCCAAGATACATTGCTGCCACCCCTCCCCCCCCCCCACTGCCACCGCCGATTCTGTCTTCTGGGGGGCCAGCGGCAGCAACAGGTGATTTTGTCACCTTTTGGTGGCTGTGGCAGGCCATGTGCTTCAACAGGAAGTTGCGTCGGAGGGAGTCAGAAGCGGCAGGTCATCTGTACTAAAGCACACGGCCGGCCGTGGGTACCAAAGGGGTGGCACAAAGCTGCCATGCTGCCTGCCATACTATGCCACCCTAGACAGCTACCTAGCCCACCTAGTGCATGGGCCGATCCATAGTGGGGATAGGTAGATTGTTGATTTTGGTAGGCCTTGGAAGATGAGGTTGCCTCGGATCCTGCAATCCATTGGACTCCAGTACCTCATTATTCTCTCTTTTAGTAGCTTTTCCAATAATTTACTAACCACAGAGGTTAGACTAACCAGCCTGTAGGTCTCCATGTCATCCTTATGTCCGCTTTTCTATAAAGGGACCACCTGTGACTTTCTACAATCCTCTGGCACCACTCCTGACTCCAAAGGGACACTGAAAAGGTCAGACAGTGGAGCTGCTAGAACATCCCCCAGTATTCTTGGATGTATCCCATCTAGACCCATGACTTTGTCTACTTTTAGTTTAGCTAGTTCTCACGAACACAGTCTTCTGAAAATTGTTCAAGATGCCCCTCGCTTCTGTTCCTGTTTGTGGGTGTTTTCTGACGTCCTGCTCCTAGTGTTCTGTGAACACAGAACAGAAGTATTTGTTAAGCAATTCTACTTTATTCTCATCAGCTTCTACATATTCCTCCACTTCACCTTTGAGTCAGAAAATACCACTTTTGCCCTTCCTTTTCTCACTAACATATTTGAAAAATGTCTTAATCCCCCCCCCCCCCCATTTTATTACATTGGCTATTTATTGTTTTTGTACCTTTGCTTTCCTGACTACTTTTCCAGCCTAAGTTTTTCCAAATATAGATGCCCCTCTCTGTGATCTCTTGTATTTCATGAAGGCCACCCTCTTATTCTTCACCTTTTCAGCTACTTCTTTTGAGAACCATAGCAGCCTCCTTTTCCTTTTATATTTATTTACCTTTCTAACAAAAATGTTTGTTGCCTTTAAACTATCCCCTTTCAGTTTTGTCCACTGTTTTTCTACAAACCCCAGCTGTTCCATCCCACTAACGATTATTTGAGGTAGTGTCCCATCTTTGCAAAGTTAGTTTTCCTAAAGTCTAAGACCCTCGCTTTTCAATGGATTTTATCAGCCTTAGTCCTAATACTGGTGATCACTGGATGTGAGATGATCTTCCACTGTAATATCATCACAGTGGTCATCATGATAAGTTTAATCAGGGCCGGCCCGTCCATTGAGCAAGAATGTTTTTTGCACAGGGCCCCGCGTTTCAGGGGGCCCCGCGCAAAAAACATTCTTCATCATCCCAAGTTTAAAAAACAAAACAACAAAAAAAAACAGCTGCTTCTGCCGCGGCAGCATCAAGAGTGCCGCCGCGGGGCCCCCCCTGCCCGGCAGAGCATCGTAGGCTAGCGTTGAATCCCCGAACGCGGGCTTCTTTCAGAGCCGCAAGAGTTTCCTTTCTCGCGGCTCTGTTAATCCCTGGGCACGCTTCCTAAGTGAAGAACATGCAGAAGATGCCTCCTGTCCCGAGTCTGAGTGTCATAAGTCCCAGGCTTGGCGGAAAAAGGCCATAAACTGTTGGTCCGAACTACCCGATGGGAAATCCCCAGGCTGCACCAGGGGCAAGCTGGACGGTGGCAGAACATCAGCCTCGGGGGAGTAGAAGAGGTGAAGGAGCTTCCCCAGGTAGCTGGTATGCTGAGGAACCCAAGGCAGGAGGCACAGCGGAAGACAAGGGTACACTGGTGGAAGGACACTCCTGGTCGGCGGCACAAGCGGTGCTGATGTTATTTTGAAGTGATTTGCACTTCCTACCGCAAGCCATACAGAGATGAAGTGAGGGAGGCATACCAGCAGAAGAAAACACCGCATGATTCCCTCTTTAAAATGGCCGCAGGAGAGCAATTGTTTTCACCGATAAGGGAAAGCAACAGGAGCAAGACCCCACAAAAAAAGCCACCACAGCCACTGCAGAGCAAGCGTTTTGGCGGGAACTGGCAGAGAAGCCCGAATGGTGGTTGTTCCCAAGAGAGAATTTGCACCCGGAGCCCCGATACAGGATCCTGCCAGAGAGGAATGCAACCCCCAAAGAGTTTCCCTTCATGGAGGAAAAAAGGGGGGGGATGCGTGGCAGTAATGTGAGCCTGAGAACTGCGGTGGCAGAACTGCCTGCTGAGGGAAAGTAACACTCACTGCCCCGAGTAGGAAGGGCGAGATCTGGCCTGCCCACAGCCTGAAGAGTGCTGATTCTCGACGTTGGTGCCTTAATCTTGCTGGTTAGTGTTTATTATGTTCTCTTTTTTTTTTAAACAAGAAAGAACGGGAGCCCTGGTAAGCTATGCTTGAGCGATGCTGAAATGTAAGCTGGCCTGGAAGGTTTCACTGTTCCTCCTGAACAGGAGCACTTCCCCTCAGAGGTGCTCCATTGATTCTCTAGACCAGGAGCAACCCTGGAATCCTAGGATAAGGTGCAAGGCTATGGAGCAGGAGGCATCACTCTGTGCCAAACGCCAAAATCTTAACAGGAAGCTACACTGACAGAGAATTCTTGGGACCATCAGGTGCTAAGAAGTCCACCATCTGCTGAGACAGAGAAAATACTGAAGCTGATCCCTAGGGTTGCAATGATATATGCCAAAGGTAAGGGCTGAAAGCTTGTGTAATTTCTCTGTCTCACCATCTGCTGGTAGGGGGACACAACCCGCATCTGGACTGGTCTAGCAGGATGCTTTGGAAGGGGTGCTTGCTGGGGCTTAGCACTTTAAAACAGAAAAAAACAGGATTGAAAAAAGAAACAGCTTTAAGACTGATTTTGAGAAAGCAAGGGAGAGGTGCTAGGGCTTACCACTAAAAGTACAAAAAAAAAAGAGTGAAACACTGTCTGGTTTTACAGCTAGGAGTCTGAAAGAGTCCAGGGCTTCTTGCCTCCTGCTTGCTCCTGCATGGAATGTTTCTTTGTGGTTGGAGGAGGAGATAAGAAAAGTTATGGAGAGGCAAGGCAAGTTCTGCTTTTACAGGGGCCAATACAGTAAAGTGCACCAGGATTTGTACACAGCTTAACTCCATTTTTGCAACGACTTTGTGTACTACCAATGCAGAAAGGAGTTTTGTGCATGAATTAACTGTGTGCACAGTCTTGAGCAGGCATCAGAGAAGTACACAGAAGACTGGAAGGCTGAGCTCAATAGTGAGATTTCAATGCAAGGTCTGAGGAGGTCTATAGAGCTAGTTCATAGCAGTGGCGCAGCCAGAAATGATTTTCTCGGGGGGGGGGGGGGGTGGTAAGGGGGCAAGGATAACATGGGGGACACTAGGGGGGAAAAATATTTTGTGTGGGAGGGAAGACAAATCTACAATTAGCCGGATATTGGGAGAGTAAGTGGGGATTGAGAATGGAGGGGTAAAATTTGAGTAGATGAAATAGGAATGAGGAAAGAGCAAAAGGATAAAGATTAGTATGTTAAAGCACATGTAGAGAGAGAATGGAAAAAACTAGAAGACAAATGGACAGCAGACGATGGAGAGTTAGCGGAAGACACAAAGAAACCAGAAGAAAGTGACTGGAGCAATTGCAGCTGAAAAAAAATGCACAAAAAGGTAGAAAAATATCTCTTTATTTTGAATTTATTAACTGGAATATGTCAGCTCTGGTAAATGTGCATCATTAACGTCTGCGCTTTGTTTAGTACGAGAGCAAATTAATGTATATTTTATTTCTACAGTGTTGTACATTCCAAGTTTGGCTTTTGGGATTTCCAGTTTAATTATTGTCTTCCTGTTTCTAAATTGTGATTCCTTGTTTGGTGATGGTCTATGTTCTGCATGTGTAACTGAGCTGAGGTATTCTGTTTATGTAATTCCTATTTGACATTGCCACTTGTTCTCTTTTCCAGTAGTCATGTATTGTTGTTCTCTGAAATGTATTGGTTTAATATTTGCAGCGTTTCCTTTTGATAGTTAGGGTATGGTGCTTTATGAGTCCTGGTAGTGCTGTTAGGATACGGCGGGTTTGCTATGGGTTCTAAATGGGCAGTGTTTGTAGTAGTTCCTAATGTGTCTGGCGGTTGGCACTGGATTATAGTAATCTAGAGGTCTTTTAGTCTTTCTTTATTCATACACTCATTAAGAGGCATGTTTACTAAAAGTTAGTGTATGGTAACATTATGCAAATATTTATGCAAATGAGGCCCCGCACCGAGTCTCCGCACATGGCCCCGCACCCCCCTTGGGCCGCCCCTGAGTTTAATTATTAAAATTTTAAAATGGGGAGGGAATGACCTGAAACTGATTAGGGGGGGGAGATGCAAAGTTCAAGATGATAAGGATACAAATTCAGACCTTTAAATACTTAAAGAGAAATAATGAACAAACAAACCTCTTCCAAAGACGGGGAAGCTGTAAAACTAGAGGGCATAACATGAAGCTGCAAGGGGGTAAACTGAAAGGCAATGTCAGGAAATACTTTTTCACTGAAAGGGTGGTGGATGCTTTAAATGCCCTCCCGATGGAAGTGTTGGGGGCAAATACAGTGACAGAATTCAAAATGGCTTGGGACAGACACAGTGGATCCCTTTACAGCCACAGGATAAAATCAAAATAAACGTAACTATCTAATTTCTCAACATACAGGGGTGTCCTACACAGAGCAGTGGGTTCACCCCTTAAACAAAGACATGGGGAGGGGTGGCCTGCACAAAGCAGCAGGTGCAACTACTCTTGCCATCTTACTGGGCAGACTAGATGGACCATACTGGTCTTTATCTGCCGTCATTTACTATATTACTATGTTAATATCAGAAACACTTTCCCTATTGGTAAGCACCAAGTCCAGTATGGCCCCTTCACGTTTGGGTTCTTTTACCAGTTGTCTGAATAGTTCTCCCTGTAGAGAATCCAGAATCTCCTTACTTCTGGATGACACCGCAGCAGGGATGTGCCAATCAACATCCAGCATATTGAAATCACCTAACAGGTTGGAGGTTGGTATAGATGGTTGGATGGTTTATATAGTTTTCATGTTCCTTTTCTTACTGGGTGAATGGATGCCATTTTGAGTTCTGGGAGTATGTATCCTTGCTGTAGTGATAGCTGGGTGATTTTTGAGTACTTTTGATGTTAATTCCTTTTTGGCAGCCTTGATCCAGCTGACTGAGCAAAGGTTGAGTGGGGAGGTGGTTGTGTTGATGCTTGTGATTCCTTTTTCTAGGTATTCGGCTGTGGTTGTTGGGAAAGAGTTCCAGATGTTCCTGAGTTCTATCCATTGTTGGTTGGTTAGGACCGTGAGGGCATTTGTGTTGGTGCTGTGGGGTGAGGTCAGGGTCTGGAAGTAGTCAGCCATCATTTATGGGGTGTAGGCTTGATTGTTCCTTTAGTTGAGTTGTGTCTTTTGTTAAGGATTTAACCACTTTGAAGAATTCACGAGGGTGATTTAGTGAGCTGCAAATCAGTGTAGTTTAAAATTCCTTTTTTGCATTTTATGTGATTGTCTGGTATTCTTGTAGCTTGAGCATGTGGTACTTTAGGCTCTTGGGTAATTGGGTGTTTCTCCATTTTCTCTCTATAGCTCTGAGAGTGCATTTCATGTTCTTTGTGTGACGTGTACCATATTGCTGCTTCTTGTTTTCGGTGATGCCTGGGTGGGTGTGTTTTGTTGCTGTATTGGTTTTGTTCCAGGTCTATATGAGGGTATTGAGGTCATCGGGAGTGTTTTGCAGTTATAGTAGAATCTCTTCCAGGAAGTCCTTCATTTCCAGGTTTTGAAATCTGTGTCATGTGGTTTCTGGGTTGATGTGTTGTGTGGAGTAAGGATGGAAATTATGTTATGATCGGACCAGGGGATTGGAGGTGAGACAGAGTGGTTTTTGAGGATGGTTTGTGGTAGAAATATCATATTGATGGTGTTTCCTTTGTCGTGGATTGGTTGAGTGGTAAGTTGTAGATAGTCGAGGGCTTCCAAAGCTTCAAGGAATGCCTTTGCATTGTTTGGAGCTGTTGATGCGAGGTTAAGGTTTCCTAGGAATATGAGGTAGTTGGTTTGTGATTTGTGGTTGCATACTGCTTCTGTGGGCAAGTACCAACACACATATTTACACCTGCTCCAAAAAAGGTGTGAACGTATGTGTGTACTCCATGCACACATTCATGTATTTATAAAACACATGTGTACATCTTGATTCCACCAAAACTATGCCCCTGGGAATATCTATGTGCAAATCCTTTTGGCGTGCATTCTTACATGTGTGTATATGACTGTGCAATTTGATAAAAGCCCTTTTCTGCATGCATGTGCTAAAAGCTTGATGAAATTCCCCCCTTAATGGTCACTCACATCCTTCCTCTCTCACAGTCTCATAAAACACACAAGAGTTGCAGGACATCACTTACAAGATTTTTGATGTCTTCACACATAGGCTCGGAAAGGAGTGGGCCACACGGGCTTTGGCCTCACCAAAAATTATGGTGGTAGGCAGCAGACTGTCCACAAGGATCCCATCTCCTGTGGGCAGAACAGGAAGAGTCTCTGCCTGTGGCGCTGAGCTTGGGGCAGTGCTTGGACTCCTTCAAAATAAAAGCCTTCCGCCGCCCCTGACTCCACAAACGTCTGTGTCTTGTTCCCTACTCACTGTTCTGTTAACGAGCAACCAGGTCCCCTTCAATAGCCATAAGAGTGGCACCACCTGGAACTCATTAACAAGCCAAGGATCTTTTCCCTGCAGATTTACCGCATTGGCCATGGAATCCACATAGAAGATGGGAAGGTCGTGAAGAACAATGCGTCCACCAGCTATGACCTCACCAATAAGTCTATCACTCCTCTGGTAAGAGAACTCTCGTAGCAGAATAAGAGGGTTAGCTATCTATGTGAGTTGCATGTGCTGTGGTCCAGCTGACTGCTGTCCACTGAACTTCTAAGATAGTTCCCGAGGCCCTGAATTCACATTTTGTGGTCTGACGCTTTGGGATGATTGCACAGGATTCCTGTTAGAAAAGTGCAATCATCTGACTTCACTCCATGTCCTGTTGAAATGTTAGTGCAGTCACAGTTTCCTCATTTCTGTGCTGGTGTTTCTGTGTTAGAAAGTCCAAACTTTGCCAGAAGGCCCATCACTGAAAGCTCAATGTCAGATGTTAGACTGTGGCCAGGCCTTGGGATGAAGGCAGAGTTGGGAATGCTTACAGAAGAACCTTTTGATGTAAAACCATCTGTGCGGCCTTTGAAGACAGCTTCTTGCTCTCTCTTTGTGTCACAGGGTGGATTTCCCCATTATGGCAATGTCAAGAATGATTTCATTATGCTGAAGGGCTGTGTTGTGGGAACTAAAAAACGTGTCCTCACTCTGAGAAAGGTAAGGAAACACCACTCACCTCTACAGATCTTCTGAAGCTGTGTCAATTATTGTGCTGTCAGGACAGCCTGGAGCAGCGAGGCAACAAGACACCTCATTAAATCCCATCGCATCCACTTTCTGAACACGTGATGTGCCGTTTCTGTGCCTGGCAACACTTTGGCCTTCACATTCTATCTCTGGAACTGTTTGTGAACTGATTTTGCTATTTATAAAGGTGTAATGCAATACTATGAGGGGCCTCTTGATTGGAGCGACAGGTTCAGAACAAGGGAAGTCCCGGGTTCAAATTCTGTTTCTTCCAGAGATGTTTCTTGTGACCTTGGGCAAGTCACAGCACTCTCTGTTACCTCAGGTAGAACGTAGATTGTAAATCGCCTTCTGGGGAAGGGACCTATCAACTGCATCTGCAGGCAAGCTTTGAACTCAGATTTGAAAAAGATGAGTACACGATTAAACCTAAAAGCCAAATCCAAGTTTTCCAAATCGAAGCAAGCAGGTTAAAAGCTTTTTGAAAACCCTGCATGGAACAGTTTGGGTGTACAGTGCATTAGGAAATGCGCTTGCTTCCCCTCGGTGCTGGTAAAAGTATTCCTGGGGTGACTTGGGAATTTTCCAAACTCTCCTCGGACAAAGTACCTGCAGATAAAGGAGGTACCAATCTCCCTAGGTTCTTCATGATTGGGAAATTTTGAAAGTTGCCTTTGGGAACTGGTCCATAGTCTTTCAGTTAAAGTTAAGGTTACCAGATATTTTGCAGGCGAATCGGAGACACTTTATCCAAACTGAAGGGTGGGGCAGAAAGGGACACCTTAGTTCCAAGTTTACGCAACAAGGATAATGGATATAGATTCTAAAACCTGACATACTCAAATCACTAAATTAAAAATATTTTTTTTTCAAGCCCCTCTGCCTCCATTGGTGATAGGAGACTATAAACAGATGGGAGTTGGGGACACAGCTCTAAAATTGGGTTCAATTCCTGAAAATTGGGGACATGTGGTAATCTTAGTTAAAGTGCTGCCAAGCTTTACAACTGCCCCTTCTGGTGGCCGCATACTGTCCCTTGGAGACTGCCCCATGTCCTTTCTGCTTCCCTAAGGCTCTGCATTGGGCACTCCTAGCTAGGGGGTCAACTTTAAAAGAAGAAGAAGGGAGTTAACCAATGTAATTAACCCTTTCACAACTGACTAAGGCTGGGCAGCTACAGTTAAGTGACTCAGCAAGAGGTCCTGGGTCATGGGGAGAAGGGAGGCTGAGCTATCTATTGCTACTTTTAACTACACAAAGTCAGGGAAAAAACTATAGTTAAAAGATTTTTCAGCTAAGTTAGGGGCTTATTTGGTGCTAAAACGCCATCTTCATGGCTAAAAGCCTCTTTTTTGGGAAGGTGTAACAAGTTCAGCAGAATACGATCTGGAAGAGTTCCAACTTCTATTTCTTTGTGGCTAAAATTTTCTGTGATGTTCAGAGTCAAAGCAAAGAAATAAGGAGCAAACAGTGAAGATATGCAGAGCTCCGGGCTGTTATTTTTTTAACGGCCATTTAACATTTCACGGATTTGGGATGAGAGGTGTATTGTAATGTCCCTGTATTGCATTGTGTGTTTCAATGTTGGCCCTGTACGTCCGGGGCCGGTGGCCTGAACAGGGAACTTATTCTACCTCTGAGGTGGAATAAGTTGCCCTTGTCAGTGGGGGTTGGCAGGCCCAGGGGGCAGAAAAGGTGGGAGGGAGCAAAGGAGATTCCCCACAGCCCAACCCTGGCCTTGAGAGGAAGATTTCAGTCTGGCAGCCAGGGATCGAGGCTCCTGAATGGAGCCACTGTGCCCTGGTAACTGGACACCATGGTGCCATGGCTCCGTTAAGGAGCCCTGACTGAGTTAGCTGGGGAAGGCCTGTACATGCGGCCAACCAGAATCTGGGTTCCGGCCTGCACATATGGGCCTGGATGCGATTCTGATCCCGTGGGACTAGATGTGCCCCATGGGATCAGAATCCCAACTCACTCTGTGCATCTGGTTCTGACCAGGCGCACAGAGGGCCGGCACGTCCAGAATGAAATTGGGCCCTAAGTGTCCTGCCACTAGCCAGCCAGTTAGCGTCTGCACATTCCAAGGGCAGAGCAGAGGCGACACCCAGGGATAAGCAGCTAGTGGTGATATTCAGCAGCTAGCTGATTAACTAAATGGCTAGTTAGAACAGCTAAATGCTGTCCTGATTTTAGTCACTTTTGTAGTCCGGTCAGCAGCTGAGTATCACCGTTGACCAGACTGCCAACGTGTGTCCAGCCAACTTGGATAGTCAATGCCGGTGGATGGATAGGACCCTCAGTGTTCAGCTAGTCACTGTAATCCCGTTAGCTGCTGTTGCTAAATATCCTCTCTGTGTGCCCACCCCCCTCTCCCACCCACCTTATAACTTTTAAATGAATGGACCTGGATCTTGGATTTCCCAAGTTTTATAGGGAGGCAAATCCTTCGGGAATATTAGTCTCCTATGCTTTTCAAGGTTGGTGAGACATTTGGGGGTGGGCTGTGTGGCACAAGAGGGGACAAAGTCAGCAGCACCCTCATAAAACTGTAAAACGCATGGACCGAACTCTACCAAACGTTATGTGGAGGGAAGTCCTCGGGGAATTTACGACTCTCTTGCTTTTCAAGGTTTGTGAGTGATTTGGTGGGGAAAGGGAAAAGTTGGCACCTTTCAAAAAGATGCATGGTGGATTTAACCAAGGCTATCTAGAATGTTGCACCTCTATTTATTTAAATATTTTATTTATGCATTCTGAGATTCAATGAGCCATTTCACCAGAATGTTCCATATTCTGGAACTATCTGGCTTTTGTGCCAGTTTTTCAACAAGCTGTGATTAGCTTTATTGGCCCTATCATATGCTTACTTGGGTGCTGTAGGTGTGTTTAGGTAATTTCTGGGGTGGAATTTGTGCCTTTTGGACTCTCTTACTGGTATTGTGTAGCTGAGTGTAGCATAAGCCTTTCTGATTGGTGAATCTGAGCCTCTGATGAGACATGAGTCCAGCTGATTGGTGCATTTCCCCTCCAGTCCCTACTAGTACACACCAGTCGTAAAGCCTTGGAGCCCATTGAACTGAAGTTTATTGACACCACTTCCAAGTTTGGCCACGGACGCTTCCAGACTGACGAGGAGAAGAGAGCTTTCATGGTGAGTTCTAATATATGCCGGCTTGATCATGTGTATATAATTGCCACAGGGCTGCATCCTAAAATATGTCACCTTCTCCTTTACATAATTTTAGCATCAGTAAGCTCTTTGAGGTACAATAAAGGCACATTATGACAGATCCACACGTTATCAGTTTTAGAAATGGTTTGGCTGAATTTTAATCACTTGTTTCCGGTGGATGATATCTACTAATGATGGTGACTTCTGATGACGTGTATTTCCTGTACGTACATTCCTGGGATCTTCTCTCTATCCTTCCCTACTAGGCAATAAGCTATCAACTACTATCAAATATATGCATTTCTGCATAAAACCAATGGCGCCTTCTTTCTGGACATCTGCAAGGCCGGCTTTAGAATAAGGGAAGTTAGGTAGTCGCTTGGGGTGTCACTGGGAGCCCCAAGCATGTGGGAAGTGAGAGTACTCCAGTTCACTGGTGCAATTCTTTAAAACACGAATAATGCTGTAAAAAGAAAAATTAAAGGAGTTGCCAAACTTATACATGCAATTGGCACCTCTGCTTAAAACTTCCTTATATCCACATAGCATGGCAGAGATACTGATGTCAACATAATGCCATCAACAACAGCTTTATTGCTGTGCATCAGAAACACTAGACTTATTGAATAACAAAAGAAACATGGAAAACTTTAAACAAATATAAGAGGGCTAATCTATCGCCCTCTTTCTTCTTCACGGTACGTAGCCTATCAGTGGACACATGAGAGCAGGTGTGACAGTGAGCAGTTAAAGCTGCTGATAATTTAACCATCAAAACCTGACTGTGGTGGTCAACCAGCCTAGTTCTCATTGTACGAGAACTTCTCCCCACGTACAATAATTCACATGCGCAGATGATAATGGAAATGACAAGATGAGACACATGGTGTGGGATTTTAGCATTTATTTCTTATGAGTCACAGGATGTATCTGCCTGGAAGATGCTAAAGACTGATTGCAGAGTTTACAGTCGCCACACTGACAGTGGCCAATAGGATCATCCGATCCCTCATCTGCAGGCTCCTGAAACGAATGCAGTAGCTTATCACCGTGATTAAAACCCCTCTTGTAAGCTATGCAAGAACCTGGCTCAAAAATCGAGTGCAAAGACAAAATGTGTCACTGTATACTTATTATGTTTGCAATAACAGGGGTCAGCAAAACAGCCCAATGATTCCTGGGATTGTCTTTCAACAGTAAGTCTAGATTAGAAGATAATACATGTAAGAAAGCCCTCTTGATCACCGAGTGAGGGTAACCGCTTTCAGAAAATCTCTTCCTAAGAGCACGAGCCTGGCTTTCAAGTTCTTCCACAAAAGAAGATAAGCATTGTAGTCTGAGAGATCGACCCATTGATAATACCTTGACTGAATGATGACTGTAGTCCACCAAGTAAATTCTTACATTCTAAGGTTTTCTAAAGATGGTAATAGATAAAGGAATACAACTACTATTACCATTAATCATTTATAAAGTGCTGCAAGGCCTACACAGTGCTGTACAAACATAGATAGAGACAGTTCCTACTCCTAGAGCTTACAATGTCATCAAGACAGACGGTACAGAACAAGAGAAACAAAGGATTCAGTAGGGAAAGGAGACGCAAGGAGAATAAGGGACTAGGATCCAAAAACGGCTACATAGAGAGAAGCTTTTAGCATGGACTCAAAGAGGGCGGAAGGCAAGAGACTTGATGTAGAGATACAGGGAGTTTGTTCCGGCATAAAGGACAGCAGGGTGAAAAGACTGAAGTCCGGAGTCGGCAGTGGATACATCTTTCATCACATAGAAGGGATTAGGATCCAGAAACGGCTACAAAGAGAGAAGCTTTTAGCATGGACTTAAAGAGGGCAGAAGGCAAGAGACTTGACGTAGAGATACAGGGAATTTGTTCCGGTATAAAGGACAGCAGGGTGAAAAGACTGAAGTCTGCAGTTGGCAGTGGATACATCTTTCATCACACAGACATCCAAAAATGTGATCTTCTGCATGTCACGTTCCATTGAAAACTTCAAATGGATATCCAGTGTATTTAACTCTCATAAGAAGCAGACCAGATGAAAAACAAAATCATGTATAAACTAGATGTTGGTACCATGCAGATGTATAAACAGGTTGCTTCTGAAATGGTGTAACACATAGATTAGCAACGCTGGATCTAGAGGTCAAACACAAAGAATTTCTGCAAAGCACCATGAAAGAAAGTGGTAACAAAACTGAATATATGAAGAGCTGCGCCGGTGAAGTGGCGTACCGATGTAGGGTTGGGTTCCTCTGGCATGATCAGCACGGCTGTGCAGCGGGTACGTACTGTAAGTTGCAGCTTTACGCTGAGGGTCTGGTGCCATAAGCAGTTTTTATTGATTTCAGAAGTCTGCTACTGAATTAGGGTTTACTCTAAATCTGGAGATTTTTTTTGAGAGGGAACTGCAGTGATATATGTCATTTTGGGAGTTGGATTTATGTTTATACTGAGTGAATCTGGAGATTTTTGAACATACTTGGATTGATTTGGACACAGAAACACTTTTTGAGGCTCATGAATGATATATCTGATGGTCCCTCTTCCTGTTAATCCCTTTGTGTCTTTGGGTTTATATTATATAATTCCCATCACAATCTTGGTTATTTTTTGTGCGGATAACATAAAAGCAAACATTTAAACATCATATGATACGATACATGGCAGGGGGAATAGAGTACAACAGTTCATACCAACTACAATCTAGGGCAATATGGTTACCGTAGGGAAGAGAGACCCCAGCCCAACAACAGCAACGTGAGAACTCAATCTGCATAGGATGACTATTCAAAGAACTATAGTTTCATCCCTGTCTTGGATTTTCTAGTGACGCTTTCTGATCGTAGATCAAATTCCTTAGCGTGGGGGACAAGAAGCTGAACGCAGTGCGTCGCATCATTTTAAGTTGGAATCAACAAGGGGGGTTATTACCAAATAATTTTGCTGAAATGAGTGTAGAGTACAGTTTGTGAAATAGGGAATTACAATGGATGATATAATAGGATCCTGTATGAAAGGGTTTATCAGCTAATATTAAGACTTTGTACTTAATCCTACTGGATACTGGTAACCACTTCTGCTTTATGAGGTGAGGAATTGCGTAGTTCCCAGTTTCCCAGTCTTGCAAGGTCCCCCTGCAGTTTCTCACAATCTGCATGCAATTTAACAACCTTGAATAATTTGGTGTCATCTGCCCATTTGATGACCTCACTTGTTGTTCCCATTTCTAGATCACTTATAAATATATTAACAAGCATCGGTCCCAGGACAGATCTCTGAGTACTGTACTAGGACTGATGCTTTTTAATATATTTATAAACGATCTGGAAATGGGAAAAATAAGTGAGCGCAGTAGTAAGACAAGGACCAAGGCAGTTGCTAGATTCCAGCATCTGGAGGAAGAGAAGCCACTTGAGAAAAGCCTGCTGTGGAGACGTAGGGTGTGAAGTATTTATTCCAGCTGTTGTGAAGGAAAGATGGGGCCTTAACCAGTAGTTTCTATAGCAAGCCATTTGTTTGCCTAATAAGAGGTATTATCTCTTCCCAGTTGCTCTGGTCTCTGTTTTGGATGGGCTTCCTGTCTGCTTCAAAATACAGTTCTTATTGATAAGTTACCTTAGTTTTCTTTGCATGGCATACAGTATTGTGTTTAGATCAAGGTCTCAAACTTTGGTCCTTGAAGGCTGCAAATCAATCAGAGGTAAAGGGGGGGGGGGCACTAAGGGAGAACAGGACATAGTGGAGAGACTGAATGAATTCTTTGCTTCAGTCTTTACTGAAGATGTAGGGAAGTTACCCATTCCTGACATGGTATTTAAAAGTGATGTACTGGGGAGGCTGCTGTCGTCATCGGTGAAAATGGCTGCCTGAACTTGCACGACGGCTGGCCTCAGGGGAAATAAGCATCCGATTCAGCCACTGCCTCTGCGATTTGGCTCCCCGGCGTGTGCATCTGGCAGTGCAACTCCTCGAGATGGCTGCAAAAGTCAGGAAACTGGACTTTAAAGAATTTGCCTATTCGAAAGCCACAACCACACCAAAGCAGTCTCCCGAGAAGATGGCGGCTGGCAGCAAGAGGAGGGGAGAGCAGAGGCAACAGCTCAAAAGATTTGGAAGGCCCCAATAGAGGAGACAAAGCGGTGGGTACTGTCCAGCAGGCGGGAAGAGAAGGAGAGCAAATGTTGTGGCCGGAAATAAGAGCCTAGTTCCAGGACCTTAAAGGAGACATTTTTCAGGTCCGGGAGGAGTTGGTGAGCCGGATTGAAGGATTACATGCGGATGTGAGTGAACTGGGCAGACAGGTGGAAGATATGGAGGAGCGCTTGGAGGAACAGAGTGAAGCTGTGGGACAACATGACCATAGGCTGGTGACCCTGGAACAGATACACTTGGACTTGGAGGATAAGGTGGAGGACCTGGAAAACAGGTCCCACCGAAACAACTTAAGGTTCTGTGGAGTCCTGGAAAAGGAGGCCGTTAAAGACTGTCGAGAGGTGGTGCAGATGATTGCTAAAGCACTCCTGCAGGTGGCAGGTTTGGAGTTAGATAGACGGGACTTCTGGATAGACCATGCACATCAAGTGGCCAGACAAGTGGGACAGAGTAGAAAGCTAAAGGATATAATAGCTTGTTTCCATGACTTTGGTCTTAAGGAACTGGAGGCTGCTAAAGCCTGTACTGGAGGTCCTCTCAGCTGGGAGGGCTGCAGGGTGGAGATCTATGCAGATCTCACTCAAGTCATGTTACAGAAGCAAAGGGGTTTCGTGATGTAGTGACTAAGCTGTGAGTGGAAGGCATCCGTGATGGGTGGCTATTCCCCTTTGGGCTCTCTTTCATGCTAAAAGGGAAAAGATGGCGACAGTTTGCACGTGGGAAGAAGCAACGTGAGTCTTGTTGAATGAAGGCATAATAGGCCTGGACCCAGTGCCAGTGGCTGCCTTGAGGAAGAAGTATCCTAGATGGCAGTGAGCCACACACAGCCGGCGCAAACTAAGACGGCAGTCAGGGGACCGCGAGGAAAAGACTGCAATGATGGAGAACACCTGAGTGGAGGGCCACGAGGGGACTTGGTTTGTGTTACAGGACACACTGTTAATCTGGGACCAATAGGTCTAGGCTAGGCTACAGGATACCAAACAGACAAAGGAGCCAGTGCAAAAGACTTTATTGTAGAAACCCCTACGTGTTTCGGCCAGAGGCCTTCATCAGGGGGTGCAAGCCTCATCAAAACAAAAACAAAAAAACACATATTAAAAACCAATACATATAGACCATAAAAGTATAGATATATGCAAACCATAAAATAAAAGCTGGTGCACTCAAAAAGGTATGCATAAAACACACAGATGTTAATGGGACCAATGATATATAAAAACCCATATAAAAACAAAAAAGAACATGATATTAAAACAAATGGTGTGGAGGAATAGCCTAGTGGTTGGGGCAAGGTACTTCAGGCCGGAAGGTCGGGGGTTCAAATCCCACTAGAGGACAGCAACCTTGGGCCGGAAGGAATGGGGTTTCTAGTCCCACAGGTGCTCCTTGTGGTCTTGGGCAAGCCACTTAACCCTCCATAGCCCATGTTCCCTGTAAAATAGTTATCTCCAAGTTATAATGCCCTGTTCAGTGTAATTTCAGTTTGTTCAATGTAAACCGCACTGATGCAGAATAGCGCGGTATATAAGAGAATGTAAATAAATAAATAAATAAACAAATAAATAAAATAAAAAAGTGTACGAGGAACTATAAGTTGTAGAATTAAAATATGTAAACTAAGTACCATGGAGTGAAATATGACCTAGAGTTATAAAGACAAAATGCTGGCTGATTCGCAGCGAGCAGAGCATTACGGCTTAAAGGGGTCAACTCTTAGATCCTGGAGACCCAGAAGCAATGGGCTGGAATAAAGGGGGTGGCTACATCTGGGAGCTTGCTGGAGGAATTACTCTGGGGAGGGAGGATGGTGGGGGAGGGGAACCCTTATGTTCTCCATACATTGGAGGTGTGGCTTAGATATTGAAGGGATCTTATGACAGGAAAGAGAGTCTTAGTGATGCAATTTCAATTTGCTTTCAAAAAGGTGAGGGTCCCCACCCACAAGTATGGAAGAGATGGGTGAGCTAGGGATTGAGCCGGGTATACCAACTGTTCAGTAAAGGGAGGTTGTGGCCTTTTGAGGGTCTCCAGGACCATCTATAAGTTGGAGGAGTGAGATCACTTTCACTATTTGCAGGTAAGCCATCTATTGATACAGAAGGCACTTTGGGATGATCTAGCGGAGAGAACATGGTTTGAGGTTCTCTGAGTGGGGACCATGAGGAAGAAATGGGTGTTATCCCAGTTGTGTAGGGGGTTCCATTGGGAGGGACCACCAAAATTAAAGTATATGCTCCACTGAGAGAGGGATATGAGGAAGAACTGGATGGAGGAAGAATGGGAGAGGCTGATTCAGGGGATAGCAAAAGTCTCTGTGGCCGTAAATCTGGTAGAAAATGGGTATAAGGTTTTCTTTCGCTGGTACCTTACCCCAGAGAGGCTATATAAAGCTGGCATGTGGCCATCCGGGGCTTTCTGGTGGCAATGTGGGGAATGAGTGACATACTTTCACATGTGGTGGGAATGCCGAGAGGTGCAGCAATATTGAAAGATATGGTGAAAATTTCTCTGCTTAGGTATCTGGAGGTCTTCTTGCTCCATCAGTGGTTAGAGGCAGTACCTGGAAAGTTACAGGGGGTTGTGCAACACTGTATAGTAGTGGGACACTATGAGATTGCGGCACACTGAAATCAGCCCCAGCTTCCTGGGGTGAGAAGGGTAACCCACCTATATTCGATGCATAGACTAACAGCTCTGAAGAAAGGCTGCATGGAGGTGTCAGCCACTCAGTGGCAGGGTGATTGGGTCTGTTTGAGATGAAGGGGAGGGAAGAGCTAGGATAAGGAGTCAGTAGGGAGGTGGTGATGAGAGAGTGGTTGGGTTGAGAACCTTAGTGTGAAAAGTAACTTGAGATGGGATGGGGGATAGGGTGGTAGGGGGAGGAGTAATTGTTTGGACTTGTACACGTTTGATTATTATGTTTGAAAAGCTTTTCAATAAAGATTTAAAGTTAAAAAAGTGATGTATTGGAAGAATTGAAACAAATCTCAATAAACTGAGAAGAAGTACTACTACTATTTCAAAAAATAAAGAGTAGCAAATCACCTGGACCAGATGGTATACATCCCAGGATGCTGAGAGAACTGAAATATGAGATTGCAGACCTACTATTAGTAATCTGTGGGCTATCATTAAAATCATCTGTATTACCTGAAGACTGGAGAATGACCAATGTAACACCAATTATTAAGAAGGGCTCCAGGGGTGATGCAGGAAACTACTGACCAGTGAGCCTGACGTCAGTACCGGCAAAATGGTAGAAACCATTATAAAGAATAAAATTACTGAACATGTAGATAGCCATGGTTTAATGGGAGAAAGCCAACATGGATTTTAGCCAAGGAAAGTCTTGTCTTACTAATCTATTATATTTTTTTGAAGGTGTGAATAAACAGGTAGACAAAGGTGAGTCGGTTGATATAGTGTATCTGGATTTTCAGAAAGCCTTTGACAAGGACCCTTATGAGAGACTCTTAGCAAAGTTAAAAAGTCATGGGATAGGAGGCAGTGTACTATTGTGGATCAGGAACTGGTTAAAAGATAGAAAGCAGAGGGTAGGACTGAATGGCCAATTTTCCCAATAGAGAAAGGTGAATAGTGGTGTACCCCAGGGATCTGTGCTGGGTGTGCTGCTTTTTGACATATTCATAAATGACCTGGAAATGGGAATAACGAGTGAGGTTATCAGATTTGAAGATGACACCAGATTATTCAAAGTTGTTAAAAACACAAGAGAATTGTGAAAAATTGCAAAAGGACCTTGATAAACTGGAAGACTGGACAGTCAAATGACAGATGAAATTTAATGTGGACAAGTGCAAAGTTATGCACTTAGGAAAGAAGAACCCAAACTATGGTTACATGATGCAGGGTTCCACATTAAGAATCACCACCCAAGAAAAGGATCTGGGCATCATCGTGGATAACACATTTAAACCCTCCACCCAGTGTGTAGCAGCAGTCAAGGAAGCAAATAGAATGCTAGGAATCCTAAGGAAAGGAATGGAGAATCAAACAAAGGATGACATCATAATGCCTCTGTATCGTTCCATGGTGTGATCACATCTTGTATATTGTGCACAATTCTTAAAAAGGACATAGCAGAATTAGAAAAGAGTCACCAAAATGGTAAAGAGGATGGAGGGGAGATATGATAGAGGTCTATAAAATAATGAATGGAGTGGAGCGGGTAAATATAGATTGGTTGTTTACTCCTTCAAAAGTGGAAAGACTAGGGGACACGCAATGAAGCTAGAGTATAACCTATTTAAGACTAATAGGAGAAAATATTGTATCACTTGATGCATAATCAAACTCTGGAATTCATTACCTGAGGATGATGTAAAAGCTGCCACTACCGCCATTCAGTAAACATACCCCTTAGTTTAGACTGAGCTAAAAGCCAAGCCCAGGACTAACTACTTTTGTTTACACGTTTCTTTTTCTGAGTGATATGATCAATCCTAAAAGTACTTTAATGAGAGAAAATAGCATATCAAAACAAGTGAATTTATTACAAGAACGCAAGGATGGAACTAACCAGGGAAAGTTTGATGCAAGATTTAATACTCACCAATGGAGACAGGGTGTCGAATGTCCGGGTGGGAGCCCATGTGAGCAGCAGTGATCATCACACGGTGTGGTTTGAGGTAAAAGCCAAGGCAGAGTCCAATCACAGCAAGCTCAAAGTCCTATATTTCAAAAATACTGACTCCAGTAAAATGGCCAAGTGCCTGAAGGAGGAGTTGGCAGGGTGGGAGGGGATAAGGGAAGTGGAATTGCAATGGGCTAAATTAAAAGAGGCAATAAAAGGGGCAGCGGATACATATGTAGGGAAAGTAAATAAAAACAAGAGGAAAAGGAAACCTATATGATTCACCAACAAAGTGGCTGCACAAATAAAGGTAATAAACACAGCTTTCACAAAATTCAGAGGTTCGCAAACAGAGGAACACAGAAAAGAATACAGGATAAAGCTGAAAGAGACAAAAAGAGAAATAAGGATAGCAACAATAAAAGCAGAAGAAAAGATGGCTAAAGATGTGAAGTGTGGAGACAAAACTTTTTTTCAGGTATATTCGGGAGAAGAGGAAGATCAGAGGCGGAACTGCAAGACTAAAAAATGCCGAGGACAAATTTGTGGAAAGTGACATCGAAAAAGCGAAAATGCTAAAAAAAATACTTCTGTATTCACAAAAAAAGAAATCCTGGAGAAGGATCATGTATGATTGGCAAATATACAAATGGGAATGGAGACGATACCACACCATTCACAGAAGATGATGTGTCTGAACAGCTAGAAAAACTGAAAGTGGACAAGGCCATGGGACAGGATTGAATACATCCCAGCATACCAAAAGAGCTCAGAGAGATTCTGGCAGGACCTTTAAAGGATGTTTTTAATAGATTCTTGGAGATGGGAGATGTTTCACAGGACTAGAGAAGGGCTGATTTAGAACTTCTTCATAAAAGTGCTAATAGGGAAGAGGTGACAAACTATAGACTGGTAAGCCTTACTTCAGTGATGGAAAAAGTAATGGAGGCGCTCTTTAAATAAAGAATAGTGGACTTTCTAGAAACCAATGGATTGCATGATCCAAGGCAACATGGTTTTACCAAAGGATGATCATGCCAAACAAATTTGATTGTGTTCTATGACTGGATGACCGGAGAACTGGATCAAGGGCATGCAATGGATATGATCTACCTAGATTTCAGCAAAGCCTTTGATACTGTTTCTCATAGGATGCTTATCAATAACTGAGTAGCCTGAGAATAGGTCCCAAGGTGGTGAACTGGATCAGAAATTGGTTGATTGACAGATAGAAGGTTGTGGTAAATGGAACTCACTCGGAAGAAAGGAAGATGAGTAGTGGTGTGCCTCAGGGATCTGTCCTAGGAGCAATATTTATTTAATTAATTAATTTAATTTATTTATTTAACTGTATTTATATCCCGCTTTTCACCGGGTCAAAGCGGTGTAACACATAACAGGGGGGGGGGGGGAATCAATGGTTATAGGGTGGGGCCATCACCATGGGGCAACATTAATGATTTGGGATGGACATAGACATTTACAATCCTACAGTTTCTAATCATGGGTTCTTGAAGAGGGGGTGGTGTTTCAATACTGTTCAATGTTTTTGTAAGTGACATTGCGGAAGGATTGAAGGGGAAAGTCTGCCTTTTTGCAGATGACACAAAAATTTGCATCAGAGTGGATATTTCTGAGGTAGTAGACAACGTGAGGAAAAATCTACAAAAACTGGAAGAATGGTCTAATGCTTGGAAGTTAAGATTTAATGTGAAGAGGTGCAGAGTCATGCACTTGGGATGCAGAAATCTGAGGAATTGTATGCGATAGAGGGTGAGAGGCTGGTGTGCACGGACCAGGAGAGGGACCTCAGAGTGCTAGTGTCTGAGGATCTCAAGGTGGTGAAACTGCAACAAGGCGATATCAAAGCCAGAAGGATGCTGGGCTGCATACAGAGAGGAATAACCAGCAGAAAGGAGGAGGTATTAATGCCACTGTACAAGTCGGTAAGGCCTCCCTTGGAATATTGTGTTTAGTTCTGGAGACCGTATCTCACAAAGGATATAAAAAGACTTGAAATGATTCAGAGGAAGGTGACCAAAATGATTTGGAGTCTGCACCAGAAGATGCATTAGAAGAGACTTGAAAACCTAAATATGTTCACTCTGGAGAAGAGGAGGGACAGGGGTGATATGATTCAGACCTTTAAACACTTAAAAGTGTATTAATGAACAAACACTTTTTTTCAAAAAAGGGAAGCTGTAAAACTAGAGGGCATACAAAGATGCTGCAAGGCGGTAAACTTAAAAGCAACATAAGGAAATACTTTTTCACTGTTGGATGCTTGGAATGCCCTCCTGATGGAGCTGGTGGGGGCAAATATAGTGACAGAATTTAAAATGGCATGGGACAGACCACAGTGGGTCCCTTTTTATAGCAGGAGGATGAAATAAAAGCAAACTTCAATAAATAGAGGGGGAAAGTGACTTGCACAGAGTGGCAGGTACAACCTTAAACAAAGGCATGGAGGGGGGTGACTTGCACTCTGGCCACCTTACTGGGCAGACTAGATGGACCATACTGGTCTTTATCCGCCGCCATATACTATATTACTATCTAGAGCTGTTTGACAAAAACTAATTATGCAGTATGGGGTCTATTCTGTCCCGCAAATAGTGGGGATGGATGTCCCATTGGGACGTCAGTGCCCGCTATTCACCCCCCCCTGCCGACCGTGTCAAAAGCCTCCCTGTATGAACAAGAGGTTTATACGGCGAGGCTTAGACTGGGGCAAGAGGGAGTGTTGCAGAGGCAGAGTTAGAGCAGGCAGTGGGCAGTCCACGACCCCAGACATACAGGGCCAGTTCTGGAGTTGGACCTGTATGTCCAGGGTCAGCAGACTGGATTGCGGACGGCAGGCCTGGGCTGCGCCAGTGAGGTGAGGGGGTGAAGGGGGTTCCCCACAGTCTGACCCTGGTTATGGAAGATCAGGGGTCGGCCTGCGGGGAAAGGAAAGTGTGATTGGCTGCTGGGGATCGTGACTCCTGAATGGAGCCGCAGTGCCATGGCAATGGGATGCCATGGCACCACGGCTCTATTCAGGAGCCTGACTGTTAGCTGGGCATGGGTCTGTACATGCAGGCCGGAACCTGATTCTAATCGGCCTGCATGTACAGACCCTAAACCAGATTTTGATTCCATGGGGCATGTCTAGCCCCCACGGGATCGTAATTGGGTCTACCTTTGTGCGTCTTGATTCCGATCAGGCGCACAGAGTCCTGGTCGAACATATTGGAATGTGCCTCCACATTTCTTGACAAAGTAATTCCTACACTGGAAGCAGGCACAAACGATATTGACACACTTATAAATAACTGGAACCAAATCATAGGAGAAGCCACAGCAGCAACAACAAGAACCTAACACACAAAGAAACAACCAAAAACTTCATGGTACACTGCAGAACTCAGAAATATCAAAAGACAACTCAGAAAGCCTGAACATAAATGGCAAAGCTCCAGACTAACAAACAGCCGGAATTGTATGTCAATGCTTCTAGAATACCGTACCAAAACTGACAAATGCAAAAGGACTTTCCATACCAAAACAATCATGAGCTCAATTAACTGACCAAAAGAACTTTTCAACCTAAGAAAAGACTCAGTGAAGACCCTCAATCAGGACAACCCAGACATTACTCCTAGCCCACAAACCCTAGCAAACTACTTTCAAAGCAAAAACATATGCGCGAACCTCCAGCCAACAAAGTTGCCACATACCACACCCACCATCACAGCTTGGAAATCATTCAGCTCCATCAGCCAAGAAAATATGGAAAACACAATCATAAATCTAACTACAAGTACATCCCCCCTTGATCCATGTCGTGTAAACTGGATTAAAATAACCAGAGCTGAACAAAGCCCAGCCCTTATAAAAAATAATCCTGCTATTCCTGGCCCAAGGGTTCATGCCTACCAGCTTAAAAACTATCTCCATCCGTCCTACACTAAAGAACTCTAAACTGGACCCAAAGAACCCAGCCTCCTACAGACCCATAGCCAGTCTCCCATTCATGAAAAGACATTAAAACAGCAACTCCAAGATCACATCAACACGCATCCTCCACTAGACTCACAACCGCACCACAGTGTCGAAAGACTCATAACCTCATATGGACAGAACAATAAAAGACACCCAGAAGCCAAAACAGAGATACATACTAACATTCCTAGTTATAACAGCAGCCACAATCTACTACTACAGTGACTCCAAACCACTGGGCTTCAACACAAAGTTCTAGATAGGTCCTATTTTCGCTTGCTGCTGTTGGTTTGTCGAGAGGAATGGAACCTAACACACCATCACCATACTTCCAAAACTAGGATGTCTCTCAGAGCTCAGCATTATCCTCCCTCCTCTTCAACATATATCCACTACCATTGTGCTCAGTTACATAGTCTCACAACATCCACCACCACATATATGCAGACAATGACATGCTCTATGCACCCTTCAACACGGCCATGCCCCTACATGTAGGAATAGCGAAACGCTTCAGGGATGTTGCCCAATGGCTAATGGTACACTTGCTATCAATAAACTACAAAAAGACAGAGGTACTCTTCATAACTAGAAATGAAGCATTTAACCCTCCATCTACCCTAAAGATACACAACACTGACTGGAAAGTACAGACAGAAGTCAAATACTTAGGCTGCCTGGACCAGCGATTAAACCTGAAGTCACATATAAACAATACAACTAAGATGATTTAGCATAAAATTTAATCTCAACCAATAAGCCTCCCACTTGCAAACCCTACTGCACAAGACTCAAAGTAACAGCAAAAGAAGGCAAAATCTTCCAAAATATGCTGACTGTACCCCTTGAAAAAGCAAAAAGTAGCTAATATGCCTGCATATGATCTTTTACACTCTATGCTCCAAGCCTGTGGAACACGTTACCCGAGAGAATAAGGAACACCACAGAACTGGCAACATTTCACAGACAACTAAAGACCCACCTTTTTATCGAACACTTCGGACCAACAACATAGTAACCTAACAGTTCACTTTACTGATGCCGCTCCCCTTACAAATACTTAATCTCTCCCAACAAACCAAGGTGATTTTATCGTTGTTTATTATCAGCTTCTGTCTCTTTCCTAATTTCTCATTCAATACTCCCTCAACACTAACGATTGTGCAATAACTATCTACCCCGTATAATGTATCCACCATGCATGTCTGTTATCGTTTATTGGGACATGTAAAAGTTCTGTTGCTCGCAATCCACGTACTCACCTGTATATACATTATTGTTCATTGTGACATATTGCTTGTAAACCGCTTTGACTCTGTGAAAAGCGGTATGGAAAAACAGTTAGATAAATAAATATTTATTCCAGCCTTACAACTTTCTCAGGCTTTATTTATTTATTCATTCATTCATTTAGATTTCTTGATCACCTTCTCAGTGAGTATACAAGGTGATTAAAGTCCTTTCTCACCCTGAATCTGATTGTCATCTGTCACAGGCAACCCGAGCAGGCTGTAATTTCATGTCATGGATCATTTTGCCTTTACTATACTGTTAGTAGGGTAATTGGTGGAGCTATAAAAGTTCTGACTGATGTCTGCTCTGTTTGTGTTAAGGGCTCTCAGAAGAAGCATCTGGCGAAGGAGAAAAAAGAAATCCCAGAAGAAATGCCGATCGTGTAAATTCAGATTCTGTATCACAATTCAGAATGAATAAAGGGACTGCAATGTGACATCAGATTCCGTTGCCTTTCAGTGTTTCTTATAACTAGACGTTATTATGCACGTGCAGCAAGGGAGAGAAATCTCTTAATTTTCCTACATTCCAAATGAGTCCTGACAACAGATGAGGCCACAGAGCAAAGCTTATAAAACCTTTCTAGCAAAAGGGGATTGGAGAAGGTTGTCAGCCTGGCTGTTTATTTCCAGGCCCTGGAGTTTCTCTCTGTACCCAAAGCTGGTAAAATGTTTGGGTCTGCACAATGCCATAGCGTGGAACAGCTAGGACTATACCCTGTGGATTTCTACAAGAATCCCACATAAGAACATAAGAAATGCCATACTGGGTCAGACCAAGGTCCATCAAGCCCAGTATTTTGTTTCAAACAGTGGCCAGTCCAAGTCACAAGTACCTAGCAGTTTCCCCAGAAAGACACAGGTTCCACAATGCTTGACCTGGGGGCAAGCAGTGGATTTCCCGAGTCCTCTTTAATAATGGTTTATGGATCTTTCCTCCAGGAACTTGTCCAAGTCTTTTTTAAACCCAGCTATACTAACAGCTTTTACTACATCCAAATTCCAGAGTTTGATTACCCATTGAGTGAAAAAATATTTTCTCTTATTAGTCATAAATAGTTTACCCTGTAGCTTCATTGCATGTCCCCTAGTCTTTCTATATTTTGATGACATAAACAATCGATCTACCCCGTTCCATTCCGTTCATTAATTTATAGACCTCTATCATATCTCCCCTCAGCCATCTCTTTTCCAGGTTAAAGAGCCCTAACCTTTTTAGCCTCTCTTCATAGGGGTATCCTTCCATTCTCTTTACCATTTTGGTGGCTCTTCTCTGTACCTTTTCTAATAACGCTATATCCTTTTTAAGATACGGCGACCAGAATTGCACACAATATCCAAGGTGCGGTCTCACCATGGAACGATACAGAGGCATTATGATGTCATCCTTTGTTTTATTCTCCATTCCTTTCCTTATGGTTCCCAGTATTCTTTTCTAGAGTGAAAGCATGAACTGCAGTGAGCCTGTGTCAAGCCTTTGGATTCCTGTCCACATGTGTCTTAATCCATATAGACCTAAGGATTAAGAGAAGAAGTTGTAGGCGACATAAAACAGTTTCACCTACCAAGTGTTTGTGGTCTCGATATATCTACGTTCACTTGACAGACAAGACGGGAGCGAGAAGTCCTGTTCTCTCTCACATTCGTATAGTAGTGGTGTGATGAAAAAAACGGAGGTCCAAAAAATTCTCTATAAACACTTAAAATTGTATTAAAAAAAAATTAACAAAAACAACCCAGGATATTTAATTAAAAGACCCAAAATGGCCATATTTTGGCATTGCCTGCACCAGGGGTCAGATTTCTAAAATAGAAACAATATAATATAATGATGAATAACATTAATCAAACACTTAATACACATTTCTAAAAACATAATGGGGCAGATTCTGACCCATGTTTAGTGGGGATATATGTCCAGCTTGGATGTATATCTCCACTAAATGCCAGGGTGCCAATTCCACCCACAGAGCTCCCCACATGTATAGCAGAGATGTATGGGGAGCTCTGTACAGGAGTGAGAGGGGGCAGACCGAGGGAGGAGCAAGGGTGGGCTGAGACGTGACCCCTACCCTTGGAGGTGGAATAAGTCCCACTAGACAGCAGTCAGCACTCGCTCCGGGTAGGGAAAAGGAGGTAAGGGGACTGGCAGAGGGTTTCCCACATCCTGACCTTGGCCATGGCAGGCTCAATCGGGGGTCAGGCGGTGGGGAAAGGATCATTTGGGGGTCTGCTGGGGATCGTGGCTCCTGCCTGGAGATGCAGTGCCATGGCAACAGGACGCCATGCAGGGCCGGCCCGTCCATTGAGCAAGAATGTTCTTTGCACAGGGCCCTGCATTTCAGGGGGCCCCGCGCAAAGAACATTCTTACTTAAATGCCCAGGTAATTTAAAAAAAACAACAAAAAAATGTCTGCTGCTGTCGCCGTGGCAGAGGCAGAATCAAGTGTCCCGCACCTGCCCGGCAGTGCCCTCCCCAAATGTCCCCTCGGTGCCGGCTCTCAGGCTTTCAGAGCCGTGAAGGGAGAGATTCTCTCTCACAGCTCTGTTAAACCCACCGGGGCTGTGTCAGTCCCAGCGGGCTTAACAGAGCCGCGAGAGAGGAGCTCTCCCTTCGCGGCTCTGAAAGCCGGCACCGAGGGGAAGTTCGGAGAGGGCATTGCTGGGCAGGCGCGGGACACTTGATTCTGCCTCTGCCACAGCAGCAGCGGCGGCAGCCAGTTTTTTTTTTAAATTTATTTGGGCTGATTTGGGGGGGAGGGGGGTTAGGACTGGTAATGGGCTGATGTGGGGTTTAGGACTGTTAATGGGCTATTGGGGGGGCTAAGACTGAAAATGGGGTGATGGGCAGGTTAGGACTGGAAGTGGGCTGATGGGGGAGGTTAGGACTAATAATGGCTATGGAGGGGCTAGGACTGGAAATGGGCTGATGGGAGGGTTAGGACTGGAGGTGGGCTGATGGGGGGGGGTTAGGACTGGAAATGGGCTGATGGGGGGGTTAGGACTGGTAATGGGCTGATGTGGGGGTTAGGACTGGTAATGGGCTATGGGGGGGTTAGGACTGGAAGTGGGCTGATGGGGAGGGTTAGGACTGGAGGTGGGTTGATGGGGGGGTTAGGACTGGTAATGGGCTATGGGCTGATGGGGTTAGGACTGGTAATGGGCTTTGAGGGGCTAGGACTGGAAATGGGCTGATGGGGGGGGTTAGGACTGGAGGCGGGCTGATAGGGGGTTAGGACTGGTAATGGGCTATGGGGTGGCTAAGACTGGAAATGGGCTGATGGGGGGGTTAGGACTGGAAGTGGGCTGATGGGGGTTAGGACTGTTAAGGGGCGATGTGGGGGAGCTACAATAGAAAAAGTGGTGGTGGGGGGTTAGGACTGGAAGTGGGCTGATGGGGGGCTTAGGACTGGTAATGGGCTGTAGGGGGGGCTAGGACTGGAAATGGGCTGATGGGGAGAGTTAGGACTGGAAATGGGCTGAGTGGAAGGGGGGTCTTGAACTGCAAATAGCTGATGGAGACTGGGGCTTGGAATGGAAATGGGCTGAGTGAACAGGGGGCTTGAACTGCAAATAGCTGATGGGGAGGGGGGCTTGGAATGGAAATGGGCTGAGTGGGGGGGAGCTAGGACAGGAAATTTATTTATTTGGGCTGATGGAGGGGCAAGGATAGGACTGAAAATGGGCTGTTGGAGCGTGCTAAGATTGGAAATGGGCTGTGGTGGGGGCTTGGACTGAAATGGACTCATGGAGGGCTAGAACTGGAAGTAGGCTCATGGGGGGCTTGGATTGGAAATGGGCTGAGTGGAGGTGAGCTAGGATTTGACATTAGCTGATAGTGGGGCTAGGAAATAACTAGAAATGGGCTGATGGGGGGCTGGGATTGGAAATTAGCTGATGGAGGGACTCGGATAGGACTGGAAATGGATGGGGGAGCTAGGACTGGAAATGGGCAGATGGTGGGGCTAGGATAGGACTGGAAATGGGCTGATGCAGGGACTAGAAGGGAGCAGATGCTGGGTGGGGCTGTAACTAGAAGGGAGCTGATGTTGGGGGAGGATTAGAATGGGATGGGGCTGGGAGAGTGAAATGGAGAGGGGAAAAATATTTTGTGTGGGAGGGAAGAAAAATCTACAATTGGCCGGGTATTGGGAGAGTAAGTGGGGATTGAGGATGGAGGGGTAAAATATGAGTGGATGAAATAGGAATGAGGAAAGAGCAAAAGGAGAAAGATTAGCATGTTAAAGCAGATGTAGAGAGAGAATGGAAAAAAAACTAGAAGAGAGAAGAAAGGACAAATGGACAGCAGATGATGGAGAGTTAGCAGAAGACACGAAGAAACCAGAAAAAAGTGGCTGGAGCAATTGCAACTGAAAAAAATACACAAAAGGTAGAAAAATATCTCTTTATTTTGAATTTATTAACTGGAATATGTCAGCTCTGGGAAATGTGCATCATTAACATCTGCGCTTTGTTTAGTACAAGAGCAAATTAATTTATAGTTTTATTTCTACAGTGTTGTTGTACATTCCAAGTTTGGCTTTTGGGGTTCCCAGTTTAATTATTGTCTTCCTGTTTCTAAATTGTGATTACTTGTTTGGTGATGGTCTATGTTCTGCATGTGTAACTGAGCTGAGGTATTCTGTTTATGTAATTCCTATTTGACATTGCCACTTGTTCTCTTTCCCCAGTAGGTCATGTATTGTTATTCTCTGAAATGTATTGGTTTAATATTTGCAGTGTTGCCTTTTGATAGGTAGAGTTTGGTGCTTTGTGAGTCCTGGTAGTGCTGTTACGATACAGCGGGTTTGCTATAGGTTCTAAATGGGCAGTGTTTGTAGTAGTTCCTAATGTGCCTGGCGGTTGGCACTGGATTATAGTAATGTAGAAATCTTTTAGTCTTTCTTTATCCATACACTCATTAAGAGGCATGTTTACTAAAAGTTAGTGTATGGTAACACTATGCAAATATTTATGCAAATGATGCCCATTATGTAAATGAGGCCTGCACCGAGTCTCCGCACATGGCCCTGCACCCCCGTTGGGCCGCCCCTGATGCCATGACACCGCAGCTCTATGCAGGAGCCTGTCTGTGCTAGCTGGGCAAGTGGCTGGATGTCTGGGGGCCCAGAATTGGGGCACAGCTGGCCCATCCAGGCCGGGTGAGCCTGATTCTGATCCCCCGGAGACATGTAGTCCCCACAGGATCAGAATTGGGTGTAATTCTGGATGTCCGGACTGGCTGGAGGCACCTAGATCTTTAAAAATGGCAATTTGAAAAGACAATTCCAAACTATGCTTCTTTCCTTTAAGTAAAACCGTTGAAAATAAAGGCAATGGAATCATGTTCATGTTACAAAATATTAACTGTTAGATAACTTTATAGGTAAAATTACATAGTGAATAAAGGGAGAATTACAATAGTTCTCTCAGATCAGCTCACTTCACATAAACCAATATTTGCAAGACTGAAAATAAGAAATCACAAAGACTTATCCTCAAATAATACAAATAACTAACCTAAATTATTATTAATCAAACCATTAAAAATAGTTTAGCATTTATTCCTCTTTTACAGCACATGTACTGATTAAGCGTTTCCTTGGAACATACTATTAAAAGGTATCATCTATACCAAAGTTACCTGTACATAATTTTAACCGTTCCATGTAAGCGTTCCTTTTTTGTTTAATTAATTAATTAATTAATTTATTTATTTAGTGTACACTTGTAGCCTGCTACTTCCAGCGATCAGCAGCGGTTTTCTATACATAAAGGGAGAGGCTGTACAGGCCAGAATTAGAACATACAATAAGGGATGGGTAATAGGTACATCAAACGGTTACAGATTTACATATGATTGTTTGAGAGGAGTCTTTACATATATACATTTGATTGCTTGAGAAGCGGCTTTACCTATATACATACTTTACATAAATACAGGACGCATTTCTTGCTGTTATGATTAGTTTAAGTGGGCATGTTGCTCAAATAGTATATGACATCCTGACTAGGTTAGGTTGTAATGTGTCTGAAAGAGGTGAGTCTTAAGCTTTTTCCTGAAATCCTTCAAGTCCTTGTTTGCTCTCAGTTCATAGGGCAGTTGGTTCCAGAGTGTTGGAGCAATAAAGGAGAACGCTCTGTTGGTGGTGGTCGCGTTGCAATTTCTCAGGCTACTCGGGACATGAAGGGTGTTGCTATTTACTGTTCTTCTGCTTCTTATGGTTGGTTGTGTGGAGATTAAGGTGTTGAGGTATGAGGGTGCTACGTTATGAACGAGCTTGAATGTGGTTACTAAGAGCTTATATTGGATGCGGGCCGTGATGGGAGCCAATGAAGCTCAATTAGTACTGGAGTGATGTGTTTGGTTAGACCTTTTTTCATGATGAATCTGGCTGCTACGTTTTGTGCTAGTTGAAGTATGTTAAGGGTTTTTTTGGGCAGACCTTGTAATATAGCGTTGCAGTAGTCCCGGTGGGGAATGATGAGGGCTTGTGCCACTGTCCTGAAGTCGGAGTGATCAATGATATTCTGTAGCGGTTGCAGGACTCTTAATTTGTGGAAGATGGCCCGATTGGTAATTCGGAGGTGCTTTTCCATATTTAGGTTGCTGTCCAGCATTATGCCTAGGTATTTTATTTCAGGCTTTGTGGTATAAACGTTATTGTTCATGGTAACCGTTGATGGTGGGTTAAAGTCAGGTTTTCTGGAAATGCACATCACTTCTGCTTTTTTATGGTTTATTGACATATTATTCCGTTGCAGCCAATTTTGTAGTTCTCTTAGGTATTTTTCAAGTTGGTTGAGGTTGGGGTTGTTTATGTCGAGATGAGTGTAAAGCATCAAGTCATCTGCATAGATATGGTAACTGATCTTGTGGTCCTGTAGGATTTCACAAATAGGTCGTATATATAGGTTGAACAAGAGTGAGGATAGGGCAGAGCCTTGTGGTATGCCTTGGGTTTGAGGGAAGGCGGAAGCGTTTGCGTTGTTGAATTGGACCTGCTGCATTCTGTTACTTATGTACGATGAGAACCATTTCAGGGGGGTCCCTGATATGCCTATGGAAGCAAGTCTGTCCAGGAGCGTGGAATGATGCACCGAATCAAAGGCAGCTGATATGTCTATGAAAATGAGCATATACATTTTGCTTCTGTTTTCAAGACCCTTGAGTAGTTTGTCCATTAGGGCTAGTAGGAGAGTTTCCACGCTGTGATGTTGGCGGAAGCCGTATTGGTGATCATCAAGGGCATTGTTGACATCGATGTGGTCTTGCAATTGTTGCTGGACAGCCTTTTAATGTAAACCGTTTTGCCTTGCAGAAAAATGGTATATAAAATCTGTTCCAAACACATTACGGTATCACCTAGACAAATTCAATCATTCCCTCCGTACCCAAGTTGCCTAACCCCCTGAAGCACAAGAGGCAGGAAATAGATTCCAATGTCAATGTTAATAAGACCGCATAACTGGCAATATACCTTACAACTATCTATATTCTTGATAAACCTGTAAATTAACTGGTTGCTCAAACTGGCTGATAAAACTGTAATTTTCATACGGTAAACCAAATGTATATTTATTCTGACCAATCAAGTGTATATTTATAATCTGTTCAATCAAATGTATATTTTATTTGTGGCTCAAACCTGGGTGAGCAAAATGTAATGTCTATTGGTAATTTTGTGTGTTGGTGGTGTACCCCTCCCCCAAATCATTCTGTACCTTCAACTGATTTTATACTTTACTCCCTTGTATTTTACACCATTGGTCCGCCGCTGATCGCTGGAAGTGGCGGCTTACAAATGTATACCAAATAAAAAATAAAAATAAATAAATAAATAAGGTACTGTATGTTTGAAACATTTGAAAATAATCACACTGTTCCTAGTTGTTTTTTTGTATTTTTGGCCTCATCTATTGCTCTCGCTTTGTGGACCTCTAGCACAGCTGACAATGACCTCTACTAGGCTACAGCTCCATAAGTCTTCATTCACACCCACATAGCCAGTCTTGTCAAGGAGAGGCCTGCTGTAGGGGCTGTGAAAAAAATACTCCTGCTCTTTCTAAAGTCTGAATAGCTTCAAGTTTGGAGAACTGGATCTAGCTCACCTTAGCTATATCATATGAGAAAGTCAACAAGAATATTGTGTTAGCTCTAGTTATCATCCCTGAGACTGATTTATTTTTTTTTTATTTATTTTATTCGCATTTATATACCGCATCTTCCAAAGTTCAGATGCGGTTTACAGTTAACAACAATTAACAAAGCAAGTTTGTTTTACATGGAACTTCAAAATGTAACAGAACGTGTTTACAAGGAACATCATATAATGTAGAATAAACAATGTGATAAAATACCAAACAGTGCAATAACTATGTACAAATTTATATATGAATATATATACATGGAATACATGGAAGGGAGGGGACATAGGTCAAAAAGATCATAATGGGTGAGTGCTATTTGTGTGGGTTAGAGGGCTTTTGCATGGAGGAATCCGATTATCTCTTTAACCTTTGTCTAATGTAGATAATGAATTATCTACATTGTAATGTTTGGTAAACAGATAGGTTTTCAATTTCTTGCGGAGTTCCATGATCTCTGTTAGTTTTCGTAGCTCCTCTGGGAGGGAGTTCCAGATTGTGGGGGCTATATGAGAAAAGGCTCTGTTGTTTGTTGATTTATGGGCTTTTGTAAAATCTTTCGGGATTTTTAATTTGTTTGATTGTCCTTTTCCGTGTGTAGACTCAGACGGTTCTTTGTGTATTAGGTTACATATTAGGTTACATATCGTGGATTTAACTAATCTCTGAGATACGGGATAAAGAGGGATATTTCTGCCTCCCTCCTGGATTCACTTTCACTGCTGGCTTCTCTTGTCTTTAGGGTAGAGCACAGGCTTCCTCTTGTCCTTCGACGGAACTGTTCACAATACAAGTCTGGCCTTTGGGAAGCTGTATCCGAGCTGGTGCTGCTACCTATAGATGATTCTCAGGCTACTGTTGAAACACCTTCATTAGTCCCTAGAACAATCACAACCCCAGGATGAGGACTCATCTCAACGTTCCTGGCTCAGTCCACTAGGAGGGTGACTTCATAAGGAGCCATGCAGGCTACGCGCATTCCTGCACGCACATGGAAAGCATGTGTGCGCTTTATTTATTTATTTATTTTATTTTATTTATTTAACATTTTCTTCTATACCGCGCTATTAAAATCAGCGCGGTGTACATCGAACAAGAATACTGCAATGTATACAAATAACATTGAGTTTACAAATAACAGGGAATTGAACATGGGGGAGAAAACGGGGAAACTAATACATATTAACTCAAACTATGTACATGCTCTAATGTAACTGGGGTGTTGCATTAGTTTTGTGAAGGTTGGTAGGTTTGGGGGACTACCTATTATTTGTGGTGTTGACGTGCAGGGGCGACTGGTGTGTGGGGGAAGTTTGCAGGTTGTTAGTTGTGCTTCTATCGCTGGAGGTTTCTGAGTAGCATTTTGTGAACAGGTGGAGCTTTATGGCTTTTCTAAATAGGATGAGGCTTTTTATTCCACGGATTTCGTGGGGGAGTGCATTCCAGTTTGAAGGGGCAAATAATGAGAAGGCTCTGTTGGAGGTAGCTTTTGTGCACTTAGTCATTAACTTAGGGACTGCTAATGTGTTCCGTGCAGTAGATCTTCTGTTTCTGTTTTCTGGGGTGCCATGAATTAGTTTGCTGATTGGTGTAGGGGGGTAGTTATTTAGGGCTTTGAAAGTGAGGACCAATGATTTGTATTGGAGCCTGGCATGTAGAGGTAGCCAATGCAATTCTTTCATGATGGGTGTTATGTGGTCGGATCTTGACGATCCGGAGAGGACTCTTGCGGCTGCATTCAAGGCTAAGCGGAGGGGGTTTAAAGTTGATTGTGGGAGGCCGTGCAGGATGATGTTTGCAAAATCGACATGTGGAAGGACTAGTGCCTGGAAGGTTGTCCGATAGTCTGTGAAGTCCAGTAGGTGTCGAAGGTGGCGTAGAGTTCTGATTTTATGGTATATTGCCTTTGTGATGTTTTTGATATGCGTTGTCATGTTCAGGTGCTGGTCCAGGGTGATGCCGAGGTAACGGATTGTGGATTTGGACTTCAACTCTACATTGTTGACACGTAGTGATGAAGGAGGTATGAATTTGAGGTTCTTTGTGACAAATAGGACATCTGTTTTACTGTGATTGATCCGTAGTTTTGTGATAATAGCCAATTGGCTACTGCTTCGAAGCAGTTGATGATTGGGGAGAGCACTGGTTGGTCTATCAAGAACGGCATGTAAAGGAGGATGTCATCAGCGTATGCCAGGCACTTTACGTTGAAGGATCGAATCAAGTCACATATCGGCTGCATATAAATGTTGAACATCAGGGATGATAAGGACGATCCTTGGGGAACTCCCTGTGTTTGCAGAAATGGTTTGGAAGATGCTTGGCCAACCTTGACTTGTTGCCACCTATTAGATAAGTAGGATTCACACCATTTTAGCGCTGTGCTTTGGATCCCCTTTTCTTTTAGGCGTTGTATAAGTATGTCATGGCTCACCGAGTCGAAGGCGGCAGATATGTCCAGGAAGATGAGGACAAAGCCTTGCTGTATGTTGTTGATTCCTGTGATCAGATCGTTGAACAGGGTTGTGAGGACAGTGTCTACTCCGTGTGCTTCCCTGAATCCGTGTTGGACAGGATCCAACAGTGCTTGGGTGTCGATATGTTGCTGGAATTGTTGTTGAGCGGCTTTTTCGATGATCTTAGCAAGCTGTGGGATGCTCGATATTGGTCTGAAGGATTCTAATTTCGAAGGGTCTAGTTTGTTGTTTTTTAGTAGGGGCTTGATAGAGGTGCTTTTGAGACTCTGCGGGAATGATCCAGTGATAAAGGACTGGTTCAGTATGTTAGCCAGGATGTTGCTTATGTCATGGCGAAGCTCTTTGATCCAGCTGGCTGGACAGGGGTCATTAGGTGCAGTGCTGGGTTAACAGAGGCAACAATGTTTTCAACCTCTTTAGTGGATACTGCGGTGAAGTTGCATAGAGGGAGTTGTTTGAGATGTTTTAGATGGTGTGGAGGGGTTTATTGGTGCCTATGTTTGTGTTGGTCTTGATCATCTTCGATTGTAAATAATCTGCATAGTCTTGAGGTTGAGGCATTGGAGGGTGGGCTGAGACAGGCTCTCCTGTTATGGACTTTACTATATTGAATGTTGATGGAGCGTTTTAATATATCAGTGTGATAGAGTTTCCTTTTTTTGCGTTATCTTCGCACGGTGGTTATCAAGTATGAGTTATAGGCGGTGTGTGCTTCAGCGGATTGGGTTCGGCGCCATTGTCTCTCAAGTTGGCGTAGGTGGTGTAGAGATGTTCGTAGGTCCATGGAGAACCAGGGTGCATGTTCTCGTCGTATTGTTGTCTTCGTGTGTGAGATGGACAGGATGCATCTCTGAGGTTTTCATCCCATTTATATGAGGTCATCCAGGCTGAGGGATGTGTTGGTCATAAGAGGTTGGAGGTTCTCTAGGACTTTGCTCTTGTTGAGAGGGCGGAAGCGGGTTGCTAGATTCTTGGAGTATTTGTAGTTATATGACTGTTGCTGGGAGTGCTTATGGGTATGTGGAAGTTAAGGAGATGGTGGTCAGACCACGGGACTGGTGTTACGGATAGTGCGAGGTCCTGGGATGACGAGGCGTCAGAAAGAGGTGCGAATATGAGATCCAGCTTGCCCCCCTTAATGTGGGTGGCAGAGTCGACACATTGATTGTATCCTAGATCCTGTAGGGCCTCAAGGAATGCTGTGGAGTGGCTACTTTGAAGGGCTGGGAGGATACCGTCGCCGATTAACCAATTTGGAGAGTGCGGGGTGGAAGTGGTACATGCTAGTTCAATTATTGTAGATAGGTCATCTGGTGATGGAGTGGGTGCCCGGTAAATGAGGTTGATGGCACAAAGTTCATTTGATATGGTGAGAATGTCAAGGTGAGTTGAGCTGGAGGTGGTACGCAACTTGAATTGAAGGTCTGTTTTTGGCAAGGATGAGTGTTCCGCCACCTTTCTGGGTGGACCTGTGGCATGTATATAGGGAAAATCCTGGGGGTAGCATCTGATTCAAGAGGACATTGTCGCAATCGGACAGCCATGTCTCAGTGATCATCAGGATGTCGAGATTGTGTAGAGGTATTAGGTCCATGGCTGCAGGCCATTTTGAGCGTACTGATCTGGCGTTTATGAATGCACATTTCAGTATGCGTTGCTGACGTTGTTTCTTGGCTTGTGTCTTTTTGAAGAGTTGGAGGGGGATGTTAAGTAGGTGGGAGTGGGGTGAGTGGTTGGTCTTTGGTGTGGCGTGGTGTGGGAGTTCTGGCCGTCTCCTTCCATGGTGTAGGATTGGAATGGGGTTAGTGTCTTGGTTGAAAGCAATTGAGAAGTTGGGGAGCCCAAGGATAAGGAGTGAGATGAGTATTATCAAAGGTTTGTACATTCTAGATTGGTAGCAGTAGTACTAGGCAGCAGGGCAATGGTAGTGAGGTAACACAGTTGGATGAGGGTAAAGTTATTGACAGCAGTAGAGGGTGTCGCAGTGAATGGGTATAAATACTGGCAACAGTAGAAGATATCACAGTTCGTGGGTATAAATACTGGCTACAGTAGAAGATATCACAGTGAGACAGTGGGTGGGTATATATACTGGCAACAGTAGAAGATATTACAGTGGATGGGTATAAATACTGGCAACAGTAAAAGGTATTACAGTGGATATAAGTACTGGCAACATTAACAGGTAGCACAGTAAGTAGGAATACTTTAAGGTACAGTAGAAGGTAACAGTGCATGGGAATAAATAATGGCAGCATTAGTATTAGAAGGTGGTACAGTGAATGGTAACAGATACACTGGTACAATTGACTGGGCTAGCTTACTAGCGCAGTCTTAGCACAGTGAAAATAGATGTCTAACAGTAAGTGGTGATACTTGCAGTTCAGGGTACAGGTCCGATTAGGATGGTTACTTGTCGTTTTCGGTGATTTTTCGATGTGCCACCACCGGGGGGCCAGCAGTTGCGATCTCGGAGAGGTGGAATTTGGCTGTGTTTGCTGTGTGAGGTCCAGTTGCAGGCCGATCCGATGGAGAGAGTCTGTTTTTTCTAGTGCCCCGCCTAAGGGCCATGCCAAAGGGCCCTCTGGTGAGGCCCTCAGGCGCGGGCACGCCTGAGTGTGGTTGCTGTTTATGCCGGTCTCCGAGTGCCCGGATTGGGCCGCACGTGCAGGGGAGGCAGGTCGTTGCTCCGGGGCTCGATCCTCCGCCGAGGAGAGCAGATGGCTGACCGGAGGAGTGCAGGAAGTAGTAGCTTTACTTTATAGAATACCGGCAGATAGATGCGCGGAACTTAGGCACAGCCACTTACACCTGCTCTAGCGCAGGGATAACCTGGGGCGCCTAGACTGCTGCACTGATCCACATAAGTCATAGCCTGCTATAACTTACGTGCGGCAACTGCGGCCGTGCCTCGTTCTGCTCAAGCACCACCCCTGTGCACGGCCCATCGGAAGTTACACGTGAATGGCAATGCTACACACGCATACAGAATAGTGACTGGTGAACACGCACAGCTCCATGAAAATACAGACTTACATGCATAAATGGCATTTAGATTTTAGCGCACTTCTTATTAAATCAGTCCCTAAATGACGTCCCCATATCTCAACGTTTCTTTTCTCTGCAATTATACCGAGGAGGAATTCTTTCAGGTATTTCCCATTGGATAAGATAACGCACCCAAAAAACCTGGAACACCAGACTTTGATTTTAGATGTCAGGCTGTGCTTTGTGTCCTCTCCATTTCAGTAACGAAGCTGACGAATGAAAGCTTTTCTTTAAAGCTTCTTCTGAAGGTCCAGGTGAAAGGCCTTGGAGACTCCACCTGTGTTTAGATGATGGACATCCATACTGGAGTGCATGATCGGAAGGAAGACGTCGTCCATGTTTGGCATCACTAACATTTTCTGGGAAAAAAATTATATGGTTAAATAAAGCCCTCCTTGCCTTTAAGGTCTCTGGCTTTTGTCAGTACTCTAAAGTTCAAAGGCTATCATTTTTCTAAAATGCAAACCTTTGAACGCTGCGTTTGGACATCCCTTGAGCACAGAGAGAACGCTACCAAAACACAAGCATTGATGTGTCTGCCATGCACTGATCCAAGTCAGCTACTTCCAGGAGGAAGACTTGTTGGTCAGTCCTGGTTTTGAACTTATATCCCAAAGAAGTGTGATATTTGTAGTCCTCAAGTCTGCCTGTTGAAATCGGGGCTGCAAGTTCCATAATGCATCAGGTTAGGATTGTCAGAAATCCAGGACTGGCCCAAAAGCTTCTTGGAACTGGCTAACTTGGCAGCTCTGACCGTAAGAGTGGAGCATAGGTGTGAAGTCCTTTCTAGCGTCTTTCCCGTTAAACTAATTGTGGGTTGTGTTTGCACGCTAGGAATGAGCAATGACTATACTTCAGTATAAGCTTCAGGGAGTGGTCTAGGACTCTGACTGGAGATCATGTGCTGACAGTTACACTCTCAGAGGAAAGGGGACCGCTTAGGACTAACCTCAGAAAATGTTCCTTCAGGGAGAGGGTGGCAGATAAACAAAAGCAAAATTCAAGAATGCCTGGGGTAAGTGCAGACGTTTCTTCGGGTGGCTTTCAGGAAATCTTTTTGCTTCCTTTTGCCTCAGCTGAGCCAGTTGCTGTTGCTTAATAATGGCCATTAGTTATATGAACAACTTTGGAATTCCTACTGTCTCTTTCTTGGACTTTATCTTGCTGCCTGAGAGCAGAAGTGTGTTTTCTAGCCATCCACCATAGAGGTGCCTATGCTGTACCTAGTTCTGAAAGGCTCTTAGGATCTTGTTTGAGTGAAAGTTGTGACACCAAGAACACAGGCTGAGCATCAGAAACCATTTTCTCTGTGCAGTAACTAATAATATACCAAATAATTAAAAAAAAATAGATGCACCTCATGCTGCAGACACATCATAACATACCTCTGGAACAGTCTCCCAGCTGCGGTTGTGGAATGAAAACAGAGGCAGAAGCAAGGCCAGCCCCAGGGCTGCCGTAAGGTAGTGGGTGTCCTAAGCAAGCTTTCAGCCTTACACCCCCCCCCCCTCTGAGATTTTGATAATTAAACTCAACAATCATGATCATGTGAACACCATCCATCCAGCAACAACCCTGCAAAAATGCGTAACGGCACAATACTGGGCCTAAAGTGCCTGGCTGCTGCGATGAAACTGAACCCAGATATTAGGAGCCGGCAATTAGATATCCTCCGGCGCTGATTATCCAGTTTCAGCGCTGATCACCATCTCTATCTAGAGAGCAGCGATATTCAGCCACAATCCGGATTGCAAAACCATAGCCATTGACGTGTCCTAATCCAATTAGCGGGATGAATATCGTCGCTAGCCAGATATGTGCTGGTCCCCCTCGCTCTGCCCATGGACTGCTCTGGCATGGTCTGGAGAGAGCCGCAGTAGCCAGAGGAGATAGTCTGTGGCACAGTCCGGTTAGTGGTGCTAGTTAGATAGCACCAGGGCATTCTGGGGGCGGAGCGGCAGCAGCCCCCAGGGATAATCAGACAGCGGCGATATTCAGCCATTGCTCAGTTATTCTTAAGCAGCGAACGTCACGCTCCTTAAATTGGCCTAACTTTCACCACAGAAGCTAACTGGACAGTAGATAAATATCGCTGCCGCCTGGTTACTCAGCCAGCCCGGATATTCAGTGTCATGGCTGGATATGGCCCTAGCATTGACTATCTGGGTTTAAAGTTCATCGGCAACGGCCAGCCCCTGCTGCTGAATATCTCCCCCATGTTTCTAGTCATAAATAGAATCACCTGCATCTCAGGCATCTGGCCACAAATGAACTGAGAGCCGCAGAGGAGGGAAGCGCTTCTAGAGAATCTCCTTCTTGCTCTGGGGACCTGGTTATTTACTTCCAATTGCGTTACCTCAAACTCCTGCTTCAGCTTCTTCTCAATCCACTCAGTGACATGGAGAAAGGTGACTTCTCGACCCCCCAGCTTTGGACGGACTTTCATCTCCAGCCGTGGAGGGACCCTGAAGCTGTACCTTGCAGAAGCATGGACAGTCAAATTGCAGACCTCTAAATACTCGTCTCTTTTGCAGCTAAAATGCTTTTTCCTGCCATAGCATAGCTTTGATCTGTAAACTTGTCAGTACAAACGTAACATGAGGAATTATAACATTATGTTAATACAACTGAAAATTCAAAATATTTTGCCATTAATGTTAGTGCCATGAAGATTAAGTAGCTGCCATGATTTTATTTTCATGCCATGCTATCTGAGATCATGACCTTTTTTTTAATAAAGAAATGTATACAGATACCTAATACAAAACATTCTTTTTGAAAAAGACATAGCACTCGATATTCAGAGACATTTACACGGTTTGCATGTAAGTGCTGGTATGTGGGATATTCGGCACAGTAACACGTTTAGTCCCATTGAATTTCTGCAGATACCACCGCTACATGCCCTGCGGAGTTCCGTGGGTGGCACCCGGAGATAACCGGTTAGTGGCGATATTCAGTCGCTGCCCAGTTATCCCTCGGTGGCAAAGGCTGTCCTAACTTTTGCCACCAAAGGTAACTGGACAGTGGCTGAATAGCGCCGCTGACCGGTTAGCTTCCTGCTTTGGCGGCTGACCCGGATATTCGATGTCGGTGGCCGGCTATGGCCCAGCATTGAATATCTGGGTTTATTGTTTAATGGCAACAGCTAGCCACTGTAATGATGCTAATCATTGTCGCCGCTACGGAATATCGAGTCCATAGTCAGTAACTCGGCATAGGTGGTAGAGACCCTGGATCTGCTGAATGTAAGAGTAATATTCATACCCAACAGAATTCAGAGAGTAACGCAGTCACCAATACAACACAGGAATCAAAGAGCGCTGCAGTCATCAAAACACCAAGGAATCTGAGCAAAGTGCAGCAGCATCATTAATGCACCAAAGATCTTAACCAATAAATGCCACAGTCATTAATGCACCAAGGGACCCAACGAACATAAATAAAGAGCACCAAAGTCATTATTGCACCAGAGGATTAAGCAACATGAGCAAAGAGCACTAAACATTAAACTGGGCATTCCTGACCAGTCCACTATCACTGCTACTACTACTATTACTGAACGTTTGTATAGCGCTACAAGGCATACGGACATAGACACATGTAAGGGACAGTCCCGGCTCATCAGAGACAGACAACACAGTAGCTGTAGACATGGGATAGGTTACATGCTCATGGTGTGCCTATTAAAACCAGATTTTCTCTTTAATGATATTTCTTTTTGGGGACACAGCCTGCACTACATATTCTTTACTCTTCCTCGGGCACTTACCGTAGTTCTTAATCTCTTTTCCTTTCCACAGACATTGACCTTAGTTTCCTACATTAATGACGTGAGACTCCCTTTATATCTCGATCACTTGACCAAATACACTGAGCTTAAGGGCTTTCAGGCCTTGATTGAAGGAGTGAATTTGGTCAGTGGATATCATTAGACAGCAAGAAGACATTACATTGTCCCTCCCCAGGTACTGCAAGCTCCACCCCAAGCTCTAGCAGGGGAGCAGGCTCAGGACCAGATCAGCTTTGTAGCAGCCGCTGTGCAGTTCTACCCCTGCAGAACCTCTTCTGAGCCCATGTCTAGCTCACAGCAATGCCTCTGAGCATCGCGAAGAAGATGCTGCCTTAAAGAGTCTAAAAAGCATGATTTTTCTGCAAAATTTTCTAGTTATTTCATCCTTTTCTGCTTTTGTAACTTTACTGCCTCGTGCTAAATTTTTGTCTTTGGCTTTCAGCTCCGAGTGTAAGTGGTTGAGGTAGACTCATTTGAAGCTAAAGACTCCTTTTGATGTGCTTTTATATGCTACTTAATCATTTTGATGCTATTGTTGATGTTAATTGCTCCTTTTAAAATGCAGAATGGGATCATTTTTGCTGCATCTCTCTCACGGATCCACAGTGCCAGGCGGGGAGCCGCGGGCTCTTCATAAGTTCAGCTTATTAAATACTGAACTGGATTGAAACTGCAGTGGAAGCCGGGAGAGCAGTTGGGGCCCCAGTCTGTATTTCGGGTTCCATTGCACTGCTTGGATAAAGAGGAAAGCCATTCTGAGACCCAGTGAAGTAGTTTAGGCTTCTACTTTAGGTGCTGAAAGTTACCTATGACTTTCAGATGGTATTATGGATGCTGAAATGGCCATCCTGGGCTTCCAAATTACTGGTCAGGATCTTGGAATGATTTGCCAATCAGCTATGCTGATAGGGCCTGAGACCCTAGGAGTGGCTATTGTATAAATGCAGACCATAGCAACGTCGACCCGCAGCTCCTTACCATATCCGGTCTGTTGGGGGAGGAGGGATATTCACCACTAGCGTTCCTTTCAGCTCCTGAAGCTCCACGGTTAACAGCAGGGGAGTGCTGGACATCTCTTCTATTTTCTTTTTGATGAACTCATTTTCTGTAGCCTTCAGAAAGTACTTGGATTTTGCAATTGTAGCCATGATCTGCAGAATCTTTCTGCTAGCGCTGTTCCTGTTCACGTGGCTGGAAGGGAGAGGACAGCACAAGACCAATGAGCCAACTACATTTCCATTCACTACAAGTTTACACCTCTATTTGTTATATGCATCCAAACAACATGAAGCGTAGTGCACCACAACAAAAATGAAACGCAACTCAAATAAATAAACAATTCTCTATCACATCACATAAGCATAATAATACAAATGTACGTCAAATAAAATAAGTCGAAATCTAACAAGAGCTCTCTAAACAGCCCAGTTTTAACTGCTTTTTTAAGCAGAGTCAAATCCTTGTTAATCTAATTTCAGCAGGCAAACGGGCACATAAAAGGACAGGCCCTGATGCTCTGTGCATGTCAGTTAGACACTTTTAAGGGATGTGCATCTTGTGGTGATTGATTTTATTAATTTATGCTCGGATATGGCACATCCAGAGTCCATTCCACGTGGTTTACAACAACTTAAAATACAAAGACTATAATCAACCTCCCCTGCACTTATCTCCACCTATCCCTACCTTCTCATTTCTCAAACATCCCCATTACCCTATCTCAAAATATAAAGCGAAGCCCTGAGTGCCACAGTGACCATCCCAAACAATAGATAACAGCAATCAGCCTCCCCTCCTACGCACATCAGAACAAATACATTTTTTAAGTTGTTTTACATTTGTCCAAAAAGCAAAATTCCAAAGGAAGCAAGCTCTAGCACGCAGACTCCTGGATCGAAAAAAGCTCATCCAATGATAACTCTTCCAAATCAGTTTCACGCTTGGTACCACCAACAATGGTCTACTGGAAAATAAGGTGGCAGTTTAGAAGTCAGATATTTTGGGGCCATATTTTGGAACAAAAAACCCACAGCGATAACTTATCCCAAACGTGATGCAGCATCAGCAACCAATGTAACTCCTTTAAAACAGGTGTCACATGATCCCTTCGACGAAGGCCCTTTATCCACTTAGCGACCATATTCTGCACTAGTCGCAAACAACAAATCTCCTGGTGTGAAGCACAACCAACACTGTATTACAATAATCCAAGTGGGGAAAAAGTAAAGTCCAAGTCACAGTAATCAAATAAGTTGCCGATGGCTGCAGCCAAATCTGCTGTAAGATGTGGAAGGAGCCCCACACTATTCATGCAACCTGATCCCACACAGAGAGTCCTGAGTCAAGCCAAACTGCAAGGTCCAAACAAAGGCCCTTAAATGGACTTGTGAGTTCTCCTGACAGTTTGTCCCCCTCATGTCCAGTAGTCATCCAGAGCCATTATGTCTTCTGAAGGTTAAGTTTCAGGCGCAGTCTACCCAACCAATCCTCCAACCTCTCGTCGTTTTTTTGGTATCATCTCCACTTTCACCCCATATGACCCTCGGGACAGTGAAAAATACCTGACTATCATCTGCAGCCTGCATAGATAAAACAAAGGACCAAATATAAATTAAATAGATAGGGAGTCAAAATGGATCTTACTACTACTACTGAATATTTGTATAGCGCTACAAGACGTATGCAATGCTGCACAGACACATGTAAAAGATGGTCCCTGCTCATCAGAGTTTACAATCTAGTTAAGACAGACAACACAGTAGCTGTAGACATGGGATACAGCTAGGGGGAATGGTAAGAAAGCACAAAGGAGATCAGGTGAGTCAAGATCTGATAGCGGCAACGAAGAGGTGAGTTTTCAGCCTGGATTTGAAAAGGGCCAGAGATGAAGCATGACGTACACACTCGGGTAGATTGTTCCAGGCAAAAGGAGCAGCAAATTTGGAGTTAGCAATAGAAGAGAAGGGCACAGATAGAAGCGATTTGCCAGAAGAGCGGAGTTCCCGAGGAAGGGTATAGGGAGAGACAAGGTAGTGAAGAGCTGCAGAGTGAATGCACTTATAGGTCAGCAGGAGAAGTTTGAACTGGATGTGAAAACGGATAGGGAGCCAGTGAAGTGACTTGAGAAGAGGGGTAATATGAGCATGATGAGGCTGGTGGAAGATTAGCCGTGTAGCAGAGTGTTGAACAAATTGAAGGGGAGACAGATGATTCAGAGGGAAACCAGCAAGGAGCAGGTTACAATAGTCGAAGAGAGACTGAGAAAGGAGGAAAAGGAAAGGAGGGTTTGGGGGGAAAAAGAAGCTCAGCTTTGGCCATATTGAATTTCAAGTGGCGGTGAGACATCCAAGCAGCAATGTCAGAAAGGCAGGCAGAGATCCTGGCCTGGATTGCCGGAGAGATTTCGGGTGTAGAGAGGCAGATCTGGGAGTCACCAGCATAAAGACGGCACTGAAAGCCATGGGAAGAGATGAGCACACCAAGGGACTGGATATATATAGAGAAAAGGAGTAGACCCAAGACAGATCCTTGGGGTGTACCAACTGAGAATCGGATAACAGTAGAGGAGGATCCACCTGAACAAACACTGAAGGTGGGATGTGCGAGATAAGAAGAGAACCAGGATAGCACAGAATGGTTGGGCTGGCTCTGATACTGTGAGCGACAGTCACCTAGGGTGACCTTCCACCCAGTGTGCAGCAGCGGTCAAGAGAGCAAATAGAATGCTAGGTATCATAAGGAAAGGAATGGAGAATAAAACAAGGGATATTATAATGCCTCTGTATCATTCCATGGTGCGACCGCACCTTGCATACTGTGTGCAATTCTGGTCGCCGTATCTTAAAAAGGATATAGCGTTATTAGAAAAGGTACAGAGAAGAGCCACCAAAATGGTAAAGGGGATGGAAGGATACTCCTATGAAGAGAGGCTAAGAAGGTTGGGGCTCTTCAACCTGGAAAAGAGAAGCTGAGCGGAGATATGATAGAGGTCTATAAATTAATGAATGGAGTGGAACGGGTAAACGTAGATCGATTGTTTACATCATCAGAATATAGAAAGACTAGGGGACATGCAATGAAGCTACAGGGTAAACTATTTAAGACTAATAAAAGAAAATATTTTTTCACTCAACATGTAATCAAACTCTGGAATTTGTTACCGGAGGATGTAGTAAAAGTGTAGTTGGATTTTAAAAAGGTTTGGACAAGTTCCTGGAGGAAAGGTCCATAAACCATTATTAAAAGGGACCCAGGATACCACTGCTTGACCCAATACAAGCATTGTGGAACCTGTGTCTTTTGGGGAGACTGCTAGGTACTTATGACCTAAATTGGGAGGCGTGGTCTAGTGGTTAGGACAAGGTACTTCAGGCCGGAGGGTGGGGGGTTCAAGTCCCACCTGGAGACAGCAATCTCAGGCTGGAGGGATTGGGATTTCTAGTCCTATAGGCACTCCTTGTGGTCTTGGGCAAGCCACTTAACCCTCCAATGCCCATGTTCCCTGTATGTATTAGTGTGTGTGTCTCATATCCCCTCATGTTAAATGTATCCCCCAATTGACCGCTTTGACCCGGTGAAAAGCGGGATATAAATACAGCTAAATAAATTGGCCACTGTTGGAAACAGGATATGGGCTTGATGGACCTTGGTCTGACCCAGTATAGCATCTCTTATGGTCTTATGTTCTTAGGGGTTGGGTGTGTCTCTGTGTGCATGTGTATGGTTTGGAGGTGGGATGTGTGCATGTGCTGTGGAGTCAGAGAGTGTGGAGGATGTAGAAGTGTGGGACGGAGTTGGGGGTGTGTGCATATGGTGCAGGGCTGTGTTTCTTATCTCCCCAACCTCCCCCCATCCCCAACCTCCCTCCAGTGCTTCTTTTCCCGCTTCCCGACCTCTAGCTGCTAATCTTTCTTCCTGGCTCAGGATACAGGTGGAGACTGCGCTGTGCTGGTGGGGATGGGGGGTCCTGGCCAGGAGACTCTATGTATTAACCAGTTCCTGATCCACAATAGTACACTGCCTCCTATCCCATTACTTTTTAGTTTTGCCAAAAGTCTCTGATGAGGGACCTTGTCAAAGGCTTTCTGAAAGTCCAGATACACTATATCAACCGACTCACCTTTGTCTACCTGTTTATTCACACTTTCAAAAAAACATGTTGTTGTTAAGTGCCGTCGAGTCGGAGTCGACTCATGGCGACCCTCTGGATAGCTATCCTAAATTGTGTTCGGTCTTCAGTCAGGCGGCTCATTGTTGACAGACTGGTACCCGTAGCTGCTGTTATTGTAGCGATCCATCTCATTGCTGGCCTTCCTCTTTTGCGTTGACCTTCTATCTTTCCAAGCATGATGTCTTTCTCTAATGATCTCTCTCTTCGCATAATGTGTCCGAAGTATGAAAGTCGAAGTCTTGTCATCTGAGCTTCTAAAGAAAGCTTAGGTTTGATCTCCTCTAGTACCGATTGGTTTGTTCTTCGGGCAGTCCATGGTATACACAGTATTCGCCGCCAGCACCATAATTCAAAGGCATCAATTTCTTCCTGTCTGTCTTTTTCACTGTCCAGCTTTCACATCCATATGATGTTATGGAAAATACCATGGCTTGAACAAGTCGAATCTTTGTATGGAGAGAGACATCTCTGCTCTTGAGAATCTTATCTAGGTCTTTCATAGCCATTCTGCCAAGAGCAATGCGTCGTCTGATTTCTTGACTGCTTGTTGCTTCTTTATTGATAGTTGATCCAAGTAGGTTAAAGTTGTTCACGATTTCAATTTCTTCTCCTTCAACGATGAACCTGTTGATTATGCCAGTTGTCATGATCTTTGTCTTCTTTACATTAAGGTGCAGGCCCATTTTGAGACTATGTTCTTTGATTGTGAGAAGCAAATGTTTCAGATCATCTTCACTTTCTGCCAGTAATGTGGTATCATCAGCATAGCGAAGGTTGTTGATGAGTCTTCCACCAATCTTCACACCTCTGTTGTCTTCATACAATCCTGCTTCTCTGATGATTTGTTCTGCATATAAATTAAACAGGTAGGGGTAAAGTATGCAGCCTTGTCTTACACCTTTGCTTATTTTAAACCATTCTGTTTCTCCTTGTTCCGTTCGAACTATTGCTTCTTGATCAATGTACAGATTGCGCAAGAGAACGATCAGGTGTTCTGGTATACCCATGCTTCTTAATGTGGCCCAGAGTTTATCATGGTTTACACAGTCAAAGCCTTGCTATAGTCGATAAAGCACAAATAGATATCCTTTTGGTATTCTTTAGTCTTTTCAAGGATCCATCTCACATCCGCAATGATGTCTCTCGTTCCTCGCCCTTTCCTGAACCCTGCTTGCACTTCAGGTAGTTCTTGTTCTAGGTATGGCTGTAGTCTCTTTTGAATAATCTTCAGTAGAATCTTGCTGGCATGTGGGATCAGAGCGATTGTGCGATAATTTCCACAGTCAGTTGGATCACCTTTCTTTAGTATTGGTATAAACACAGATCTTTTCCAGTCAGTTGGCCATGATGTTGTCGTCCATATTTCTTGGCAGAGCCTTGTAAGTACAGTAACAGCTGCATCAGATTGCTGCAATACTTCTATGGGAATGCTATCAATGCCTGGTGCTTTGTTCTTTGATAAGGCTTTCAATGCTGCTTCAACTTCTTTCATCACCAATGGTTCCTGATCATAAGGTATAGGTTGAAACGGCTGTTGGTCCACTTGATCTTTATCATATAAAAACTCATAACAAATTAGTAAGAAAAGATCTTCCTTGTCTAAAGCCATGTTGACTGTCTCCCATTAAGCCATGACTATCTACATGTTGAGTAATTTTGTTCTTTATGATGGTTTCTACTCATTTTCACAGTACTGACATCAGGCTCACCGGTCTATAGTTTCCCGGATCACCCCTGGAACCTTTTTTAAAAGTTGGTGTTACATTGGACATCCTCCAATCTTCAGGTATTACAGATGATTTTAATGATAGTTCACAGATTACTAATGAGGGAGGAGTGGTTGGGACAGGTTACCTCAGGCTGGAAGGCCGGGGGTTCAATTCCCACATGGGGACAAGCAACCTCAGGCCAGAGGGACTGGGGTCTCTAGTCCCATGGCCACTCCTTTTGGCCTTGGGCAAGCCACTTAACCCTCCATTGCCTCAGGTACACTTAGATTGTGAGCCCTTCGGGGACAAGGGAATAAAAAGTACCTGTTAGTATACAAGTAAAACAGCATTGATTCTGAAGAGCGCGGTATAAAAAAGAAATAAAAATAAATAAATAAATAAAAATAGCAGGTCTGCAGTCTCATATTTCAGTTCTTTCAAAACCCTTGAATGTATACCATTCGGCCCAGGTGATTTGCTATTCTTCAGTTTATCAAATAGTTGTAAAACATCTTCCCGGTGTATCGATATTTCTTTCAATTCTTCCACAGTATCACCTTTAAATACCACTTCAGTCATGGGTAATATCCCTACATCTTCCTCAGTAAAGACCTAAGCAAAGAATTCATTCAGTCTCTCCGCTACGGCTTTGTCCCCTCTTAGTGCCCCTTTTACCCCTCTATCATCTAATGGTCCAACTGACTCTCTCACAGGTTTTTTTTGCTATGAATGTGTTTGAAAAAGTCTTTTTGCTTCCACACCAAACTTCTTCTCAAATTCTCTCTTTGCCTGCCTTATCAATGCCTTGCATTTAACTTGCCAGTGCTTGTGCTGTTTCCAGTTTTCATCATTTGGCTCTTTTTTCCATTTCTTGAAAAATGCATTTTTGACAACAGTAGCCTCTCTGACTTCACCTTTAAACCATGCTGGCAGTTTTTTGGACTTCCTTCCACGTTTCTTAAAGTGTGGAATACAGCTGGTCTGGGCTTCCAAGATAGTATTTTTAAACAACACCCAAGCTTGATGTAAGTCTTTAACGTTTGCAACAGTTCCTTTTAGTTTTTTCTTAACTATTTTCCTAATTTTATCATAGTCTGCCTTTCGAAAGTTAAAAGATAGTACTGTGGATTTCTTTACCATCCCTCCTTCATTAATTAAATCAAATGCGATCATGCTATGATCACTATTGCCAAGTGGCCCCAACACCCTTATCTCTTGCACCAGATCTGGTGTTCCACTAAGGACTAGGTTCAAAATTACTTCCCCTCTGGTTGGTTCCTTAACCAGCTGTTCCAAGAAGCAGTCATTTATTTCATCTAGAAACTTTAGCTCCCTAGCATGTCCTGCCGTAACACTGACCCAGTCAATACAGGGGTAATTGAAATCACCCATTATTATTATTGTTAGCTTCCTTGATTTCTTTGAGCATTTCATCATCCATTTGTTCATTCTGGCCAGGCGGTCAATAGTACACCCCCACTGCCATCGTCTTCCCCTTTTTACATGGAGTTTCAATCCATAGAGATTCTACAGCAAATTTAGTTTCCTGCAAAACTTTAATCCTTTCTGACTCAATGCCCTCTCTACCATAGAGCGCAACCCCTCCACTAATTTGATCAGCTCTGTCATTATGATATAGTTTGTACCCAGGTATCACAGTGTCCCACTGGTTGTCCTCCTTCCACCATGTCTCTGATATTCCAATCATATCTAACCTCTCATTTAGTGCTATATATTCTAACTCTGCCATCTTATTTTTTAGACTTCCAGCATTTGCATACAAGTATTTTAGAGACTGTATTTTATTCATATTAATCTGGCTATTGGTAGGCAGGAGTAATTTGGAATCTTTAAGCTCTGTCTGCTCCATACTCAAGGGCATTTGGGCTACCTTTGTCTTTATTGGAACCTCTCTGCTGATATGCCCTAACGTCATTCTTTTGGTAATATCCTTCAAGGATACGTTGTTCTGAACCATGCGCTCTTGGGCGACTGTCGGCTCTCCCCTATTATCTAGTTTAAAAGCTGTTCTATCTCCCTTTTAAAGGTTAATGCCAGTAGCCTGGTTCCATCCCGGTTAAGGTGAAGCCCATCCCTTCAGAAGAGCTGCTCCTTTCCCCAGAATGTTCCCCAGTTCCTAACAAATCCAAAACCCTCATCCTTGCACCATCGTCTCATCCACGCATTGAGACTTTGGAGCTCTGCCTGCCTTTTGGGTTCTGCGCCTGGAACGGGAAGCATTTTGGAGAATGCTACCCTGGAAGTTCTGGATTTCAACTTCTTACCTAAAAGCCTAAATTTAGCCTCCAGAACCTCCCTACCACATTTTCTTATGTCATTGGTACTGACATGTACCAAGACAGCAGACTCCTCCCCAGCACTATCTAAGACCTTGTCTAGGTGGCACGTGAGGTCCTCTACATTCGCACCAAGTAGGCATGTTACCAGGTGATCCTCATGCCCACCAGCCACCCAGCTATTTACATGCCTAATGATCAAATCACCAATTATAATGGCTGTCTTAACCCTTCCCTCATGGGCACATGGCCCTGGAGAAACTTCCTCAATGCGAGAGGGTTTTACATCACCTGGAGGACAGGTCCTAGCTACCACATGCACATACCCCAACTCCATTCCACACTCCTACATCCCCCACACACTCTCCCATGTCCCTTACACACTCCAACTCCACACCACACACACATCACACCTCCAAACCATACACACATCCCCGCACCAGACATACACATGCTTGCAGAGACACACCCAACCCCTTCACCACAAATACACATGCACACACCCAAACACTGGCTAACTGTGCACCTCATATATGCACATGCTCCACGCTCCTGCACCACATAAACACACACACACACACACATACTTTAGCTTCAGTATATATACCAGCCCCACACACATACACTTTACACATACACCACTTCCACACCACATCCCTCCATTACACACACACACACACACACACACACACACACACACACACACACATACTTTAGCTTCAGTATATATACCAGCCCCACACACATACACTTTACACATACACCACTTCCACACCACATCCCCCCATTACACACACACACACACACATACACTTTACCTTCAGTATATATACCAGTCACACACACACACATACTTTACCTTCAGTATGACACTTGGATATATATACCAGCCCCACACACAGACACCACTTCCACACCACATCCCTCCATTACACACACACACACACACACACACACACACACACACACACACACACACACACACACTTTTTCTCAGTCTCTCAAGCCACACACAAATACATACATGGTACGTCTCAAAGAGACACCTCATAGAACCTTACAATCCCTGCTACCCTAACACGACGCCCTTAACCACGCCTCCCTCCCACACACATACACACAGACATGCAGAAGTTTGCAAACAGAGGAAGAGGGAATCTGCTGTTTTGTCATGCTGTGTGCACTTTTCAGCTTATATGTTTTCCCATTGATAGCATACTGTAATCCAACTGGAAAGAGCTACCTGTAGCGAACGTTCTCATATCTGAGTTTCCTTGTCACCGCCTGGTACTCCCTGCGCTTCCTCATTGTGATACTGGATATATCCGCAAATACTTCCACCTCAGCTTCTTTCCATTTGATTTTCCCCAGCTTCCTTGCTGCTGCAGTGACTAATTCTTTGGTTCTGTATTCATGCATACAAATAATTATGTCTTATGACCTGTTTTCCCTCCTAGGGCCGAGTGATCTGTGGGCTCAATCCACCCTAAGGCATACGCCTTCCAGATCCATATCCGCTGCTTTCAAAACTGCTCCACAAAACTCCTCTGCCAACGATAAATAATTCACTGACCCCTCTTCTTCCGGTAGGTCTCTTATCCGCAGGTTAGAGCACCGGCACCGGTTTTCCAGATCCTCCACCTTTTGCCAGAGATCCTCTTGCACACCACTTATGGTTTCCAAGCGTTGCTCAGCTAATACACATTGGTCCACATGTTCTTCCAGCTGGTTCTCCATCTCATCCATGTGAGTTCCCATCGAGGCCATGTCCCCTTTAAGGTCCTGGAACCAGCCTTGTACCTCATTTTTCAGGTTCCCAATCTCCTGTTTTGTGGATTCAAACCACTCTTTCAGGTCTTCTCTAAGGGCTTGCACTTCACTTGGTCCACTTTTTCCATTTTCCGCCTCTCCCGCTCCGCCCGGATCGCCGCGGCCAGGCGCCATCTTGGCCACGTGGGTCTTTGCTCCTGCTGCCGCCTTAAATGAGAAGGCTTTAAGATCTATTCCCAGTCTCTTTCCTGCCATCCAAATCTCTCCGAAAGAGCTCCTCTTTGCTTCTGATTCGGGGATTAACTTTTTATTCGTGCTGTTTTGCTGTAGGGCATTTATTTCACCGTCCGCGTCGGAGCGTGTGACTCAGGCATCCATTTAGGTACTGGTACCACCGGACGACTTCAGCTTATATGAATCGTGAGTGGTTATAGCTAACAAATACAAGTGAGGAATGATAACAGATTTCCTTTGCTCTCCAGCAAGAGGCACTCTCTCCTTCTGTCAGATCTGTAGAGCTGCTGTCTCTAAACCAGAAGGTGTCTGGTTCTACTGTAGTCCCAATGAATAGACCATCAGGGGATGGGAAGCAGACAGACAAGATTGGGTCAAAATCTCCAAGTGACTTAAAAACGTACAAAGGAAAGCAGCTCATTGGCTGTGTACTTCTCTCCTTGATAAAGCAGATACGGTGGCTCACCAGGCCCCTCATTTTCCATGCTGAAGCTTCAGCGCTTCTGTACTACACGTGCGGTGTCACTTCATCCCACTGTTCCAGGAGCTCCATGGATTCCCTCTTCAGAGCCGTAGCCACTTTGAGATCTTTCCAGTCTTCAGGCACTTCTTTATTTAATTTTCTCCTGCTCCCCTGAATTTCAGCTTGGTGGGAACCATCCCCCTCATTCTCAGTAGCTCAGCATTCTCTGCCTTCTCTCTCTTTCTCCAGTGTCACAAACTGAAGCCCCGTCAGGTACCTGGTATGTGTGCACCCTGAATCCAACCAGTAAGTGCCACTGCTGAAAAATGGCTGAGAGTCCCTTTCATTCACCCATTTGGAATCAGAAAATTCTGCCTCTTAAGCACCTTTGGATGCAATGCCAGGGCCCCACTATACAAATGATTAGTAATAGCAGTAAATATCACAATGTCAGCTGTGTCATCCTACAACAGTAAGAAGGTCATCAAATCATGGCTAATCATGTTGCCGCTCATTAGAATGAAAGGAATTCATTAGCCTGCCTGGACTGTTGCAAGACTTGGAAATAAGTGGATTTCCCTGCAAGGGAATTAGTCACCTATTAGTTTTAGGTGGAAGGAGCCTATCTCTGAGAATTCCCGGCATCTCCACTGGGAGGACATCTTCATCGGAGGAGCCAGCACTGGAAGACTCTTCATCGCTGTCTGCTAGGGAAAGTGCCCAGGGAGGTCTCATCCTGACAGAGAAAGAAAAAGCACATTAGGCGGTTGGTAGAATCCTGCATTTGACAGCTGAACTTCGAAAGCCACAAAATGAATAAATTTAGCAGGCTCCACGTTTGCCATTTTAATAACTCACCTGTCAAAAGGCAAAATCCACTGATGTGAAATAAAGCAGCAATGACTCATCTGATAGCATGAGACAGTGCACAGTTCCGCAGCGTAGCGACTGCATTAGAAGATAGCCACCCTCTTCCCACATAACCCTCGGGGTGAGAGGGGCAAAGCCCTGGGGCATAGAAAATGGCTCACATGCACATCAGGAAGAAGAACACTGGGAAGGGCGAGCGGAGTGCAGGGGGTTTGAGGGAAAGAACAGCACGGATCAGGATGGGAGTAAAAAGTGGAGCTACAATGCCTTGTAACAGCTCTGCAACACTCCCCCTCATTGTTTCACAGTGCTGCGAGGTGGGTATCTCAGCAGCTTACTAACGGCAGCTGTGCATTACTGAACCCCCGGCTCTCTTATTACAACAGAGATGGGGGATGGAAATCAGTATTTCCATGGCAGAATGAACAGGAACAGCATCAGCATGGAACTTTTTTCCCTGTACTGGTTTCTTTTCAGGGGAGTAAGGTGTACAGTACAATATACTAATTATTAATGTCATGCATATTAACTGAGGTGATTGTTTCTGATGATCTTAAGGCAGCTAAACAGGAAGAAAAGGAGATGGTGAAAGCCAGAAGGAAGATTGGGTGCATAGGGAGAGGAATGGCCAGCAAAAGAAAGGAGGCGATAGTGCCTCTGTATAAGTCTCTGGTGCGACCTCATTTGGAGTATTGTGTGCAATTCTGGAGACCAAACCTTCAAAAGGATATAAACAGGTTGGTGGCTACTAAAATGGTTAGTGGTCGTCATTATGAAGCATATGAGGATAGACTTAAAGATCTTAATATGTACACCTTAGAGGAAAGGTGGGACAGAGGTGATATGATAGAGATGTTTAAATACCTCTGTGGCATAAATGCCCAAGGGGAGAGCCTCTTTCGATTGAAAGTATGCTCTGCCATAAGGGGGCATAGGATGAGGGTGAAAGGGGAGAGACTTAGAAGTAATATGAGGAAATATTTCTTTACGGAAAGAGTGGGTAGATGCGTGGAATAGTCTCCCAGTGGAGGTGGAAGAGATGAGGACAGTGTCTGAATTCAAGAAAGCATGGAACAAGCACAGAAGGTCTCTAAAGGCAAAAAAGGGTATTTGATATGGAAGGGCAGACTAGATAGGCATGTGGTCTTTTTCTGCTGACATGTTTCTATGTTTTGGTTAATGTCCTTTCCTTGAGTCCTGCTAGACCAGTCCAGACAAGTGGGCTGCATCCCCTACCAGCAGACTGGTGAAGACAAAGAACCAATGAAAAGCCCAGGTTTCAATGATGTCACTCCCATGCCTCTATCCGTCTCAGCCTCCAGAGGTCCTTTCAGCATGTGTCCCAAAGCATAAGGGAGATACAGAGCAAGCCTCACACAACCTAGAAAGTACTAGAAAAAGGGGACTGTTACTTCTGGAGAGAGATCTGCAACTGTGAGTATATACTTCTGGAAATTTTCTAAAAGGAATTCTTTGTATTAAAGCTAATTAATCTGTGAACCCACTATTTTTTGTTAAATCAGTCAGGGCCTAGTAGCAGCAGTTTAAGTTTAAATTTAAAACACAGAGGAGAACTTTCTGGTTACATTTCATACCCAGCAGAGAGCTTGTAGTTTAAATTTAATAGTCACTCAGGGCCTAGTAACAGCAAAGTACTTTTAGCTTAAATTTAAAACACAGAAGAGAGCTTTCTGGTTAAATTTAGAACCCAGCAGAGAGCTTGTAGTTTAAATTTCATAAGACGTTAGAGCCTAGCAGCAGCTAAGAGCTATAATTTAAATCAAATCAGAATATAGATTACCTCAGCAGCACAAGACAGGGTACTGTGTAGCAGCCCTCTTTTAAATAAGTGTTATTTCTCTCCCTCCCTCCCCACACCCACCCACCCCAGGAATAATCATAGCTTTATAGGTACTTACACATCTTAAAAGACAGGAGGTGCTCTCAGGTGAAGCTCATTACACAAATCAGTCATACACTAAGGACCTGAGATTAGTTAAGCTTCAGGTGAGCAAGGTATTTTACACGTATTAGGTACAGTTTTATTAGTATAAATATCCATAGCAACCCTTAGTAAGTAAAGAACGTAGATCTAAACACAAACTTAAAACTAAAATGCAGACAGCAGTCCAGCAGCAGGATGGGGGCTTTCCAGTCTTTTGCATTGAGTGTCACATGTATGATTTTCTCCCAGTTGGTGAGAGGTCTTACGTGTGCACTAGGTGCAAGGAGCTCTTTGCTCTCAGGGAACGAGTCCATTCTCTAGAGGCTAAAGTAGCAGACTTGGAAAGCATAAGACAGACAAAGAGGTACATAGACGAGACCTAAAGGGATATAGTCCTGAAGTCCCACCTCCAGTCTGGCAGCATCCCTGTTGCCATGGAGGAGAGAGGTCACGTGACAGGAGAGCATCACCCTGGTGTGACAGGAAGTGATCCTGTAGCTAGGACCTGTCCTCCAGGTGATGTAAAACCCTCTCGCACCGAGGACGTTTCTCCAGGGCCATGAGCCCATGAGGGAAGGGTTAGGACAGCCGTTATAGTTGGTGATTCGATCATTAGGCATGTAGATAGCTGGGTGGCTGGTGGACGTGAGGATCGCCTGGTAACATGCCTGCCTGGTGCGAAGGTAGCGGACCTCACACGCCACCTAGATAAGGTCTTAGATAGTGCTGGGGAGGTGTCTGCTGTCTTGGTACATGTCGGTACCAATGACATAGGAAAATGTGGTAGGGAGGTTCTGGAGGCTAAATTTAGGCTTTTAGGTAGAAAGTTGAAATCCAGAACTTCCAGGGTAGCATTCTCCGAAATGCTTCCTGTTCCACGCGCAGGACCCAAAAGACAGGCAGAGCTCCAGAGTCTCAATGCGTGGATGAGACAATGGTGCAGAGATGAGGGTTTTGGATTTGTTAGGAACTGGGGAACATTCTGGGGAAAGGAGGGGCTCTTCCGAAGGGATGGGCTTCACCTTAACAGGGATGGAACCAGGCTGCTGGCATTAACCTTTAAAAAGGAGATAGAGAAGCTTTTAAACTAGATATTAGGGGAAAGCCGACAGTCGCCCAAGAGCGGATGGTTCAGAAGAATGTATCTTTGAAGGATACTACCAAAAGCAGAGAGGTTCCACAAAAGAGTAAAGTAGCCCAAATGCCTTCAAGTATGGAGCAGACAGAGCTTAAAGATCCCAAATTACCCATGTCTAACAATAGCCAAATTAATATGAATAAAATACATTATCTAAAATGCTTGTATGCAAATGTTAGAAGTCTAAAAAATAAGATGGGAGAGTTAGAATATATAGCACTAAATGAAAGGTTAGATATGATTGGAATATCAGAGACATGGTGGAAGGAGGACAACCAGTGGGACACTGATACCTGGGTACAAACTATATTGAAATGATAGAGCTGATCAAATTGGTGGAGGGGTTGCTCTCTATGTTAGAGAGGGCATTGAGTCAGAAAGGATTAAAATTTTGCAGGAAGCAAAATCTGCTGTAGAATCTATATGGATTGAAATTCCATGTAAAAGGGGGAAGGCAATGGCAGTGGGGGTGTACTATCGAGCGCCTGGCCAGAATGAACAAATGGATAATGAAATGCTCAAAGAAATCAAGGAAGCTAACAAAAGATACAGCGCAGTAATAATAATGGGTGATTTCAACTACCCCGGTATCGACTGGGTCAGTGTCACGTCAGGACATGCTAGGGAGATAAAGTTCCTAGATGAAATAAATGACTGCTTCTTGGAGCAGCTGGTTCATGAACCGACCAGAGGGGAAGCCATATTAGACCTAGTCCTTACTGGAACACCATATCTAGTGCAAGAGATAAGGGTGTTGGGGCCACTTGGCAATAGTGATCATAGCATGATCGCCTTTGATTTAATTAGTGGAGGAGGGCTAGTAAGGAAATCCACAATACTACCTTTTAACTTTCGAAAGGGAGACTATGATAAAATGAGGAAAACAGTTAAGAAAAAACTAAAAAGGAGCAGTTGCAAAGGTTAAAGACGTACATCAGGCTTGGCTGTTGTTGAAAAATACTATCTTGGAAGCCCAGACCAGCTGTATTCCACGCTTTAAGAAAAGTGGAAGGAAGTCCAAAAAACTGCCAGCATGGTTTAAAGGTGAGGTCAGAGAGGCTGTTGTTGCCAAAAAAGCATCTTTCAGGAAATGGAAAAAAGAGCCAAACGACGAAACCTGGAAACAGCACAAGCACTGGCAAGTCAAATGCAAGGCATTGATAAGGCAGGCAAAGGGAGAATTTGAGAAGAAGCTTGCTGCGGAAGCAAAAACGTGAAGTAAAGACCTTTTCAAGTACATTCATAGCAAAAAACCTGTGAGAGAGTCAGTTGGTCCATTAGATGATAAAGGGGTTAAAGGAGCACTAAGAGGCGACAAGGCGATAGCGGAGAGACTGAATGAATTCCTTGCTTCAGTCTTTACTGAGGAAGATGTAGGGATGTTACCCATGACTGAAGTGGTATTTAAAGGTGCGGAAGAATTGAAGGAAATATCGATACATCGGGAAGATGTATTACGACTATTAGATAAACTGAAGAGTAGCAAATCACCTGGGCCAGATGGTATACATCCAAGGGTGTTGAAAGAACTGAAATATGAGATTGCAGACCTGCTATTAGTAATCTGTGAACTATCATTAAAATCATCTCTAATACCTGAAGATTGGAGGATCGCCAATGTAACACCAATTTTTAAAAAGGGTTCCAGGGGTGATCCAGGAAACTACAGACCGGTGAGCCTGACATCTGTACCGGGAAAAATGGTAGAAACCATCATAAAGAATAAAATTACTCAGCATGTAGATAGTCATGACCTAATGGGAGACAGCCAACATGGCTTTAGACAAGGAAGATCTTGTCTTACTAATCTGTTATGTTTTTTTGAAGGAGTGAATAATCAGGTGGACAAAGGGGAGTCGGTTGATATTGTGTATCTGGAATTTAAGAAAGCCTTTGACAAGGTCCCTCATCAGAGACTTTTGGCAAAACTAAAGAGTAATGGGATAGGAGGCAGTGTACTATTGTGGATCAGGAACTGGTTAAAAGATAGAAAGCAGAGGGTAGGGCTAAATGGCCAATTTTCCCAATGGAGAAAGGTGAATAGTGGTGTACTGGGTCCGCTGCTTTTTGACATATTCATAAATGACCTGGAAAGTGGAATAACGAGTGAGGTTATCAAATTTGCAGATGACACAAAACTATTTAAAGTTGTTAAAACCCAAGAGGATTGTGGAAAATTGCAAGAGGATCTTGATAAATTGGAAGACTGGGCATCAAAATGGCAGATGAAATTTAATGTGGACAAGTGCAAGGTTATGCACCTAGGGAAGAACAACCCAAACTATGGTTGCACGATGCAGGGTTCCACATTAGGAACCACCACCCAGGAAAAAGATTTAGGCGTCATTGTGGATACCATGTTAAAACCCTCAGCCCAGTGTGCAGCGGTGGCCAAGAGAGCAAATAGAATGCTAGGAAAGGAATGGAAAATAAAACAAAAGATATTATAATGCCTCTATATCGTTCTATGGTGAAGACCGCACCTTGAATATTGTGTGCAATTCTGGTCGTCATATCTTAAAAAGGATATAGCGATTTTAGAAAAGGTTCAGAGAAGAGCCACCAAAATGGTAAAGGGGATGGAAGGATACTCCTATGAAGAAAGGCTAAAAAGGTTAGGGCTCTTTAACCTGGAAAAGAGACGGCTGAGGGGAGATATGCTAGAAGTCTATAAATTAATGAACAGAGTGGAATGGGTAAACGTAGATCGATTGTTTACCTTATCAGAATATAGAAAGACTAGGGGACATGCAATGAAGCTACAGGGTAAACTAAGACTAATAAAAGAAAATATTTTTTTACTCAACATGTGATCAAACTCTGGAATTTGTTACCGGAGGATGTAGTAAAGGCTGTTAGTGTAGCTGGGTTTAAAAAAGGTTTGGACAAGTTCCTGGAGGAAAGGTCCATAAACCATTATTAAGAAGGGACCCAGGATATCAATGCTTGAACCAATACAAACATTGTGGAACCTGTGTCCCTTGGGGAAACTGCTAGGTACTGTGGTGAAGAATGCCCTCCAGAGGAGATGGAGATTGAAGAAAATCCTGAAAAGCGAAAGGATTTACACAGGATTTTCAATCCTAGAAGGAAAAAAACATTCTGCTCTGCTGAGCTGAGAACAGACACCAGCCCAGGGGCGGAGTTAGGCAATGCTGATTGGGCACACCCAGGGGTTGGACAAGGTGTGCCGGGAAAAGAATCCCTTTTTAAAGCTTTGAACAAGGCTGCTAGGCAGACTACGAATGAGACTAGGTGGGAGAGTGGCTCTAAGAGGTCGTCGGAGAGTGGATCCGAGACCAGGAAGCAGTTTGGCTGTACGAGTGAGTCTGGAAGAGTTGAGAGTGTTTGGAGAGGGTCTGCAAGGAGTTCTAAAGGTGCTGCTAAAAGGAGTCCTGTGAAGAATGGACGGAGCCATGTTTTAGAGTCCTGGAGGAAGACAGAACCCTGGAATAGAAAGCCTCAAAGGCAGGCACACTTTGAAGAAAACTCATTCTACAGGATAGAGCCTGGACCTGGAAAGCCCAGAAAAACCCACACCTGGAAAGCTCCTGACCTACCAAAGAGGAGAGGAGCCTGACAGAGAGAAGGCAGTTCTGATACAAGCCACGATAGAGAAGGTAAAGCACAACTTCCTATTTTCATTGCTTTGTTGAAGGAACCTGTTCACTGCCCTGAACTGTTTAAGCTGAGTGTTGAAGAGGGAACTGTTAGTGACTGGGAGAAGGGCATAACATTTGCTGACAAAGGCCTACCTGATAATAAGCAGGCTGAATTGCTCTTCCAAGAATTTAAACAATTTCTAGAGCTGAAAGCAGGAAAACAGCAGAAGCCTAATGAAGATAATAGTTCTGTTCACTCAGAGGATTTGATGCAGGTAGAAAATGATTTACCTACCGTAGGCACTGACCCTTGTAGCATGGACTGCTCTGTATGTTGTAAAGAAGAGTAATATAAAAGAAGCTTTGCACATTTGTAAAAGAGGAATACAAACGTTGCTGTTTCTGCTGCCTGTGCTGTAAGAGTTAATTATCTGCACCTGTGTTCTGAACCCACGCTGTGAAAAGAACAGTTGGTATTATGAGGCTGCAATGTTCATAAGTGACCACTCGAGGCAGAGCTGAGTTAAGCTTCTCAATAGATGAAAAGCTGAAGTTAAAGCTAATTCTTTTTCACTTGTCCTAAGTTCTGATTTCTTCTGCTTATGTTAAAAATGCACCCTTTACGTTTATGTATGTGAATTTTGATGCGCTGGAAGAACTTCCCCAATACAAATAAATATTTCTTGCAAGCCTTACCATCTCTGATCGCAACTACACTTTATTCCTGAGAGAAAAGAGAGTGAACTACAATTCCCAGCATCCATAGGGAACAGTTTACCTCTGCTCAAAAGGGACAATAAGGCCACTCCTGCCTGTTAGCTCCAGGGCGCAGGCAGGAGCGTTGCAGTACATATGACCTAGATTGGCCACTGTTGGAAACAGAATACTGGGCTTGATGGACCTTGGTCTGACCCAGTATGGCATATCTTATGTTCTTATGTTCTTATAACCTCAAATGTGGGAAACAATAAGTAATCAATAGTAAAGAACTATGTACAGAAAAGCATAAACAGAAGGCTGCCAGTAGAAGATGAACCTGCAAAGCCAAGTATAAAATCATAGCAGACCCAAGGGTCCTGCAGCAGAAGAACAGAGCAAATACAGTTTCAGGGGTGGACTCTGGACTGGTCTAGCAGGACTCAAGGAAAGGACATTAACTGGTAAATAAAATGTCACCTTCTATATGGTCCTGCTAGAACAATCCAGACAAGTGGGATGTACCAAAGCTACAACTCCACTGGGCAGGAAGAAGACACAGCAGCTTGCAAAACCCTTGAGCCAAGGCTGTGTCTGCCTGTGCACAGACATCCAAGTGGTAATGCTTGCGAAAAGTGGAAAGTGATGCCCACATTGCTGCCCAACAAATGTTTGCATGAGCTACAGAGCTTCGCTCCCCCACAAGGACGCTTGTGCTCGGGTAGAATGGGCGTGCAAACCCTCTAGAACTGGCCAGTTCCACAACAGATAAGCTGAGGCCATGGCCTCCTTTATCCAAAGCCCCAAAAGTGATATAGTCACTGTGTCATCCTTGCATGGGCCAGCAAACAGCACAAAAGATGGTTGGATTTACGAAAGGAATTCGTAACCTCCAAATACCGGAGAAACACCCTCTGGGCATCCACAAGGTGGAGATCCTTATCCTTCCTCCAATACTGCTCCTTTGAGAAGGAGGGCAGGCAGACACCTGGATCATGTAGAAGGGAGAAGGCACCTTAGGCAAGAAGGAAGGCCCAGGTTGAATGGAAATGGCCTCCTTTGAAAAGACAGATAAGGATCTTGGCAAGACAGAGCCTGCAGCTTGCAAATCTGTCTTTGTCAAACAAATCGCAACTAAGAAGACCGTCTTGAGTGTCAAATCAATGCTTCAACGCTTCAATGGCTCAAAGGGTACTGCCATCAGGGCCCTGAGTACCAGATACAGATCCCAGGAAGGGATCATAGAACGGAAGGGAGGACGCAGATGATGAACCCCCCTGGAGAAAGTGATAGATGTCCGGGAGACAGCTAGAGACTTACCAGCCACTGGACCTTGGAAACAGTGGACCTGAACTTTCAAGGAGCTAAGGGAAAGGACCTTCTCCAGGCCATCCTGTAGACAGGCCGACAGAGATGGCCGCCTTAGGAGCCAACTGCCATACCATCGCTCATAGATGCACCAGATCTGTATGTTTGCTAGCTTGGTAGACCTCCTCTGGGTTATGAGTCAAGCCGTAAGTGAGAAAGGAACTGGGTCATCCAGGATGATTGGTCACTGCTGCAATAGGCCCCAAGATGGAGGCAACCAAAGAGGATGTGCCTGCAGGAGCTGCTTCAGGTCTCCGAATCACACTCTCCTTGACCAATCCGGCACCACCAGAACAATCCTGTCCAGGTGGCGGTCCATATGCCGAATCACACACCCGATCAGGAGCCATGGAGGAAAGATATACAGCAGGTAGTGACTTGGCCAAGGCTGGGTCAGGGCAACAATGCCCTCGGACCCTGTCTCTGTGTGGCGACTGAAGAAGTGGCAAACTTTGGCATTGGAGTAAGCTGCCATCAGATCCATTTCAGGGCAAACCCAGTGGTGCAGAATCAACTGAAATGCCTCCTAACTCAACTCCCACTCTCCAGGGTTGTGGCAATGTCAGAAAACGCTCATAAGAACACAAGAAATGCCATACTGGGTCAGACCAAGGTCCATCAAGCACAGTATCCTATTTCTAACAGTGGCCAATCCAGGTCACAAGTACCTGGCAGGTTCCCAAAAAGGCACACAGGTTCCATAATGCTTGTCCTGGGGAAAGAAGTGGATTTCCCGGGTCCTCTTTAATAATAGTTTATGGACCTTTCCTCCAGGAACTTGTCCAGACCATTTTTAAACCAAGCTACACTAACAGCTTTTACTACATCCTCTGGTAATGAATTCCAGAGTTTGATTACGTGTTAAGCAAAAAATATTTTCTCTTATTAGTCTTAAATGGGTTATATTGTAGCTTCATTGCATGTCCTCCAGTCTTTCTACTTTTTGATGGCGTAAGCAACCGATCTACGTTTACCCGTTCCACTCCATTCATTCATTTAAAGAACTATATCATATCCCCCCTCAGCCATTTTTTCAAAGTTGAAGAGCCCCAACGTTTTAAGCCTCTCCTCATAGGGGTATCCTTCCACCTCTTTTCTATTTTTGTCACTGTTCTCTGTACCTTTTCTAATTCTGCAATATCCTTTTTAAAATATGGTGACCAGAATTGCACACAATATTTAAGGTGCAGTCGCACCATGGAACGATACAGAGGCATTATGATGTCATCCTTTGTTTTATTCTCCATTCCTTTCCTTATGATTCCTAACATTCTATTTGTTTTCATCGCTGCCGATGCACACTGGGTGGAAGGTTTCAATGATGACACCAAAATCTTTTTCCTGGGTGGTGGTTTCTTTGGTGGTATCTTGCATCATGTAATCATAGTTGGTTGTTCTTTCCTAGGTGCATAGCTTTGCACTTGTCCACATTAAATTTCATCTGCCATTTGGATGTCCAGTCTTCCAAGGTCCTCTTGCAATTTTTTCACATTCTTCATGTATTTTAACAACTTTGAATAATTTTGTGTCATTTGCAAATTTGATCACCTCACTTAGTATTCCTATTTCCAGGTCATTTATGAATATGTTAAAAAGCAGCGGGTCCAGCACAGATTCCTGGATTACTCCACTATTCATCTTTCTCCATTGAGAAAATTGGCCATTTACTCCTACTCTCTGCTTTATATCTTTTAATCAGTTCCTGATCCACAATAGTACAATGCCTCCAATGCCATGACTTTTTAATTTTGCCAAGAATCTCTAATGAGGGACCTCGTCAAAGGCTTTTTGAAAATCCAGATACACTATATCAACCGGCTCACCTTTGTCTACCTATTTGTTCACACCTTCAAAAAAATATAACAGGTTAGTAAGGTAAGACTTTCCTTAGCTAAATCCATGTTGGCATTCTCCATTATAGTTATAGTTTATTTTACTTGATACACCGCCTATGGTAGCAGCTAGGCGGTTAAGGAAGTTACATTCACATAAAATATGCATTTAACTATGACTATCCACATGTTCAGGCTCAAACCACCTGGTCCTTACTCAGGGGCCAGAAATGCAGAAGAGCTAACCTGATGGTCCTCGCCTCGAGGCGGTTGATGAATCAGACCACTTCCCTGTGGTTCCAATAGCCCTGGGCAGTATGGACTTGGCAACAGTCTTGCCAGTCCAAGAGATTGGCATCCATCAGGAGAATCTAGGCAAAATTGTCCAGCGGCATACCCTTCCTCCAATGATAGGGCTACTGCCACCACCGCAGGCTGGACTTCACCATCAATGGGAGCGAGAGCCTGCGCTCGAACTCCTGAGAACTGGTGGACCACTCCGTCAACAAGGACCACTAGCGGTCACAAGTGAGCACGTGCCCATGGCACCATTTTTATGGTCATTGCCATCAGTCCGATGAGCTGAAGATAATCACAGACTCTGGGAGCCTGCTGACCACAGAACAATGCCAGGCAATCAAACAGTCTTTTGACTTTCTCTTCTGGCAGGAAACTCTGCCCACTCAAATGTCATAACATGCTCCCAGAAACTCCAGGGATTGGGAAGGCCACAGCTGACTCTTTTCCCAATTGAACACTCAACCGAGGCTTTCTAAGAACACCACTACTCGGGATACCACTCCAGACACTTCTGAAAGGGAACAGGCCTGTATGAGCCAGTTGTCTAGATAAGGATGGACACAGATCCCTTGGCACTGCAGTCGCCACCACTATGACTTTGGAGAAAATCTTTGGGGTGGTGGATAGCCTGAAAGGGAGAGCTGCGAACTGATTGTGAGAGCCAAGCATGGCAACACACAGATACTTTGCTGATCCGCCTGGATCAGGATAAGAAAATACGCCTTGGCCAGATCCAAAGAAGCTAAGAACTCCCCTCGGTGCACTACTTGAATCACTGAGGGAAAGGTTTCCATCCAGAAGTACAGGACACGCGAGTGCTCGTTGACTCTCTTGAGGTCTAGAATGGGCCAGAAAGAACTGTCCTTTTTGGGCACCATGAAATAGATGGAGTATCTACCCTTGCCCCGCTCATTTGGCAGGAAGGGGCATCACCATCTTTAGTCACAGCAACTTGTCCAAGGTTGTCCGCACAGTGGCACTTGTGATCGCAGACCCACAAGGGGAGATGACAAAGACATCCGGGATCAGCTCTTTGCATTCCAGGGCACAGCTGAACTGAAGGGCGTCTAGCACCCAGCAATCATTGTTACCTGGGTTCATTCCTGAAAGGAAAGAAAAGAAAAAGCCTGCCTTCAACTAGAGGAACCAGAGAATGGGCCCCAAAACCTTCAATGCACAGCCCGGGAGGGTCCACCTCTGGAAGGGACTGAGTCTCTGGACCCATGCACTCCACAAAAGGACTGAGAGTCCCAAGACCCCCGGGAATCTGGCCAATGTGCCCTTGGTGGATGGGCAGAGACTGATGAGAAGGGGCACTAGCCCACTTCATAGGCCCCTTAGAACTGTCTTCTGGAAGTCAGTTTTGTCTTGCTCAGGTCCTTCACCCTCGTCTCCAAATTGGCTCCAAACAGAAACTTCCCATGAAAAGCTAGTTGAGCCAACTGGACTGTGGAAGATTTGTCCGTTGTCCAGTGCCGTAACCAAACCTAATGCCATGACAATGTCATCGGGGCACCATCCCTGGCCGCCAAACATACCAGGTCTTACATGGTATCAGAAAGGAAGGTCATAGTCGACTCTAAAAGAGGAGTGGTATTATCTGGTGAAAGAGACTGAATCCACTGGAGAAGGGCTTGAGACGTCAGGCTTGTACATTTTATGTATTTATTTAACCGGTTTTATATACTGCTTTATCTTACAGTCAAAGCGGTTTACAAAGAACATTGCAACTGAAAATGATTTAAATAGAACCTTGAACCAAAAAGAATTTCAAACTATTAAACTATAGCATGATAAATAGATAATGAGAGACTGGGGGGGAGGATACAAGGACGAGAAGAGACATGCTGTATATGGTGGGGTAAGGGGGTGGTTATCCACCACTGTCTGTCTCAAAGTAATCCGTGAAAAGGCGTGCTTTTAGATTCTTTCATAGCTCCGAACTCTGTCTGAGGAATGCAGGCATTCCGGAAGGGAATTCCATATTTTGGGTGCGAAGCGGGAGAAGTCTCTATTGCATGTTTGCTGAGTGCTTTTAGTTTTTATTGCCGGGATAATAGTAGTTGGATCTTCATGATCTGGAATTTGGGACTTTGTTGATTAACTTTCATAATTCAGTTGGGAGTTGGTTCTGTAGGAGTTTGAAGACAGTAATGACTACTTTATATACTGTGATGGGGCCCGTGTGGTAGAGGCCTTTTAAACCCTGTTCTAGGCGATTGCCTAGGGTTGTTGAAGTTTACTCTGCTCTTGATATAAAAACAGAGTCTTGTGGTCAAGTGGTAAGGAAAATTAAGTATGGGTTTTATTCCCCTTCCCGAACAGACATTCTTCAAGGAACAAAATTACAAACACAGCAATGAAAAAATGGTAACAGAAAACTTCTTTCCTTTGTTATCTTCACAAAGCTCTTCTTTTCAAAAGGTCAACATACAGAAGTGTGGTCACTTTTACAACATATAGTACAATCCATTGGCATGGGGTCTGAAGGGTGGCTGTTATCCTCCCATAACATCCCTTCAGTTTCACTCCCAAAACCGTCTGAATCAGCCTCTTCAGATGTGCTAAAATCTGGCACAGCCTCCTGTGATAGTTCACTATCGCTTCCTGAAAAAGTTCCTTTAATCCCAGGATTATATCTGCCTGGCCTGAGGAATGCTTTCTGCTTGTTCTCCTCACGGAGTGAGAGTTCTGGATACCTTTCACTTATAACATTATATTCAGGGCCACGCCCTTTGCAACAATCATAGCTTTTAAACCTTTCTTCAAAAGTATAAGGCTCCCACCTTTTTATCTTGGTGCTAGCATTAGCTCTTGGGTTGTAGTGGACTCTCTCCCCAGCTTTCCGGTCAAGCTGTGAGTTAACAAACTCTGTATCAGCTTCCCAGCTGTTTCTTAGATTACAGCCACGTTTGAAGTTCCCTTCACCCGGTAAACTCCCTCTGGGCTGACCTGTGCTTACTGCCTGCACATACCGTCCTCCTGAGCTGCTGGCCCCTCCTGGCTTCTCTCCAGGTCTGCTTTCTGTAGCATATCTTCTCCCAGCACTGCTCCTTCCAACCCTTCTCTCACGAGCACTGTTTCTGCTTTCACTTCCTGGTTCCTGGATTGCAGCTTCCTTTCCCAGCACTCCTCTGCTGTTCCTGCTCCTGTCTCCGTCTCTCCTCCTCTCTCTCTGACTAAAACTCTCCCTTATATGGTTCCTTGCCCTGCACGTAACGTGAGAGTTAGAACACAGGTGCTCCTGATGAGCTTTTGGCTTTGTTTGCACTAACAGCCTTTTCTGCTCAGCTGTTTCTCTGTGCCTTGTGTCTTTTCCTACAGCTGAATCTGAGGTAAGCTCTTCACTTTCCTGAATTTCCATAGGCTCTATATTACCCACTGCATCACAATACGAGGGTTGCTCAGAAAGTAATGCCCCACATGTTTTTTCTCAGTCCAGAATGTAGAGGTGTGAAATTGAAAGGGTAGTAACTTGGTACTTCAAAGGACACATGTGTGTAATTTTACAGTCGTCTGACAAATAGCGAGGCAGTAGTGATCCTTCAGATGGTGTCTGTGAGTAACACATGGTACAAACAACGAGCTGTAATTGAATTCTTGGTGGAAGAGAAAGAAAGTCCTGCTTCAACCACCAGTCCAGATCGGTGCATCATGAGTCGGGAATTGTCCGTACAGCTTTCCGTCAGTAGAGGTAATGCAATGGCAATTATTGATTCTTTGGGATATTCAAAGGTGTGTGCAAGATGGGTTCCGCAAAGTCTCACAACCGAACACAAACGCCAAAGGAAAGACATCTGCTCCGATTTGCTGGAGCGTTTTGAAGCTGAGGGGGAGGCCTTTATCCCAAAGAGTCAATAATTGCCATTGCATTACCTCTACTGACGGAAAGCTGTACGGACAATTCCCGACTCATGATGCACCGATCCGCATGAATAATGTCATCAGTGTGCTGCAAGTTGTCTGGACTGGTGGCTGAGGCAGGATGCCCAGACCGCGGCCGATCTTCCAGTTCTGTTTTACCATTTCCTGAAGCCTTTACTCTCTTCACCCATTGTCCAACGGTGCTCCTATCTACCGCAGAACTTCCATACACAGCACACAACCGTTTGTGAATGTTTCTCACACTTTTTTCTTCTACACCAAGAATTCAATTACAGCTCGTTGTTTGTACTGTGTGTCACTCACAGACGCCATTTGAAGGATCACTACCGCCTCGCTATTTGTTAGACGACTGTAAAATTACACACATGTGTCCTTTGAAGTTCCAAGTTACCACCCTTTCAATTTCACACCTCTATCTTCATTCTGGACTGAGAAAAAACATGTGGGGCATTACTTTCTGAGCAACCCTCGTATGATTCTTTGTGAAATGGAGAGCCAGTGAAGGGATTTTAGTCCATTCATATCTGGATAATCTGGTAATTATCCTAGTTGCTGTGTTCTGGACCAGCTGGAGGGGATAAAGTGTTTGTTTGGGGAGACCATGGTACAATATATTGCAGTAGACCAGGTGTGGTATGGTGTGATTATGGCTTGGCATACTGATCTGTAGTCATTGGGGTCGAGAAGCAGGCGCGGGTTCTGTAAGGTACATAGTTTGTCAGTGTTTTTTTTAATGTGGGACAGCATGTTTAGGTTCTGATCTATCATGATGCCCAGGTATGTGACTTCAATTTTTATATCCAGTTCTACTTCATTAATTCTTAATTTGATTGGGGGGATGAATGTGATGTTTCATGTAATGTGGAGAGCTTCATTTGCAGAATAGCCGCCACCATGGCAAACTGGCTCCTCAACGGTGAATCCATCCTACGGTTCAGAAAATCCTACGAGGCCGATCCACCTTCCACAGGAATGGTAGTCCGTTTGGTAACTGCCATGACCTGTGCATCCACCTTGGGAATGCTAAACCACTCAATGCACTCCTCTTCCAGGAGAGCGGAGATCTTCTTACACACCCTTAACCCTTTAGGCAGGGATTCGGGAGAGTCTCACTCTGACCGAATCATATCCTTGATCACATCCGGGAACAGAAAGATAGTAGTGGAATTTTGCACTCCTTGAAGGAGCGGGCATACCTTTGGCTTCTGCTCCATGCCGGAAGCATCTGTCATGTTCAAGGCAGATCCTGGCAATCAATGCTGCCAGCTCTTTCTTCTGGAATAGGCAGATCACACCGGCCTCCTCACAGTCTTTTGAAGGCGAGAGTACTTCTACATCCACAACAGAGCGCAGTACCAAGCCATCTGAATCCAAGTCATAGTCAAAATCTTGGACAGCTCCCAGCTGTTCCCCATCTCCAGGGGGTGCCCCACACCAGGGATGATTAGCCAAAGGCAATCGAACAGGGCTTCCACTATCCGCCTGCTCCACACAAGGCTGTGCCCAGGGGTACTCAGGGTCTGAATTTCCAAGCCAGAAGGACCAGGCCTGCTGAAAAACAGAAATAATTCCAGGGAAGACAATTCGGAGTCCAGAAGCTCTCCTCTCGGAAATAATCCCCCACACCAGGGGGCACAGCCGCCGTAGACCCCCTAGAGGATGATGAGCAGTCATAAGCATGGTCGTCGGATCCTCTGGCTGGCAGGATACCCTTACCCATAGCACCATCTGTCACCACCTGTCCTGAGACAAGCAAGGCCAGACTAATTGCATCCCCTGGCTGAAAGAGAGTGGGGGGAGCAGGCCCTCCACGGGCAACTCAGAAATTGCCATTCCAGAAGAGCAGAATCCAGAGATGAGGCATCTCATTTGCCACAGGCCAAACAATGTTTCCTGGAAAAAGACAGAGAGTTAAGGTAAGTATCACAACAATGCATGCTAAAGCATGCATTAACTGCGCTTTTACTGCATTACAGGCACTAGGGTAGGAACCCGCATTGGAGCCACTTGAACAGAATGCACACACAGACCGCGCGACTGCCAGGCGCACATTAGGAGAAATCACTTCTAATTCATGCAGAGAATGGAGGGAAACTCGCACCCTGTGCCAACGGTGGTCAGCAGTTTACCCTGAATTGTGCCCCACACAGACGGAATTGGGAGCCCCCAACAAGGACAATGACGAGGCCAAGCCTTGGTACTCACTCCCTGAGAGCCGCAGGCAGAGGATTCATGCCGAGCTCAGCTCTACTCCCATGATACTGTTTCACTGGTTTTTGCAGCACTGCGTTTAAGGTGGATGGCCGGAAGATCTCTCTGACAGATTTCTGCAATCTTCCAGTGAGAGCCGGGGGAACAGAGGAGGAGAGAGGGGTCATCGAGGTTGTGTGAGACTCCTGCACTCTTCCAGATCCTTCTAAATCCTTCCAATTTTGTGGCTGCTCAACAGGCTCTTAACATAAGAGCATGAAGTTGAACCCATTTTCCCTCCTCCTATGGCTATCAAAAAGGCTGTCTAGTGGAGCCTTCCATGTCACACTCAGGTGAGAGAGTCATCCTCAAGGTGATCGTTCACGAGCATTTAAAATCAATCTTTTCCTCTCAGTCCTCAGATTTTCTACAGAAAGGAGAAAATCCATCTGCTGGACACAAAGAAATACTAGGGACCTCTGGTGACTGAGGCGAATAGAGGCATAGGAGTGATGTCATTGAAACTTGGACTTTTCATTGCTTCTTTGTCTCCACCAATCTGTTGGTAGGGGAACACAACCCACTTGTCTGGACTGCTCTAGTAGGACAATATGGAATAACCTTTTTAGCAGAAAAAGGTTTTGTAGTGCCGGTGTCCAGGAGCAGAGATCCTGAAATCTACATCACTGATTAAATTCCACATTTCCTTGTAGCGGCATCTGGCGAGGAGTAAATGGAACAGGAGCTCTGCAAACAGACTGCTAATAACACCAGGGCATTAGAGTTTAAGTATGTTAACATGGTGCAAAGCATGCCAAAGAGATTTGTGACTAAAAAAGTGATTCCTTCATCTAGGTGCACCTGTCTGGGTCTGTGAGAGTGGTATCCTTTGGTACAGGACCAATCTGTACAGCTCTGTACTCTGAATATGGTACTGTTGCAATACTAGACACCTCTGGAAGCCCTCAGTGCTGTAAATAACTGACTGAATCCTCTTATGAGTCCAAAGGAAGAGCCTCACCAATGGTATCTTCACAACCACAAATTTTATTAAGGGACCCGACTTGGCCAAGTTTTGGCATAAAAGCCTGAGTCAAGGGTCTAAAGCATAAAAACAGATAAAACATTAAAATACAATAAGAACAGACAAAACTGAAACATCCCTAACAAAAAAGTAATAATCAGTAAAGCATGATATATCCAAAAAATAAATACCCCCCCCCCACAATTAAAAGAATAACAAATATGTCAATTATTAAACAATGAAAGTAACAACAGTGATAAAGAGAAAAGATAATAAAGGAAGGTTACCAGTCAAAATGTTAGTCAGTTTCAACTTGATAAAAGTACAAACAATGTCGTAAAAAAAACAATGACCTAAAAAATAACAGCCAATGTTACTCAAGGAATTAATACAAAATAAATAGAAGACAAAACATATACATTGTAGTAAAAAGCAATACAATAAGAAAATATAATAAAATGACTTATGCAGTAAAATGGAAAAAATGTCACAATAAAAAACATAATTAAAAAGGTCAATGAGAAAATAAGAACATAAGACAGGAACATGATAATGAAGCAGATGCCCTACCAGAATAGAGACTGGTCAAAAGTATAGTAGTGCCTACAATGGGAGGTAAAGATAACCTCAAAAAATGAGAAAGCTGGAGATAATGCATTTGCTAAAGACAACTAAGAAAGCATAAAAATGTAAAACATAGATATCCTGAGGTGGTCAAAAAACATATGAAAAGTATACAGTACAATATAAATGAAAATTTCCACAAAGCCACAAATCACAATAACATCAGATATACTATAACGCAGCTAAAGTCTTACAAAGGCAAAATTGATAATTCAATAACTTATTATTGGTCAGAAACCACTGTTTTCAATTATAAAAGTGTGCAAATTTTTAATGACTTTAATATCTCATATATAATTTTAATATTTTAACATTCCTTAAATTACAAAATATCTCCCAATATTTCAAATACATTAAAATAATAAATATAATAGCTACTACCACATTTTCTTCACATTCTCACTCATTGATTCAAAAAACCCCTGTCTGGATGACATAAAACAAGTGGATATCATTTAAATTTGGCTGGGGTGACGCTTAGGGGCTTGTTTACAAAGCTGCGGTAGCGGTTTCCGATCGTTATCGGAGCCGCGGCCCCATTGAAATCCATATGGCTGCGGCTCCGTTAACGATCGGAAACTGCTACCGCGGCTTTTTAAACAAGCCCCTAAGTGTCACCCCAGCCAAATTTAAATGATATCCACTTGTTTTATGTCATCCAGACAGGTTGTTTTTGAATGAATGAGTGAGAATGTGAAGAAAATGTGGTAGCAGCTATTATATTTATGTATTTTAATGTATTTGAAATAAACAAGCCCCTTAGCATCCCTAAATCTTTTTAACCAACTGCAAATTTAGCAATTTAGTCCAATAAATAAATCCCATTCACAGTTTGTTCGCTTTGATGCATTAAGTGAATAAACACAATGGTGGTCATTTTAGAAACCCTATTTGTGAGTTGGATGTCTGAAAACGAGCACATAAACATGCAAATTACAGAGACGTCTCCGGAGACTATTTTAGAAGCTGGTTATGGAGATGTCCCAGCGCGAGAACATCTACACTGCATTGGGGCATGGCGGAGGCTTGTCCACGGGTGTTCTGTAGAGAGATACATCTACACACAATTTTAGAAATGGTGAGCACGTCTCTACCCAACAGTGGTGAAGTCCATGGCTATACCTGCTTCAGGGCATGAACAGACATAGGAAAAACTCTCGCTTGCCACCATAACACAAGAGGGAGTAGAGCACAAGGTCCTCTCTTATCTTCATTACTTTTCATGACTATAAAGAAAGCTGAAGGGAAAGACGACATTCGTTCTATGGTCAGCAGGCCAATGCACGTCTCCGATTGCAAAACAGCAGGTGCAGATGTGCCCGTCCTGAAATATCGTTGTGGGGATGTTTCCACAGGTTTTCATTTCGGGCATGGAAACGTTTCTGAAATTGCCCTTGAACTTGCACACTGCCGGCATTTTTTCAGGCATTTTGGCCTGGATATCCCAGACTGCACCTAGACGTCATTTCTAAATTCCGCTTCGCTCAAGGCAATTACGCATAATCTAAGAGATGCGTATTAGAATAATGTGGATGAAGGGCATTAGGTCAGAGGCGTCAAACTGCCAACCTGGCATGCATTGCCTCTGTGGTATGCAAATATATCTCATGCATATTTATTAGGGAAATCCCGACAACCTGACTAGTTTGCAACCCTCCAGGACGGCAGTTTGACACCCCTGCCCTGGGCATTTACAGATCATTCTTGTAAGAGTGAGGAGTGGAGGAGTAGCCTAGTGGTTAGAACACTGGCTTGGTAACCAAGCAACCAGGGTTCAGTTCCCACTAGCACTCCTTGTGACCTTGGGCAAGTTACTTAACGTTCTGTTGCCTCAGAAGAAAGGCCTGGCAATCTACTTCCAGTCACACTGCCAAGAAAACCCAGGAGCTTCTGGGTCACCAGGAGTCAGCATTGACTCAAAGGCACACATTGCATTTTTGCTTGTAAAAGTGAGCATTGGATTGCCTTACCCATCTTTCACTGCCTCAGTTTGTCTGCTTTCCTCTGGTGAAATTTCTTTTCCCAGCTTGCGCAAATCCATCTTTGTTTCTAAAGTCATTTCTACTAAGCCACTGTAGGAAATGTCCATATCCAGCCACAAACCTGTAAAGATAGAGAGAAGACTGCCAGAAATCAGGGACTGTGACTTGCTGTAGGGCATCTGCTACTGGTTACAGGAGTGAAAGTTTGTACCATCTCCTCAGCTGAGTCAGCACCGTTCCCTGCAGAGAGCGTGGACAACAGCCTGCAAGGGGGCTCATTTCTCATAGAGAGCAGAGCCTCTCTGCTACAGACATCTTGCTTACACAGCAGCAGGACCCGCAGCTAACGGCTTTAGGGGTACAGTAAAGAATCAGAGCCAGTCTAAAGAGGATCACTTCCAGGCAATGTGGCCCAGCTAGAAAGAGCAGCAAATGGCTCTGAGTGCATGCTGGGATGTATGGTTTCTGTAAGAAATAGGATACCACATTTCTAGCTTGCTACGGTCCTAGCTGGGTACAGTACAAGCTCCTCACATGAGATGCAAATGATGTTAGTGATATTGCGGCAGGGCTGTCGGGTAAGGTTTACCTTTTTGGGGATGCTACCAAAATCTGTAATAGAGAAGACACCCAGGAAGGAGTAGATAACATGAGGAGGGATCTAGCTAAGCTTGAAGAATGGTCTAGAATTTGACAGCTCAGATTTAATGCTAAAAGATGCAGGGTCATGCATTTGGGTTGCAATAATCCAAGGGATTATCCAAGGGATAGTGTAGGGGGTGAAGTACTTCTGTCCACTAAAGAAGAGTGGGAACTGGAGTGATTGTGTCTGACGATCTTAAAGTAGTTAAACAGGTAGAAAAGGTGATGGCGAAAGACATCAAAAGAATATAAACAGGTTGGAATCGGTGCAGAGGGTGGCTGCTAAAATGGTTAGTGGTCTTCATTATAAAGCATATGAGGACAGACTTATGGATCTTAATATGTACACCTTAGAGAAAGGCGGGATAGAGGTGATATGATTGAGATGTTTAAATACCTCCGTGGCATAAATGTTCAGGGAGAGAGCCTCTTTCAATTGAAAGCAAGTTCTGCTACGAGGGGACATGGGATGAGGGTGAAGGGAAATAGATTCAGGAGTAATTTGCAGACATATTTCTTGATGGAAAAAGTGGTAGATCCGTGGAATAGTCTCCCAGTGGAGGTGGTAGAGATGAGGACAGTATCTGAATTCAAAAAAGCATGGGACCAACACAGAGGATCTCTGAAGGTAAAAATGTGACTATTGTAGTTGATACGGAAGGACAGACTAGATGGGCCACGTGGTCTTTCCTGCCGTCATGTTTCTATGTTTCTATGAGCCAGCACGTCTTTCACTCCAGAGCCCACTGGAATTAATATGCAAAGAAACCTGTTAACCACCGAAACAGCCTCTATTACTTGCCACTGTCACTGGCTCCCAAGCAAGTCATTAATTTCTTTTCAAGTTCTGAGAAGCAAATGTGAGGATGTAAGAAAGGCGAGTGTTAAATTAGAGCCTCCGTCTCTGCATTTTCCCATCCCAGTGCTCCCAGATGGCATCAGTCTACACCCACCTCCCACGCATGCTTACAAATTCCTCTTCTCTGTGATTAGGGCTTACTTTCGGCTGCTGTGCACCTGTCTGACCTTCAACCTCAGGGACTTAATCACAAAGGCTATGGGCTGAACAGATCGTGGAGCACTGAACCTCAGCATAATATAGTGTCTCTCTGCCTCCCACATGATCATCTGTCATTACTCTCTGACTCCCACTGACAAAAGCATATTAAAAGCAGATTCCAGCACCTTACATGGCATCTGCCGCACCAGTACTTGGTTTCCAGTGTCAAATAACTTATTTAGCTCCTTAATTCCGAAGCATCATTCCACCACGTGGTACCTGTAGCAGATACAGGCCAATACTCTGAATATCTGTGTTTGCTCTAACCTTCGATCTCACTCCAACTGGACGATTAACTGCTTAAATGCCCTGCGGTATCTGAAATCAAGACTCCTGATCTGAGCCCCTCTTTGTACTGACCGAAGCTGCATGGGGGATCATTAGAAACTGAGTAGTCTGATTCTGTTGTCAGGTTAATGAGGAGAAATGTCTCACCTCTTTCAGTAACTGTTGGGTAAGAGGCGCTGAGGATAAGGGGCAGGGACGCCCCCAGGTCCACTCCTGTAAGTGTGAGTTCTTTCATGAAATATGGCAGCTGTACAGGGAGAAAACAAGAAGCCCGTTAAATCATTCCAGTTCCAAGAAAACAAATTTCATCACATGGTGACATAGGGGTCAATATTCAGCCATGGGGTGAGGCTGTACATGGCTGGGGTGGAGGGGGGCACGCGCAGAGTGTATTTCTAGCTTGGCACGGTCCTGGCTGGGTACATGCATGTAATAATTAAAGGGCACCGCAGTGACACACTGTCCCTTCCTTGCCTCGCTTTCTGGGTATTAGGATTTTTTGTTTATTTATCTGTATCTTTATATTCCGCCAGTTCTCTAAAGGTTCAAAGCAGTGTTACAAAAAACATAAATCAATTAGCCACATAATAGACAGCAAAAACGTAGAAGGAAATTCGTAACTGCCTAAATCAGACTCTGCTAGAAAACATCAGAGCAGGGAAATGCCTCCAGGACCTGAATATAACTCACCTTGAACTACTGGAAATACGTCGGCTAAATACTACTAAATAAACAAACAGAACAATGTAGATCAAAAACCTGCATCTTTGAGGAAAGACTGGATACATGGAAGGTAAAAGAATGATTCGAAGGAAAAGTTAAGTTAATCCGAAGGCTTCTTCTTTTTAACTCTCTTCCTGCCCTCTCCTCACTGCCCCCCAGCACACTCCCTGGCATATGCTTTTTGGCCTTGCCTATAGGCGCCAGTTCTTAAATTCGGCCTTGGCAGATAGGCGAGGATGGGTGAAGCTGATTCTCAGACCGTCCTGAGTGTCAGCCTAAGAGTCGCACTCTCTCACTTCTATCTGATCACACTCCTTACAGACTGTGGATACACGAGGTCCCTGCAATCATCTAGCACCACCAGAGTCCTCCTTAGACATACTCAATGCAGAGCACCTTTAGGTATAGCAAGCAGCAGCCTATCTTATTTAGAATTTTAGTGACCTGTTAGAAACCAGCTTTGAAAGCCCACGACTAGTCTTTTTGTGATCTCAGTTTGACCCCTCTGGGTGGAAAACTGTCAAAGGAAACAGAAGCGGCTTTGGGCCTGGATCTGAACCCTGGGGAGCTACTCTGTCTCCTGACACATTCTCGGCTACAGCAGAGATAGGGAAGAGGGGCAGCTCCCTCCCAGCTATGATTTAAGGCTGTCCAGACGCCTTTCAATATTAATTCAGACACTATAGAGCTGGGAATGACAGACAGAGATGCTTCAGCCGACTTCCATTCTGGGCTGTCTGTACAACTGGACTTCTCCATCTTTGAGGTTGTGCTTGAACCCAAGGCAGATACTAGTGACAAACAAAACGGTATCTTTTGGTGCACAAAAATCAGCTTCAGTGGCGAGTATCAGATCAGTCACCGCAAGATGAAGGCAGGGACCACAGGGACAGGATTCGCGAATCCTTACAGGGAGGACAGAGCAGGTCTTGTTACACAAGCATTTTGTCCTAGTCATATAATACAGTGGTTACAATAAGTACTTAAAGGAGGAATAAACCAGGACCACTGCAAGGCGGGGGAGGGGGGAGAGGGCAAAAAGTGTCATCACTCTTTTGAGCTGGTCTGGAAGTCTATAGCCAGTAAGCCTGAAAGAGAAGCTGCAGCATGAAAAACAAGCCTCTTGGGCTGGTCTCTAATCTGCAAAATTTGGAAGCCTGTAAAAAGTAATTTAGAAGAGTAAATCTCCATAGGACAGTCACACATGTTTCCTGAGTCATCCCCAATCTATTTTAAGAGCATGAGAAAGTGTTTCATGGGCAAAATGTGGGATTCAGAAATGTTACTGAACTGAATGAAATGTAATGTGCAGATAACATAATCTAACCTCACATCAAATTCTCCGCTATCGTGTTTTCAAAGATGTGGTCAGACCACAGGAACGATACTGCGCTGCTGTTATGGTCCATGGGAAAGAACTTACCTTGATTTTGCTTAACTTCTTCTGAATTTTGATTGACACCTTGTCTGCCCAATACTTTTTATGGAAAAAATCCCAGAAAATTCGACCAATGAGTGCATTAATCCAAGTCGTGTGAGGTTCACTGAGGATACGTGACTCCTCTAGGGACTAAAAACAAAAGAGAGACGTTACTAGCCAGGCCACTGCTCACTGCTACCCATGGCTGGCCATGTTGGGTCATAAAGGAGGAGGAAGATAGAAGATACCACAGTTTGGACTGACATATTATCCATTCCAACAGTTTTCCCATCCTTTACCGAGTCTGGTCTGTACATTTAATTTTGCAGGCAGCAGGACAGAGGCTGAGTTCACACACACCGTAAAAGCCGTTGGGCTCCGGTTCTAAGGAGGTGGTGTCTTTCTACACATCAATAACTTCCAGCGGATGGTGTATGGAATAAAACGTTCTGGTGTGTTACACCAGCGCATATTGTGAAGGTAAAATGCTTTTAGTTAATGCGACTCAGTGTATTTTATTTCCCAGAGATTTCCTAACTGTCTGAGTTTACTATGTGGTCCTGAGCTGTAGCGGTTTAAGATAAAATATTAGAGAATGATTTGCTAGCTGGTTTCCTGACTGGGACGGTGCCAGGAGGCAAGTTAATGATGTCACTTAGGTTCTTTCCTGCCACCCAGTAGCAAGCTACAAGCAGCAACCCACAGCCTGGTCTTGGGGTCATGGAACAAGAGAGGAGTCATTTGTCATCTGACCAAACCCCCAAGGTTGCTGGGTCCTGGGTTCTGACATAGTCCCTAGACAAGGGAAAAAGTTGAGGGGTTGTGGTCTTTTGCCTCCTTTATGCTTAAGAAAAGTCAAGGGGGTATTTGGACTCCTATGATGGTGGCTCGAATCTACTGGGGGACATTGCGTGTGCTTTTTTTCATCCATGGCTAGTAGAGTCTGAAGGGAACAGGTCCCTGAATGAAATTTGGAGTGAACAGTTTCACTTCTGAAAGCCTGCTGTGGTAGGTTTAGGGCTCAAGGGTTGCAGTGGCTGGACTAGTGAGTCAGGGTCTTGTTGTGGCAGGGATGAAGAAATTGGGGGAGAGCCTGTGAAGGCTAATTGTATTGCCCCAGGAGACTCTGGGAGCCTAAGGCAAGAGAGAGGGGAGTTGGAAGTTAATCTCATCACACATCTCCATGATGGATAGAGCTACAGTGAGGAGATGCAGGTCAGATGAGCTGAAGAGGTCCGCAGATTCAAGAAAAGAAGTTCCAAATCTTTCTAAATAATTTGTCTTTTTATTTTTGTCTGTGAAATTAATGACTGTTTTATTTTGCTTTTTACCACCCAGTAAAGTCCAATTTTTTAAAATATACAGCCAAAATGTAGAATGGACCCGTTCTCTGGGCGAGTCAGCCGTGCTTGGGTGACAGAGAAATTCTCCATTTATATAGGGCCTTGACGCTTGTCTTTTCTCTGCCTCTTGGGACCTAGAAGGCGAGGACTGTGGTCTCCGCTTACATTGTGGCCTGTGGATACCATCAGGGGACTGCTACATTAGAGCTGATTTTGGCCTGGGAGGATGGATCTTGCTGTCTGCCCTCAGCAGTGTCCGGTTAATGACACGCCGCTAGATCTTCCGCAGCGCTATGCTGCGGTGTCTGGGTCATTCCGTGCTTGATTCTGATTTTGTCTGTCTAATTGCTCTTTTGTGATTTCTGGAGATGGTTCTCTCACATCCACTCTCCCCTCCTCTAATGATGTACCCAAAATGGTGTACACATTAGAGAAGATCTGTATAAAGGAGGGGGGGGGGGGGCCGCTATCTCACAGCTGAGTAACTCTCATATCACGACCTGGAAATGATACAGGTTTTCAAAGCCCTCTATGACTAATAGAGCTCTTTACAACATATCATGTGTGACTGAAAAGCATTATGGGAGAATTTGCATATGCAAAATTGGGCTGCTTTGCTAATTGTGCTAAAATGGTATATCGAAATGCTTGCCTGGTTGAAAATGGCCTAGGAAGGACTCAGTTGCTCATTCGCCTCCCTTACTTTTTGGGAAGGTGGAGGGTGGGGGTGAGACTGCTTGCTGAGCTGCAGCAAGGTCTTAGGAGAAGGCCGCCTACCTTAGACTGCACCAGTCTGGACATGTAACTGTTATAATCCAGCAGAACTTTCTGTCTGACATTCACATCTGCATCTTTCAACTTGAAGAGTGAAGAAATGTCCTTGGTGCTCCCCCGGCTGCCGCCACTGCTGTGTCTCACTTTCCTCGAGGGGCTGTGGAGCTGCTTTAGGTGAAGACCTGGGAAGTGAAATGAATATTAGAGTGTTGTGATGAAGCCAGAGAAGACAGAATGAGCTGCATTTGGTTCCACCAAGTTTCGATGCTGTCGCCTGAACAACCTTTCTAACAAGGTCATGAATACTAATATAAAGAAGTGAGGAACATCCAATTAAACGCACGCTAAGAGCAGTGATGGGATTTTAGATGAGATAGGCCGCTGCATGACAGGTAACTGGACAAACTGGGCACTTGGCCTTCTCATTGCTTGCAGTCATGTAGAGGAAGCGCCTAGTTAATGTTTTAAGGTGCTTTTGTTAAGCCTACTTTATAATGACAAGTAGGCACCTACTAATCTTTTCAAAATACCAGTGGGAGTGGCCTAACATATGGACATTACAGTGGCTCTAGGGCAGCTGTAAGTATGCAAGTCTATATTCTTCAAATACTCATGTAAATTACAGAATTGTATACACTATGGGGTAGATTCTATCCAGCGTTTAGCGGAGATGTACATCTGGGTTGGACATACTCGTACACCCCCCGCTAAATAGCAGAGGTCGTTTCCCTATCCTGAGCTCCCCACACGTACAGCAGAGATGTGCAAGGAGCTCAGGATGGGGGCAGGCTGGAGCGAGGAAGGGCCAGAGGTGTGACCCCTACACCGGACATACGGGACCTATTCTGATGATGGCCCTGTACGTCTGGGCTCGAGGATTTAGACGGGGGACTTATTCCACCTTGAAGGTGGAATAAGGCCCCTCCCTCCCACGACAGCAGGCAGCGGATCTGGACCCCCCTGATGAGGTGAGCATGGCAGGGGGCTCCCCGCAGCCCAAACCCACCCTTGGAAGGCTTGATTGGGGGTCAGGCAGCGGGGAACACAGGATTTCACAATGGGTGGACGACTGGGGCTCCTGCATGGCATCCTGGTGCCATGGCAACGGGATGCCATGGCACCATGGCTCCTTGTAGGAGCCTGGCTGGGCTATCTGGGAAAAAACATGGATGTCTGGCGGGCCGGAATTGAGGCACATCCAGGCCCTATGCCCCAGCAGAATCGGGTGCATATCCGGAGGTCATTCCAAAACACAAATAGACCAACTGGACATGCGGGATAAACGTTTTTCTCACAAAAGTGTCTAGACCCATATTCCTAAACCATGCGGCCCTGCACGTACATGGCGCAAAAATGAGGATCTGAAAACAAGGGCAGGAGGGGGCGGAATGGGGGCGTGGCAAGCCATGGAGACATGGAAAGTGTATTAAGGAAAGGCCCGTGTATGTCCTGAGTGTTTCCCGCAGACATCGACATTATACCAGCGGCAACATGGAATAAGGCCCGGACTTAGAAAAATATCTGCTCTGAGCTTCAGCGCATCCCATTGAGATGAATGGCTGTGATACGTCTGTATTGAACTGGTGTGTCTGCTGTCTGGGCGGGCACAAGATGTAGTTGTAAAGGATAGAATGCACAGGCGAAGGATGTTTGTAAGGTTAAGGAACAATGAAAAACACCCCTACAGAAATATAAAGCACCGCAATGGTCTTTATTCTGGCTATGCTGACATTTGTTGTTTGTGCTAAAGGGGCCATTCTCGACTTTCCTAACAATTTCAGTGTTCGGAAAGATGGGAATGTAGATGTAGGGATGGTATGTGAGGTAGTATGGAGCAGAATTGTGCTTGGCTGAGAAATGCAGAGCAGATGTGTTGTCCTGGGACATCATGCCATTACGTCTTCACAGCAGTTGTTTATAGGTGCAGGGCATGATTTGTGCAGATGTATGTTATTTGTGACTGCAAGCAAGAGGTATGTGTGTGTGGTAGGAGGGTGCAGGAGAGGCTCTGGTGTGCTGGGGGGACATGTATGCCTGGCCAGTACCTGGACCGCGGGGCTGACTGCAGCACCAGCAGGAGCCAATGTGAATGGGCAGTATATTCTGGAAAGTTGCTCTGCAGCAACCTAGCAGGGCATGTCGCTGTCAGTGGTGAGGGACCCTCAGAGTGGGGACATGCTGCACTATGAACAGCACTAATACATATCTCACTGCACCATGTTATTTGTGCTGCAATTACTAAGATGTTCTACAACTGCCATGTGTGTTTGCTGCAGGGTCTGTCTGGACAAACATCTCACTTTCCAGTTGCTTATACAATAGCTTTGGTGACGTACATAACCTTGTGTTATAGGCATGCAACAGACTAGTATATAGAGTATGGTTGCTATGACCATATCTGTTTTATCCGTATTACTGTGTTGTTTGCATGAGCACACCGCTGTCAGTGGGAGCATCAGCTTAGGAGATGTACATTTTGCCAGCGGGGGCGTGGCCACATGGAGAGGAAGCATCTGAGACGTCTAACTTGTTAGAATTCAGTGGTCACGGGGACGTGGGTTGCGCCGGGGACATATATCTCCCTGATTCTGGAACCGCAGGTGTGTTTGTACCCACAGTTTTGGAATCAGGTCTATTACATGCCTGTTTTCAGGTTAGACATTTCTGCCGGCTGGACGTGGCTGTTATAGAATCACGCTTTATGCGTGTATTTGCATGCTCTGCCCACATTCCACCCACATTCCACCCATGTGCACACCCACTGTCAAAGCACGCACCTTGATACCAAGTGTGCACGTTTATGCCGCTCGGCAGGGCCATACTCAGGGGCCACACAGGGCAGAAGCAAAGAAAGGACGCTGTTATCATCATTGGGCTTTTAGGAAGCCCAATAAAAGTGAGTCTGTGCATATAACCAGGGAGGCAGGGGGGGCTCCAAGTTCACCAATCGCACAGGGCGCATTTTGAGCTTGGTATGGTCCTGTTGCTCGGTATTTTATAAGTCGTTGATGTGTGTATATAGCCACGTAGTGCAGAGATGTCTTTATATAATTACTCCCTTCAGGCACAATTTTATAAGTGGGCAAAAGGGTGCAAACATTGATGTGGAAATTTACACCTGTTCTGTATGCGTTTGATACATGTGCCGTTGTATTTTATAAAATATGTGTCTACGTCGAAACTCTGCCTCTGCTTCACCCAAACTCCGCCCCCAGAAGACCTAAATGTTGATTACGTAGAAGCAGACCCATCTATTCCATGCATGTAATGTTTACATGTCTATGCAGCCATGTAGTTGTATTAAGACTCTTTTCTGCATGTAAAACAGCTTTTATACAGGGAAAACACTTTTTTATACCCCCTTTATTTCCTGCTTTTTGGGATAACTGGATAAAGTAGTGTAGCTGCCTGGCGAGTTCATTTCAATGCATGGAATAAAAGTTAATAAGCAAAAAACTCTAAGATGAGACCTTTTCATGGGCTTCATGAGAAATGTAGTAAGATAACCTAATGTACGGTTTCATGTTACGGAGGTCACTTTAGAAGTCTTATGTAACATCTACATATGAAAAGAGCAGCAGTCCGCCTCACATATACCATCTACATATGTAAAGAGCAGCCACCCACCTCACATATACCCTCTACATATGAAAAGAGCAGCTGCCCACCTGACATATACCGTCTATATCTGTAAAGAGCAGCTGCCTGCATCGCATATACAGTACCATCTACATACGGAAAGCCTGCATCACATATAACATCTACATATGGAAAGAGTGGCCGCCTGCCTCACACATACCATCATCACACACAATGTCAAGATGGGGCCATGATGACAGTATGTTTATCACCGCTTCAGCTGCTCAGTCAGGATGGAAGATATGGGGCAGTTCTGAAAGGGCACTGAGCTTGAATTATTCATCCTGGCAGTTAGTGAACGTGTCCTAAAGGTGTCACATACCATGCAACACTACAGACAAAAAACAGGCCTGTGCTTACCTGGTTTCATCTCACCCCTGCCAGCACTCTCGCTGTCCACACGGTCTCCTCTGGAAGCTGCCAGGAGGTGCTGGTACCATTCCTCCTTCTCTCGACCCGTTCTTCCAAAGAGATATCGCGCCACCGCTTGCTGCCCCCCTGCAGCTGCTGATGGGAGCTGTGTGTACGATGTGCCACAGGGTGCTACCATATCGGTTCCTCCTTCACACTCGCCAGCAGGGGCACGAGGAAACCTGCAGCTCGCATTGGCTTGATCAGCAAACAGGATACAGATGGGATATTTCTTGTTCCACAACCTTTTTCTAGCGAGACTCAGAGGAAAGAGAAAGACCTACAGTGCACAAGAACACAAGAACACAAGATATGCCATACTGGGTCAGACCAAGGTCCATCAAGCCCAGTATTCTGTTTCCAACAGTGGCCAATCTAGGTCATACGTACCTAGCAGTTTCCCCAAGAGACACAAGTTCCACAATGCTTGTACTGGGTCAAGCAATGATATCTTCGGTCACTTCTTAATAATGGTATATGGACCTTTCCTCCAGGAACTTGTCCAAACCTTTTTTAAACCCAGCTACACTAACAGCCTTTACTACATCCTCCTGTAACAAATTCCAGAGTTTGATTACACGTTGAGTGGAAAAATATTTTCTTTTATTAGTCTTAAATAGTTTACCCTGTAGCTTCATTGCATGTCCCCTAGTCTTTCTATATTCTGCAGCACAAAGGACCAGAACGTCTTAGACACTGCTTAAAAAGACCATGTGCCTTATTTGGAAGCTTGACCCTTATTGATAGTACCATAAAACTACCACTAGGGGTCAGAGGCACCATTTTGAAGCAAGGCGTTCAAGAGAGTGGGAGTGATTGGAGAATACCCCTGCTTCCCACAAGACCACCATGGAGAGTTCCTGATAAGAGCCAGAAGAGTCTGGGGTTGGGGGGAGGGTAGTCATAATATCAGAGGGAGGTCGGAGTTCTGGAAGGAGGGTGAGGGGGGTCTTCTGATGACAGGAGAGTGCAGGGAGGTGTAAAAGCTGCCACTGAAGAAAATTTTGGTATACGCGTGTATTGCTCCAGTAAAATGGGGAGTGTGCGTGTATATTTTGGACCTGCCCACACCGCAGCCTGTCCACACCCAAACCACATCTCTGTAAAGTGAATCTCGACAGGTAAATAGCGACTTTTTAAAACTGCTTTTTGACATATGTTGCTGATTCACACATGTACCTGCCGCTGTTTACACATGGAGATGCTTCTACAATAGGGGCCATCATATATCTGGATTTTCAGAAAGCCTTGGACAAGATCATTCATGTGACTCTCCAGGAACTTACAGTAAAACCTCATTAAGAACTAGAAGGCAGTGTATTGTTATAGACTGGGAACTGGTTAAAAGGTGGGAAACAGAAAGTAGGGTAAATGGTCAAGTTTTCAGTGGAGAAAGGTGAATAGTGAAGTATCCCAGGGATCTGTACTTCAACTGGTTATCATGGACAATATGTTGAAATCCTAAGCTGTGTGAGCAGGGCTGGCTAAAATCCAGGGCCGGCCTCAGGCACATGTGGGAATATTGCCTGCACATGGCCCTGCACCTCAGGGGGCCCCGCGCTGGCCTGTTTGGCTTGAGGGGGGAGCCAGTGAGGACCAAAGTGTGGCTCCTTGAGTCATTTCTGCACAGCTGCAAGAGTAAAGACCTGCCAGAGCCATTTCTTTTTTCTCCCTCCGCTCTGTTGTTTGCTGCCAGCCTGGGTCACTACATAGAGTTTAAACAGGGCCATTTCCTGAGGACTGATACTGGGGAGTGGGCGGGAGGGGCTAGGACTGGAAATAGGCTGACACTGGGGGATGGGGAGACTGGAAGGGAGCTGATGCTGGGAGGGACTGGGACTGGAGGAGGACTGATACTGGCGGGGGGCTAGGACTGGAAATGGGCTGAAGCTAGGAGGGACTGGGACTGGAGGAGGACTGATACTAGGGGGCTAGGACTGGAATTGGGCTGATGCTGGGGGATGGGGAGAATGAGACTGGAAGGGAGCAGATGCTGGGAAGACTGGAACTGGAAAGGGATGGGGCTGGGGCTGAGGGAAGAAAACAAGAAACTGGGGGAGTGAGGATTGAGAGGGGAACAGATATTTTGTGTGAAAGGGAAGAAAAAAGGTCATACGGAAGGAAGAGTTGAAAGAGAGGGGCATAAGAGTGAATGCTGGGGTAAGAAGGAAGTAACAGTGTAGGGGAAGGGATCTAGGAGGCTCAGAGGGGAGTAAGAGGCTGGCGAAGGAGTGAGATGAGACATGGGGGGGGGGCTCGGCTGGAGGTTAGAAGAGGAGATGGAAAGATGCTGGGTGAAAAGTCAAAAGGGGATTGAGGACGGAGGGCTGAAACTGAGTGGATGAATGAGTAAAGAAAGAAATGGAGAAAAGAACAAAAAGCGAAAGATCAGTATGTTAGAGGTGGATGTAGACAGAAAATGGAAAAAAATAGAAGAGAAGAACGGAGATGGGCAGCAGACAACGGAGAGTTAGCAGAAGACAGGAAGAAGGCAGAGGAGACAGACTGGGGCAATTGTGACTGAAAAACTAAAATGCCCAAACAAAAGGTAGAAAAAAAAAGTATTTTATTTGAATTTATTAACCGGAATATGTCGGCTCTTGGAAATGTGCTCTGATATCTTTGCATTTTGTTCAGTATAAGAGGAAATTAATTTCATATTTTTATTATTCTAGTGTTGTGGTGCATTCAAAGTTTGGCTTTCGGAGTTCCCAGTTCAATTATTGTCTTCATATTTTTCAGTTGTGATCCCTTGTTTTGTAGTTTTTGACAGCCTGTCTGTTTTGCGGTATGACAGAACTGTGCTATTCTGTTTGTCTAGTTTCTGTGTCGTAGACCCACTTATTCTCTTTTCCCAGTAAGATGCATTGGTTTAATATTTGTAGTGCCACCTTTTGATAAATGTGTGAGTCCTGGTAGTGCTGTTACAATATGGCAGGTTTGCTATGGGTTCTAAGTGAGCAGGTTTTGTAGTAATGCACCTGTCTGTTGGCACTGGAGGACAGTAATGCAGAAATATGGTGCCTTTCTTTATCCTCACTGTACATACAAATGGTTTTCAGACACTCATTAAGAGGCATTTTTACTAAAGGTTAATGTGCTTTCACAAATTTGAACGTGTGCTAAGTGCAGCAACGCCCATTTATTTCTATGGGCACAGTGGCACTTAACGCACATTAATGTTTAGTAGACACGCCCCTAAATCATTGTTAGGACAACAAAGAGGCTTGTGAAGGGCTCCTTTGAAAGCCACTTAAAATTTTAGACGGCAGCATATACATTTTAAAATAAAATAAATTAGATTTATACAAATGAGGCCCAGTGGTTATGCAAATATTTATGCAAATGAGGCCCCACAATTGGTCTACGCACATGGCCCTGCTGCACCCTTGGGCCGCTCTTGCCAAAACCGCAAAAGGATTGTTAGGAATTACTACAGAAAAGAATGAAGAATATCATAATATCTTGGTATCTGCACTTTGAGTATTGTGTGCCGTTCTGGTTGCTGCATCTCAAAAAAGATAGAGCAGAATTAAGAAAGGCACAGAGAAGGGCAACCAGAATGCTAATGGGGAGGAAACGGTAGTCCTATGAGGAAAAGAGGTTAACGCTCTTCAGCTTGGAGAAGAGATGGCTGATAGAAGTCTATAAAATCCTGAGTGGAATGGAATGGGCAAATGCAAAATATTTACTCTTTCAAAAAGTACAAAGAGTAGGGGACATGCCGTGAAGTTCATATATTTAAAACAGATGAGAAGAAATATTGTTTTCTCACTGAATGCATATCTAAGCTCTGGAATTCGTTGTCGGGGGATGTGGTAAAAGCAATTAGCATGGCAGGGCTTAAAAAAGCATAGACCAAGTTCCTGGAGGAAAAGTCCATAAATTGTTTTTAGCCAGGTAGATTTTATCCCGGGGCGTAAGCAGCATGGAATCGCTTTATTTTCTGGGATCCTAGCAAGTCCTTGTGACCTGGATTGACTAGTCAAGGAGAGAGGATACTGGGATCGTTGGTCTGACTCAGGATGGCAGCGTGCAGTTCCTGTGACATGTTTCCCTGATTGATACGCGCCCAGTCCCTTACCTTGGCGTTACTCAGATCGTAGCATTGCTGCTTGATAAATGTTGGTTCCGGGATTTCTTCCTGGAAGGTTGCTTGCCGAGGTATGTTGTTCCTGGGGTATGAGAGTTTCATGGTAGACCCTTTCAGGGTCACAAATACAGAGTGTGTCAGTGATGGGTGATAAATCTCTGGGTCATACGAATAGAGCTCATTCATCCAGCCCTTGCAGAAAAACAGAGAAAATCAAAAGTAGGTGCAGGGCAGTCCTGGAGCCATGAATAAGGATTCTCACCTTGGACACCGTCCTTTCTCACTATATTTAGCAGTCATTGCAGTAAGAATGCATTACAGTCTGACCTAGTACACTCAGGGCTTTATTTAATTTGCTATATCCATGTCAGCAAAACATTGATTTTTAAAGGAAAAATTGAAATTTGGTAATCTCGTGTGTTTATCTTTGTTTTATCTCCCCTCCACATTAGTGGGAGGGGGTTTGTGGGATATGCACTAGCTCTGGAGAGTCTGTTGCTATCCCCCACCCCTCAAGTAGGGGTTTCCGTGGAGAAAAAACTAGTTCTAGAATGTCTCTTATCTTATCTGTTGGATAGCAATTTGAACACTGACTCCTGTAGGCGCCGGATACAGTCATCAGCAGGCTAACTGGCTATGTTTTCAGCTAAATTCTAGCCAGTCAACATTTTCACTGAACAGCACTGTGAGATGACATCACCTAGATGTGGCTGCCTTATCCAGCTTGTCCATGGAGAATAAATGTTTTCTCCTGCTTAGGGCAAAAGAATAAGAAGGTAAACATTAACTGAAAGAGTTCCTGTATTTGGGATGCACCCTGAACTTTCTAAGCACTGCTGAAGACCCTGTCCTGTGTGTGTGCTCCTGCAATAGGACTTCACATACATCCCTATTATGAGCATTTTGTACCTGATTCCTACCTTCAGTGTGTCAGGATTATGGGATTTCTTCCAGGATACATCTTTCTGCAACATCTCCTGCTGGACTGGTGTTTTCCTGTCAGAGGAAGAAGTCCCTGGCACAAATAGTACAATAATTAAAAATCCCAACATTAAGCCAACAGCAAATCCCAGAGAAAGCCCTGAGATGTAGGATGGCAAAGGCAGAACAAAGTAGCTATAGACCAGGATAGCAACACAGGCAAGGGCCTTGCATGGTATAGCAGTGCATGCCTGAGAGGCCAGACTCTCCTTAGCTTGCAGTAAAGTGGCCTCTTTAGGCTTGCTCTCCACTTCCAACACCTGGATCATATCACCGTAGGAGCGGATCGTGTAGCAGCAGCTCAAGGTGGGCTCCCACTCTTGCTCTACTGGGAAATGCTCCTTCTGGGCTGCTCTCTTCCAAGATCTGTATGTGTATTCAGGCACACTGAGCCTCTCACCTTCTACCTTGCCAAGGTTGGGTCTCGTGCTGGTGACATCTGACTCCTGAATGCTTACCCCAGAGTTTGCTTGCTTGTGTCTTGGTGAAATAAAGGCATCATCACCTACGATCTTGCTCAGCATACTCAGTGGCTCTTGCATTGATTCTGATAATTTTCTTCTGGTGTGCTCCAACTTAGCTTCCACTTCCTGAACGTTAAAGAATCCCCCTTTATTCTTAGAGGGAGAAATACTGGGTGAAGATGGGGCAGTCTTGGAATCTCCTTGTTTGGTCCTTCTCTGAGTAATTGGTCTCCAAAGAGGCACATTAGACTTTGAGTCACTCTTGGACAGGGCCACTTTGGATTCTAAATGAGAGAATTCCACAGACATGGACTTGACTAGACCAAGCAAAGGTTGGGGTCTGAGAAAAGAGTTATTGTTCCATTCCATTTCTGTGGATAAAGAGTTTACCAGACTTGTTAATGGCACAGGTGAGTTTGAAACATTTCGGGAAATGCTTTGTGAACATGAGTTGAGCAAGTTAGAGAAGGGAACGTCAGTCACAGACCTTGGGTCTAGAGGCAACGATGTCGGGAAAGGGTCATTAACAGCAATGCCTGACTGAGGCTCCAGCTGCCACCCAGTATCTCCAGAGAGCATGCCCTTCTCTGCCAAGAAAGACATATCTTCATCTTTAGTTAAGTTGAGAAGGCGTTCATTTTCCCAAACCTTGTCAGTGGCGCTAGTTCGTAGCTGGGTAATTTTGCCTTGCAAATTTGGAATGGCTTCCTCTGGTGCAGGCGTCTCTTGCAAAGAGAGTGAGCGATGGCAACTCCGTAAGTCTTGTCTGACCTTTGACATGTCAGCCATGATCCAGAGCCTCAGCGCTGCCCTATGGAGGAATGAAAGAATATTCCCAGAGCAATAGTGGACTCAAGCAAACATGTTTTTGCTGTTGGTTTATTGGTTGAGTGTATGACCAGAAAGCAGAATAATGTTGCCAGGGCATGATTATTCAACTGCAAATTTGATTTTCCAAAATTAATTAATATATTCTCTGAACCAGCCAAACTAAAGAAATATTATATGTGTTTTTTGTTGGATCACTCACCATGAGGGGAAATCCTCTCTTGCAGTGAGTCCTCCATTTTAATCAAATTTAAAAAGACCTAAATAGGCCTAAAGCCAGATTCTGCCGCATGAACAGCTGCCGTTCCGATACGGGATATAAGAATCGTACACTTCAAAAGTTCTCCTCTCCCGATTCACCATTCACCTAATGTTGCATTCGGCAATATAATATAGTCAAAGTGATACAATCCCCACTATAGCACTTAGCTTGACTCTGCTACCGCCGTCACGCCAACAGTAATGTGGATAATTGCCACACCCCTCCGGGCTATAATGCCAGCCGTACTCCTTGCTGGTCCATTATGGCAGATCACAACATACAAAACTGCGAGGTTCTCGCAACATAGTGTTTCAAGTCATCCAGCCTCAAAGTTCTTCCTCAGGCAAATGAACCTCCCAATATCCGGTTCCTGTTTATACTAGAACTGAGAATGATGTCAGAGGATCAAGACCTAATCAGAACATCCTGAAAGTACCTAGCAGTGATCATGATTTCAAACCCCACCAATCAATGTCAGCATTCATTCCTTCAGGGACCATCGTTCGTAATCGAAAGATCCATTGTTGTTCTTTGTAAAGCAAGCGAGATTGATGGTCTCTTTTCTTTGGATTAGGGAGAACATGATCAAGAATTAACCATTGTAGATCTTCAAAATGATGGTTCAGCTGTTGACAATGCGGAACTATTGGAGCTGACATCTGTAATGTGTTCATATGTGAACGATGTTCAAGCAGACGATTTTTCATTGGGCTCTACCAACATATTTCAATTGACAAGGACAAATCAACAGATATATAACAAAAGCTGTAGAACATGTCGTCGTATGTTTTAACTGATACCGATGATGTGTATTAGGATCTTCCCAAAATTCACCTTGTATTGTATTTACACAGAAATCACAATGACCACAAGCCTGATGTCCTTTTTGTTGTAATAAAGACCCTGATATATCATTTGCCAATGTTCGAACAAGCAGATTGCCTATATTCGGAGACCGGCGATAAGCCACCATTAAAGGTTTCTGAAAACATTGATGTAAAGATAACATTGACCAATGTTGTTTCAAAATCACAGTGATCTGTGTTGCATTTGGCAAATAGGGTAATACTCCAATTATTTTATCTGTGACCGGCTCTCTCTTCTGAGTTTCAGCCGTCTGCCACCAACCCGGGTGGTTGTATAGAGCCCTCTTGAAAGCTCGATGTATTAAAGAGGGTGGATATCCTCTGTCCCGAAGTTGTTGACTCAAATCGGCCGCATGCTTCCGATATTCTGAAACTGTGGAACATAATCTCCTAATTCGTAAGAACGGTCCAAAAGGTAATCCTCTTCTCAAGGAGGTAGGATGATAACTGAAATAACGGAGTAAAACATTTAGTTGTACTGGCTTCCTGTATAGTGTGATATGTAAAATTCATCAGTTCTTATAAATCAAAAGATCCAAATATTCAATATTATGCTGATGATATTTCGGAGTAAACTGTAAATTAATATTGAGAGAATTCATCCATCTAAAAAATTCTAATAATGACAACTCTGAACCAGTCCATACAAAAAAGGCGTCATCCAAAAATCTCCTCCAAAACAAAATCTGTTGATACCACTCAGAACAATAGAGGAAACGTTCCTCAAAATAAGCCATGTATAGCGTTGCTATAGAGGGCGCTACTGTGGCTCCCATTGCAACCCCAAACGTTTGTAAATAAAAAATAGAATCATATACAAAATAGTTTCGTTCCAAAACTAATTTTAACAAACCCATTACAAACTCTTTTGGTAAATGATTGGGTAATCACAGTTGTAGATGAGCTAAAATATCATATGTTTCCTTTTGAGGGATGTTCGTATATAATGACATCACATCCATTGTCACCAAAAGAGGAACCTCTAATTCAGACACTTGAGTTAGAAAATGGAACGAATCCTTCACATATGAACGAATCTCCACTGTCGATGGTTGAAAAAAGCATTCGCAAAACTTGGATAATGGTTTAACACCGACTGTCTACATGACACTATTGGTCGACCAGGAGGGTCAGCCAAGGACTTATGCACCTTAAGTACCATATACAAAATAGGGACCAAAGGGTATTTGATGTTTAAAAACTCAAATTCCTTTCTAGTTATCCACTGCTGTGCTACCGCTTGCATTGTCATAGATCTAATTTCTTGTTGTAGTTGTGTAGTCTGATCCTACTGTAAAATTTGGTAATACTTGCGGTCTGATAAATGTTCCATAACTTTCTGATGATATGAAGATTTATTCAAAATAACAATCGCACCCCCTTTATCTGCCCTACAAATAACTAAATTTGGATCAGATTTAAACAATCGGAGAGCTTGAAATTGTTGTCTAGGGACATTAGAAAAATGTTTCGGAGCCCTCTCCTCATAAAGCTATAAATCTCTCAAAACTAGGTTTTGAAAAGTAGACAAGGTCGCATCAGTACTTTTCGGAGGCCTCCAATTTGAAGGGTTGAAACAAATAGAATCATCACTCTAACATGGCCCTAACAATGTTGAAAAATATAAAATTATTTGTAATTTCCTAAATAGTTGAAACAATGCAATCCTCACCTTAAAAGGGTCATACATCGGGGAAGGAACAAAGCTTAATCCTAGATCTAACAATGTTTCTTGATCTTGTGTCAGTGTTATGCCTGATAGGTTAATAATTGCTGCCTGGTGTAAGATCTTGTGGACGGTCCCCTCCAACTGTCCTGTTGATGTTGACGATTGGGCCGGCATGTACGAGGGCGGACCCTGTAAAAACCTCTCTGCTGTTCCAGCCCCTCTCATGATCACTGCTAGTTACTTTCAGGATGTTCTGATTAGGTCTTGATCCTCTGATGTCATTCTCAGTTCTAGTATAAACAGGAACCGGATACTGGGAGGTTCATTCGCCTGAGGAAGAGCTTAGAGGCTGGATGACTTGAAACACTATGTTGCGAGAACCTCGTAGTTTTGTATGTTGTGATCTGCCATAGTGGACCAGCACGGAGTACGGCTGGCATTATAGCCCGGAGGGGTGTGGCAATTATCCACATTACTGTTGGCGTGACGGCGGTAGCAGAGTCAAGCTAAATGCTATAGTGGGGACTGTATCACTTTGACTATATTATATTGCCGAATGCAACATTAGGTGAATGGTGAATCGGGAGAGGAGAACCTTTGAAGTGCACGGTTCTTATATCCCGGAACGGCAGCTGTTCATGCGGCAGAATCTGGCTTTAGGCCTATTTAGGTCTTTTTAAATTTGATTAAAATGGAGGACTCACTGCAAGAGAGGATTTCCCCTCATGGTGAGTGATCCAACAAAAAACACATAATATTTCTTTAGTTTGGCCGGTTCAGAGATTACATTAATTCATTTTGGGAAATCAAATTTGTGGTTTGGGTAATATATTGGTTGATTTCACAAGGTTTTTGTAGTACATAATTGAGTACATGATTATTGGCACCCTTATAAACAATTCAAATCAGTTTGAACAGAAGAACCACATTGCCATTGCAGTAAAATCAGATGCACCTGTGATTGTCAGTACTCACAGGACTTAAATCAACCAATGAATGATGGCTGTAATGTTTAAAATGTCCACATTCACTCCCTGTACCATTTTCACAATGGTGAAGAGAAGAGAGCTGCCTGAGACAGTCAAAAATGCCATTATCACCAAACATCAAACTTCGAAGAGGTACAAGGCCATCTCCAAAGACCTCGGGATTCCTATATCTACAGTTTGCAATGTTATTAAGAAGTTTTCTGCTCATTGAACTGTCAAGAACCTCCCAGAACGTGGTTGGAAGAGGAAAATGAATCCAATAAGTCTTTGAAAGTTAGTGTAAACTGTTGGAAGAACACCACATACAACAACCAAAGAGCTTAAGGCTGACTTGGAGCAATCTGGAGTGGTGATTTCAATCTGCAGCATACGCCGTGCATTAAACAAAGGGTCTTCAGGGGCGAAGGCCAAGGAGGGCCCCAATGCTCAAAGACAGATATAAAAAGGCACACCTGACCTTTGCCCAAACCCACCTTGAGAAACCACAATCCTGGGAGCAGGTTCTATGGACAGATGAAAATTATACTTGAGCTCTTTGGCAATGCAGAGCAGCGATACATTTACAGGCGAAGAAAGGAAGGGCCCGGTTTTCGAAGGCATTTACATGGGTAACTGCCCTAGTTACATGTGTACATGCCTTATCCAGGATTTTCAAAAGGCACCTACACGAGTAGAGCCCTTCGAAAATCCCAGATATGTCCCTAACACGCCCAGTTACTATACAGTTAACATTGGGGTGTGTTAGGGGCGTTCCAGGATGGAGGGGGGCGGTGGAAAGGGCTAACTGGGTAGCAGTGATTTTCAATGCTACCCAATTAGCTCTCTACGCCTTAAAGATAGGCAAGGAAAAATCTCGCCTATTTCTCAGGCGCAGGTAGCATCGAAAATCAGTGTTACCTGGTAGCTCCTGCACCTTCTGGGTTGTGCAGCACTTGCCAGGGCCGCATATGATCCTGGCATTGAAAATCCAGTTTAGGCGGTAGGGGGCGGGCTATACGCCGATGTAGCGCATAGCACCACCCAGTTGAAAATCGGGCTCGAAGCTTATAAGGAAAAAAACACCCTTTCTACAGTTAAATATAGTGGAGATTCCATAACGTTGTGGGCCTGTTTTGCTGCCTCAGGAACTGGAGGCCTGAAACATTTTAAAGGAATCATGAAGTCAGAAGACTACCAAGGTATTTTGAAGCAAAATGTAACAATTTAGTGTCAGAAAGCTAAGTCTGGGTCGAAGGTCATGGATCATCCAGCAGGACAATGACCCAAAACATACATCCAAAAGTACAAAAGAACGGTTAAAAAGGAACAAATGGACTGTTTTAAACTGCCCAGCAGTGAGTCCTGATCTGAATCCAATCAAGAAGCTTTGGAAAGAGCTGAAATCTGCCTTTGGTAAAAGGAATCCTGGAATCATTCATGAGCTGGAACAAATCGCAGTTGAAGAGTGGGAGAAACTACCAGCAGATGGATGTACGAAACATATAGATGGCTACAAGAAATGTTTGGAGTCTGTCATCACTGCCAAGGATCGTGCAACCAAATATTAAGGAAGGGTGCCATTAATCCTGTCCGGGTCATATTTTGGTTTTTTTTTTCTCAGAAATTACTATGGCTAAGTTGCACAGACATCTTTTTGTTTTGTTGCATACCTTTGAACATACTATTAAAATATTATGATGGCATACAGTTGGAATATTTCCAATTATTTCTCAAGATATTGTACACACAATATACCTAAAATGCAAGGGTGCCAGTAATGTTGACCACAACTGTATGTGCACAGTTTATGTCTGTGACTGAGCAGCACTTCTGGGAATTCCTCTTTTTAAAATAGCTGAAAGTTGGTTTGTGCATTGCGAGAACCCACACATGGTTTTATTCACTGTCAGGGGACCAATTTCTACAGGGATCAATCTAGCTGGGTGAACTAATTAGTCACCAGTCTAAATGCCTTAAAGCGAACAATTTTCGAGCTCCCTGAGGACATTAGAACAGAAAACGACATCAAAACATTCCTATTCACCTCTCACTAGGGCACACAAGCAACTAATGACACACAAGCTGACTTTAACGAAGCACACTCAGATAACAGAACAAATGGAGAGCCAAATACATAATCATATTATATTAACGATGTACAGCAGAAATTACCCAAATCTTCTGTACTGCGCAAACATTGTATATAGTTCAAGGTTATGAGTTCACTGTTTGATTAAGATATAGCTATGTAAATAATTACAACTTGTTCTATGTAACTGAAGAAGACTATGTTTATGGTATTATTCAGAAAATTGTTTTTTGTAAACCGCGTTTGATCAAGTGGAAAGCGCGGAATAAAAATGTTTGTTAAATAAATAAATACAATAAATCTAAGCACCTAACCATCAAGCCAGGCATTTAGACCTCTGGGTTTGAAAACTGCCCCAGCATCATACTCTTGCTAAATGTGACTGCTGTAAGCAGAGCATTTTTCTAGCAAAAGAGATGCTGATACTCCTATGCAGGGCTCGTTCATTAATACATGAGGATTATGGACAATTTTAGCAAGCAATGAAAAAGGTGCTGGAACTCCGTACCATCGCGTACCCCTTAAAAATAAGTCCTGTGTTAAGGTAAGTGTTTTCGGGAGTGTTTGGATGGAGGGAGGACATTATTTGCATATGATGGGGTTTTCAGTTCCATGCATGTAGTTTCTTCCCCCAACCCAACCCACATGGACAGCAGAGGCCACCGACACAGTGTAGATTACATGGGCACTTTTCAGCGCGCATAATTTTAAGTGGTCTAAGGTGCGCAGATTCAGAAGTCTTTGTGGACTTTGCCTGTCTGTGAAAATTTGATCCCAGAGACATGGGTTAATTTAAATTCATATATCACCTTTCTGTACCACAAGTCTGCTCAGAGCAGAGTACAATCAACATCAATACTTTAAGAAATAAAAGCACTTAAGAAAAAACAGTGTGACTACCAAAACAAGCATCAAGAAGTCAGTAAATAATACACACTGCACTCAAATACACAGATCATCAACATACACACTAGCACACGTATGAACATGCATTTATGGGCGTACAATGAAATACGTTTGTGTGTGTGTGTGTGTGTGTGTGTGTGTGCATATGTGCATACTGGAATATATGGGCACATACTTGCACAGACACGCATTTATAGACAGATAAAACAGGCTGCTCTAAAACTGAGAGCAGCAGAGATTCCCTGAGCGATGCCAGGGCTGTAACACTAGGATTTTCAGTGTCTACCCTCCCAGAGCAGCTTTCAATAGACTTTCTGACTACCCTGGCAATCACCGACCTTATGAAGCCATTTCACTCTCCTTTCTGCATGGCTGCTGGAACCAGTGAGGAACCAGTGTATCACTTTCCAACCTCAAGCACCTCTTCCATATACTGTATATCTGGCTATGTCCATTCTTCTCCTGGAATTTACAGCAAAAGAGGTTCACCGAAAGCAGCCGGATAGACACGACAGGCAATGCACCTGCTTAGAGTAGAGAGAAACTCTTCCCAAAGAGTCCTCCTTGCTGTCTGCTGTGCAACGGCAGCACAGTCCCACCTCCCTCCACCCTGTACAGTGGAAGTGGGCTGGATGAAAATGTCAAGCGCTTGACAGCCCAGGGAAGATTGCCTTCTCTCTCCCCCACCCTGCCCACCGCTCTCTAACTCTCTTGCTATGTCACTGCTTCCTGCGAAAATCGTTCTAAGATCAACTAAAAGAAAAGTTATTGCGTTCTTGTTCAGCTCTACCGAATCACTGTTTCACTGCAGCAGTCTCAGAAGAGATTTTGCTCCCACACCTCTGAGGTGTGAGCACATTACCCTTTGTGAACTGCCTAGAGATCAAACTTTCCCACAGAGATCTGCACCTGTTTTTTCTGGGCACGTTGTCCTTGCCACTGAGGAAATTATAACACTAACTTGATCTCCACATGTCCTTTTACCCACGGACAGGTTGGGCAGTTTTCAGGCTGCCTGTTTACGTGGCTAAATGGCTTCTGAATATTGTCTTCCCTGTGGGTTAGTTTAGTAACTCAAGTACAAACAGCCAGGCCAATAACATTTTTAAATCTTGGAATGGTGGGGACCAGAGAGAGAGAGTAGTAGTGAATAAGCTAGTGGGTTAAAGGGATCTGCTTCACCGCTGCCAATCAACCACCAAGAAACCTTTTCCCTCATCAATCAGGAGTCGTCTTAGCTGGGGCCTTCATGCCTCATTTGAGAAATTCTCCTCCTAATTTAGGAAGTGTTTGACCCCAAGCAACTTGAGACAAGAAACACACAGGACAATTATATTTAAATAGCTGTTATTAGTGAACCATTACAAAAGAGCACATCCAGTGAGCAAGGGAACTAGTGTTTCAAGCTAGAGTAGGGAGCTCTTAGAGCAGTGGGTTGAAAACTAGGGCTCTCAAGGTTTCAATTCCACTGACAAGCCTTGTGACCTTGAGTAAGTCACTTCCTCCTGGGGGTCCAATATTCAAAGGCACTTATTTGGTTAGTGCTGTGGCACTTTCTGGGTTAGGCAGTCCATGGATGGATACAAGAGTTATTCGGGTGGAGGGAGATCCAAGATGGTGTCGGTTAGATGTGTGTGAGTGGATTGGATTGCCCGATGAAGAGGAAGTGTAAAACTAAAGGGGTTCTGCAACCCCCCCTCCCCCACAACCTCATTGACTTTGCCTGCTACGTTCGTAGGGCCATTGGATACCTTTTTCATTTGTCTGCTTCAGCAGCCAGTTGCTTCAGGGGAGATATGCTCAGTTGCGATGTCATCGCATTTGAAAGGTTTGGCAATCACTTTGGGCATTTCATCTTTCTCCCCCGATTCATGACATTCTCCAAAGGCAGCGTGCTTACAGCTATCTCCCAGAGGTCTGCAGCAGGAAGCCTTCCCCCATCTCGGAGTGAGACTTCTCTCTGTCAAGGGTCAGATCCAAGAGCTCAATAGGTTGGAGCTTACATAAGGACATAAGAACATAAGATATGGACCAAGGATCCATCAAGCCCAGTATTCTGTTTCCAATAGTGGCCAATCCAGGTCACAAGTACCTTGCAGGTTTCCAAAAGGTATCCAGATACCATGCTGCTTGTCCAATGGGTAAGCAGTCTAGATCGTTCTGAAAAAAGGCTAAAATTTCTAAGAGACATCTCAAAAAAGACCACGATCCTGACACCATGCCTCAAAAAATCCTCCACACTCAGATGTAAACCAGAGAAGTGCACCTCTTGCTAGACTGCAAGAGAGTTGAAATCATCTGACTGAAATAGCTTTGTCTACCCCAGAACAGCTACAGCTCCCGCTGACACTTTGGGGTTACCGGCAGGACATCGGGCAGTAGATTTGGCTGCCCTACAGAATGGAGGCCCCACGTTGGAAAGTATGGAAGGAGAGGTTGCGAAACTCGGAAGTCCTCTGAGACTTTTACTTGAGTCGATTTGGTTGGCGATAATGCATCTGGAGGAAGCCTTGGTGCCTCAGATTTCACCTCTTTCTTCAAAAATCCAAGGTAACTCTATGGCAATGGAGGAGAATGCTGTCAGATTTTTGGAGGCTCAGACTGCATTTTCAGTTCTCAGCTAAAGTGACCGCTTGGAGGGGCAGTCAGACTCTTTCATTAAGAACCTTTCCACTGTTAAAGTTAAACTTGAGTATCTAGAAAATGTGTTTAGGGCAGCAAATTTGAGACTGATTAACTTTCCCAAGGTTTGACGGTGTCTGCACGGGATATGTTCTGTGCTTATCTGATTGAGACTTTGTCTATACCTGTTGAATTGCAACCACCAGTGGCAAAGGTGTATTACCTACCTTCAGGTAATGAAGTACCATCCACAGGGGAAACTATTGGTTTGCCACATGCTGATATTCTTAATGTCTTGGTTGTTTCAGAAAGCGCACATGAAGAGCTTGCAGTCTCTTCTACCTTGTTAGTTATGTTTGCCTTGCTGTCAAACAAAGAATGGCTTTTTAAATTTTTTTTTTTTTTTTAGTGCCATCAAGTCGGTGCTGCCTTTGGGTTTCTTAGCAAGGTATGACTGGAAGTAGATTGCCAGGCCTTTTCTTCTGAGGCAATGGAGGGTATAGTGACTTGCCCAAGGTCACAAGGAATGTCAGTGGGAATTGAACCCTGGATCTTCTGGATACTAGGCTGCTGCTCTAACCACTAGATGACTACTCCACTCCAAAATTATTTTTTAGGAAGAGGAATTTGTTGTTTAGTGGTCTCCCAGTCTGTATATTCCCCAACCTCACAAAAGAGAAACAACAGAGGCGTTGAGAGTTCCTCCTTCATTGTCCGGGGGTCCAGCAGCTGGGTGCGCTCTTTTTCCTGAAATATCCACACAAGTGCATGATTAAATTTTGTTTAGCTTCTTATAATTTTTATGAGCTGTCCTAGCTGTTGGCCTGGAACACCCAGCATTCGGAGGCCCCTGCTGACTCCATCCCCGAGCCTTCGTGAACGTTATGATAATCTGGCCATAGTGTCCACCTATTTTCCTTGATGCACTGTTTACCTAAATTGGTCTCCCTCTCATGGTGGGCTGCAGTGGATAGGGTGGTATATATCCTGGATGGGTGTAAATCTTTTGTTATTTCCTATGCTATATATGTCTGAAGTCTACTCAATTTCTATACAAGATTTATTTTTTGTTTCATTTGTATAAATTGCATAAAGATAAAATAAAAAGCAAAAAAAAAAAAAATCCCAAGAGTTATCTGGGTAATAGTGACATTCAGCTCACTAACTACATAAAGTTAGGATACGAGAGTGGCTGCTCTCCAGACAGTGTGCTGAATGTTGCTACTATCTGCATAGCACTGGCAGCCAACACTAAATCTGGAATATTCAGCACCGGCCACTATCTGGATACTGGGATTGAATATCCAGATTTTATTTAGCTGTGCAGGTCATTGCAGTTAAATATTGGCCTGTTTAAATTGTAAACCCTCTAGGGACAGGGAAATTCCTGCTGTACCTGAATGTAACTCACTTTAAAGGTTACAGATTTACATCAAGCTTGGGTGTTGTTAAAAATACTATCTTGGAAGCCCAGACCAGATATATTCCATGGTTTAAGAAAAGTGCTAGGAAGGCTAAAAAAACCTGCTGGCATGGTTTAAAGGTGAAGTCAGAGAGGCTGTTGTAGCCAAAAAAGCATCTTTCAGGAAATGGAAAAAGGAGCCAAATGACGAAAATGAGAAGCAACATAAGCACTGGCAAGTTAGATGCAAGGCATTGATAAGGCAGGCAAAGAGAGAATTTGAAAAAATGCTTACCGTGGAAGCAAAAACATATCATAACAATTTTTTCAAGTACATTTGTAGCAAAAAATCTGCAAGTGTCAGTTGAACAATTAAATGATAGAGGGGTAAAAGGGGCGCTAAGGGAGGTAGAGAAATTGAATGAATTCTTTGCTGCAGTCCTTACTGAAGATGATGTAGGAAGTTATCCATGTCTGAAATGGTATTTAAAGGTGATCTGTAGGAAGAATTGAAAGAGATATTGATAAACCAGGAAGATGTATTACAACTATTTCATAAATTGAAGAGTAGCAAATCACTTGGACTGGATGGTATACATCCAAAGGTGTTGAAAAAACTGAAATATGAGATTGCAGACCTACTATTAGTAATCTGTGAACTATAATTAAAACCATCTGCAGTTCCTGAAGATTGTAGAATGGCCAATGTAAGGCCAATTAAAAAAAAAAAGGATTCAGGAGTGATCTAGGAAATTACAGACTGGTGAGCCTGACATCAGTACCAGGCAAAATGGTAGAAACCATTATAAAGTATAAAATTACTGAACATGTAGGTAGTCATGGTTTAATGGGAGAAAGTCAACATGGATTTAGCCAAGAAAGACTTGTTTTACTAATCTGTTATATTTTTTGAAGGTGTGAATAAACAATAGACAAAGGTGAGCCAGTCTATATAAAGTAACTGGATTTTCAGAAAGTCTTTGACAGGGTCCCTCATGAAAGACACTTGGTGAAATGAAAAAGTTATGGGATAGGAGGCAGTGCACTATTGTGGATCAGGAACTGGTTAAAAGATAGAAAGCAGAGAATAGGGCTAAATGACCAATTTTCTCAGTAGAGAAAGGTGAATAATGGAATACCCAAGAGATCTGTGCTGGAAATAACTAGTGAGGTAAGCAAATTTGCAGATGACACAAAATTATTCAAAGTTATTATAACAAAAGTGGATTGTGAAAAATTGTAAGAGGACGTTGATAAATTGGTAGACCTGATGTCTGAATGGCAGATGACATTTAATATGGACAAGTGCAAAATTATGCACTTAGGGAAGAACAACCCAAACTATGGTTACACAGTGCAAGGTTCCACATTAGAAACAACCACTCAGGAAAAGGATTTCGGTGTCACCGTGGAAAATACGTCGAATCCCTCTGCCCAGAGTGCGGCAGTGGCCAAAAAAGCAAATAGCAATAAAGATAAAGAATGCTAGGAATCATAAGGAAAGGAATGGAGAACAAAACTAAGGATATTATAATGCCTCTGTATCATCCATGATGTGACAGCGCCTTGAATATTGTGTGCAGTTCTGGTGCCATATCTTAAAAAGGTTAAAACGGAATTAGAAAAGGTACAGAGAAGAGCCACCAAAATGGTAAAGGGGATGGAAGGATACCCCATGAGGAGAGGCTTAAAAGTTAGAGCTCTTCAACTTGGAAGAGAGACGGCTGAGGGGAGATATGATAGTTGAATGGAGTGGAACGGGTAAACATAGATCGGTTGTTTACCCCTTCAAAAAGTAGAAAGACTAGAAGAGGTTACTCAATGAAGCTACTGTGTAGCCCATTTAAGACTAATAAGAGAAAGTAGCTCTTCACTCAACAAGTAAATTCTGGATTTCATTACTGGAGGATTTAGTGAAAGCTGTTAGTGTAGTTGGATTTATAAAAGATTTGGAAAGTTCCTGGAGGAAAAATCCATAAACCATTATTAAAGAGGACCAGGAAAATCCACTACTTACCTCAGGATAAGCATTATGGAATCTATGTACCTTTTTGGGAACCTGACAGGTACTTGGGACCTGGACTGACCACTGATAGAAACAGGATATGAGCTTGATGGATTTTGGTCTGACTCAGTATGGCATTTGTAATGTTCTTATGTTCACCTCAACCAGTCAGTTCTGACAGCTTTCTTCCCCAGGCATCATGCCAATAGGGGGGAGGCAGCGCTGCACATGTTGGACTGTGAGCATGCCCTGGCCGTCTATCTTGAGCGGACAAAGGCACACCATAAATCCACCCAGCTGGTTGTCTCTTTTGACCTTAGCAAGCTGGGGGCTGCCATCTCCAAACACACTCTGTCGATTTTGTCAACAGACGGCATCTCTTTAGCTTATGCCAAAGCAGGTCTGAGCCTTGATGATCATGTCACAGCTCACAATGTCAGAGCCATGGCTGCATCAGTGCCCATCTAGTGTTCAGTCTCCATGGAGGAGATTTGCAGGGCTGCAAAGTGATCTTCAATCAAGACCTTTACAGCTCATTACTGTCTGGATGGGGATTACCGACATGACAGCAACTTCAGCTAATCTGTAGTCCAGCATCTCTTTGAGGATTAGGTTCCAACTCCTTCCTATTTGCCCTTTTGTCCATCCACACTACCAAAAAGTGATTCCTCAGTGATACTGTACGGTGAATATGCTGAATCAGTTGAATCCCCCAGAGAGACTACCCACACTGTTCTTTTTGTTTCTCCAGTTTTGTTGCCCCTGTTGGGCTTTAGCCTCCTCAGTTTTCAGTACCTGTATCTTGGGAGTCCCATACATGAGGATATACTTCTTGCTTATAAAAATTGAAAACATAAGCATCCTCATAAAAGATGAAATAAGATACCTTGGCGTTATCATAGACAGAACGTTAAGTCTAACAACACACATCAGGAATACAACAAACACAATATATAATAAATTAAGATATCTTAAAAATCTAAAACCATTATTATCAAATCTGGACTTCAGATCAGTCCTTCAAGCCCTGATCAGTAACATAATTCTTCAAGGTATTCCAAAACATGCTTTACACCAACTAAAAGTAGCACAACATGTTGCTGCAAGAATGCTTATAAATGCAGGTCCAACTGAACACATAACCCCTATACTGTACAAACTTCACTGGTTACCTATACAAAGTAGGATAAAATATAAAGTTATCATAACAACGTTCAAACTGATAAGAGATATAGCCCCATCATATCTAACTGATCTACTGACAATTCATTCAAGGACCAGAACAGTGAGACAAAGGAACCTGAACACACTACTTGTTTCAAACAACTTTTCAAAACTCAATAAAACTACAACAAATAGGGCATTCAGCTTCAATGCCCCTTTAATATGGAACGCTCTGCCGGATAAACTCAGAGATATCACAGATCTTTCAGCATTTCGAAAAGATCTTAAAACTCACCTATTTATAGAGTACTTTGGAGACTCATTCCCAATAGATGAAATATTTCCCACTTAAACTCATGTATACTCATATTCATTAATTCACAACTTATTTTTTCCTTTTTCTTACTCTATCCTACAATACCCAATTCTCCACATTATCACATTTACTCTTTACACTAATAATTCTAGTGAACTACAATACATTTTTCCTTGCTCAGATAAGATAAGATTTTTGAAATGTGTAAATATTTAAATCTGTATATATGTTTAAACTATCTATATACCTAATCAGCATTTACTCAGCATTGTAACCCTCAAATTACCATTTTTATTATATACAATTTAATGTTCACTGTAATTTCAATTGTTTGAATAAGTTTCAATGTAATGTTCAAGTTTTGTTCTATGTAAACCGCTTTGATTTTTCTGAAAGGCAGTATATAACTTTAACTTTAACTTTATTTCGTACTTGATAGACCGCTTGCGTTAAAAACATTTAAGCGGTGTACAAACAATATAAAAAAGGCAGCACTGCAAAACTACGGAAAAGAACGCCAAAAATGATAGGAAAGAAAGGAAAGCATGACAATACAAAAGACGATGAGTAAAAATAAATAAAACATAAATTTAAAACCATGTACATCATTAAAACATAAGTTTAAAAAAAAAAATTATACTATAAAACCATAAAAACAGCCAGCAGTTAACAATATGCAAATTTAGAAATAATAATTAACAATAGTAAAAATAAACAAAAAAACATGGACAACAATGCCCAACAGAGAGTAAACTGCGAGCAATGATTAACAATGGTAAATAAACAAACAAAAAGACATAGACAAAACCACTCAAACAAGGACAGACAAAGGGGAAAGACAAGACTAACAAACTAGGACAAAGCAGTAACCAGGGACGGCAACAAGATGGAAAATCCAGAGGGGGGGAGGAAAGGTCAGGGAGGGAGATTAAACACTGTTTGGAATAAGTGGGTTTTGAGAGCGGACTTGAACTGAGAATATGAGGGCTCTAAACGGAGGGATGAGGGCAGGGCGTTCCATAAACAAGGACCAAGAAAAAAGAAGGCAGCATGGCGGGTCTTCTCCAAACGGGCATGAGATGGGGACGGTAGAACCAAACGGTTAGCATGAAGAGAGCGAAGTTGGCGGTAGGGTGTATGAAGTAAGATTAAGTCAGCCAAGTATAAAGGGTTATGAGTGTGAAGTGCACGATGAATAAGGATCAAAAGTTTGTAGTGGAACCTAACACAGAGGGGTAACCAATGAAGCTGAATGAGAATGGGAGTAATATGATCGGAACGGCGAGTGAAGGTGATGAGACGGGCGGCAGTGTTTTGAAGGAGCTGTAGACGCTTAAGTTGATATTTAGGGAGATTGGCCATAAAGACATTACAGTAGTCAAGACGACTAATAACAAGGGAAAGAGCCAGAGTGACAAGGGAACCAAGGGGAAGAAACGACCGGACGGCACGGAGACGACGAAGAATAGCAAAAGAACGCCGAAACCAAAAGAAGAAATATGATCATGGAAAGAAAGAGAAGAATCAAGAATCACCCCGAGATACCGGAAAGAAGACACCAAAGGAACAGGGACAGAGTCAATCATGGGTGCAACCGACGGACATGACCCCGAAAGTGAGACCCCACATAGCGGTAGACTTGGACGGGTTAAGACGAAGGAAGTGCTGCTAAACCCAAAGAGCCACGTGAGAAAGACAAGTGTTAAAAGCAGAGAGATCCAAAAGAAGAGGGGAAGTGTGAAAGAGCAAAATAATGTCATCAGCATAGACATAACAAGACACAGGATATTGTTGTAATACCAGAAGCAGTGGGGCAAGGAAAATGTTAAACAGCAGAGGGGACAAAACAGAACCTTGAGGGACACCACATGTAAGAGGAAAGGAACTAGAAGACTGATCATTCAGAGTAACAGAAAAGAGCGAGAGGTGAGAAAAGAACGAAACCAAAGAAGGACAGCACCACGTAACCCCACCTCAGCAAGACGAGTGAGAAGAAGAGTGTGATCAATTAAGTCAAAAGCCGCCGATAGATCAAGAGACACTAAAAGAGTAAGATCACCACGGTCATGTGCAACATGTATTTCATTAAGAACAGCAAGAAAGGACAGTCTCGGTACTATGGCCCTGGCGAAAACCGGCCTGACGGGGATGAAGTGTGTTTGTGGATTCAACATGAGAAGACAACTGAAGAAAGGCAAAGCGTTCAAGAAGTTTAGCCAGAAAGGGAAGGTTAGAGACAGGGCGCCAGTTTGCAAGAACGGAGGGATCAAGGGAAGATTGCTTTAAAAGAGGATGAACAACAGCTGATTTCCAAGAAGAAGGAAACAAACCAGAGGAAAAGCTGGTGTTGATAATAGTAGTGATAATAGGGACTAGTTGTAGGGAGGGAACAGACAACCAGCGGGAGGGAATAGGGTCGAGGGAACATGTAGTCTTACGAGAAGTGGACATTATTGAAAGGATTTCAGCAGAACAAATCGGGGTGAAAAGTGGACCACGTATGGGAAAGCGCCTGATTGGGCATAGTGGTGGGAGACAGCAGTGCAGGGTCAGCAGCAACTGAGTCATAAGGGAAAGAGGTGGCGAGGGTGGGGGTGGGGGGGAAGTAGGAAAGGAAGCACGAAGGTCAAGAACTTTCTGGGAAAAGAAAGTAGCCAGTGAATGAGGGTCGGGGTACTGAGAGATCATAGCGGATGGAGAGCCGGTGGATGAGAGTTTGTGCAAAATCTGAAAAAGTTTGCGAGAAGAATTTGCCGCATCCTTAATTTCAGCTTCATAGTGAGCACGCTTGGCAGATAGAATAGCCGAGCGGTATGCGGCGTAAAGTTGTTTGAAGCGGATGGATAGATCAGCTGAAGGATGGCGAGACCAACGGCGCTGCACCTGGCGGAGTTGGGCCCGTTGGAGCCGCAAACCAGAATGAAACCAAGAAGAATGACCAGGATTAGGCAGACGCGGGCAAGGACGTAATGGCGCTAACTGATCCAGGGCATCCTTTAGGAGGGAGTCCCAAAGGGAAGCCTGACAATCAGATGACAATGATGCAAAATCCGGGGGGAAAAAAAAAACAGAGGAAGCTGGGGGGAAAGGAACACAAAGTGTCAGGGGTTAAACGACGGCGAAGAGGAGGGAGTGTACGGGACACTAGAGAAGGAGGTGTTGGAGTAGAAGAGAAGGTGACAGAAAATAAGACACAACGATGATCTGACCAAGGAACGTCAATCATGGAGGGAGGGGAAATCTGAGCTGTCAGCGTGGGAGAGGATACCACAAGGTCTAAGGTGTGACCAGCAGTGTGGGTAGGGCCTGTAACATGCAGATGAAAAGCGATATCCTGGAAGAAATTTAAAAAGGCAAAGTCCTTTTGCCGACTAGGGTTGTTTGCATGGATATTAAAGTCCCCTAAAATGATAATATTTGGGAACTGCAAGACAATGTCAGAAAGGGACTGCAGAATTCCTTCCCAGCGCTCAGCAGAGAGGGAAGGGGGAAGGTAAAGAAGAAGGAAATAAAGTGGGGGAGAAGAATGAAAACGGAGGAGAAGGGACTCAGAGAGTGCAACAGAGGGGGACGTTATTTCTTCCAGAAAAATAGTAGAGCGGTAGAGTAATGCCACCCCTCCCCCCCCTCTACCTAGTCTAGGGGAGGAGAAAGCCGAAAAACCAGGAGGCAGAGAGCTGGCGAGAACAGGGCTATCGCCCTCCCTCAACCAGGTCTCCGTTAGAAAACAGAGATCAAGTGAATATTGAAGGATCAAATCAGACACCAGTAGAGATTTAGACCTAAGAGAACGACAGTTGAGCAGAGAAACCTGAAATACTTTAGTGAGGGCCAAGTTAGCAGATATAGGAGCCGGGAAAGGCCGCTTGGATAGTGGCCATACAGACTTACAATGAATTAAATTGCTGTTACAGCGAGCAAGAGAGCTGGACAAACATTTTGTAGATAGCAAGGGGCGCCGCCCCCAATGGACAGGAATAGCTGCCATACTGGAGTAGTGGGTAGAATCCCAGACACAATTACCTAGAAAAGCCAAAGATATCCACAGAGAGAGAACCCCAAGTAACAGAGGGATAGTAATCCACTGTGGTTTCGCCCCTCGCTCGCCCCAAGGAGCTCGACCAAGGAGCAGGACCTGCTCCTTGGTCGCGCTCCTTCGGCGCGGAACGCCGTAGGCAGAGTGAATTTAAGGGCACTGGTGTACCTGGAGGGATCGCGACCGCGTTCACGCGGTCGCGTCACTTCCGGTTCTCACGGAGTAGGTCCGGAGGCACAGGGGAGCAAAACACAGCAGGAGGAACCTGAAAAACAACAATAAACAGCTAAACAAGCAGGTGCAAGCTGGAACGCCGTAGGCAGAGTGAATTTAAGGGCACTGGTGTACCTGGAGGGATCGCGACCGCGTGAACGCGGTCGCGTCACTTTCGGTTCTCACGGAGTACGTCCGGAGGCACAGGGGAGCAAAACACAGCAGGAGGAACCTGGAGGGATCGCGACCGCGTTCACGCGGTCGCGTCACTTCCGGTTCTCACGGAGTAGGTCCGGAGGCACAGGGGAGCAAAACACAGCAGGAGGAACCTGAAAAACAACAATAAACAGCTAAACAAAAATATAAAACTGTTCAATAAATAAATAAATTTCAACGCCTCACTTTGTCTCATTCTCTCCCCTTTTCTTTTATTGAAGTTCATTCCATCCATCTGTTCAATCCACTACCTCTCTGGGTAACTGTCATTTATCGACCCCCTGACAAGTCCACCTCTACCTTTCTCATGGACTTTGACAGGTGGCTCTCCTTCTTTCTGGATGCATCTTCCCCTTCCTTTATTCTTGGGGATTTCAACATGCATGTTAATGACCCCACTGATCCTTATACCTTAAAGCTCCTTTCCCCAACATCCTCCTTCAACCTCTAGCTGGGCTCTATTATCCCTACTCACCAGCATTGTCACTGCCTTGACCTCATTTTCTTCTCCAATTGCTTGCCCTCAAACTTCTCCACCTCATTCCTTCCCTTTGAAGGAAAATGAATCCCCTTCAGGTACCTTTGTTACAGGTTGAATCCATCTTGTGCTAACGTCTATAGCTCAGGCCTAAGAAACAGCTTGCTCTGACTTTTTCACACTGAAACTGCAAAAATCAGCAAAATTGAGCAATGAAATGAGCTAATATCCTGTCCCAGAGAGCTGACACAATGAGAGGCTCTGAACGCTATACAGCTAATGAAAAGGCTGACACCTGGGCCTCTGGAATGAACAAAGGGGAACATAAACAAGGAAGACAAACATCAGTATCTACAGTTTATCTGCAGGAAACATGGCTCGCAGAAGGCGAGTGAGAATGGAGAGACAGGATGCTACAGAGAAAACAGAGGGTTAAAGATTGGGAAGCAGATTTGCTTAAGATAATGGAGAATAAGAAACAGAAAGGAAATCTATGTATCATCAATTTGAGTCTGAAAATGAATATAAATATGGAGAAGAAATTTTGATAAATAGATGGTAGCTGATCTCACTGGAGTAAGGCTCACACTCTGTCCCAGGACCTTTTGTCAGGTGCTTTGCTTGATATAGATGTATTGATGCTATGGATTGATATTGAAATGTATACCTTATAAATCAAAAGTAGAGCTTGTGATGTTACAGACCTGCCAAGATAAATAAAAATTTTTCCATGCTCTTACGATGGCTTCAGCAATTTGTTTAAGGTAGGTCCTGTATATATGATGTTGGGGTTGAATACAAACAGCCAAACAAAAATAGAAAAGTCCCCAAATAATTGTAGGGGAACCCCAGAAAAACCCCAACACCTTATCTGACCATCACCTATCAAACTTTATTCTCTGTGGACAAGCAGGAAGTAAGTCTTCACGTATGGGTGACATCTCCAATGGAGCCCCATGCGGGAACGCTCCCCAGCTTCTGCTAGAATCTTTTGGGAAGCTCCATCACACATATGTGTGCCTGCCTTGGTGCTATCTTCTCCTGTAGAATATCAAAGCTGTAGCCAGAAAAACAACTCATTGGGGAGGTGGGAGGGTTCTGAGGACTTATTCATGCTGTCCCTAAAGAACACCTGCTACAGGTGAGTAACTTATGCTTTCTCTATTGGGGGGGGGGGGTAAATTTTTGATTTCTAGAAACAAATAATGCTTCTGTTTTCTTGAAGTTAATGTGTAGATTGTGTTCATTTAGCCATTGCGTCATTTTAGTGAAGCATGATTTGATATTGGAGAAGTCGAGGGAGTCTATGTCCATAGGGAGATAAATCATAACATCATCAGCATAAATGGCATATTTTAATTTGCACTGTTGAATGATGTGGCATATAGGTTGTAAATATATGTTAAAGAGTAGAGCTGACAATGCAGAACCTTGTGGGATTCCTTGTTTTTGCGTATAGGTTTTAGATGTATGGTTTCCTATTTTTACCTGTTGCGATCGATCAGTTAGATATGATTGGAACCATGCAAGAATAGTGCCATGTATACCAATCTGTTTGAGTCTTTCAAAAAGGATACGATGGTTAATTGAATCAAAGGCAGCCGATATATCCAAAAATATAAGTAATACTGCTTGTTTTGATTTGTCAATGTATTTTAGAATATCATCAAAGATAACTGCAAGAAGTGTTTCTACACTATGGTATGGTCTAAAGCCGTATTGGTGTGACTCTAAGGGGGCATGAAGTTCAATGTGATCCTGAAGTTGATTATATACTATTTGTTCTATAATCTTTGCCATAAACGGAAGGCTAGAGATAGGTCTATATGACGAGGGATCAAGATTGTCTAGTTTTTTGTTTTTCAGAATAGGTCTAATCAAGGCTCTCTTTAGGGTGGTTGGCATAGTACCATGTGTGAGAGAAAAATTTGCTATATTTAGAATGTAGGGCGCTAGGAGTGGTTTAGTATTTTTGATCCAGCTAAGTGGGCAGGGATCAAGACTAGAAGTGGTTGTGTTAATATCTGAGATTACCTTATCCAGTTCTTTAAATTAGTGTTACAGTATGAAATTTATCCCATATGTGTTCAGGCTTTGGGTTGGAGTAAATTAGTGGAATTGGAGGGTCTGATAGTGGAGAGAACTTAGTTATGTAATAGCAAGAGTTTGTGGGTTAATAGGGGTGACATCTGTATTAGGAGGGTTTGATACTTTTTTAACTATTTCAAATAATTCTCTGGGACGATTGAGGGAATTTGTTAATAATTTTGTATGAAAGGCTTTTTAGATGCATTTATTGTTTTTCTGTAGTAGTCTAGTTTCTCATTGTATAAATTTCTGTCATTATTTGAGTTAGTTTTCCGCCATCTTTTTTCAATCTTTCTAAGTTCCCTCTTTATTTCTCTAATTTCTTGCGAGTGCCAAGGTTGGGAGTCTCTGTTTGGATCTGGATTTGTTTGTTTTAGAGCTAGGAAGCATAGCTGCTTTTTTATAGTCTCGTTCCAGTTAGCAATACTGATATTGATGTCTGTTACTGTTTCAGGAATATGTGGTAATATCTGTCCTAAAAATTTTTCCCTGTCAAATTTCCTGAACATTGTAGTTAGTCTTTGTTTCGGCTGTTGGGTTGTGATTCTATTGAAATGTGGGAGATTGAATCTAATTAAATGGTGGTCGGACCATGGAATGGGAATAGCCTGGGGTTGTGAAACATTGAGATTATAATCTGGAGATCTTTGAAGAAAGATTAGGTCAAGGGTGTTTCCTTTTATGTGAGTATGATTTGCTCAAAGTCAAGTTCAGACATGGTTTCAATGAATGCTTTTTTGAGTGTGATGGTGTAGTTGAGGGGAGGTTTAAGTCTCCAGTGATTACTAGCTGTTTTTTTCTTGTGTTGAGGGAACATACAAAATCTTTATCCTCCATATTAGATATATCTGTGGATGGAGGTCTGTATATGAGACCAAATGAATGTGAAGTTGTTTCAAACATAAGAACATCCGTGTTCTCAATATTGTTAGTGGAAATGAGGGAAGCTTTAAGGTTATTATTTATAATAGCGATGACACCCCCACCCCTTTTTAAAGCCCGAGAGCAGTGAAATTGGCAGGAATGTGAGTAGAAGCTCAACATCACCAACACAGCCAGTGGGTTGAGGAGCATGGGAATATAGGTAATCTCCATGAGAAAGGGCAGCGACTGAAGCAGAGTCTTCAGGGAGATGCCAAGTTTGGATGAAAGCAAAAAGATTCAGAAGATGCTTTTTAGAGTTTGTGTACACACACTTGTGTGTGCTCAAGGCCTGAGATATCCCCATGCGGCAGGCCTTTAGTGCTAAAAAATCCTCCCCTCAGAGCGGTTTTAAAGGGCTGTTCCGGTGTTGTTCAATGTTTTGCTGACACCTCCTAAAGGCTGATTTTCAGACATGCTGCAAAGATAAGGTGGTGGGGATAGCAGCAGCGGTGGTAGAGGAGTTAGGGTCGGAGAATGGGCGCTGACTGCAAATTGTGGTTAGCGCAGACTAATCACCAATACAGCAGTTAGCATGGGTGCACTGACTGACACCTCAATGGGTGATAGGTGTACTCACATTGTGGCTGCTTTTTAATGCAGTGAGATGCATGGGGAGATGCTGAGGATGCCCCTGACAGCATGGTACACCAAACTCCCATGCTAATTTTTGTCACAACACAAGCTAAAGGGCAAACCTTTAGTAAACATGTCCCAATATTTTTACACCTTTTGGAAGGAAGTCTTTGGTGAGAAATGTCGTGTGGGAAGGACCAGTGCGAAGATTCTGGATGCCCTTGGTCAACCTTCAGGTTTACTCCCCCATCCCAAGATATTGATAATTAAACTCATCAATCATAATCATCTCAACACTTCCCCTTCCACAATGATCTGGTAAAAAGGCATAATTGGACCGCCTACCTACTCCCTGGGTAAAAGAACCTGCTGATGGCTCTCTGAGTTTGTGTGTGTGTCGGGATTTGCTGTATTGATTTAACTGATGTTGCCCTTCAGAAGCTGTTGCTGCCTAATCAAACTCTGGAATTCGTTACCAGAGGATGTAGTAAAAGCTGTTGGTGTAGCTGGGTTTAAAAAGGGTTTGGACAAGTTCCTGGAGGAAAGGGTCATACATCATTATTAAAGAGGACCCAGGAAATCCACTGCTTGCCTATTGGACAAGCAAGATGGAATCTGTGTACCTTTGGGAACTTGCCAGGTACTTGAGACCTAGATTGGCCACTGTTAGAAACAGGATACTGGGCTTGATGGACTTTGATCTGACCCAGTTTATGTCCTAGGTCGGCCCAAGTGTGGAAAGAAAGGGTTGATTTGTAGGTTAAATGCGAAACTACTTTCTAATTCTATTCCCTGGTTCTCTACAGACTATCAGTCTTCCACCTTATATTTTCCTCTGTTTCTGACTTGTAACCCGCACTGAACGCCGTAGTTCGGGGCAAATAAACAGGATTAGTCCTCGGAACACCGGGAGTAATAATTGATCAGCTGATCCCGAATGAGTCCGCCCACCACCCTCCTACAGCCGATCAGCTGATCCCGAATGAGTACGCCCACCAGTCTCCTACAACCAATCAGCTGATCCCGAGTGAGTCCGCCCATCAGGCTACGACAGCCAATCACCTTAACCTGCTGAGGGAGTGGATAATATAGAGGCGGATCTGGTTTATAATTTCTGCTCCAGCCTGTTGCCAATCGGTAGGGTTCTCCCAACTATGGATGTGGGGGGAGGAGCCTGCTCCCCTTCCCCTGTCCAGTGTGTCTTCATTACTTCCTGCTCCTCCCTTCAGTGCAGCCAATCAGATGAGTTCTTCCCTCCCAGGGGCGGAGCCTGCTTCCCTTCCCCAGATCTACGTGCAGCATTTCCTGGTTTTGCAGAAGCGTGCTGCGGATGTTTCCGCTGGCTGTCTCTTGCTTGCACCTAGGGCTGGACTAGCTGACCTTGGCCTCAGGGAGGCGAGCACTGCGTGACAGCCTGGTGCGTGCGAATCTCTTTCGTTCACTTTTGTGCATGCTTACGGGTTATTTTAGTTAGCTGACACTTTTCCACGTGAGTTACATTCGGGTACAGTAGCATTTTTCTGTCCCCCAGAGGGCTTAAAGTCTACGTTTGTACCTGAGGCATTGGACAGTTAAGTGACTTGTCCAAGGCCACAAATATTTTAAAACTATTTTTCCGGTTGCTGTTTGTGGTGGACATAATTCAAATTCATGTAACTTTATTGGTATGGCAGTTCTACATGTGCCATTTAGTAGTGTATACCTTTTTTTGTGAAATACGTTGTTATTGAGCTTCCTGTATGATAATTTTGTATTTCAGAGCTGGCGGTGGTGGTGGGAACCAACATGTCTTTCTGTTCCTTCTTCGGTGGAGAAGTATTCCAGAATCACTTTGAGCCTGGTATGGTGAGGTGATGCGTGTGGGGGAGAGGGTGGTGTATGGGTGATTGGTGCCCGGTGGGATCCACAGGGGATCTGCAGCAAAATGTCAGAAAGTTTACTTTAGTCCTGGAAGGCTGTGCAGGAGACTTGAAGACCTAAATATGTACACTCTGGAGGAAAGGAGGGACTGGGGAGATATGATTCAGACTTTTAAATAATGAACAAACAAACCTCTTCCAAAGACGGGGAAGCTGTAAAACTAGAGGGCATAACATGAAGCTGCAAGGGGGTAAACTGAAAGGCAATGTCAGGAAATACTTTTTCACTGAATGGGTGGTGGATGCTTGGAACGCCCTCCCGATGGAAGTGGTGGGGCAAATACAGTGACAGAAATCAAAATAAACATAAGTATCTCTTATATCTCAGTAAATAGGGGTGACCTACACGGAGCGGTGGGTACACACCTAAACAAAGGCATGGGGAGGGGTGACCTGCACAGAGCGGCAGATGCACCTACTCTTACCGCCTTGCTGGGCAGACTAAATTGACCATACTGGTCTTTATCTGCTGTCATTTACTATGTTACGTCTCCCTGTCTCCTATCAGGAAGATCTGCTAAGCTCAGTTTGCTGCTATGTTAGGTCTGAGATCTGCTGCACTAGTCTTTTCATGCCACTGTGCCACTGATGTGCAGATCTCGGGGTACCACTGGGCAATTTTCAAAACTCCATGAGCAGATGCAAATTCTGTGGGTTTTGCAATAGTTCTTGAAAGGATTTTTTTCCTTTGAAAAATTGCCCATAGAGATTTTCACCTTTGTTCATGGTGGGTACTTTTTCAGGTCTAATCCAGCCTAATCTTGCCTTGGAAATGCCTCTACCAAAATGTGGGTGAAAATAGAAGCACTTTAAGTGAATGTACATACTTTTAATTGGATGATGGGATGGGCAGTGTTTAAAAAGCCCTTGAACTTAAATTGATTTTGATATTACTCTTTAAATGCTATGTGCTCTCGAGGTAAGCACAGGGATTTATCTGGTTAACAGGACCTGTTAAACTGGACAAGTCCCAGTGAGAGGGATATTTAGCAGCACTATCTGGATGCTAGTGCTGGCCGTTATCCAGATTTGAGACTTGGCTTCTGTTGCTGCCCTCTATCATAGTCTGCTTTTTCTAGCACACACCTAAACTGGTTTAGTCGCTGTCTCTCCTTCCTGCTGGTTCCAACACCTCCTTCCACCACAGTCTCAGTCCTTTTCTTCCTTTGAAGTCCATTCCATCTGCGCATTTATTCTACTACCTCTCTAATAGCTGTCATTTATCGACCCCTTGACAAGTCCACCACTTCCTTTCTCACTGTCTCCTGACTTTCCTTCTTTTTGGATTCATCTTCCCCTTCCCTCATTCTTGGGGATTTTAACATTTATGTTGATGACCCCTCTGATTTTTATGCCCTAAAGCTCCTTGCCTTAACCTCCTCATTCAGTCTCCAGCTGTGTCCTACTGCCCCTACTCACCGACATGGCCAGTTACTCAGCTCTGTCCTTCTCCAGCTGCTCAGCCTCTGAACTTTTCCACCTCAGTTCTTTCCCTATCTGACCATTTACTAGGTTTCACTCTTTTTTTTTTTTTTTAAATCTTTTATTTATGATATTTTCTTGAATACAACACAACCATTAAGAAAATGACAAATACATCAAATTGATCCACAGAATTAATGAAAACTCATAGCAAGTAACACATCAAGTGAGAGAAGCCAGCATATACAATATATAAAAAACTAAATAAAGAAATCAGGAGTTTGATACCCCACAATAGGGAGCTTATAAATGCAAATCCATTCCCTCTCACTATTTCCCAGCAGTTTCCCTTTCATTCAGAAAATTAGACAAGGATGAAACATCAGTAAATATATAGGTCTGCCCCTCGTAAGTTATAAACACAGCGACAAGGAAATTTTAGAAAGAAACTAGCTCCCTAATGCCACTAACTCTGGTTTTAAAACTCAAAAACTGCTTACGACGAATTTGAGTATGACGGCCGACATCCGGAAAAACCTGGACTTTAAATCCACAAAATAAGACCTCCTTACATTTAAAGTAGGCCTTTAAAACACGCAATTTAACAGACTCAGAACCAAGCTGTACCACCAAAGTGGAACGTTTGGTAATTACGTCTTTTGAATCTTCCAGGAAAGCTGTAAGGTCCTGGCCAACAGAACTGGGAGAGGGTGCAGATTCTCCAACTCCCTGAGGTGTTGATCCAGGACCACACATTTAAATAATACATATGACTGATATCCACATTATCTTGGAGGTGTAAAACCTCTGAGAAATATTTTTCAAGCAAAATTTTTGGGGACAGCAGATGGGTCATTGGAAAGTTAAGAAATCGAAGATTACATACTCTATATTGATTTTCCAGCGCTTCTACTCGATAGGATAATAAAGAAGAATCGCGAATCAGAGCAATTCGAGTATCTTGAGAAGACTTAAGCTGGGAATCAGATAGTGCAACTGAATTAGATAATGAACCCAGCTGCTGATCCATACTTTTCATTTTACATACAACATCTTGTGAAAATTACATAATGATAACACAGTGGAAGTTAATCTAGAATCTATATTTTGAATAGCAGCCCATATGTCTTTTAAAGTTACTTCCTCAGAAGGAGTAGCAACTGGTAATGCGTCGGCAGACATCAGAAAAACCGGGAGTAGTAAAGGCGGAGAAACTTCAGAAGGGTCTTCTACAATAGTGGATGAAAAGGGAGTCTGCGGGAAAGGAGGGGGAGACCGGGACTCAGGACTTAGCGAAGCCCCTTCCGGTGATAGAATTGCTGGCACGAGAGGGAGTCAAATGTTTGTCCATTGGGCCCGTCACCTTACCTTCTTTCCCAGTCTCATTCGGCTTAGAGCCGGGTTTCCCTTTCCTCTTGCCCATTACACCAGACAAACTCTCCAAACTCCTGCTCCGTTCAACACTCCTCACGTGCGCCAAAGGGGCGTGGCCTGCCCCTTGGAGCACGCCCCTTAGACCACGCCACGCAGGCCGCGACACGCGGCCGCGTGTAGGAGCCTCTGGGCTTTATACAGCAGGTAGGGGGGGTCCTCCGGCCCTGGGACCGTCCACCAAAACGCCTGCCCGATGTTCCGCAGCACCAGATCTCACGCTGCACAGCTCCGCCTGGATGTTGTAAGCGGCAGCTCCCTCCAGCAGCGGGCTTACTGTCCCCTAGGTTTCACTCTTAATCACCTTTTAAACTAGATAATAGGGGAAAGCCAACAGTCACCCAAGAGCACATGGTATAAAAGTCACCCAAGAGGGCTTTCAGTATAAAATCCTTATTTTCATGCATAGGATTATTCACACCTTCACTTCCCAGTACCTGGCTGGCCTCTGCATTTCCACAATCTTCACCGCCTTCTATGCTCTGTTCATACTCGCCGCCTAGCTTTCCCCTCCGTCTCTAGGACTTGTCTTGAACGCACCTGGGGTGCTGCTTTTTTCTTCCTGGGCCCAGCATTATGGAATTCTCTCTCCCTCGCACCCTACGCTCTGAGCTTTCATTCAGTAGGTTTAAGGCTGCTTTAAAGATTCATCTCTTTGAGTTGGCCTTTGACCTTCTTACGCCCCCCCCCCCCCCATGAGCACTTTGCATCTTCTCGGCCTCACTCTTGTTCCTTGTAGGTTTTCCTCTCAACTTCTTTTTTTTTTCTTCTGCTTGTCTCCTTTCCGTCCTTTGCCTCCACTGTCCTGTCAGTTATTGGAGTTCCTTTTCTTTTTCTCTCTTTGCAGTCGTTTTACTGTATGTTGTGAATCGCCTGGGTGCTCTGGCCAAGGCGGTATATCCAGAAATGAAATAAAGATAAAGATGTATCCATGAAGGATAGTAGCAAAAGCATATCGATAGAGAGGTTCCAATAAAGACAAAAATAACCCAAATGCCCTTGAGTACAGAGCAGACAGAGCTTAAAGATTCCAAATTACCCATGCCTACCGATAACCAGATTAATATAAATAAAATACGACCTCTAAAATGCTTGTATGCAAATGCTAGAAGTCTAAAACATAAGATGGGAGACTTAGAATATATAGTACTAAATGAGAGGTTAGATATGATGGAAGGAGGACAACCAGTGGAACACCTGGGTACAAATTATATCTCAATGATAAGAGTAGATCAGATTGGTGGAGGGGTTGTGCGCTGTTAAAGAGGGCATTGAGTTACACAGGATTAAAATGTTGCAGGAAACAAAATATATGATAGAATCTCTATGGATTGAAATTCCATGTAAAAAGGGGAAGGCGATGGTAGTGGGGGTGTACTACCAACCAGCTGGCCAGAATGAACAAATGCATGATGAAACTCTCAAAGAAATCAGGGAAACCAACAAACGTTACAATATAGTAATAACAATGGGTAATTTCAATTATTCTCGTATTGTCTGGGTCGTTGTCGTGGCAGAACATGCTAGGGAGACAAAGTTTCTAGATGAAATACATGACTGCTTTGTGGAGCCACTGGTTCATGAAGCGACAAGAGGGGAAGCCATTTTGGACCTAGTCCTTAGTGAATCCCAAGATCTGGTGCAAGAGGTAAGGGTGTTGGGGGCCACTTGGCAGCAGTGATATAGCATGATGTCTTTTGATTTAATAAATGGAGGAAGGACGGTAAGGAAATCCACAGTACTGTCTTTTAACTTTCAAAATGGATCCTATAATAAAATGAGGAAAATGATGATTAAGAAGAAGCTAAAAGGAGCAGCTGCAGAACTTAAAGATTTACATCGAGCATGAGCATTGTTTAAAAATACTATCTTGGAAACCCAGATCAGCTGTATTCCACGTTTTAAGAAAAGTGAAAGTAAGTCTAAAAAACTACCAGCATGGTTTAAAGGTGAGGTCAGGGAGGCTGTTGCCAAAAAAGCATCTTTTAAGAAATGGAAAAAAGAGCCAAATGGCAAAAACAGGAAACAACATAAGCACTGGGAAGTTAGTTGCAAGGCATTGATAAGGCAGGCAAAGAGAAAATTTGAGAAGAAGCTTGCTGTGGAAGCAAAAACGCATAAAGACTTTTTTTTTCATTTGTAGCAAAAAACCTGTGAGAGGTAAAAGGGGCATTAAGAGGGGACAAGCCATAGTGGAGAGACTGGATGAATTCTGTGCTTCAGTCTTTAGGGAAGTTACCCATGCCTGAAATGGTATTTAAAGGTGATGCATCAGAAGAATTGAAAGAAATATTGATAAACCAGGAAAATGTATTACAGCTATTTGATAAACTAAACAGTAGCAAATCAACTGGACTGGATGGTATACACCCAAGGGTGTTGAAAGAACTGAAATATGAGATTGCAGTCCTACTATTAGTAATCTGTGAACTATCATTAAAATCATCTGTAATTCCTGAAGAATGGAGGATGGCCAATGTAACCCCAAGTTTTAAAAAGGGTTCCTGGGGTGATCCAGGAAACTACAGGCCGGTGAGCCTGACATCAGTACTGGGCAAAAATGGTAGAAACAATTATAATGAACAAAATTACTGAACATGTAGATAGTCGTGGTTTAATGGGAGAAAGCCAACATGGTTTTAGCCAAGGAAGGTCTTTTCTTGCTAATCTTATATTTTTTGAAGGTGTGAATAAATGCTATATCGACCGGCTCACGTATGTCTACATATCTGGATTTTCAAAAAGCCTTTGACAAGGACAAAGTCTCTTTATGAAAAACTCTTAAAGTTAAAAAGGCATGGGATAGGAAGCAGTGTACTATTGTGGATCAGGCACTGGTTAAAAGACAGAAAGCAGAGAGTATGGCTGAATGTCCAATTTTCCCATTGGAGGAGGTGAATAGTGGAGTACTCCAGGGATCTGTGTTGGGTCCTCTGCTTTTAGCATATTCGTAAATGACCTGGAAATGGGAATAATGAGTGAGGTAGTCAAATTTGCAGATGACTCAAAATTTATTCAGAGTTGTTAAGACCTGAGAAGATTGTAAAAAATTGCAAGAGGACCTTGATAAATTGGAAGATTGTATGTTCAAATGGCAGATGAAATTTAATGTGGACAAGTGCAAAGTTATGCACCTAGGAAAGAACGACCCAAACTAGTTATACGATGCAAGGTTTCACATTAGAAGTCTTTGTGGATAATACATTAAAATCCTCCGCCCAGTGTGCAGCAGCAGCCAAGAAGGCAAATAGAATGTTCGGAATCATAAGGAAAGGAATGGAGAATAAAACAAAGGATGACATCATAATGCCTCTGTATCGTTCCATGGTGTGACCGCACCTTGAATATTGTATGCAATTCTGGTCACCATATATTAAAAAGAATATAGCGGAATTAGAGAATAGCCACCAAAATAGTAAAGGGGATGGAAGGATACCCCTGTGAGGAGAGGCTTAAAAGGTGAGGGCTCTTCAACCTGGAAAAGAGATGACTGAAGGGAGATATGATAGAGATCTATAAATTAATGAATGGAGTGGAACGGATAAATGGTGATCGAGTCTTTACGCCATGAAAAAGTAGAAAGTCTAGGGGACATGCAATGAAGCTACAGTGTAACCCATTTTAAGATTAATAAGAGAAAATATTTTTTCAATGAACGTGTAATCAAACTTTGGAATTCGTTATCGGATGAGGTTGTAAAAGCTGTTAGTGTAGCTGGGTTTAAAAAAGATTTGGATAAGTTACTGGAGGAAAGGTCCATAAACTATTATTAAAGAGGACCCGGGATATCCACTGTTTGCCCAATACAAGCATTGTATTCCCTGTTCCCTGTAAAATAGTTATCTCCAAGTTATAATGCACTGTTCATTGTAAACCACCTTGATATCATGAAAGGCGGAATATAAGAAATGTTAAATAAATAAATTGTGGAACCTGTGTCTTTCTGGGGAAACTGCTAACTACTCGTGCCCTGCATTGGCCACTGTTGGAAACAGGATTCTGGGCTTGATGGACCTTGGTCTCACTCATTATGGCATTTCTTATGTTCTCCCCTGCTACAGTCTTTTCTCTGTCAACATATTTAGGAATCTTCAGGCTATTGACCCTCAACTCTCTCCACTGCTGTCTCATCTCTGCTCTCTCTTCCATGGTGTCATGTGACAGAGAAGTAGATCTTTCTATAATACTGTACTCTCCTTCACACTGTATCACCTGATATAGGAAGAGACCACCTTCTCCATTACTGTACTCTCCTCCGCCCTGTCATCTGATGGAGAAGGTGCTCTCTTCCCATAACACTGTGCTCTCCTCCGCACTGGATGCTTTCACCCCTCTCACTCCTCACCCTGTGAAGTGGTGTATATCAGCCTTAGCTAACCTCTGAAATAGGTTACCCACACGCCTGTGCCTGCTCTACAGGGTGTCTTTGGCTTAAATCCATACCCACGCTGACTCCCTACCTGCCAAATTCATGTTAACTACTTTCCAGTCTGCCATAGTACCCATCAAGTAAAAGTATTATGTCTGTCTGAAAACTCTCTTGCCTGTGACCCTCACTGGCTCTTTGCAATGCTCACCCCTTCTCTTTCTGCCCAGATTTTGGCTGACTACTTCCATGATAAGGTTCACAAGATTAGTCTCCACAGGGCCACCTCCCTCTCCCTCCTCTTCAATCTCAAATCCTTTCTTCACCCTTTTTTTACCCTTTCTTCATTTTCTAAAATCAGTGAGGCAGAAGCTGCACATCTTCTCTCCTCCGAACTTACTACCTGCTCCCCTGATCACATTCCAACCCATCTATTAACCTCTATTTCTTTTCTACCATTGCCCCTTCCCTCTGTCTTATCCTCAGCCTATGACGTTCCACTTTAACTGTTCCTGTGGCCTTCAAACATGCTATAGTTACACCACTCCTCAAAAAGCCTTCACTGGATCCTGCCTGCCCTTCCGGTTATCGGCCCATCTCCTTCCTCCCTTCAGCATCCAAACTACTTGAACGTGCAGTTAACTACCATTGCATTGACTTTCTTTTCTCTCAATCCTTTCTGGATCCACTGCAATATGGTTTTCATTCTCTGCCTTCTACAGAACAGCCCTTCCTCAAACCTTTCCCTGGCTATATCCAAGGACTTTACTCGATCTTCATCCTCCTTGACCTCTCTGCTGCTTTTGACATCATTGGTCACCACATACCCTCTTCTTGCTTGGATTTAGGGGCCTGTTCTGTCCTGGTTTTCTTATTATCTTATCGGAACTGGTCGCACAGAGAGAGAGTCGCGATTCTGATCCTGCGGGGCATATCTAGCCCTGCGGGATCAGAAGCACGAACAGGCCTGTATGTGCAGGCCAGGATCACGATTCAGCCTGGCCTACATGTACAGGCACTGCCCAGCTAACTCAGTCAGGGCTTTTAAATGGAGCTGCGGCGCCATGGCGTCTGGTTACCATGGCACTGGCTTCATTTAAAAGCCGCGATGCTTGGCCGCTGCCACCCAAAGTGCTTTCCCCACAGCCCGACCCCCGATCTGGCCTCCCAGGGACAGGGTCGAGCTGCGGGAAATGCCAGCTGACCCCTGCCATTTCCTCCGTATTAGGGAAGTTATTCCGCTTTGAAGGTCGAATAACTTCCCCATTCAAGTTGCCAGCCCCAGACGTAAAGGGCTGACATTAGAATCAGCCCTGTATGTCCTGGGCTAACGACCACCCACTGCCCGCCCTATCGCCACCTCTGATCCACCCCTTTCCCGCCTCCATCTAACTTCCCTGTACAGCGCATGGGGAAGGAGGACGGGGTTGGGAAAGGGTGCGAATAGCAGGGATCGACATCCCAACAGAACGCCTATCCCTGCTATTCGTGGCTCAGAATGACCCCCTAAATGTTTGCTCTGGTGGGAAAAGCCTCTCAATTCTTTTTATGGATATTAATATTGTAAGCAAGAACTTAATGTTTGAGGTTGAACCCCTGATGGAGCTATGCAGGCAGGATGGTGGAGAAGCATGAAGCAGTCTGCACAGGGCTTTCTTAGCTGGGGGAGAAGGCCAGTTTCTGCCTCTCTTCTCTGCACATAGTGTTTTGCTAGATTCTGCCTTTGAAAGCAATTCTCACACTTGGTTGTGCTGTTAGTTCCTGAGGCAGTGAATCAGCTTTCAGGAATGTAGCAATGTTACCATATCCGTGTATTATTATGCAAGTTAAGGAACATACTTCAGTTTTGTCTTAAGAGACTCAGCTCTCTCCACTAAAAGGGGGGGGGTGGACTTTGGGGGGAGGGTATTTTCCATGGAGCAGAAGCTACAGGCTCTTGAACTCCCTCTTAGGCCTCGGAGCATGGGGGGGGGGGGCATTACTGATCATTAGCACAAAAAACTGTGACTCAGATCTCATTCATTCTTGGTTCCTTAACTTTTTTTTTTAACTCCTATTTTGGAGTCAAATCTACATCGCAGTAAATTAGAAATGAGCGGTTCTAGTCAATACCAGCTTCTGAGATTTCCTGTTCTGTAGACTACTGTGACCCACCATCCTGCTCAGTAAATCAAATCTCTTTTCTTCCTCTGGCTTTCTTAGGAATTTATGTCTGTTGCAAATGTGGCTACAAACTCTTTTCTAGTCGCTCTAAGTATCAGCACTCCTCTCCCTGGCCAGCATTTACTGAAACAATTCACCCGGATAGCATTTCGAAGTATGAGGAACAAGGCCGGAAAGGTGCCTTCAAGGTAAGGCCTGAGAAGGATCCCCTGTAGCGGGTTTGGGGCAGCCTTTGCTTAAGGTTGTGTGCAAACTGTTTTCTCCCAAGTGTTGCTAAGGGTACAAGTCTTTCAGACTCGATTCATGTGGGAATCTGGGGCCCAAGCAGAGTGCGCAACACGTGATTCCTCTGTGGGTCAGACTTGGGGATTAGCACTCAAAAACTAGTGAAAACCCTGTACGTTTGTGGTTTGTTTTGTAATATTTAGAGTTTATTTTTTCCTTAGCAAGCAGATGTGTGAGCAAAAGCAGTGAAAATGACATCGCACGCGCCTTGGGAAACTCAGAAACCAGGGTCCAGGAAATAAAGACGGTCTGTCTGACCTAGTGAGGCAGACATCTTACAGAATTTCAGAGTAATGGGACCAGTTTTCAAAAGAAATCCACTGAGTAGATGATAAAACTGATTAATCATAACTAGGCATACAAATGCCAGCACTGAAACTGTTGTTGTGGTGTTAAGTGCCGTTGAGTAGGTATCGACTCATGGTGACCCTCTGGATAGTGGTCGTAAATTGTATTTGGTCTTCAGTCAGGTGGCTCATTGTTGATAGCGGTTGTTATTGTATCGATCCATCTCATTGCTGGCCTTCCTCTCTTGCGTTGACCTTCTACCTTGCCAAGCATGATGTCTTTCTCTAACGATCTCTCTTTGCATGATGTGTCCAAAGTATGAAAGTCAGTCTTGTCATCTGAGCTTCTGAGGAGACTTTTCAGCAGGACTTAATTAGCTGGGTTTCTGACCCAAGATTCTCCTAAATCTAGCCCAGTAAATTTAATGGTGCTTGCTGGTGAATAGGAGAAGTTTGAACAGCATGTGGAAGCAATTTTCAAAGGGATTGTCCATGTGTGGCTTGGGTCTGGATTTTATATTTATTGCTCACCTTTTCCAAATCTGAGCTCTGGGCAAGTTACAAACAGGTACCAAGTTATTCCCCTGCCCACGTGGACTTAGGATCTAAGTTGTATCTAAGGCAGTGGAGGGTGAAGTGATTCGCTCAAGGTCATACAGGATGTGGGATTTGAACCCTGGTTCGCAACCTGCTTTTCTGACCACTAAGCTCTGCCTCCACTTCAACACACCTATCCCTCACCCCAAAACCAATTCAGTCTGCAGGAGGGACCCCCTTCCGTGAGAAACAGGAGGGCACTGGAGGCAGGGATAGGGTGGGCTAGCGGAAGTAGGTGCAGGGCTTTCACTTTGAAATCCCTACATGCTCTGTGCACGGCTTGTTTTGCAGTGACCGTAATAGTTCTTTGAAGGAATCCTGAAGTCCCTGTGAAGCTTCTCTTCAGTCTGAAATGATCTTACAAGATCTGCCTCATTGTCTCTGTTCTCCATGCGATGATCATTGCACTGCAGGTCAGATTTTAACCCCTGTTAGCGTACAACTGTTCTAAAGCTCTGCTTCTCTGTGCTGTGTTGCGAAGGTCTCCTGTGGAAAGTGTGGCAACGGGCTGGGCCACGAGTTTATCAATGATGGGCCGAAGAGGGGCCAGTCGCGTTTCTGAATATTCAGCAGCTCGCTGAAATTTGTCCCAAAAGGTGAGTGCGTTTGGTTTTTTTTGTATTTATTGGCCAAAGTGAAACTGTGTATAGTTTAAGGTTTACTAACGGGTACTTATTTGCAGGGTATAAATCTGGATGTAAAGGACTCTTCACAGCAGAAAGTTCAGCCTCAATGCATTCTCCAGTTAGGCTCAGAAGTCCATAACTGAACTATTAACCAATACATGAGCGAATTATTAGTCACTCTGGTCAGAGGGCAAGAGGTGGATTTGAAGTATTGGGGTAGCCTGCATAAAGCAACAGTTGCAGCCCTAAAAGGCAGTGGTATTACTGTAAATAGTTGGGAAAGGGGTATAGGGGAGGAGGACTGGAATGTTGGGTTATATATGGGAATCTGTATGAAAATCTACCCAAGTGGACAAATCACTGCTGGACGGACTGGTTGGACCGTTCTGGTCTTTATCTGCTGTTACTTTTGGCAGTGCAAAACGTCCATCTCACAGCTTCTCTTAAAACTGCATCGCAGACCTTTGGCCAGACTAATTTAATGATTAACTCATTTATGGGATGATGACTTAGTAGTGAACTCCAGAGCCTTATGTAGGTAAGTGGTGATTGTGGTGCAGGAGGTCTTGTATTGACCAAAGTTTGTTTTAGTTGGGAAACACATTGTAGGTCAGCACTTTCTCTTGGACTTATCTCAGGGACCTGAGCATGTAGCACACTGTACTATACATGCTGACGTGGGCTCTGGGACTATAGGATCTACAAAGTAGGTACAGAGAAATCCTAGTGCTTGCTTCTATGCGCTATATACATAGGCGCTCCTGGGGGGGATTTTATAGAACCCATGCAGATGTAAATGTGTGCTCTCTACTTTCTCTGGGGTAAACTTAGAAAGGCACATTGCCTTCATAAAACAGCTGTGCCTTTCCTGCCTGTGTCTGTCCCTCCCCCCCTCCCCCCCATGACCAGCTTTCCAGTGCTCTGCCTCCTTGCTTTGATAACTTCTGATAAGAGTCTCTGGTGTGTTTTATGTGTGGATCTCTGGGGGGTGGGGGGGGGGGCACTGCTTGTTTTTTATGGAGAGCAACTTGTTACATAAGAAATGGTGCCCTCTCATTGCTGCATCCTCACCGATGGCATTGGGAAATTCCTTGAATATTTTATTTACGGAATTTGGGATACTGCCAAAAGCGCTGTTACCATCACGATGGTTTACAATATCCAAGTGTAGATATACAGAGACCATCGCAGTCATAATGAAACATGAGAGATGATCTTTGGCATAACAGTTTCAAGAAAGAAAGACCTTGGGTTATTGCTTCACACTATGGGGGAAGAGACTGATCACTAAGGGAAGGAAGTGAACCAAAAGCAGGTTTTCAATGCCGACGCAGAACGAACCTCACTAGGGAGAGAATTCTGCAGATAAGGGGCTTGAAAACTGAAGGCCAAGGTGTTTGTTCTTTGCATTGGTTTCGTTATAGCTAATTGGCAAACCTCTACAGTGCGTGTTTTTATGTGCACATGTTTTGCTAAGGATTATCTCATTTCTCTCCCCATGTCAAACGGTAGCTCTCACTTTTTTTGCTGTGCACACAGGCTGGTAAACTGGGTAATATCACACCACATAGCAGCTGTTTAAACCACAAATCAGCTGCTGTCGTTCTCCTGTAACCTCTGCTTGGAAATGTAAGACATTCTGAATCTGATCTTTTTGGCTCTTGTCTTTTCAGACAAAGTTGATGGCGACCTAAAAGAAAAGTAAACCAGTGTGCCGCAGTGGCAGAAATGCTCTGATGAACTCTGAGCCTGGCCATTTTTTGGTATTTAATCACCTTATGACTTGCCCAGGGTAAACCCTTTCAGGATGCCTTGGACAAAGATGTCTGTGGTTGTACTGGGAAATGTTCTGGGTTTTGTGTATTTTTTTTTTAAATTTTTATTCACAAATCTTTCTGCATTGTATATGTTTTTAGAGGAGGTTTCATGGCTTTGTGTTAAGATAACATTTTAACAAAATTAATTGTTCGGTGTTTAGTTTTTTTTTTAAAGAGGCAAGAAAACCCTTGACCATATGGTCTTCTTTTATGAGCTATGCTCGAGACCTTTTAATTATTAGCATATTTTATTTTATTTAGGATTTTTATATACTGCATTTCCAAAGATCAATGTAAACCTAACAGAGGTAAATCATTAACAGTGTTGTAGACCATATTCTGTTGAACAATTTCTGGGATTGTTTAACTTTCCAGATTTTGTCACACAAATGTGCTCCGAACTCAAATTGGACATGAATTTACATACTGTGATTTGCCAGTCCTCAACTGAGTGCTCTGAACCCTTTCTGAGGTACCCGTGATCCACTGGGCATTGAGCCTCTTCTCATGGTCTTCCCTGTACTGCTGTGGCTAGCTTCCAGTGCTGTCCCATATCTTTGACTTTTGCCCATACTGACCAAGGTCATCTGATCACTGAATATCACTTCTGACACCATGTTTGTTTTAACTAAAAAAAAAAAAAAAAAGCAAAGACGAGAGTGGCATTTACCAGGAGTGACCAGCTAGTATTTATTCCTCCCTACAGCTGCAGCATTTTAGGGCTGGTCTAGATTGTCTCTAATCCAGAGCGATTTTATTTTGTATTGAGCTCCTGCCTTTCCAAGTGTTGTGAAAGGCATGTTACAGGAGGTATTTCTCTGTCCTTGGAAGGTTTATAACCTAAGTTTGTACTTGAGGCCATGGAGGGTTAAGTGTTAGTGCGATTCAACCCCTGCTGTTGGTCACCAGTCTATCGCTCTAACCACTGGGCTCTTCCTGTTTCCCTCCCACAATCTTATTGTTAAAGATAGGGCAAGTTTATTCCACCCTTACTTGAAAGAACTGACGTTCGTGAAAATAAATTCCTGCAAGATGTGAAACTACCCCCCCCCACACCCTTTCCAGCCCCTACTGTAAGCACTGGGAGGAAGGTTACAGATGTTCCAAGAGAAGATGAAACGGTGACATTGTTCTCTATTGCCAGTCCTCTGAATTCCACACCCAGCTTGGAAGATGTGATTCTTACAGAAAAACATTCACATTAAAGTACTTTTATTTTACAGTTTTCAGCCCAAGGAGACAGATCAACATCCATTGTAGAATAAAGTGGTTGGGGTCTAATATCTATAAATTACTGTGCCTGTTCATAAGAGGATGGAGAATTACCTGAGGGCTGACTTCAGTGTCAAAACGGTGGGAGAAATGCAATCCTGAACCTAATATACACATCAACTTTGTAAGGGGATTTTTTTAAATAGAATCAAAGGGGGGAAAAAGATACAAATTATATCAACAAACAAAAAATTATTTTGGGCATAGCTCACGGCTGTTTGTACCATCCAGAGAGAGAGTGCAGAGTTTTCAAACTGATGAGGAATGTTAAACAGAAGGTCGTACTGCTGAAATCCGCTTTGTCGATTTTTGTTTAAAATTTTCAAGGATCATTAATATTTCTAACAGTCTGTGTTCCAGAGGTGGTGGCAGCTTAGATTCTTATTCCAAAATGACTACATTTACAACAGAATCCTGCCTTCATGAAAGCAGCTATGATGTCCAAGTTCTCGTTAAACAAGAATCAACCTATATTGCTCTTTGGCAGTAAAGATAATGCAATGAATGCTATTTTAGGGCATTGTACATTCAAGAACTCCATTGGGCCATTATTTTTGTTAAAAGGATGGATCGTAAGAACACAAGGAGTGACATACTGGGTCAGAGCAAGGTCCATCAAGCCCAGTATCCTGTTCCCAACAGTGGCCAATCTAGGTCACTGGCAGGTTCTCAAAAAGGTACATAGGTTTCACAATGCTTGTCCTAGGGTAAGCAGTGGATTTTTCGGGTCCTCTTTAATAATGGTTATGGACTTTCCTCCAGGAACGTTTCCAAACTGTTTTTTTTGTACTTTATTTTTGTAAAGAACTTTATTTCTGTAACATACATCCAAACTATACATAGTAGCAATACTAATTTGTTTATTTATTTAACAGATTTTATATACAGGAGATTTTAACCTTCACGTCAATGCTCCCACCTCTTCTAGGGAGCACGCTTTTCTCACTCTTCTTCACGACCTATCCCTTGTGCAGCATGTTTCCCTTCCTACTCACCAGGCCGGTCACACTCTTGACCTCCTCCTTCTCCTTCTCCTCTTCTCTCTCTCTAATATTACTGCTACACCCCTTCCTTGGTCAGATCATGTGTGTCTTGCTGTCACTTGTTTCAGTTCCGGAGATTCTCTTTCCTCCTCTTCCTCTCCCTCTCCCTCTCCCGTGTCCCTGCCAGAACGGCTACGACGTGTCATTACCCCTCTCACACTTCAGCAGTTTCCCACAGCGACTGATCTCCTGCCTTCAGACTTCTCTTCGCTTTCTCCCAGCTCGCCCTCTGGTCCTCTACTCTTTCCACCGCTCTTGACCGTATAGCCCCTTTACGCTCCTGCCCCTTCCAGCACCGTCCCTCGCACCCATGGTACCACAGTGGTCTCCGGTTGCTCCGGACTCATCTTCGTAGAGCGGAACGGTTATGGCGTAAGTCCCCCTCTCCAACTACTTTAGCAATCTTTAACTCTCATCACTCCTTCTACCGTTCCAAAGTTCACTCTAAGCGCTCTTATTTCTCTAATGCGATCTCTAATGCCCCAAACCAAACTAGGCACCTCTATTCTGTTTTCCAATCTCTTACTTCTTTACATGTTACCCTATCCAATCCCTCAGCCCCTTCTCTTCCCTCCCCGTCGCAACTTGCTTCCTTTAGCGACAAGGTTACGTCTCTGAGAGCGTCTTTGCCCTCCTGTCTTGCTCCCATCGATTCTCCCCCCCCCCCTGCTCCCTCCCCTCCACCTACCTCCTGACCTTTCCTAGACCCTGGAAACATGCTTTGATATGTCCCATTCTTAAGAACACTTCACTAGATCCTTTGGTTCCCGCTCACTATCGTCCTGTTTCTAATCTTCCTTTTCTGTCGAAACTCTTAGAGAAATTTTGTTTTTGCACAGCTCTCCCATCACCTTGACTCTATTAACTTCCTTCACCCTCGTCAGTCTGGGTTTCGTCCGGGTCACAGTGTTGAAACCATTCTTTTAGCTTTCACAAATGCATTGCACGTAGCACGTGATCGTGGTGACATTTCAGTGGCGGTTGCTTTAGATCTCTCAGCTGTGTTTGACTTGGTTGATCACTCCTTTCTCCTTCACCGTCTACGGGATGCAGGTCTCTGTGGCACAGTGCACCGTTGGTTCCATTCTTTTCTTTCTTCTTGGTCTTTTGCGGTTCTTTCCTCCTCTCCTTCCACCCCCCTCAGATCCACACCATCTCCCCTGCGGGGTTCCTCAGGGTTCTGTTCTTGCCCCCCTTCTTTTCAACCTTTTCTTAGCTCCCCTCGCCTCCCTAATACAACAGTTTGGCATATCCTCCTTTCTCTATGCGGATGATATTCTCTTACTTCATCATACTTCTCCTTCCTGCCCCGATCTCTCAGTAGTGGACTCCTGCCTTGCAGTTGTAGCGAACTGGTTGACAACCAACTGCCTACACTTAAATCTCACTAAAACTGTTGCCATCTGGTTTTCCCACAGCAGCCTTCCCCCTTCCATGGCCCCTTCTTTCTCTGGCTCTCCTGTACCCTTGGTCTCCACCTTTCGCTATCTTGGTGTGCACTTTGATTCTGACTTATCTTTTCACACTCAACTTTCCCACATTACTAAAACATCCTTTTTCTTTCTTTGCCAAATTCGTTCCATTTGCCCTTTTCTTTCCCCTTCAGCCCTTGTCACATTGGTTCTGTCTTTAGTCATGTCCCTTGTGGACTTTGCCAACTCTCTTTTCATTGGTCTCCCAAAAAACCAACTAACCTGACTTCAACGAATTCAGAACACTGCCGCTTGCCTTGTCACACACTCCTCCCCCTGGGACCACATAACCCCTCTGCTGTTTCATCTTCACTGGTTGCCTCTCCCTTTCCGTGCCACATTGAAATTACTGACTCTGGTTCAGAAAGCCTTCCACACAAGCACCCTGCAATATCTAACAGATCTCCTTTTTTTTTTTTTTTCACTCTCCTAGACATACCCCTTGCTCTTTTCATCTTAACCGCCTTACCCTCCCCTCCCCTTCCCGTGCTCACCTGCAGTCCACCCGTTCCTCTGCCTACTTTTTCGCTGGTCCCACCCTCTGGAACGCCCTTCCCCCCCCTCCCTCTGTCTAGAACCTCAATACATTACATTCAAATAGAATTTAAAAACGCACCTGTTCTCTCTAGCTTTTAATGTTCCCTCCCCTTTTGTGTGATCTACGCTTTCTCCCACCTCCTGTTTTCTCCCTAGACCTATTCTTTCCTACGTTTTGTCTTGTTTTTCTTAAATTCTTCTACTGTCCTGTAAGATATTGTACATTTCTTTTTCCTTTTTGTTGGCTATTAGCCTTCTTTTATTGAATTTTATTGTACACTGCCTTGGTTACTGTAGAAAGGTGTTTTTTATCAAATGAAATAAACATAAACATACAGCCTTATCCTTTTAATCAAAGTGGTTTACAAAGATATAAAGTCAATATCCAAACAAAAAACAACATCTAAACATTAGGTATAGCTAACAATTAAATATCAAAAGACTACAAGATCAAGAAAACATATCGACCCATCAAGTCGCATTGCACTTCCTGTTCCAGATACATCCCAGTAGAGTAGGCACCAAAATGGTACCTCTCCTACAAAACAAATATCAGGATGGGGGTTGCAAGGTCTTGGGGGTAGAGGGGCAGGCTTCACTTCCACAACACTCAGAGAGCAACTCTGGAGATAGATCACTCAAGGGTCAAGCCTAGTACTTGGGCAGCACATATCAGATTAACCTGACCAGCCAGCTGCCAAAAAGGCCTTAACCGGTGACCACAATTTCTCAAAATGTGCTGCAGTCCTGTTCAGGCGAGCTGCTCCATACTCCATTTCCTTAACATGTGCCAGTTTCTTAGACCAGCCCATGGAGAAGGGGACTCTTGATACTTCCACTTGGAGGCAATACACTATCTGGTTGCTAAAAAGATAGTTAGCCCCCAATTTCTTATTCAGGTTCTGACTCTCAGTACTATCGGAGTACAGCTGTGGTCAACATTATTGGCACCCTTGCATTTTAGATATGTTGTGTACAATATTTTGAGAAATAATTGGAACTATTACAATTGTATGTCATATTTTAATGGTATGTTCAAAGGTATAAAATGAAGAAAAGATGTCTCTGCAACTTAGACATAGTAATTTTTTGGGAAAAAATATGACCTGTAGAGGATTAATTGCACTTTTCACTAATTGGTTGCACAACCCTTGGCAGTGATAACAGCCTCCAAACATTTCTTGTAACCTTCTATAAGTTTTGTACTGTCTGCTGGTAGTTTCTCCCACTCGTGAACTGTGATTTTTTTTTTTTTTTCCCCCCAACTCATGAATGATTCCAGAATTCCTTTTTACCAATGGCAGATTTCAGCTCTTTCCAAAGGTTCTTGGTTGGATTGAGATCAGGACTCACTGCTGGCCAGTTTAAAACAGTCCATTTGTTCCTTTTTAACCATTCTTTTGTACATTTGGATGTATGTTTTGGGTCATTGTCCTACTGGAGGACCCATGATCTTCGACCCAGACCTTGCGTTCTGACACTAGGTAGCATATTATGCTCCAAAATACCTTGGTTGTCCTCAGACTTTGATTCCTTTAATATGTTCCAGGCTTCCAGTTCCTGAGGCAGCAAAATAGCCCCACAACATTATGACACCTCCACCATATTGAACTATATGAAGGGTGTGTTTCTTTCCTTTATAAGCTTCATTTCTTCACCTGTAACTATCACTGCCTTGCAAAAAACTCAAGTTTTGATTTATTTGTCCACAGAAGGATTGTGGTTTCTCAAGGTGGGTTTGGGCAAAGATCAGGCATGCCTTTTTATGTTTGTCTTTGAGCAGTGGGGTCCTCCTGGGCCTTCACCCATGACGTCCTCCTTTGTTTAGTGTGCAGCGTATGGTGCAGATTGAAACCACCACTCCAGATTGCTTTAGACCAGCCTTAAGCTCTTTGGATGTTGTACATGGTGTTTTTCCAAGAGTTCGCACTAACCGTCAGACTTCTTGGATTAATTTTCCTCTTCCCATCATGTCCTGGAGGTTCTTGACAGTTCTATGAGCAAAAAAACTTCCTAACATTACGAACTGCAGACAGAGGAATCCCAAGGTCTTTGGACATGGCCTTGTACCCCTTTGAAGTTTGGTGGTGATGGCTTTTCTGATGGCCTCAGTCAGCTCTTTTGTCTTCACCATTGTGAAAATGGAACAGGGAGTGAATGAGGCCATTTTAAACATTAGAGCTGTCATTCATTGGTTGATTCAAGTCATGTGAGTGCTGACACGTCATCACAGGTGTGCCTAATTTTTCTGCAGTGGGAATGTGGTTCTTCTGTTCAAACTGATTTGAAATGTTTACAAGTATGCCAATAATCATATCCTGACAGTGCCCCACTTTTTATACTAATTCCTTTAATTGGTTTTGCATTATTTGATTCTTTTGTGTTTAAATATGTGAGCATATATAGGCCAGAGCCATTTCACTGGCCACTTTTTTTAGGAGGTATTGTAATGTTGACCACAACTGTAGCCCAGCAACAAGACAACACTCAGAAGGGCCTTCCTCATGATTCGAAGAGTACAGATCAGAGCCCTGAACCCATGCAGGCTACATAAGAACATAAGATATGCCATACTGGGTTAGACCAGTATTCTGTTTCCAATAGTGGCCAATCTAGGTCATAAGTACCTAGCAGTTTCCCCAAAAGACCCAGCTTGTATTAGGGCAAACTGAATTTTGGCACAGTCCCACATCAGGTGTTTCGGTGAACCATTATCACCACAGTCCCTCTAACTGAGATCTGAGTGCTGCCTATGAATTGCATGTACCTTTAATGGGGGTTAGGTACATACGAAATAAGAGTTTATATTGGGAATCTAAATGAGAGTGATAAGTAGAAATCTTTGCAGTATTTACCCACACAGACTCCCATTGCTTTAGTTACCACTCCTTGCCCAAATCCCAAAGCCGTCTTTGCTGGGATGGGAATATTCCCTTCTCCTTATGCATTATAATTCAGTACAACTGACGAGCATGGTCCACCCTTCTCAAGGGCTTAAAAAGAATCAGTAGGGCGAGGCGGCTTCAGAAACGGCTCCCAGTGGGTTTGCAAGAAATGATGCTGCTGAAAAAGAGAAAAGAAATGTGGGGTCTGAATAAGAGGAGGAGCCAGTCGTTCTTGATGTAGTTAACCACCTGTGTCTTGTTGGCCTTTATCCAGGAGAAGTGAAGTGGATGCCCCTATTGGAGTGAAAGCCTGCCCCTGTGTTAAAAACATCAACCTGGACTGGGAGGGTGTAAACACTAATTTCTTAACCCCTTTGCCCCACATCATTAAAGTAGTTCCCACCAAGGGATGGTCCTGCCTGCCCCTCCCCCTCTGGTGAATCAGAAACGGGTAGAGAGTATGGCTGCAGTTCCTTATTTGCGTGGCCTCAATCTGAATCCAGTGTTGTTCATGGCAGTCCCTCCACCAGTGAAACGCTGCTCTGATCTGGGCTGCTCAACAGTATGCTTTAACATTTGGAAGGGAAAGCCCTCCCTGATCCAAGCAGAACATCAAAGCACATTGTTTAAATATGGGCTGTCTTCCCAACCAAATAAAATTTGCTAATGTTCTATTCAAATCCCTAAAAAAAAGCATCTGGATTGATTATGGGGCAGCATCATAAAGAGAGAATTAGATCTGGGCAAGACATTAATTTTAACCATGTTGATTTTGGTTAATAGGGAGGGAGACAAAGACCCAGGCTTGCAGGTCAGCTTGGAGTCTCTTCAGCAAAGGTGGATAATACCCACCCTTGTTGGAATCCTGACCCCCAAATCAAGTGGGTGTGACCTCTCCCACTGCAATGGATATTGACCCTGGAGCCCCACTATATTCTTAAATTAAAAGGCAATATGATGGACTTTGACGAGTTGAGCTTATACCCTGCGACTTGCTTATGTGCCTCATATTCAGACATAAAACCCTTCATTCAGGATTAGTCATGAATAATAGTGTATCATCAGCATACAGGGCAACCTTAGGCCCCACCCCTCTGACACCGGCTCCCTCTATCCCTCTGTTCTGCCTGATAGCTTGAGCAAGAGGTTCAAGAGAGAAAGCAGAGAGAAGAGACAACCCTGTCTAGTGCCCCTACCTAACCTAAGTGAGGAAGTGAGAATCCTAATCCTAGCAGAAAGCCCACTGTATAGAGCTTTAATGACTCTCAAGAAACTGGGTCCAAAGTTGAAGGCCTGGAGTACAGCAAGAAGGCCCATTCTATGCGGTCAAATGCCTGCTTGGCGTCCGGTGCCAGAAACACCATTGGACTATCGGTCTGAGTCTCACACTGACTATCCCCAATGCTGTGCATGAATATTTTCGCTGGCAGCTTCACATCAGTGTTGAGCAAGGAGATTGGCCTTTAGGAATCCAGAGCAGAGGTGTCCTTCCCCTTTGTGAATCGCTGTTTAAATGAGCCTTCAAAAAGGAAATGGCCAAATTCAGAACCTTGCACAACACTGGAGATAAGGACTCCTGGAAGGCTTTGTAAAACTCCAGAGGGAACCCATCTGGTCCCACTGCTTTCTGCAGCGGCAGGTTTGCAATAGCCCGTTGCACCTCCTGGAGTGAAATGGGAGGCATCTAGCCACTGTTGTTGCTGAGTTGTCAGAACTTTCTTAATCTTATCTCCTAGATATTGCTGTAATGCACAAGAATCATCTACACACTGAGGCATATTACTCCTGAAAGTAAGCCACAAATGTTCTCTCAGTCCCCTCCCTATCATGACAGAGCTCTCCTTTGTTATTCTGAATCTGCAGGATTGTAGTTTGAGGCTGCCTTTGATAAACTCTTAGCTTCACAGTTGAAAAAAATCTCCCCCCCCCCTTTGATATAAAATATTTGGGCTGATCTCTTATAGAGAATCTCCAGATTCTCTTAGAGGATCATATTTATCTCTCCCGTCTTCATCACCACCAAGCAAGAAAGTTCCTCTGACTGGCACTGTTTATGCTGCGCTTCCAGGTCTATCAGGTCCTGTTTGAATTCCCCCCTCCTCGCTTTGCTCCTTTCCCTCTTCTGATACTAACTAAGCTACCCCTTAAAGTGTCCCATACCGTGGTGAGGGACACCTCCCCTGTATCAACTTGGATATAGTCCCCAATCACTTTTGTCTACTTCCACTAGGACACCCTTATCTGCCAGCAGGAAGGTATTCAATTTCCAAGGCTGCCCTAGCTCTGCCCCACATCTATCTTTACCTACCTGCAAGTGTATCAGGGTATGATATGACCAAATAATAGTACCTATCCCACAATCTCTGACTAAAGGGCATAAGGATGGGGTCACGAGAAAGAGGTCTAGTCTGGAGTATAGTTCCTAATTCTCCAGACATCAACTAGGCAATGTGCTCTGACCAGGGGTGCCAAATAGCTATCCCCCGTCATCTTCCCTGGTGCTCGCCCTGAAGTCCGATCCAGACTCCCCTGCATAACTGCATTAAAATCTCCCCATTATATAATAGGAAGGCCATCCATCCTTCAGTTGAAGTGAACACCTCCCGCAGCAAGCTGCTTTGGTCCTTACTGGGAGCATAGACATTCACAACACAAACAGCCTCCAAGGCCAAAACCCTCCCCTTTTTGTTTCTCCATTTGTTAAGAATCCGACCAGACAGCCCTTTCCAAAATACAAAATAGTTGCATCTCCAGCCCTCAACCCCCCTCCTCCACCTCCCAACATTCATAGACCCCCAAATGGGTTTCCTGCAGCAGATAAATATCAGAATTAAAGGCACAAATTTTCCTCAGGACCAACTTCCTCTTCTGTGCTGTTTGCAACCCCCTAACATTTACAGATAAAATCTTAAGGTCAAAACATGTCACTGGCCATTCAATCAATACAAAATAGATTGCCCCCACCACACCCACATAGAACAGAGAAGTGTAATAAATACAACAAAACATTCTTCTGAATACATAAAGCAGTAACAAACTGGTCATTAACTCTTTCATGGCTGTTGTTGCCATATGAACACAAATATCTATGGCCCCTACTGTTTGAACGATCTCTCCGTAACTGCAAAAGGTTTTTTCGTTCACTATCACAATGTTCTGGACTAGAGTATTCAAAACAATTTTCCTCAAAAGATAGTATATCCAACAATAATTTTCTTCGAGGTCTCAGTCAAACATTAGCAAAGCCTTATAGACTTATGTCGTAATAGGGCTAATTGCATGATCACATCAACGACCTCAAGGGAATTAAAACAGAACCCTCTTCCACAGTATTATGTTCCACTATAATAATGCACTTCTGAAGATGCCAAACTTAGCATAAATTGAAATAATGGTGATAACAACTTCCCACAGTGAAAAGGGTCTGCTCTTTCGTACTACTTTTCCAGATCTCAACGTCAATCCCCGGTACCACTGAGACGTTTCACTATGTTTCCTCAGGGGATCGTAGTCAATCTATAATGCTGCCCACGCTTTCTCACCCAGCAGTAATGCTATACTCCCGATAGCGGGGAGAGTTCAAACGGTTCTGCCAAAAAACGCCGTGCACCGTTTGAACTCTCCCCGCTATCGGGAGTATAGCATTACTGCTGGGTGAGAAAGCGTGGGCAGCATTATAGATTGACTACGATCCCCTGAGGAAACATAGTGAAATGTCTCAGTGGTACCGGGGATTGACGTTGGGATCTGGAAAAGTAGTACGAAAGAGCAGACCCTTTTCACTGTGGGAAGTTGTTATCACCATTATTTCAATTTATGCTAAGTTTTTGGCATCTTCAGAAGTGCATTATTATAGTGGAACATAATACTGTGGAAGAAGGTTCTGTTTTAATTCCCTTGAGGTCGTTGATGTGATCATGCAATTAGCCTTATTACGATGTAAGTCTATAAGGCTTTGCTAATGTTTGACTGAGACCTCGAAGAAAATTATTGTTGGTTTATACTATCTTTTGAGGAAAATTGTTTTGAATACTCTAGTCCAGAACATTGTGATAGTGAACGAAAAAACATTTTGCAGTTATGTTGTTGCCATATGGCAACCTTCAAATTTTCCCCAAAATCTTTCTCTGGATTCTATATTTCCAAAAAATCCACACACTGTGTGCGAAATGTGATGTGTATCTGTGCTTGACATCTGAAAAAAAACTGTTATTTAAACTATCACACCCAGCAGTAAATGAAACTGATGCCAAGACTGTTTTTAATTTTCAGCAATTCAGGACCGTAGTTGTCATATGGCAACAGTAAATATTGTTTCTTAGAAATAAAATTTTCTCAAAAAATCTTTATATTCTGCATCATTTAGCTCAAATCTTAATAAAAAAAAACAGAAAAAAATGTTCAGTTACTAAACAATTATGTGGATGCGAAAGGGTTAAAGGCCCAATGGAGGATAACTGCTGGGTAGGAGCAACAAGACTGCCCCAATGATATCAGGGGGTCCTCTGTGACTGGAGAGGGAATCTCTCCCATCCTGGGACCATCCAGACTTTCTCCTGTTTGTAGGAAAAAACCCTCAACAATGTCATGGGTTCCTATGCAGACCCAAACTGTCTGCCTCAGCAAACTGTCACCCTGCCCCTCAGAGGCACAACAACCCCCAAGGACAACAGAACAGCATGGATGATCTCAAATTGCACTCTCATGACTCCACAGTGGGCCTTCAGCCTCCACTACTCTCTGATGCTCAGAGTTATTTCCCTTTTGCAGCTCAGGAAGGAATCGATCTGGTGGCGAAACAATACGACAAGGCAGTAGCCAAAGCCAGAAGGATGCTTGGCTGTATTCGGAGAGGAATAACCAGTAGAAAGGAGGAGATAGTAATGCCCCTGTACAAGTCTTTGGTGAGGCCTCACTTGGAATATTGTGCTCAGTTTTGGGACCATATCTCACAAAGGATATAAAAAGACTTGAAACTGTTCAGAGGAAGGCAACCAAAATGATTCAGAGCCTACACCAGAAGACGTATGAGAAGAGACTTGTAGACCTAAACATTTATACCCTAGAGGAGAGGAGGGACAGGGGAGATATGATACCCTTTAAGCATTTAAAAGTCTGTATCAATGAACAAACAAACCTTTTTCAAAGAAGGGGAAACTGTAAGACCAGAGGGCATACGATGAAGCTGCAAGGCGGTAAACTTAAAAGCAACATCGGGAAATACTTTTTCACTGAAAAGGTGATAGATGCATAGAATGCCCTCCTGATTTTGGGAAGGGGGGGGGGGGGGCAGCAAATACAGTGATGGAATTCAAAATAGCATGAGACAGACACAGTGGATCTTTTTATAGTAAGCGTATGAAATCAAAGCAAAATTAAATATCTTTTAATAGAGGGTTGGATGATCTGCACGGAGCTACCGTTATAACCCCTCTAGCCACCTTACAGGGCAGACTGGATGGATCATACTGGTCTTTATCTTCCATCATATACTATGTATGTTTCTTGCATATTAATACAGAGTTAAATGGTGGGTATTCCAGAAAGTTGAGCTGGAGAAACGTTTTTACCTCTTTGACCTCTAAAGATCAATGGTTTCCCCTTCCACATCACATGTATTCGAGCTGGGTACAGCAAAGCTTCCTCCGGGAACAAGCAGGAAGCCAGCCCTCATCTATGGGTGATGTCGGTGCCGACAGAGCGGATTCACTCCCCAGCTTTCAAAGAAAGCCTTTGGGAGTGGTGCCATCTTGCCTCAGTCTTTTTTTTTCCTCAGATGTTCTGTCCCTGGTTAGAGTCAATTTTTCTCATCTAGTTGTTCAGTTTGACTTTGTGCTTTTGCCGGGATCAGTTCCGATCACCTTCCCACCGCCCACGTCTACCACCTCTGCATCAAGCTTTGTCCTTCTCGGGTATACTTTTTTTACTTTTCTCTTTTTTTTTTTTGGTGCGTGAGTCTTTGCTTGCTGCCTAGCTGACCGAGATGTCTGAGTTTGACCTCATGGGGGTTGCTTTTTCCCACTATGGCCTCTGTCAGTGGTTTCAAATACTATGGCAAGTGCAGCCGTACTATGTCCCAAATGGACTTCCACAATACCTGCATTAAGGTCCTCGGGGTGGACCACAATGTGTCTACCTGCCTACTCTGCCAATTTATGTTGGCGAAGACCCACAAGGAGCATGAAAGGCAGCAGGGGGAGCTGTCACAGAACCCCAGACTGGGTATCGTCCTCCAAGGACCTTTCCCATGAGTCCAGGACATTGTTGAAACCAAAGGTGAGGTCAGCCCTGGATCGGCAGGTAAGACCTTTGGCTTCAGGGTGCAGAGTCCTCGACCAGATGACAATGGCTGGGAGTGGCCATCCAAGCAGTCCCAATGGGAGGAGACTCCCGTGGCATCAGGGGATCGGATCAGGTCCCCTGACACTGTCACTATTGGTGATACCCCTACAAGACCAGTGTCGTCTGCTGCGGAGCCAACTGGCATTGAGGCCAGGATGGTAGCCCTGGAACTCAACTTCTCTGCATTCCTCAAGGTGCAGTGGTGTCTGATGACTGGACCCTCCAGATTATTGGCACCAGCCACAGGGCCCTCCTCGTAGGATGCTCAAACCTATCCTTAAGAAATTGGAATCTGACTCAAGGCATGAGTAGTCCATTGGGCGTCACTGCAGCAGGGTACTGATGCCAGGAGTCATCGGTCCAGAGAGCACCTGGCACTCAATGATTCCTCTGACTCTGCGCTTGCTTGGGAGACAGATGAGGAGTCCCCGACACCATCCTTCACCAGGGCATCCCCTCTAACTCATCCGCCCTGCGTCATTGTTGGTGGTCTCCTCTGGAGGATCTCGCCTTCCTGGAATTCTTGAGGAAGATATCCCAGGTCCTCACCTTCGTGGCAGTGCCCAAGGATGAGCCTCGGACTGAGGATCTTGAGATCTTTCAGTACGAGGCTCCTCCGAGGGATACACTGATGGTGCCCATACCCCCATCCTGGAACAGTTGTTCCAGATGTGGGAGACCTCGGTGACAGTGCTGATTGTGAACCGTCAACTCGATTCTCAGTATTGTGTCAGCCGGAGCCTGGGCTTCAAAAAGCACAACTGTCTCACAACTGTCTCACAACTCCATGATGGTGGAGTTGGCCATGTATTGCATAAAGAGCCAGAAGAAGCACTCCTCAGTGCTCTCCTGGCGGGGAGGCAGGCTACATGTTCACAGCCCAGATCCATGCATACTAGCTGTACATGGGCATGTACCTGAGGGACCTAGCAAAGGAGCTTACTGTGTTCTTGGCTGGGCTGTTGGATGAACCTCTTGAGTGCTTCAGGGCACTGGTTTCCTCTATCAAGGCGTGCTCCAAGTTTCAAACTCGGGTGGCCTTTGCAGGGTAGCCGTGGTAGGCATTAGTGCCTGATGCCCTGCTTGGCTATAGTCCTCTGACTTGGAGCAATGGGTTCAGGACAAGTTTGGCCAACGTCCCTTGTCGGGGAGAGAACTCTTTGGCAAGCCCATGACAGAGAAGACCCTTCCTGTCAGAACGCTTTGGGAAAAGACCCCTTCCACCTGAAGACCAAGAAGGCTTACAGGGTTACCCCAAATTTTCAGCCTACCAGGCTCCCCCTCAGATGCAGCAGGCCAAGGCACAGGGGCATAGTCCGCGTAAGCCAAAAGCCCCTAAGCTCCAAACAGCACTACAAGTGCCCTGGTAGTGAGGGGGGGGGTTGATTTCTTGGGTATACCCTCCCTCTCCCAGAACATAACATGCCCAGAATTCATGGGAGGACGCCTGGTCCACTTCACATAGCTGTGGCTGGACCTCACCACAGATGCCTGGGTGCTGCAGTTGGTGAGGGAGGAGTACCTCCTCCACTTCTTTCAGCTGCCTCCTCCCTACTTCCCAGGGAAAATACTCATGGACTCCTTGCACAGGGAGCTCCTGCAGAAGGGACTCGAGGCCCTGCTAGAGGATTACGCAGTAGAGCTTGTTCTCCAGCCCTTCCAGGGCCAGGGGTTCTACTCCCACTTCTTCCTTGTGTACAAGAAAACTGGGGACTTCAAGTCCATTCTGGACCTGCGGGACCTCAACCGCTTCTGGTCAAAAAAAAGTTCAAAATGGTATTCCTTGGAATCTTGCGGCCTTATCTCCTGCAGGGAGATTGGTTATGCTCCTTGGATCTCAAAGATGCATACACCCACATACTGATACATCCAAGGCACCGTCAGTACCTCCAGTTCGTGGTCAGGGGCTGACACTACCAATACAGGGTGCTCCACTTCAGACTGGCCTTGGCTCCTCTGGTGTTCACCAGATGTCTGGTGATCATGGCCACACCCACATCAGTCTCCTGGGGGTTTTTGTATCCCCCTACCTGGACGACTAGCTCATCAGAGGAAGTGCACAATACAGCTCACTGCACCATAGGGCTGATACAGCACCTACAGTTTGTGGTCAACTTCCCAGTCTCACCTGTTGCCAACCCAGCACTTGGAGTTCATCGGCACTCTGCTGAACTCCACCCAGTCACAGGTCTTCCTCCCACAGGACCGCACGCTGTGCCTCTTGACCCTGGCACAGGATGTGCATGGCTGCTCAGCAGTGACCGCCAGACAGATGCTCTGCCTGTTGGGGCATATGGCATCTATGGACCATGTTGCACCATTTGCTCGCCTTCACATGCAACAGGCCCAGTGGACGCTCAGTGTCTAGTGGACACAGGCTTCTGGCTACCTGAGGACAGGATCCAGGTCACCCTGGCCCTGGCGATGTCCCTTGTCTGGTAGCAGGAACCCCTCAACCTCAGAGCCGGCCTGCATTTCTGGGCTTCTCTAGTGCAGTGCATCCTCATGACAGATGCATCCAAGTTGGGCTGGGGCGCCCATTGCGATCACCTGCAGTTTCAGGGCCCATGGTCGCCAGGGGGAGAGTGCCTTGCAGATCAACTTGCTGGAGTTCAGGCTGGTATACCATGTCTTGTGGATGTTCAGGACCATCTGATGGGACAGGTGGTTAAAATCCAGACTCACAATCAGATGACGATGTACAACCTCAACAAGCAGGGTGGCATGGGCTGTATCACCTCTGCTGGGAGGCTGTTTGCCTTTGGAACGTCACAGCAGGGCAGAAATCTCCCTCAGGGCAGTTTACCTGCCGGGCCAGGACAACGTACTGGCCAACTGCTTGAGTCGGGTCCTCCAGCCCCATGAGTGGCAGCTGAACCCAGGGGTACTGGGAGAGGTCTTTCACTGCTGGAGTACCCCAGAGATGGACCTCTGCCAGTCCAGAGAACATGAGACTGCCACGCTTCTGTTCCTGGAGGCTGGCCAGGGAATGTGAGACGGTGGGTGCCTTCCTCCTCCCCTGGTCCAGGGGTGCGCCTCAGTATACAAGCGGAGGCAGCCTCAGTCATATTCATTGCTCCCAGGTGGCCCAGGCAGCCATGGTTCCCCCCTGCTCCTGCAGCTATCCTGGAGGGAGCTCTCTGGACCTGCTGTCACAGGAGAATGGGATGCTTCTTCATCCCAACCTCCCATTCCTTGCCCTGATGGCCTGGATGCTGAGAGGTTAGCTATAGCACACCACTGCCTCTCAAGGGACTTGTAAGATGTTGTGCTGGGCTCAGGTAAGAATTCCATACGTCGAGTGTATGTTTTTAAATATCATAGGTTTTTGCTGTGATGCATGGATGGGGGTCTTAACCCCTTCTTTTGCATGGTGTAAGATGTCTTGTGATACCTCTTGCATCTTTCTGGGTCTGGCCTCAAGTCCAACATGGTCAGAGTGCACCTCTGCCATTTTGGCTCACCACCATCTGGTGGATGGCCAGGCTGTCTCTGTGTAGCCTCTGGTGGGCATCAGTCCTCACAACCCTCCCTCCTCCCTGTGGAATTCTTTTTTCTTCTTATATGCTTGATTAAGCTATGTTGTCATACTGAGGTAAGATGGCACTCTTGGGTAGGAAGGTGACTGCATCTATGTGGTGTAACTCCAAAAGGCTTTCTTTGAAAACTGGGGAGTGGACCTGTGCAGACTCAGTCAGCGTGACATAACCCATATGGGAGGACGGATTCCTGCTGTCCCCTGGAGAACACCTGTTACAGGTGAGTAACTACACTTTTTGTATACAATGCCCATACAGCCTCTGCTTGACTTCCTAAATCAGCTGCACTTTCGATCCAGCTAGGCACTACAGTCTGGGAAGATCCAGGCTTCATAGTCTGACTCTGCAAACTGTTCTATATTTACATATGGCAGAGTTCATAATCTGCCTGTTGATCAGCAGTTGTCGATCTAGGAGGCTTCAGCTTTGTTTAGTGTTTGTTCTGGACAACTGAGATCTATTTGGGAGCTGAAACCTACTCGGAAAGGACTGACGTGGTGCATGCCATTCTTTCTTCTAACAGACTTTAGTAATAGGGTTGTTTAGGAAGTACGTCTATTCACGTCAGCCGCTACAGAGAGCTGCAACATGCATTGTTGTGAATTGTCAGATGAGGGAGTCAACGACACACTATTAAAACCACTTTCCTATTTAAATGCTTAGTTCTAACCTGCATATCTTAAAAGTCAAAATTATGCCCATTTCCTTTCTAGAACGACAAAGTGCACCTGCTATCTCAAACTTTTCTACACTCTCTAAAACGGGGTCATTTTTACCGTTTCTAGTATGCCGGCTAATCCTTTGATCAACAAAAACAATAGAGCACAGCAGCTAAGGTCACGGCGTCTTATGCTACACATCAGCTTGCTCAAAAACACTCCTAAAAGAAACTGAAGTCCTGGCTTATACCTCATAAGTTCATCCTGGCTCCAAGTCACAAAGGAATTTAAATGCCGCATGTGATCATTTGTGTAACTAAATGGTTTTTGGATATGCTTTCTTTAAAGGGCATGGGCGAGTGTCATGGTTTTTAATACTCTGTAACCCACTTTGGGTGCTTTACACACTAGATGGGAGATAGATAAATGTATTGCGACACAGCCAAGAACAGGTCCAGGGTGGACAGCTGCCTCTGAAATGAAAAATTCCTGTGTTACTTTCAAACAGATGGATCACCTCTGTAAACAGACAAATCTTTTCAACTAGTGACCACCTTTTAGGTGCACCTGGAAAAGAAGAAGAGCTTCTCTTATTCTTTGGTCACTGGTGATTTGTAGCCTTTCCCATGTGACCACGTCCTATACATTTCCCCTTCTTTCTGCTTTCCTTTACAATACATATGAAAGCATCTGATGAGGCGGCAGCTGGAGGCTGGGATTTGTCTATCGAGGAGCCTGCGCAGTGCACGATTCTTATTTGTTATTAGTGATCAGGTCAGTATTCAGGGCTGCTGGTGATCACATTTTATAAAAGGCCAGATATGGTGTTTGAAAATTAAATATATGTTCAGTGCTGCTCTATTAAGGCAGTGGAGTTGAATATATATAGAATGCGGTCCCTGCCAGCAGCGCTATGTATTTAATTTAGGACCTACAGTCTTACGAGACTAAATAAAAACCACTTGGCTATAGGATAATGGCTGAATACGTATAGATAGTTCCTCCACCCTAACTCTGTCCCATCACTATCCGAATAGTGTTGCGGCTGCTGAACTTAGAAGTTTGCTTGAATACTGGGCCCAATGTGTTGAAATTAATATAATTACCAAATGCAACAGAGCCCTCGGTAAGTGGTCTAAGACAGAAAAAAGCAATTATGGGCCTTAGGGCAGTGCCAGTATAAGAAATTGGGTCCCACAGGTGAATTTTTAGCCTTATGCCTCCTTTCCTCCCCCAAATGCAAAAATCATGATCATCCCAACACTACCCTCCCATAACAGCCTGTACAAATGCAGAATTTGGCATCATACTTTTAAGTATGAGGTTTTGTGTTTGTATGTGTGTGTGTGTGTGCCTAGAATGTACTGATGGGTGGTGGTTTGTGTGTGTGTGTGTGCCTAGAATGTACTGATGGGTGGTGGTTTGTATGTGTGTGTGTGTACTGATGGGTGGTGGTTTGTATGTGTGTGTGTGCCTAGAATGTACTGATGGGTGGTGGTTAGTGAGGCTGGCAGGAGTTTGACTTTGCTGCCCCTCAGAAGATGCTGCCCTAGGCAACTACCTAGTCTTGCCACATGGTTTGGCTGGCTTTGCCTTAGGTAAGAGGTATGTCTTTATGGAGGACATTCTTCTGTTTTGGGAGACTCGGAAATGTTTTACAACAGCTTGTTTACAAAGTCTACAGCAGCTCCCCTCAGTATCTCTCTGATCTCTTCCATCTCCACGTCTCTTACAGTGCCCTCTGATCTCCTCACATTAATCGATTACACCTCCCCTCTGCTTTGCAAGCACACCTATAATCCACTCACAACTCTGCCTTCTTTTTCCTAGGTCCCTCCCTCTGGAACACTCTCCCTCCTGCCCTCCGCCTTGAGCTCTCCTTCCACAAATTCAAAACTATGCTGAAGACTCATTTGTTCTCCCTTGCTTTTCACCTCCTGCCACCCACTATAATAATCACTCTCCTCTTCTCCCCCCCCCCCCCCGCAAGGTTCTTCTCTCTGTTCCCCTTGCTCCTCTTGTGTGACTGAATCTTTCCTGTCCTATCACATATTTGGCATTCCTTTCTTTCTTGTTAAGTGCCGTCAAGTCTGTGTTGACTCATGGCGACCCTCATGATAGTTATCCTAAACTGTGTTTGGCCTTCAATCAGGTGGCTCATTGTTGATAGAGTGACACCCATAGCTGCTGCTGTTGTATTGATCCATCTCATTGCTGGCCTTCCTCTCTTGCATCGACCTTCCACCTTGCCAAGCATGATGTCTTTCTGTAACGATCTCTCTCTTTGCATGATATGTCCAAAGTATGAAAGTCGAAGTCTTGTCATCTGAGCTTCTAAAGAAAGCTTAGGTTTGATCTCCTCTAGTACTGACTGGTTTATTCTTCAAGCAGTCCATGGTATACACAGTATTTATCGCCAACACCATAATTCAAAGTCATTGATTTTCTTCCTGTCTATCTTTTTCACTGTCCAACGTTTGCATCCATTTGACTGACATTATTGAAAATACCATGGCTTGAATAAGTCAAATTTTGTATGGAGAGAAACATTTCTTCTCCTGAGAATCTTGTCCAGGTCCTTCACAGCCATTCTGCCAAGAGCAATGCATCGTCGGATTTCTTGACTGCTTGTTTCTTTATTGATAGTTGAAATACTTTTCAACTTTAACCTACATGGATCAATTTTTTCTCCATCAGTGATGAACTTATTGATTTTGCCAATTATCAGGATCTTTGTCGTCTTTACCTTAAGGTGCAGGCACATTTTTAGACTGTTCCTTTAATCTTGAGAAGCAAATGTTTAAGATAGTCTTCACTTTCAGCCAGTAATGTGGTACCATGATAGATGATTCCACGCAAGTTATCAACATGTTATCCTCGCTGCAAGACTTTAATCCTGAATGGGTGTTGGTTAAGCTCAACATAAAATCATTGTACACTAACATCCCACAGAAGGAAGCATTAAAATTGGTAGAGCAATATTTATGCAGTAGACAGGAATGGAGGCGGATCCCTACGGCATTTCTTTTAGACCTAGCTCGGATTGCATTATGTGAGAATTATTTTTGTTTCCAAGGTCTATTCTACAAGCAGATAAAAGGGGTGGCCATGGGGTCCTCCATGGCCCCCGATATCGCTAATTTGTATGTCTTTAGTTTCAAGGAAATGTTTATTAAAGACAATCCGTTTAAAAACAATGTGAAATTATGGATAAGGTATATAGACGATGTGTTTATGCTGTGGGAAGGGTCTATATCCATTTTGGAGGAGTTCAACGTTTGGATCAACACCCTTGATGATAACTTGCGGTTTCAACTGACCTTTGATGATAAAAAAATTTCATATTTGGATTTACTCATTATAAAGACTGATAGAGAATTCATTACCACACTTTACAAAAAACCGACGGATCGGAATCAGTTACTTCATTTTCATAGCTTTCACAATTTTATCATTAAAATATAATTTGCCGGTAGGCCAGTTTTTGAGGATTCGTAGGATATGTACCTTGGACCAGGAATTTAAAGAACAAGCAATGATGATGACTGAAAGATTTAAGGCGAGGGATTATCCATCTGTCCCCTTAAAAAAGGCATACAGTAGAGCAATGCGATGCTCACGTAAAGAGTTATTATGTAAACAAAAGAAAGGAAATGATGTAGGCATGGTTTGCCCATTGTTATACTCTTATCAGTCACATCTTGTAGCTAAAATAATTAAAGTATTGGCATCTGATCCAAGCCATTCCCACATTTCATGATTCAAAAATTACAATAGCGTATAAATGGAATGCGAATCTGAAGAATATGCTAGTTCCGTCTGCCCTCACGGAGAGAGCTTTTTTATCTCAGTACAAAGGTCACTTCCAATGTGGTAATTGTTCTGCATGTGCTCATGTCCTTGTAGTTAGAAAACAATATGTCCATCCTGTGAATGGTCGGGTGTTTCATTTAGATAATTTTTCGAATTGTTCCACCAGTCATGTCATCTATGTAGTTCAGTGTCCTTGCATGAAATTATATGTAGGCAAGACGACCTGCCCTGTTTGCAATTGGATCATTGAGCACAGGAGCTGTATTAAAAGAGGAGCAGTAGATAAACCCCTTGTTTGCCATTGGCAAAAGTTTTCGCATAAAATTTCAGATTTGAAATATTTTATTATTAAGAAGGTAAAAATTAACTGGAGAGGAGGGGATGCTGAAAGAACCATGCGTCGTTTGGAGGAGCGATATATCTTTAACCTTGATAGTTTGTCACCTAATGGTTTAAATATGGAAAAAGATCTATCCGTATTCTTGTGAGGTCACCCTCTCCTTTTGTTCCTCCTCCGATCCTTGTTTCACAGCGGTTGGACAATTTTATGGTTTGGTTTGATCCAATTGCCCTGTTGCTCTTATCATACACAATTAGTAGATTTTTAGATGGCTGGGGGTAATTTGGTCCATTGATGTGCATCAAATATAATGGGTCCTTTTTAAATAGTTAAGAATTGGTGGTGGCGGTTCTTTGATACCTTAATACCTATAAGGTTTAAAGTTGCAATGGTGCAATGTAAGGTTTTTTATTTTAGATATGTTAAGATTATGCCACAGCATACGAGGGAGCATCGGGTTGTTTAAATGGCTGGATAGTGAATGTTATATGAGATAAGTTTTATGTCTCTACAGTAACAGGTATAACCTAGGTTTTTCAGTCCCTTCACTGCAACCTTACATCTTGAGTTTTGTGTTGATGAAAAACAAACGAGTGATGCGATGTGCCGCCCTACCCATGCAACGTCATCCCATTTACATACCACGGGTAATTTCTTCATTCAGTACGCAGACGCCGGCGTTTTTATCCTTGCAACTGCAGAATCGGCAGGTATCTGGTAGACTGAGGCGTTTAATTGTGTAGCAGCCTATAAGTGAGTTATCGTTAAACAGTTTTTCACAAGAATATGGTGTACGTACTAGATATTGCATACTCAGATTGACAACAACTACTATGAATACAGAGTCCTGATAACAATTATACTATGTTCTAGAGGTGGAATAATTAGGTCCACTTCCACTATTCATGTTGAGTCGTCGTCATCTATTACAGATAATAGTTAGGAAGACAGATGTTGAGCTTATACATGCAGTTAAAGAGTTCCTTAAAATGTTAGCAATTCCAACTGAGTGATTTCTGAAATTTGCTTATATTATAGGTTGTCCTCCCGCTGTACTTTTATATATAATGCTGATTGCAGTATTAGATAAAGGATTACTGTGCGGTGACATTATCTTTCATTCTACGTTACATACTGCGAACCATTGAGTTTACGATATAGATGGCGGCGATTCTTCTTCTTTTTGTTAACTGCATAATTGGCATAGTTTTATAAGAGTGGGGTGGTTTACATGAGAAGTGGCCAACACAAGAACAATTTTTCAATATATATCAGGTTGATATTTGAGGGTCTTTTTGAGTTGCTAATACTTCCACACTTTTAAGGTTATTTTAGAATTGGATTATGTTTTGCAATGATAAAGTCCCGTTTTTTTCCCTCCTTTAGCGTTGGGTCACTGCCGACCCTTGTAGATATCGGTTTGAACGAGAATCGCCATGTTCGCAGGTAATGAATTTTAGATGCACATTGGATCCCACTGTTTCCTCTGAAGACCTGTTATAGTATACACTTAACATTACACGATGATACACTTATCCATATGGTATTTTTTCCTTGTCCCTGATAGTGAGTAGAGCACCATGGAGGCATAAAACCGTTTATAAAAGTATGCAACGTTTGTTTTATTGTTTAACATTATCAACATTGATTCCTTTATATGTTTTAACATTATGTCAATTTTTATATCGACTGTGATGTGTATATGGTTTAAAATAGCTTTCGATGTTTTAGCTCATTTATTTATTTATTCGTTTCTCTGCATCAGTGTTAGGTTCTATTCATGTTCTTTTTATGACTCATAAGATGTGTTTCTTAGCATCTATTTGTGCTGTGCTGATCTTTTTAATCATTTAACTAATTATTTATTTATTAAGGCTGTTTATTTATACTTTATATGTATTTTACATGGTATTTATTTGATATTGAGCATTTACAATCATCCTTAGGTGTAACACGTTTTTATGTTTTTTTGTGTTTACCAATATGATTGTAGTAAATTTAATTATTTTTTAAACGTTTATTTGATGTAGCCTGCCCCTGAAGAAGGCAACGAAACATGGCCTGTGTCGGGCCATAGGCTTTTACTGCTAATAAAGAACATCCTTCCATTGCCGTCCACGTTTTTTGACTGAGAAACATTTCTTCTCCTGAGAATCTTGTCCAGGTCCTTCACAGCCATTCTGCCAAGAGCAATGCATCGTCGGATTTCTTGACTGCTTGTTTCTTTATTGATAGTTGAAATAGTTTTCAACTTTAATCTACATGGATCAATTTTTTCTCCATCAGTGATGAACTTATTGATTTTGCCAATTATCAGGATCTTTGTCTTCTTTACCTTAAGGTGCAGGCACATTTTTAGACTGTTCCTTTAATCTTGAGAAGCAACTGTTTAAGATAGTCTTCACTTTCAGCCAGTAATGTGGTACCATCAGCATAGCAAAGGTTGTTAAGTCTTCCACTAATTTTCAGTTCTTGTCATACCTTTTAACTTTTGAAAGGGACACTGATAAAATGAGGAAAATAGTTAAGAAAATACTAAAAGGAGCAGTTGCAAAGGTTAAAGACTTGTATCAAGCTTGGGTTTTAAAACTAGTATCTTGGAAGCCCAGACCAGCTGTATTCCATGCTTTAAGAAAAGTGGAAGGAAGTCCAAAAAACTGCCAGCATGCTTTAAAGGTGAGGTCAAAAAAGCCAAAAAAGCATCTTACAGGAAATGGAAAAAAAGAGCCCAATGACACAAACTGGAAACAGCACAAGCACTGGCAAGTTAAATGCAAGGCATTGATAAGGCAGGCAAAGAGAAAATTTGAGAAGAAGCTTACTGTGGAAGCAAAAACTCATAATAAAGACTTTTTCAAGTACATTCATTGCAAAAAAAACCAGTGAGAGAGTCAGTTGGACCATTAGATGATAGAAGGGTAAAAGGGACACTAAGAGGGGACTGAATGAATTCTTTGTTTTGGTCTTTACTGAGGAAGATGTAAGGATGTTACCCATGACTGAAGTGGTATTTAAAGGTGATACTGCAGAAGAATTGAAAGAAATATCGATACACTGGGAAAATGTATTACAACTATTTGATAAACTGAAGAGTAATAAATCACCTGGACTGGATGGTATACATCCAAGGGTGTTGAAAGAACAGAAATATGAGATTGCAGACCTGCTATATCTGTGAACTATCATTAAAATCATCAATAATACCTGAAGATTGGAGGATGGCCAATGTAACGCCAATTTTTAAAAAGGGTTCCAGGGGTGATCCGGGAAACTACAAACAGTGAGTCTGATGTCAGTACTGGGAAAAATGGTAGAAACCATAATAAAGAATAAAATTACTGAACATGTAGATAGTCATGGCTTAATGGGAGAAAGCCAACATGGCTTTAGACAAGGAAGATCTTGTCTTACTAATCCTGTTATGTTTTTTGAAGGTGTGAATAAACAGGTAGACAACGGTGAGTCGGTTGATATAGTGTATCTGGACTTTCAAAAAGTCTTTGACAAGGTCCCTCATCAGAGACTTTTGGCTAAACTAAAAAGTCATGGGATAGGAGGCAGTGTACTATTGTGAATCAGGAACTGGTTAAAAGATAGAAAGCAGAGGGTAGGGCTAAATGGCCAATTTTCCCAATGGAGAAAGGTGAACAGTGGTGTACCCCAGGGTTCTGTGCTGGGACCACTGCTTTTTGATATATTCATAAATGACCTGGAAAAGGGAATAACGAGTGAGGTTATCAAATTTGCAGATGACACAAAACTAAAGTTGTTAAAACCCAAGAGGATTGTGGAAAATTGCAAGAGGATCTTGATAAATTGGAAGACTGGGCATCCAAATGGCAGATGAAATTTAATGTGGACAAGTGCAAAGTTATGCACCTAGGAAAGAACAACCCACACTATGGTTACACGATGCAAGGTTCCATATTATGAACCACCACCCAGGAAAAAGATTTAGGCATCATCGTGGATAACATGTTAAAACTCTCCGCCCAGTATGCAGCAGCAGCCAAGAGAGCAAATAGAATGCTAGGTATCATAAGGAAAGGAATGGAGAATAAAACAAAGGATATTATAATGCCTCTATATTGTTTTATGTGTGACCGCACCTTGAATATTGTGTGCAATTCTGGTCGCCGTATCTTAAAAAGGATATAGCGTTGTTAGAAAAGGTACAGAGAAGAGCCACCAAAATGGTAAAGAAGATGGAAGGATACCCCTATGAAGAGAGGCTAAAAAGGTTAGGACTCTTCAACCTTGAAAAGAGACGGCTGAGGGGAGATTTGATAGAGGTCTATAAATTATTGAATGGAGTTGAACGGGTAAACGTAGATCAATTGATTGTCATCAGAATATAAAAAGACTAGGGGACATGCAATTAAGATACAGGGTAACCTATTTAAGACTAATAAGAGAAAATATTTTTTCACTCAACTTGTAATCAAACTCTGGAATTTGTTACTGGAGGATGTAGTAAAAACTGTTAGTTTAGCTGGATTTAAAAAAGGTTTGGACAAGTTCCTGGAGGAAAGGTCCATAAACCATTATTAAAAGAGGCCGAGGATATTGCTGCTTGACCCAATACAAGCATTTTGGAACCTGTGTCTTTTGGGGAAATTGCTAGGTACTTATGATCTAGATTGGCCACTGTTGGAAACTGGATAGTGGTCTGAACCAGTATGGCATTATAAGAACATAAGATATGCCATTCTGGGTCAGCAGGACTGTATAAGCAGTCCTGCTTCTTTGATGATTTGTTCTGCATATAAATTAAACAGGTAGGGGGGAAGTATGCAGCCTTGTCGTACACCTTTACTGATTTTAAACCATTCTGTTTCTCCTTGTCCTGTTCAAACTGTTGCTTCTTGATCAATGTAAAAGTTGTACAAGAGAACGATCAGGTGTTCTGGAATACCCATGCTGCTGCTTTTTTTTTTTTTTTTGAGCCTTATTTAACTTTTCGAAACACATAAAACAATAGCAGAGAATTTTGCAGGATACAGTTATGTTCCCCACATTACACTACCCTATCCCTCCCACCCCCACCCCTCCAGGGTCCACAAGCAGGCGACAAAACTGGCAGCTAGTTGCAATATCGGGTTACAGGACTTGGGCAAAATTCAAAATCATTTCAGCGAGCAGGCGTGACAAAGTCATTGAGGGCCTTCCATTTAAGTTGCTTGAACATATCCCTCGACATGCCTTTTCTGGGCATTTGCTCGTATTTACTATATATACAAATAAAATCCCACCATGCTAGCGAGTTGGCATCATAAGTATGTTTCCAGTTCCTAATAAAATCAAGTGTACCATAACGCTCTATAAACCTGGATTAAAGTGTAAGCTCTGATGAGCAGGAACTTACATCTATAAGTGCAATGTTGCATATGCCTTGTAGTGTTATACAAACGATTAGTGGTGGTAGTATCAGTTATATAATATTACTCTTTATTTAATATACTGCATGTCTGCCAAAACCTATGTGGGTTACATTAACAAATTAACCAAAAACCATATCGTAGAAAAAGAACACCATAATAAAACAGGAAAGACAGACCAGTGACTAGAGAGGGTTGTAACACGTCTCTGTAATCCGCTCTGAGCTCTGCTCTTACTAGAGTGGCGGTGGAATATAAGAACTGTATTAAATTCAATTAGCTGATTTTGGAAACTCCACCTTAACTTAAAGCCATGGGGTTTTTTCCTGTGCTGAAATGCTTTAGAAAATAGTCTCAGCATTTCTCAACTTGCTGCAAATGCTTGGCACTCTACTGTCTAGAAATCCCAGGGGATCGCCTCCCTTCCCATCTTCACCTTCAGGATTTAGATGCACAATTCAAAGCAGATCTTAAAACGGACCTGTTCAAACAGGCCTTTGATTACCTTATCTGAAGCGGGGTGGCGGCCTCCCTTGTACTTGGATAGTGCAAATGATAATCTGATAATGTGCAAGAGATAAGGTTGTTGGGGCCACTTGGCAATAGTGATCATAGCATGATCGCCTTTGATTTAATTAGTGGAGGAGGGATAGTAAGGAAATCCACAGTACTACCTTTTAACTTTCGAAAGGGAGACTATGATAAAATGAGGAAAACAGTTAAGAAAAAACTAAAAGGAGCAGTTGCAAAGGTTAAAGACGTACATCAGGCTTGGCTGTTGTTGAAAAATACTATCTTGGAAGCCCAGACCAGCTGTATTCCATGCTTTAAGAAAAGTGGAAGGAAGTCCAAAAAACTGCCAGCATGGTTTAAAGGTGAGGTCAGAGAGGCTGTTGCCAAAAAAGCATCTTTCAGGAAATGGAAAAAAGAGCCAAACGACGAAACCTGGAAACAGCACAAGCACTGGCAAGTCAAATGCAAGGCATTGATAAGGCAGGCAAAGGGAGAATTTGAGAAGAAGCTTGCTGCGGAAGCAAAAACGCGAAGTAAAGACCTTTTCAAGTACATTCGTAGCAAAAAACCTGTGAGAGAGTCAGTTGGCCCATTAGATGATAAAGGGGTTAAAGGAGCACTAAGAGGCGACAAGGCGATAGCAGAGAGACTGAATGAATTCTTTGCTTCAGTTTTTACTGAGGAAGATGTAGGGATGTTACCCATGACTGAAGTGGTATTTAAAGGTGCGGAAGAATTGAAGGAAATATCGATACATCGGGAAGATGTATTACAACTATTAGATAAACTGAAGAGTAGCAAATCACCTGTGCGGATGGTATACATCCAAGGGTGTTGAAAGAACTGAAATATGAGATTGCAGACCTGCTATTAGTAATCTGTGAACTATCATTAAAATCATCTCTAATACCTGAAGATTGGAGGATCGCCAATGTAACACCAATTTTTAAAAAGGGTTCCAGGGGTGATCCGGGAAACTACAGACCGGTGAGCCTGACATCAGTACTGGGAAAAATGGTAGAAACCATCAAAGAATAAAATTACTCAGCATGTAGATAGTCATGACCTAATGGGAGACAGCCAACATGGCTTTAGACAAGGAAGATCTTGTCTTACTAATCTGTTATGTTTTTTTGAAGGAGTGAATAATCAGGTGGACAAAGGTGAGTCGGTTGATATTGTGTATCTGGACTTTCAGAAAGCCTTTGACAAGGTCCCTCATCAGAGACTTTTGGCAAAACTAAAGAGTCATGGGATAGGAGGCAGTGTACTATTGTGGATCAGGAACTGGTTAAAAGATAGAAAGCAGAGGGTAGGGCTAAATGGCCAATTTTCCCAATGGAGAAAGGTGAATAGTGGTGTACCCCAGGGATCTGTGCTGGGTCTGCTGCTTTTTGACATATTCATAAATGACCTGGAAAGTGGAATAACGAGTGAGGTTATCAAATTTGCAGATGACACAAAACTATTTAAAGTTGTTAAAACCCAAGAGGATTGTGGAAAATTGCAAGAGGATCTTGATAAATTGGAAGACTGGGCATCAAAATGGCAGATGAAATTTAATGTGGACAAGTGCAAGGTTATGCACCTAGGGAAGAACAACCCAAACTATGGTTACACGATACAAGGTTCCACATTAGGAACCACCACCCAGGAAAAAGATTTAGGTGTCATTGTGGATACCATGTTAAAACCCTCGGCCCAGTGTGCAGCGGCGGCCAAGAGAGCAAATAGAATGCTAGGTATGATATGGAAAGGAATGGAAAATAAAACAAAAGATATTATAATGCCTCTATATCGTTCTATGGTGAGACCGCACCTTGAATATTGTGTGCAATTCTGGTCGCCGTATCTTAAAAAGGATATAGCGATTTTAGAAAAGGTTCAGAGAAGAGCCACCAAAATGGTAAAGGGGTTGGAAGGATACTCCTATGAAGAAAGGCTAAAAAGGTTAGGGCTCTTTAACCTGGAAAAGAGACGGCTGAGGGGAGATATGATAGAAGTCTATAAATTAATGAACGGAGTGGAATGGGTAAACGTAGATCGACCTTATCAGAATATAGAAAGACTAGGGGACATGCAATGAAGCTACAGGGTAAACTATTTAAGACTAATAAAAGAAAATTTTTTTTCACTCAACGTGTAATCAAACTCTGGAATTTGTTACCGGAGGATGTAGTAAAGGCTGTTAGTGTAGCTGGGTTTAAAAAAGGTTTGGACAAGTTCCTGGAGGAAAGGTCCATAAACCATTATAAAGAAGGGACCCAGGATATCAATGCTTGAACCAATACAAGCATTGTGGAACCTGTGTCCCTTGGGGAAACTGCTAGGTACATATGACCTAGATTGGCCACTGTTGGAAACAGAATACTGGGCTTGATGGACTTTGGTCTGACCCAGTATGGCGTATCTTATGTTCTTATGACTTTACCTTCTTTATTACTCCTTTTTTCGCTTCTAGCAAGAGTTGGAGCTCTTTTCAGTAGTTCTTTTAATTTGGGAATTGTAAAAGGCAGTATATCGCTTAAACGAACTGTAAATACTGATATAGGCAGCTATCCACAGAGTCACCAGTAGTTGATATTGACTTGCCAGCACTTAACTAAAACTGTACCCCTGCACATGTTATAAATTCCTGTAACAACTTGCAAGTTTTAAAGTTATCACTAGGTGGCAAAGTTGCTCTAGATTTATTCACAAACACACACACTCACACACACACACACACACACACTAAAAGGGTCTGAATTGCCACACGTTTCAAATTTGTGAGCAGAAGTGTCCCTCTGCTTTGATTCTACTCCCATTTTGAGTCTTGCTACATATCCTGTACAAACAGCAATGTTTGGACAGGCACAGAATTCATCAGGAAGCAGAGATGTATCTGGCCATCAGTGGTGGGTGCTGTGAGGACATCCACAAGGACCTTGGCTACAGCATCAGCAGTGTTTGTAGACATCTCGGTAAAAGAGGCCTGATCGAGAGCTTACCCCAGTCTTTGTTCTCACTGAGCCAATTTAGCAACAAGTCAGAGCTGCCTTCAAATAAATCTTTGTCTTTTTTTCTGGTCAATAACATCTGTAAAGTCTCCTCTCCAAGAACCCTGCTACTGTGACCGATATTTTACTTCCTGGTGGTAAACTTTCAAGGGAACCCCTACCCAGGGCAGATGAGAGGGTATTAGGAGCTTGAGATGATCTCACCTCAACTATTTGCTGCCATTTTCGGATCTTGACTTACCTGGTCTCTTTTCTGTTGCCTTACCTTTCCCTCTAGATGTATCCTGTGTCTGCCGCTACTGTGTTGTCTGTCTTGACTAGATTGTAAGCTCTGATGATCAGGGACCGTTTTTACATGTGTCTGTGCAGCCCTGCGTACGTTTCGTAGCGCTATGCAAATGCTCAATAGTAGTAGTAGTAGAAGAAAACCCTCCTTCAATTAACTTTCAGGCCCTTAGGCCTCGGTCTGGGATTTTAGATAATTAAGCCCAATGCCACACTTCTCAGAACATCCTCTAAAAATGCCTAATAGGACACCTAACTCTGAAATATTAAACTTTGTTTTATGTAATATACATAATTGGGGTGGGGTGGAGGAGGATTGTCAAAAGCGTTCCTGTGGCTATGCACAGAAATCGTGCTTCGTAAAGTTCCCCCAGATATGTGCATAAACTGAGCGAAGGTGTCCCCAAGGGTGCAATTTGGGGAGTTCTTTGCATTTATACCTAGAGGCCTGCGTATGTAAATAACCCCTAAAAACTGTACTGGAGCAGCCCAATGGTTAGAGCAGTCAGCAGAGACCCAGTGTTCAAATCCACTGATGCTTCATATGACCTTGGGCGAGTCACTTAATCCTCCATTGCCTCAGGTACAGGCTTAGATTGTAAGTCCCCCAACTCACTTTATGTTTGGGTTTGGAAAAGGTCATTAGAGAATAGGTGTCGATGTAAATGCCTTGCGCATGCAGTGGTAACAAGGACGCGCATTTAGATCAGCTTCGAATGTCTGATATGTTTTTCTTTTATTTAAAACAATAGCACAAGATGACATTGGGGAAAATGAAACCGGGCAGTGGGCGGTTCTGGAAAGCTGTCAGAAGTCATCCAGCTACAAGGAAAAGTGATGCTGAGAAAATTAAAGTAGTCTCTCTATTGCCTCTGCTTCCGCAGCTGGAGTGAAAAGATTTCCGAGGGGGATAAATAACATTGAGAAGTAACGGTGAATAAGATGTTGTCATTGTAGGTAAAATGCAGAGGGTGAGGTCAGCAGAGCGGATAAAGTGTTCAATGTTTCCTTGTTCTGGTACTAAACCTGCCCCAGAAACTCGGTGGGGAGTGCGCTGCCCTGCCATGGAGGAGATCTCATTCCTGGTCTTGGCCAGGGCTGGCTTTAGGTTTTCTGCTGCCCCCTACAAATCATTTTTGACCGCCCCCCCCCCCCCATACATTTTTTGTTGTTTTTTACACATTCCTATGCTGCCCCCAGAAATGTGCTGGCCCAGGCACATGCTTGTGGCTAGAGGTGGCCCTCGAGCTCAGACGGCTGCTGAAGTGTCTCTCAGAGCACTGCAGATGGGATAGAGCAAAACACGAGGGGAAACGGCTGCACGTGTGTCACTGTGGTATAACTGCATGTCCCCCCCCCCCTCCCCATAGCTACCAACCGATCCCAGCTGCAGTTCTTAAACTGCCTTTGCAAGATACTGAGAGAATTGTAGATTTGTAAGGTTTTCATAAAAAGGAGCTACGGATCCCAGACTATCTTTACAGTGGGAGAGAGCAGGTTACTTCTTTGGATGGTAGATATATGAGAACACAGAAAAAATACAGCAGGTGGAGTAGGAGAAGGGAGCAGAGGATCCGCAGACGTACATGGATGAACCACGCTAAGCCAGACCACGGTCCGTCGAGCCCCTCATCCTGTCTCCGACAGTGGCCGGTCTGGGTTGCAAGTCCCTGGTAGACCCACAACGTGGCTGTGTTTCCCATCATGCATTTCCAGGGGTAAACAGTTGCTCTCCCGTCTGTCTGGCTAATAAGGTTTATGGACTTTTCCTCTAGGAACTTGTCTAATCCTCTTTTGAATCCTGCTATGTTGGTGTCTTGACCATGCCCTCTGGCAACAGATTATACAGCTTAATTATGCACTGTGTAAAACAAACAAACAGTTCTTTCATTCAGTTGGCCATTAGTTTCATGGATTGTGCTCTTGCTTTTGTGTTTGAAATGTTAAACAACTGTCCCCTATTTAACTGTTCCACCCTGCTCATAATTTTGTAACTTCCATTATATCCCCTCTGTCGTCTTTTCTCCAAGCTGAAGAGCCCTAGTCTGTTTAGAATGTCTTAGGCGCTCTCTAATGATGGATTTATACATGCAAATAAGGCTATTCGTATAAGTAGCAATTCCAGGAAAGGTACGACTTGTGTGTGTATATGTGGCAGATTTAAAGGAGACATGGTTTGCCGGTCCTTCTGCGTATGTCTAGTCCATATACCTCAGAAAGTTTTCCCATTGGTATTTACATCCGCTTTGAGTAACACGTGACCTCCAGAAAATTTATCAGTTTCCCCTGGGGTTTGAAGATGTGGGGGGACTGAACTCGGCTTTCTGGTGCTGAAAACCACCGTCTGCCTTAATGAGCTCCCGTCTCACGCGCAAACCCTCCAGTGAGCTGTGCATGTTTTTGAACAGGTTTTTTTCTAAACTGGCTTTTCCTGTCATGTTTTCTTTGTGGTGCAATATGTCATTTTTAAAAGGCTTAGATTTGAGCCTTTTATAAAATATTTGCATAATTTTGAATGCATGACCTAAAAGTCTGTTTTCTGCCCTGGACAATCTATGCAAAGTCATCTTCATTACTGCCTGTGATTCAGCTGATATACATGTGCTGTAGATCATGATGGTAAATTAATGCTAAGAGATGATGAATTACAAGGGTACTAATTACCTGCAAAACAAATCAGAAGCATGACTTAACATGTTTTCTGGTTAACCATAACATTTACAATGCCTGAGCAGGTGGAATTTATCCCAGTAAAGGTTTTCGTAGAATAGAAATCATATTTTGCTAACGGAGACTTGTGTGTGATATATATATATATATTTTTTTTAAATATAAATTATTTATTTTGTCTCTAACTCTCATGTGAATTCTTTGTGCACTGAACAGATTGGACAGGAGACCTTGGACTTTGACACAGTGAATTAACTCATGGGAACTCAAACCAAAAATGCATTGATCAGCAAACCTCTGGAAATTGCTTTGCAAAAGAGATCACGGCCTAATTTCTGATTGGCTTCAAGCAAGAAGCGCTGAAGTTGAAATCCAAGTTCTGATCAGTCCTTGTTTTCATGTCGTGGGTTTATTTACACTGGGATCTGTGCAGGCAGAGCTCCGAAACCCAGGGCCTGAAAGCCTTTTCCCCTGTTTGTGAAGCACATGGAGAACCAGCATAGCTCTGCTATCCCTCTGGCGTACACATCTGTGCATCTGCGTCATGTGACCCTTCCCAAGGTTTCAGAGATGTGTGTTGCTCAGGGAGATTATGGGATAAGCTGCTGATCATTTTATAACATAGTATATGACGACAGATAAAGGCCATCATGGTCCATCTAGTCTGCCCAGCAAGGTGCACATTCCTCTTTTCTACTGGCAAGCCATAAAAAAATCTTCGCCCAACCCTCCACCTTCTCGATTTGCCTTAGCCATTGTATTCTGATCTGAGTCTGATATGTGAGACTGTCAGGCCACAGAAGTCATGTAAAGGTTTGTTAATTCTGGGCTCTTGGTCTTTCCATTACAAGCTGTAGGTGAGACCTTTGGGCTGGGTGCACCCGTGATGAGCTTACACGTTCTCTGCCCTCTTCATCAGCTCAGTCCTGAGTTAGTCCAGTAAAGAAGACCCCATCTCACCTTTATTCCTCCAGTTCCAGGGGACTAAGAAGGCAGCTGTAGCCTGGTGAAGGTGATGTTTCTGGAATTCAGCATCGGTGCCCATCTTACTAAAACTGCTTCAGCCGCGTGACCGCTCTGTCTGCCATGTGGAGAAATCGGAATTATGCAGAAAGACAGGACCACCAGATGTAATGTGTTCCACACACGGCAAAAAGAGCAAGTCTGACTCACACATTTCTGCACTGACCAGTTCTTCAAGGTCAACCAAGGTTTAGCGACGCATCTTGATCCCGGTAAAGGTCCTGACTGATCTGTGTGGAGTAAAAGAACGGTTCAGTTTAGAATCATTTGGCTTCCTGGCAGCCGCAAGACTCTGTCTCTTTGCAAGAAGCAGTGAACAAGGACCATTAGTCTAAAAAAGTGTGATGTCAAGATAATGTACTGCTACTGTGATGCTACAAACCCTATTTAAATCAAGAGGGTATACAAAGAGAATCTACCAAAAAGTGGAAGAACGAGGAAAATTGCCAAAAGAAAAATTGCAAAAAACAATGGATGCAAATTTAAGATCTTTAATTTCACAGATCAAAGTAAAGCAGTATCTGAATGATAATGTCTTGAATCAGCTTCTGTGGAAAAAGAAGTAGAGAGGGGAGGAGGAGACCTGGGTGAGAGTACCAGAAACCATATGGGTTTCAGGCAAGGGAAAGATTACGCAAGTTAAATTTAACACCTAAGATTAAAAGTATGATAATTAAGATGAACAAGGCTACATCCTGTATAAAGGGACCATTTATTGACATCACCGAAATAAATCAAATATAATATTGTGCAGCTAAAATTATCACTGCAAGAATACTACCAGCTAAAGTATAGGGCCAGCAGAAAGGGAAAACAATAACAGTTTCTCCTTGGAAAAAGCACATTGAGGGAAAAATAGTCATTGAGTGCGGAGGTCTCCCTGATAGACGGCTATCTGAAAGGAATCGGATCAAAGCTATTGAGGAAGATCCAAGACATCAAGCTGAAGCATGCTGCATTAACAGAAGACGACCTGAAATTTATATGTTCCTACAATAAACTGAAAGTAGCAGCAGAAACACAAAAACTGTGACGATATGAAGAAAACAGACAAAAAATATATCAAAATAAACTATTTAGAGAGAACCCAAAACAGTTCTACAGGGAACTGGGAAAGAGCATTAATATGGTAAAAACACCACCAACCAAAGTTGAAACAGAAACCTTCTGGAGAAGCCTATACAAGGACCCCATAGAGCACAATCAAGAAGCAAAATGGTTACAGGAGCATTTAGAAGAATCAAACCTATGGAATGGCCTGTAGTAAGAACAAAAGTGCTGGAAAACAGGTTAAGAACGAGCCCCAAACTGGAAGAGGTCTGGCCCAGATGGAGTAACCAACTTTTGGCTCAAACAGTTGACATCACTCCACCAAGACCTGGCAAACTGCAAAAACCATTTGGTCAAGCAGCTGAACTTAATACCACAATGACTCATAACAGAAAGAACATTTCTCCCTCCAAAGGGGGGGGGATCCAAGTAGCATTCCCAAAAATTATAGACCAATAACCTGTCTACAGTCTATAAACTGTTCACTGCAGTAGATGCAGACAATATATGATCAGGTCTGATCCAATAACATCATGGCAATAGAGCAAAAGGGCAATAAGATGGGAGCATATGGAGCCAATGACCACCACTTAATGTTAAATAAGGCCATCATGGCCAGCGCTAAGAAAAGCAGAAATCTCAGCATGGGATTGCTTATAAGAAAGCTTTTTATAGCGTCCCCCACTCATGGATAATAAGTTGCCTTGAGATATAAATCCTGGTTTGATAGAGTACATTAAGTTCACCATGGCAATGTGGCAACCCACCTTTTTTTTGAAATATGAAGATGGTCAGGACATCATTCCTAACATCAAGATCCAGCAAGGAATTTTTCAGGGAGATTCCCTATCACCACTTCTGTTTTTGTATGATGCTCAATCCAATGAGTACTCTCCTCAACTCTTTGGGATATGGAGTTAGCCTGAATCCTAAAGAAAGTAACCACCCAGAGGTAACTTCCAAGTCACTATTTGTAGACGATTTGAATCTCTATAGTTCCAGTGACCAACAATTAGTAGAGAACTCCATGTAGTGAAAAGCTTTTCTGATGACATTATGATGACTTTTGGCCTAGACAAATGTGCTAAGCCAACTTTTTGTAGAGGAAAATTGAGCAAAATGGAAAACATCTCCCTGGCTGAGGGATGTAGCATCAAAGAATTTGAACAGGAAGACATATATACATATCTTGAAGTAGAGGAAGGAGTGACACACAAGCAGAAATTACTGAGATAAAAGATCAGTAAAAGAATACTATAGAAGGTTGAAATCATTATTGAAAAGTGCCTTAACATTACGGAATAAGATCACAAGCCATCAATAAGCTGGCAATCTCTGTACTCGCATACAGCTTTGGGATTGTAGACTGGCCTCTTAAAGATCTTGAAAAACTGGATGTGTGAACAAGAAAACTCCTTTATGCCCATGAGGTAATTTATAAGAATCAGTCTAAGCCGAGACTGTACATCCCTAGAGCTGAAGGAGGACTAGGATTTATAGAGATTGATTACATCTACAGATCTACTATCATAGTCCTCCAGGCCTGCCTAACAGCATCATCAGATCCATACGCAAAAAAAATGCTGAAATATGAAAGCAGGTATCCAGAATCTGTCTCCATTGTCAAACCTGGACAAGCGTTCTCATGATTAGAAGGAATGAGTGAGAATCCACAGGCATGCATGGGAAAGGAAGTAACAGAATTTGCAAAACAAGAGAAAAAAAACTCTTCAAAGAATTAGATCAGCAAATGTGGAAAAACAAGTGGCAAATGCACAGATATAGTGGGAAATAGAAAGTGTTACTCCAGGAACCCTTTGTCAATCTAGAATGGACACATGAATGGTTAAGGAGAGGTGAATTAAATCCAAAGGATGAGAGATTGATAGTTGCAGCCCAGGACAGCGGATTACGGACAAGATTGTTTGCAATGAACATTGAAAAAACTGGCAACACAGACATATGTTGATTATGTAAGAAAGCTGGAAACAGTGACTTACATCATAGCTGGCTGTGAAGTTCTGATAGTGGAAAATTTCTTTGCAGAAAGGCACAACAAAGTAGCATGTTTCATCCATTGGAAATTAACCACTACGACATCACTGTGCCTGAAAAACACTGGGATCATGACTCTAAGAGAATTACAGATAATGAAGAGGTATAATCACCTGGGACATTCCCATTCCAATGGATAAGAAACTGGATGCGAGGAAAAACGGAGTTACTTACCTGTAACTGGAGTTCTCCGGGGACAGCAGGATAAGTCAGCCACACTTGGTGACGTCATCCGGCGGCGCCGAGACGGAAGTACTCTTCATAGCTCAGAAGGGCTTTTGCCCTTCTGAGCATGAGCCAACAGGCCCCACCCCCCTTGCCCGCCCCTAGCCGGCCAGTTCGTCACTAGCTGAGCCTTTTTCCGCTAGGAGGCGGGCACTAGGAAAGAGGCAGACCCCATCCCAGGGGAGGTGGGCGGGTATGTGTGGCTGACTTATCCTGCTGTCCCCGGAGAACTCCAGTTACAGGTAAGTAACTCCGTTTTCTCCTAGGACAAGCAGGATGAGTCAGCCACACTTGGTGCCTCCCAAGCTGCCACGCGCTGTGGTGGATGGGGGAAGGCCGAGACACTATTTCAGGGCTAGTATGAGCCTTTGTGAAGCAGAATGCTGCAACGGAAAACTGCCGGACTGCAGTGGCGAAACACGCATGTGAAGTAGCAGCGTTGTGAGAGGGTGCAGTAGGAAGGCCCTTTCCGTATGAGCTTGTGATTGCGATACACACATGTGCAGAAGGTGAAGTTACCCGCATACTGGTTTGCAGATGCGATACACACATGTGCAGAGGGTGAAAATAAAGGTACACCTGGAAGATGTAGTCATATCGATCAGTAGTAGTGCGATATTCAGCCATCGATCAATAGTAGAGTGCGGGATTCACCGCTGTCGTGATGCATGCCATCTAGCAGTAGTCATAGTTTGTCATCGCGAAGCAGTAGTATTGCAGGGGTCACCGCTGTCGCGATGCACGCATGTGCAGAGGTTGTGAGAACAAGGCACGCCTGCACCGTAAGAGATGTAGGTACTTCGCAGTAGTAGTTATCGTGAAGAAGCAGGGGCATCAGTAACACTGGGCATTAACATCATTTAACACATCACTAATAAGAGAGGCTTCTCCCTCTTTTTTTTTTTTTTTTTTTTTTTGAGAACCGATAGAATGGCAGGATATCAGAGGGACCGGGAGACGTGACCTGGATTGGCCACTGTTGGGGACAGAAAACTGCACTGCCAGTCGTACCCTGCATTCAGGGTGCATGTCCCACTCCCTGCATGCTTACGCATTGCTGCTGGCATCTGCGCCATGGCCAGAACTGCTCTGCTTATGGGGCAATCTGAGATAAAGGTGTTGTCAGAAGACCGGGTGTTGGTTTCACCCACGTTGGACCCCGGCACGGTATGCATGTAGGGGAGGTATTGAGTCTGGAGCCGGTGTATGAATATCCCTGCCTGGCTGAGGCTCCTGTCTGGTCTAGGCAGGAATTAGTTATTGACAGGTCCTCCTGGAGAATGGAAGTACTGTGTAGGAGGGAACAGGGTTGGGTCCCTTGACGCTGGTGTGTGATCACGCGACCGTGTGCCATCCTGTTTCCGTGGGGCTCCGTTCCTCCCAGGAAGCGTGGTGTATAGCCGATCCGGGGAGTGGCTCATATCTGGAGCACTGCGTGTTGGGCGAGTGCCCGGGCCTCTTGGTGGGTGAGCGTCCCGCAAAGATCGGTTAACGTAAAAGTGGGTCCAGATAATCTCAGCAGCTGGGGTTGCCTGTCTGCCACCGTGAGCAGCCCTACGGGAGACAGCAAATGAATTGGACAACTATCCAGAGGGTCGTCAAGGGGTGACTGCGACTTGACGGCACTTAACCACTCAGCTTCATTTCAGTAGTAACATGAGCAGGCAAAGGCTCAGGCATTGGTTAATTGAGGATGGTGCTAAGCTACCTGAAGTTGAGGCTGGTTAGCTCTTGTTAGGTCCCTCCTGAGACGTGTAGCTCTCCCTGATGGGCTCTCCTTGACATGATGGTGGAAAGGCGTAGCGGGAGGTGCTTACTGTAGTCTACAGTAGCGGTGAGGCACCGGAGGACTCGTGGAGGGTTCTGGTTGGAGTAACCTGGGAAGGAGAAGACATCCAATTGCTGCCATGTGCTTTGGGAGCCGAAGCGTTGCTATGTCAAATGCCGGGCCTCCTGTCGGTAGGCGCTTGGCTGTCAGTACAAGATCGTCTGTTGGAGGGAAGATAGAAGAAGGCAGGATGGCTTCTGAGTGCAATTGCAGGTGCATGCACTTTCTGATGCATGTAGCAAAGAGACTGCCCACTTACAGGCCCAAGCAGTGATCTTATCCGCTTGGTACGTGCCTCATGGTCCTAACCACTAGGCCCGTGCCCCCATTGGGAATGTCCCAAGCGTTGTCCAGAGCGATATTAAGGGGTGGTCAAAGCTTTGTCCATAGGCAATGTCGGGAAAAACAGGGATGCATTGTATTCCCCCCTGCGGCCATAGCCGACAATACCAGAGAGACAGGGTGGGTGACAGGAGCTGGAATGAGACCCCCATCTGGGATCTGAGCACTTAGTCAGAGGGAGGCTGTTGTTCAGTCGACAGTGGTGAGAGCCTCTATAGATGAGCACCTTTGTGAGAGCCTTTGACTTGCCTGAACACCCGGCCTGTATGAGTTGTACCGCGCTGTCACCACTCTGGAGGCGGCCCTCGGTGAAACGGGTCTCCAAGAGCTCTGTGGAGCCCGGCCAGTAGATGGCACCGTTTGTGCCCTATCACCTTCTTCTTTGTTAAGTGGTAGCTTGTCGTGTAATAAGGAAGGTGCCGCAGTCGCTGGCCAGCGAGGAGCAGAGCCCACGCTTAGGCCCGTGAGTCGTGACATAGTTCACAGGTGGGTGTGCTAAGTAGCTTCATGCCTCTCGTGAAGCAATAATGCCGGAGGTGTGGGCCTGAGGGAACGGGCCTTGACCAGTCTGGCAGTTGTCTTATATATATATATATATGTATATGTATATAGGAGTGGAGGAGTAGCCTAGTGGTTAGAGCACTGGCTTGGTAACCAAGCAACCAGAGTTCAATTCCCACTAGCACTCCTTGTGGCCTTGGGCAAGTCACTTAACCCTCCATTGCCTCTGAAGAAAGGCCTGGCAATCTACTTCCAGTGACACTGCCAGGAAAACCCAGGAGCTTCTGGGTCACCAGGAGTCAGGACTGACTTGAAGTCACGCATTGCATTGCATTTTTGCATATATATATTTTAAATTTATTTATTTATTTATTTTTTGTTTGTTTAAAATGCAGGCTGTGGTTAGGCCCTGTTTGTGCCTGACACCAGCACTTATAAGGGTCAAGACTGCTCATAAGGGCGAGATCCAAGAGCCAAGGAATTCCACGTGGAGGGCCAATGCCTGTGGACCTGCAGACAGCGGATAGCTGCTTTAGTTTGACACTGTCTGAGGTGAATGGCGGCTGGGTCATTGCCACAGGCCTGTTTTCTGATAACAGGGCTGACCGCACTGATGCCGAGGGTCCCACCCAGGGACCTGGTGGTGCACGAGCTCTTCCTCTCATGGCCGTTAGGTGCGGTGATGGTCTTAATGGAGTGTGGTGGAATCCAAGCTTGGTTTCTTGTTGTCAATGCAGGGTTCGAAACCTTAGGCTATTCCTCCACTCCATCCTGCACAAGGCCCAGCAGGAATGTGGTAGCTATTGTACCATGCAAGGTTACCCCTTCAGCAAGAGCTTCCCTTTGGTAGTAAAATATTATTATTATTCATCAGGTCCACTCGGGAATCAAACTCATGACCCTTGTATCACAGGTCAGTGTATTAACCATTGGGTTGCAGCTCTGTTAGGGATTCCTTCCGCTAGTTGCTGTTCAGGGCAGGCAGTCCATCGCCATAAGACATATGCAGGACAGGGAGGTTCGGGCAATAGTCCTGCGCCAGAGGGAGAATTTTCCCTTGATGAACAGGTCACATCAGGACCTGGGCGATGCTCGGTTGCAGGTGCGGGGAGAGGCCGATTTTACCGCTGAACGTAATGCCGCCGCTGCCGCCGACCTCCTTCACCACGTTCGGCCACAGGCAATGCCAGGCGGATTCTCCTTGTAAGAGCGGCTGGTCCTGGATCTCCAGTCAGGAGTATGCTCGCCCCCGTCCTGCAGAAGGTATCCTGGTGCCGAACCCGAAAATCCTGGCACTGCGACTCACTGTCTCCAACCCCTCAGATGACTCGAGGGCGCTCCTATGCTGGCCAGGACAACATCAGACCTGACGCCAGCCAATAGCGCTGCGGGGCGGGCTAGAAGCATTTAATCGTGTGTGGGGGGGGGGGTGCTGGAATCGTCAGCGCTGACAGGGTGTTCTGTTGCCGGCGCGGGCTCATGGCGCTGCTTGAAGCACGACGCTGAGAACTCCTTCCCCCGATGCTGCACCGCTCCGATTGGCCAGAGGCGGAGGCTCTGAGAGATGACGCTGGGATCGGGTTCCTTTAGTGCAGCCTAGTACAGAGCTCTCAGAGTTGAAGGCTTGGTGCGTCCCACCTACCCGCGCCATCCGGAGCGGAGCTGATGCTCGGCACGGAGCCAACGTTGCAGGGCAGTCCCCGAGCAAGCAGGGCATACTCCCTGCTCGGAGCGGAGCCGATGTCTGGAATGGTGCCGACGCTGCAGGGGAGGAGACGAGCAATTAGGCCAATGGCGCCGCAGGGGAAGACGGAGGCCGTGATGTCATTGGCCAGGTGACTGCCGTGCAGGAATCCTCGCGGCCGCAGAAGGTGGGCGGAGACTTGCAGGTCCGGGCAAGATGGCCGCCTCCATGGTCCCCCACGTGAGGTGGACCCGTGCAGAGGAAGGGGTGCGCCAAGCTACAGCTGGCCGGGGACGGAGGCCTGCAGGCACGTCCTGGGCTGCCGAGTCTCCCGGAAGGCGAGTCCTGGGCGTAGAGCTTCTCCGCAGCGGCTTCCGAAGTCCGGGGCAGAAACCTAGATCGGCGGGACCGGCTGTAATTTCAGGCCGGGACCAAGATGCTGCGCCAGAATCACTAGGAGTCCCGCATGGCCGGAGCTGCGACGGCAACCGGGAGTTTGCGGCTGAGGATGGAGGCCCTGGGGCACATCCCAAGTGACGTCATCTGCCAAGGAGGCATCCAAAAAAAAGGAATGAGCAGCGCCCGATTTGATCTGTTCGCGGCTCACGAAGTGCAGCTGTCCGTGATGAATGCAGTTTAACATACCTAAGAAAGGTGAGACTCATTCTTCTAGTTGTTTTAAAGTTCTATAGTGCAATTTCGTTACGCTGCAGCCGATGGCACGTTGAGGTGGAGAAGGATCGCTGACCTCACCTCTGGCTGGTCAAGATGGCTGCCCCCATGGTCCACACGTGTGATGGGGAATCCCGGAGCAAAAGCAAGGTAGAGGAGGCTGGCCGGGGACGGAGGCCTTCTCAGGCACATCCCGGGCTGCCGCGAGGGCTGCTTTCCGCGAGTTTCCTTCTCCGGTGCGATAGCAGAGCAGAGGAGGCTGGCCGGGGACGGAGGCCTTTTCAGGCACGTCCCGGGCTGCCGCGAGGGCTATCTTCCCACCAGTCCTTAGTCTGGGATTCTTCTGCCCTTGAGAAAGGGAGAGAGAGGTAGGAGGCTAGCAGGGAACGGAGGCCAATTTGGCACGTCCTGGGCTGCCGTGGACTACTCCTGTCCGGGAGCTTCCTGCTTCTTCCTGGAGCATGAGTAGTTCTTCTTGAATTCTGCTTCTGATGATATATAAATCATCTTTCTGTAGAAATGTAGAAAGAAAGCGTTAGTATTAAATTGAAGTGAATAAGGGGGATTTTCCTCTTTCTTTAGATGGTAATCTTTGTGGAGAGTAGAGAGGTCCGTCTTGCTGGCAAGGCGGAAGAAGTGAAACTGGCCGGCTAGGGGCGGGCAAGGGGGGTGGGGCCTGTTGGCTCATGCTCAGAAGGGCAAAAGCCCTTCTGAGCTATGAAGAGTACTTCCGTCTCGGCGCCGTCGGATGACGTCACCAAGTGTGACTGACTCATCCTGCTTGTCCTAGGAGAACTTGATATAGGGTAAAGAGGTTGTTGGTTCTAAGTGATTATTTCTGTGAATCATGTGGAGAGGGAGAATGTCCTGAAGTACCAAGAAATGCAGTCAGAGACCAAGAAAATGTGGCAGAGATATTACCCATCATATTGAGAGCCACAGGCTTGATAAAGAAGAATTTCCAAGCTCATCTTGACAAACTAGCCGTACATGTTACATCTTACGAACTCCAGAAGGAGGCTCTCTTGAGCACTAGCAGTAAATTGGAGAGATTGAGATCATACTCCACATAGTGTGGCTTAGAAGCGAGGTTTATGACTCATGGTATGTGCAAAACTAATCCATTTGTAGAAACTGCCCTAGAAGACGCTTTATCCAGTCTGCAGAGGAGGGCATGGTCGATCATCGGAAGGTCTCATCCTGTTTTAGGAGCAGAGTATCAGAAGCCCACACTGTTCATCCCTCTTCTTCTCTGTACACCCCAAAGTGCTATACAGTCACAAGCTGGACACTTTTCTGCAGATTTTCAGATATGAGCTCAATGTATATTTGCACCCAAGAAAATGGTGACCTGGTGAATCAGCGCAGAGTCTCTCACAGGTCTACTCATTTGTTCTGACAGTGTGAGCGTGCTGTACCTTAGGGATCACTGCTGTTCCCTATATTATTGTATTTTTAAGTTCATTTGGATTTGGGCTGCGAGAATTGAAAATGTTACATTACTGATATGCTGGTGATATTTTATTTTTAATATAGAATATGTTAGATAAGGAGCTCGCGGTTGTTTCAGGTTGTGGTTATAAATAGAAATGTAGGTCTTCCTTTGAAACGCCCTGTTATTGGAGGAGTGAGGGTTCCCTTGGGATTATTCTTGAAACTTTTAGGTGGTGGTCTGGATTTGGCTCTGACAATGGATTCTCAAGTTGGTAATGTGGTAAAAAGGGTATTTGATAAGCTGCGGCATCTGAGACAGATACAATCTCATTTTAGGATACTTGTACAAGCCCTTATCATGTCTCTCGTAGACTGTTGTAGTGTTTTGTATTTGGGTATAGCAGTTAAACGAAAAGCAAAGGAATACATTTGGGTGTTCTGCTAGAGCTCCCCTCTGCTACATCAGTCACACTGGCTTCCTGTTAAAAATAGGATTAAGTGTAAAGTGGGATATTTAGTTTACAACATTTTAAATGGCTGAACTCCTGAACCTTTGTTTTGTGCTATTTATTTTCACAATTGTGTAAGATTACTCTCTGATGAGTGACATTTACTAGATTATCCATCTCCAAAAGAGGTACAATTCAAGAGATGATTGTTTAGTTATCAGCAGCTTTGGAATGGAATCGGTTGCCTAAGGATGTCGGAGCTTTTGTCCTTTCGTCATTCTCTTAGGACTTTTCATTTTGTGAGATATAATTAGTATTGTATCTTGTTTGTATTTTCTTTGTGACAATTTTCATTTTAAAATACTGTATTCTAAGTTTTATGTAATCTGCTCTGGACTTATCGAGATCAAGGGGACTATAAGAAATTATATTAAATTTCCAATCCTTCCCTTTACTATAGCATGTAGTTTTCTACCAGTGGTTGCAAGAATTTAAATTTGGAAGAGAGCCAGAAAAAACCCAGGATCTCCTGAGACTGTACTGTGAACTGTTTATTGAAGGTAACTTAACTTTGGACCCAGTCACTACTGCTGATTCCACCAGCAGCTGCTGGGAATTTTAAGGCGAGGTGCTGGATGCCTAGTGCTAGTTGAATGAAAGAACATTTGGGACAAGTCACAGATGGTAATGAACAGAGGATCTGTCCTGAGAAACCCGAGACCTGTCCCAGCGGTACCTCAGGACTGGTCTCGAGACTGCAGGCAAGCTAGAGTCTGCTTCAGTATCTCAGCTTTGGAAGTTACTTGTAGGTTACATAGCTTAAAAGAAAAGGATTCCTAAGAAAGAGGGACGAATAGCCTGGTGGTTAGAGCATTGCACTCAAAGTTAGGGGAAGTCCTAGTGCACTCGTAGATCGAGGTTCCCAAATCTGCCGTTGACTCTCTGGGCTGGGCACCTTATCTCCTTGTGCATTTGGACATAGCAGGAAACAAGACATTTGCATCAAATTGCTCTTCCTACTGATCTGTGCTAGATGGTTTCATTTATTGTCATGCGCTTACTGGGCACTCAGAGATCCTCAATGTCTGGCTTCAACTTCCACTGCAGATAGGGCCTTGGACAAACTTTTGGGGACAGACCTAAGAACATAAGATATGCCATACTGGGTCAGACCAAGGTCCATCAAGCCCAGTATCCTGTTTCCAACAGTGGCCAATCTAGGTCATACGTACCTAGCAGTTTCCCCAAAAGACACAGGTTCCATAATGCTTGTATTGGGTCAAGCAGTGATATCCCAGGTCCCATTTAATAATGGTTTATGGACCTTTTCTCCACCTCCTTATATTCTTTTCCATATTGCCTTTTCCCAGATCATCCATCCATCAAATGCTGAATGACACGGTCATCTTTTACGTTTTTGACTTTGTCATGTCCAACATCTTGGAATACACAGAAGGACTCTGTGTAAAGATCAAAGAACATGAAGTCTGGGGTCTATATAGAATGGGACCCAGCCCCAGTATAAAGCCCACAGATCTAGTTCTGGAAAAAGATCCATTGTGTTCCCAGAAACTCTTCTAACAGTAGGTGTAAAACAGAATTAGGATATTTCGCCTTATTTCTTTGTATTTTAGTTAAAATTTCTGATACAGTATCACGTTGCTAACAGCAACACAAATACTCTCCATTATCAGGCCGACGGTGGAGAAATACAGAGCTCTCCCATAGGCACTCCGAATGTATATACAGTAGCAACACGGTACTGGCTTCCAGGACGCAAATAGCAGCAACCTAACCTTTGAAACATAATATTACAACAGGAGCTAGAACGTGGAGACACCTACTGGGACTGAGAACAAGGTCCCTGTATAAAGCTATAGGCTAGCTCAATGGTGCTCAACCCAGTCCTCCGGGACACACCTAGCCAGTCAGGTTTTCAGAATAACCACAATGAATATGTATGAGAGAGATTTGCAAGAGTCCAACGGTGAAGCACAGCTACCTTGTAAACAGTGTACAAACCAGTCCAGAATGTGGTTAAGTCCAGAAGAGGTTCTTTATTCAGTAGTACAGTCAATGCTGGGGTACAGGAAGCCTAAGCCCGACATGGCCGTGTTTCAGCACTGCCTTCCTCAGGGGTTATAAGGCACTTGAAACATCCAGTGTGAAACCTGCAGTGCCTAAACACAGCCGAGTCTGGTTTAAGCCTTCTGTACCCAGCATTGACTATTACTGAATAAAGAGCCTCTTCTGGACTTACCATCTTCTGGACTGGTTTGAGAGAGATTTGCATGCACGGCCCCCATCGTGTGCAGATTTCCCTCTTGCATATTCATTGCTGTTATCCTGAAACCCTGGATGGGTCAGTTCCTGAGAACCCCTGGGCTAGTCAAATAATTTACCCTGGTCACACAGGCTGTGCATGGACAGACTCTCACCTAATAGAGAACAAGGGGTCAGAAATTAAAAACAGAATATTCAAGCAAAGCCTAAAGAAGCCAGACTAGGAGCCATGCAATACCTGAAAAAGAGAAACCCATGTTTCCTCCTCTGCCTTGCAAAATGCAACAGTTATAAGAAATTTGCATTTCCCAAACCTGTCTTAATCCAATCCATAAAAATGGAAAATACATTTGTTTTCTTAAATCTTCTATCTTGTTGTCTGGGTATTTTATCTTACTAACCAGGTTGGTCCCAGTCTCTCCTTTCCAAGTTCTTTGTTTTCTCTTCATCTAAGTTCTTTTCCAGGGCCTCGCTTTCATTTCTTCTTTATTCCTCTCTGTAGCTGTCTGACATTGATTTTTCCCCTTTTGTTTTTACTTCAATTTTTCTTCTCTACATCTCTACCCACAGCTGGTTTTACCCCAAAGAAACAAAGGGACCAAAAAACAGCCCACAGAACATGGCAGCAGGACCCCAGAGATGAAATAATAGGGCATCCTGGGGGCTGCCACAAATGTTTGCGGATCTTAGGCAGAATATACAAAACCTGGGCCCTGGGCTTTGATACTGTCAAAAAATCAGTCTCATGAGAAGTAATCCAGCCTTGTCCCAATGCATCAAAAATGACTGCGGTCACTATTTGTTTGAAATCATAAATAGGAGAGTGGAACTCCCGGTCAGACAGCTGTCGCAGGACCTCAGCCTTGTACTAGTGACGGTGGAAATCTTGGCTTTGTATACCAACGTTCTGCAATGTGCGGCTGTGAATGTGGCCCAGGTCCTGGAACGTCATGTGGACAAGCATGTCTCCACAGGTTTATTGACAGATCTGACATGCCTTGCGTTGACATTTTTTTTATGTTTAAGTCATCGTATTATTTACAAATTAAAGGCACGTCGATGGGTGCCACAATGGTCCCCGATGTGGCGAATCTATACGTTGATTATTTTGAGCAATCTTGGGTGAGTCAGTTTCCTTTGAATCCCACATCCTTTTTTGACAACCGTACATCGACAATGTTCTATTATCGTGGGATGGAAGCTCCTCTGTTTTGGCTCAGTTTTTAATTTGGTTGAATGCTTTAAATTTGAACTTGCATTTTATTTATTTATATTTATTCCTTTGGCTTATATACTGCATTTCCAATGATCAAGGCGGTTTACAGAAAACATAACGTAACATTACAGAGAACATGTTATATAGTTCTATATAAGCTTAACAGGTATTTAATGACTTAGGGGTCTGTTTACTAAACATTCCTAATGTGCGGGGCCGTGGTAGTGTGCCTGTACCATATAAGGAGTGGGCGGTTCAGGCAGAGAAAAGAAAAAAAACGGGAGTAAGCGATCGCACATTTGCGCGGGGCGCTATTGTGCGCCGGAAGGCTAAGTGGCGCCCTGATGTGCACACACAAAGGAGCAGAGCCATAGTACAATGGTTAAGACACTGACCAATGGTGCAGAGATCAGGGGTTCAATCCCCCACAGTGCCCAATGAAGAAGGCTCACTGAGGCAGTGTGTATTATGGGGATGAGTGCTGTAGGGGGCAATCTATTTTTATGTCAGTTATCACTACTAGCAAACGCACTCACAAAGCGTGTTAACATAAGGCGGCCCATAAGGCACATGTTAAAGTTCACTGTCCGCCAAGGCACCCTTGAATGTCCCCTATAGGGCACCATATATGTTGCGTCACAGGATAATGTATAGTGCACCTTATATGGACGGCAACCATAAGGTGCCCTATAGGGTGCCCTATAAAGCACCCTCAGAGGCACCTTATGGGTACAGTACACTGAGGGTGTGTTTGATGGCAGCAACATATGTACATTAAATCTAAAAAAGCTTTGGACAACCCTATCAAATAACCCCACTGTGGGCTCGAACCCATTACCGCTGGCTCCACAGGAAGTGAAGTAACCATTGGGCTACAGCTATATAGCTGCCAGCAAGCCCCTGGCTGGCTGCAGAGAGCCTGCATGTCACCACACAGACAGTCTGCTGTGGGAACCAGGATAGGGTTAGGCCACCCATACCCATGATGCACTGCACATGCAAATCAGCTGTCCACAGATGAACACAAGATGGGGAATGCACCCCAACAGCTCCCCGGCCTGGTAGGGGGACGTGTCCGTGTGCACCCACACAGCACCTTGGCCTGGTAGGAGGTACTGACCGGGTGTTTAATTTGCACAGAGTAGCTACACACAGTCACACTGTGCGGGAACTGTGCTCACCCTGAGTGTGCGATGAGACGCCCTGGACCAGGTCCACAGCACCCTCCATGGCTGAGAGAGGCCATGGCAGAGCTCCAAAACAGTCATAATCTGTGAGATAGGTAGTTTCTGCAGGAACACCTTGGATATCTCTGTCTGTCTCAGTCAGGGGAACCCCCACGGACCCCTAGGTGGGCCATGTACCACCAACCCCCCCCCGCTGCTGAGGGTGGCAAACAGGCAGGGTCTCCTATCAACAGATCCCCATTATACACCCCCCATGATGGCAGTAGAGTGGACCATCAACCCCAGTCCTGTTGGGGAACAGACACCCTACGGGGCTGTCCAAGCAGCACCACACACACCCAGACCACAATATCAGACAGACAGTAGGCCTGGATATGTTAAGATGCACCCCACCACTATCTGATATTCCCCTGCATCAAGCCATCAGCCACTGCACCCTGCAAGGCACTCCAGCAGGGCACATACCAGCTGTGAACAGTCTGCTGGTTAGTCCCACTGGAAATGCATGCACCCACAACTGGGATGGCAGCACACACAAGCAGATACATCAGTGACTAGGCCCCAACAGGTGACCAATATATCACATGAGGGAAGTGCTATGAAGCACTATGGGGGTGCCTAGCCATGCTGCCATCACTGCACAGTCAGGGTGGAGTGAAAGCCCAGCAGCACATACAGAGGTCACCCTGTCTGTGGAGGTGGTGGACGGCCACTACAATGTCCCTGCCAGTGCCCTATGCCCTGTGCAGATGCATCCTGGCCAGCCCACCCTCCCTGAGCTATACCCATGGTACCTTGCTGCTCATTATGCACATCATCAGGCCAAAACTGTGGACAGTGTTTGCAGCCAACACACACTGTATAGACAGACACACACTCCCACACGTATGCCAGCATTGTGCTACTATAGAGGGGTTCAGAATCCTTGCCCACCACACCAGTCCTGGGCACAGTACAGGCATGGGTATGGTATGCAATACCGTTGGGGGTCCCTCCCTAGGGTGGTAAACACTGTCAGGGGCCAGACCTGACGCACCACCGCAGACATCAGATAGATTATTATGATGGAGATCATAGAGCAGACTGTGCGTAACGTAGGGATATCTATCTGCCAGTACTCATAGCAAACGTTTGAGAGCTGTGTACCATATACCCTGGTGTAGGGTGACATTGCTAAGGTATGCAAGTGCTGGTATTGGGAGATGCACGCAGGGCCCAATGTCCTGCCTCACCAGGAGGCATTGGCCAATGGGGCCTGTGGGTGTGGGTGTGGGTGTGTCTGTCCCTGTTGGCTGCTGCTGTACGGCAGAGGTTCCCAAATCCAGTCCAGGTTTGCAATACACTGGTTGGGGTTTCCTGCTGTCCCTCATGAATATGCATGAGCTACATCTACATGCCATGGGGGTTGTGCATAGATATACAGCACGGTTATTTGTATGAGTGGCAGCATGGAACCTGAATGGTGTGTGGTCCTCCAGGACTGCATTTGTGAGACTCTGCTCTAGGTAATGCCCCTGGTCATGGTGTCTGTGCTTGGTGGTGTAAAAGATAGGCGTATGACCAATGCGTATATCCCCAGCAATAAAGGATTGCCCTTACTAACATGGTTTAGTTGTGGGGAAAATATGTGGACCGGATTGGCAGTAGCCCCAGCTGGGCTTTGAACCTGTGACCTTTTGCTCCTGCACACACTGTCTGTGTGCACTGCACCACTGTGTTGCCACAGATGTGCTGAATTCCCTGGGAAGTCCATGACTGTACATCCGACAGGGCCTATGTTGCAGTGGACGTGCCAGCCTGCACATGGCTCGGCCACTGTCTTCTGTGGCTAGCAGCCACTGCCCCCTCCACCACCTGTACCCTACCGCCAACATGCTGGCATGTCCGTATCTTGGAAAAGCATATGACCTGATTGAGTTGTGGCACTCCAGGACTGCATTTGGGGGACTCGGCTGTCGGTAATGCCCATTGTTATGGTGTGTGTGCGGTGTTGGGTACAAAATGGGTGTGTGAACCATGCTTATGTTCTCTGCAATAAAGGAGTGTCTTTACTATCTCTGTTTAGTGGTGGGTAAAATATGGGGACTGGGTTGGCAGGAGCCCCAGCTTGGATTTGAACCTGTGACCCTCTGGTCCTAGAGGTACTGCCTCTGTCTGCTGCACCACACTGTGGCCATAGTGATAGTGCAGTCCCTGGGGGTGGGAAACCTGACCAAAGGAGTCAAAAACCCTGCTCTGCACATTTGTACTGTGGGCTCAGTCACCTTGTCTGGTGACAAAAGTGCAAATAAACCCCTCAACCGACCACGACGAACTGGGGATAAATATAACCAAGCTGGGCAACAGTGATATTAATGGGCAACCATAGCAAACACTCCCAGGAAGGCTCAGAAAAAAGGAAATGGTTTTTGGAAGGGTCTCCGCTCCGTAGCCCCTTCCATACTTCATTTCATTTTTTTGGAGCTTTCCTGGGTGTGTTTCCTATGTTTGCCCATTAATATCAGGGTTCCCCAGCTGACTTCCTATTTTTAATATGTTTGTTTGGGTCTTTTTCTATCTTTATTTGCACTTTTGTTCTGTGCACATGTATCACACTGCTCACGTTTTGCAGGTTTCCCCGGTTTCCCTGTACATTGCTGACGGAAATGGTTTTCTCTTCCCTTTAAATGCCCTCTACCGTGAGTATTTCACTCGCGCTATTTTTAACCTGCAAATTCGTCCCCGATACTGTGCGGGGAGCCTCTCCCCTCCCCTTCCCCGCCCATTGACCCCATCTCTCCGCCCCTCGGGAGCCTTCCTCCGCCCTCAGAATGCCTTTCCACGCCTCTATCGGACATTTGCGGGCCGGGTACTTGTGCGGGGCACGTTAGTGCGGCGCGCAACTGTGCGGGGCCCACGCGCACTTGTGCGGGGCGTTTAAGAGCGTTTCTGAGCGTTTGAGTGCCGCGTTTCCGTGTGCTATTGTGCGGCACGCAATTGTACGGCTTTTAGTAAACATGCCCCTTAGTTACATGGTTGAATGTTAAATGTAAATTCTAAGTTATAGTTAGGATGACAGGGAGAAGTGGATTTAGGAGCTAAAGTCGTATGTAAATCAAGTGGTACAGATGTAACAAGTGGGTAGGTCAGAATTCACTACTCATGAAGTTCATGGATAGAAGAGTGTCTAAGTTATATCTCCGAAGTGTTCTGTAAAGAGGAGAGTTCTTAGTAACTTCCGGAAAGTTGTAGTATCAGTGGGAGCTCTTATGTGTCCGGGTATGGAGTTCCAAAGGCTGGGCGTGTATAAGGAGAATGTGCGCGAACTGGTTGGTTGAATTTGGTGAAGTCTGAAGGGAGTGTGAGTTGATGTTGAGCAGGGCTCCTTCTATGCCGCTTACTCTGTGTTCTCGCTATTATTGATTGCAAGTAATGTGAGGATAACTCACAATAGACTTTATGTTCATTATGTTTTTGTATTTTATTCTGCTAAACAGGGGTAGAATGGGAGTGATGTAGCTGTTTCTGGGTGCATCAGAGAGGATTCTTGCAGCTACATGCAGAGCCAGTTGCAATGGATGTAAGTGACTTTTAGGTAGACCTTGGAAGATTGTATTATAGTAACCTATGTGGGGGAGTATCAACACCTGGAAGACAGTTCTGAAACCTTTGCCTCGAGAAGGGGTTGCAGATGCTGGAGAATCCAAATTTTATTATAAATGATTTTTGTTGCTTTGTTTATGTGAGACTGTAATGTGAGGTGTTAATCAATGATTACTCCAAGGTATCTGACTTCAGATTTAATCAACAGATCTGCATTGTTGACTTTTAAGGTAGTCGGTGCATTTTACTTATTCTTCTGATCCACAGACTATTTCCTTTCTGGATTTAAAGATAGTGTGATGTGATCATTTTGAGTTTTCTATCTTTAGAAAGCCCACGGACCGCAATGCCTTATTACAGTATTGTAGTGCACACCCTGAACATCTTAAGCGCAGTCTGCCGATCAGTCAGTTTTTTCGTTTGCACAGACCGTGCTCTCCTACCTGGGAGTTCCAGGCACAGTCAGTACTGATGACTAGACGCTTTTTGGATCAGGGCCAAGGGAGTGTGTGCATGCAGCTTATTTGTGAGATCATTATACAGATTGTGCTTGGCTTTTGGAATCAAGACCCCGTGAGGTTCCCCAGAGAGGCGCATCAGGTGTGTGTGTGTTGCCATTTTCTAACTGTGTTTATCAGGTGCAGCGGATCATTAAGTGCTTCTGGTTTAATTTGGGAGGACATTCTATTTTTAAGGATTTTCCCTTATTTATTTAGACAGTTTTGTATACCGCCTTATCCTTCAATCAAAGTGGTCACACCACAATTGGGGGATACATTTAACATGCGGGGATATTGAGACACATACACTAATACTTACAGGGAACATGGGCAATGGAGGGTTAAGTGGCTTGCCCAAGACCACAAGGAGCATCTGTGGGACTAGAAACCCCAGTCCTTCCGGCCCAAGGTTGCTGTCCTCTAGTGGGATTTGAACCCCCGACCTTCTGGCCTGAAGTACCTTGCCCCAACCACTAGGCTACTCCTCCCTCAATTTTTCAGAGGGGTTTGTGGTTCCATCACATGTGCTACCATAACACCTCATAGCTTATTACCTTGTTTATCAGGCCATCATCCCATTTTTGTTTTAGTTTTCGAGCCAGCGGTGGTCTATGTTATGATCTGCCCATGGGATCAGGTATATATGGGCAAGATTTTGAAGGGAGATGCCAGTAGTGGCCTGATGCAGCACCATTGGTCTTCCCAGCACTTGGTTTCACAATCCAGTGGGGCATTGCTGAACATATTCGTGCCCAGAATGCGGTGGGGACATTGATCGCCCATTACTGCAGTGAGAGCAGTACTGGATCTATCGCCCCCCCCCCTGCTATTCATCGCAATCATGTACTCGCCCCTTCCCAAAGTCTACGCTGTTTAGCATTGCTCCTTTGTTATAGTTGCTCACATTAAGTTAAGTCTAGTTAAGTTAACCTGCTATGTTCTATATACCTTAAGTTAAACTGTTAACTGCAAATTTCACAGGTATACTACCAAAAAACTGCCTCCAGTTTTGCAACTGATTCCTATAGATTTTGGGGTGCTGAATCCAGGAAAAATAGCCAAAATGTTCCATCACGTCACGTTTTCTTGCAAAATTAGATTTCTTACCCATATAAGGAATGTTCACATAATTTCTTTTTAGCCGACTGCAGTTTATTTTCTTGGCCCAAAATAGAGGTTGTAATGGTTAACTAACTAGAAACACTCCCTCATGATATTTTAGAGTGTTTTGTATTCATTTTATACATTAATGGGACAATTGGGAGGCGGGGGGCTAAATCCAGTACTCGCGCTGGCGCATGTTCTTTCCTGTTTGCCTCGCCTCGTTCGCTCGCTCAAACACGGTGGTTGCGACATGAACGTTCCTGTCAAATTTCAGTTTCTTGCAAGTTCATTATTACCTTTTGTTTGCTCAGTCGTAATCCAGCTTTATTCCGAAGTGGTTCACTACAGTTGTAGTTTGCAGTGCTGTGTATTTGTGATGGCTCACAGAGCCAGAGGTTGCGTCAACTCTCCGGACAGTTTTTGTTTTATTTGTGGGGAATATACCGTGAAAAAGCGGCAGAGGAACATTTCTGCATTTATTAAAAAAGTATATTTCGCCTATTTCGGTTTGAAGTTAGGCGATCAAGACAAACCGTGGGCTCCTCACAAAGTGTGCAAGACATGTGAGGAAGATCTACGCTTATGGATGAAAGGTAAAAAAACAAGCATTTCGTTTCGGAATACCTATGATGTGGCGTGAACAAAGAGACCACAGCAGTGACTGCTATTTTTGCTCTTGCATTGTGAAGGGATACAACTTAAAAAATAAGAACGTAATAAGTTACCCCAACCTTCCCTCAGCAATTAGGCCTATGCCTCATAGCAACGAAGTACCTGTGCCTGAACCACCAAAATCTTTGGATCATATTTGTGTGGACGGTTCTGATCATGATGAGACTCATCAGATGGCTTTTCCCGATGAGTCCAGTACTTCCGAGTTTGAAACTGAACCAGATCCGAAACCTGAACTTTTCTCTCAAGCTGAATTGAATGATTTAGTCCGGGATTTAGGACTCCCAAAAGATGCTGCCCAACTGCTAGGTTCTCGGCTTAAACAGAAAAATCTATTGTCACCAGGAACAACTTTTTATTGGTACCGCAACCGCGAGACACAATTTTTGAAGTATTTCAGCAAAGAGGAAGATTTGGTATTTTGCAACGATATATACGGAGTGATGGAAAAGTTTAAACTCAAGTATGATCCTGCTGAATGGCGGCTGTTCATTGATTCGTCAAAAGACAGCATAAAAGGTGTTCTTCTTCATAATGGCAACACATTCGCTTCAGTTCCTATTGCTCACTCTGTTATTCTCCAAGAAAAATACGAGAATTTGGCCCTGATTCTTCAGAAGATTCGTTATGATGAGCATAAGTGGATGATTTGTGGAGACTTTAAAATTCTATCCATGTTATTAGGGCAGCAATCCGGTTTCACCAAATATCCCTGCTTCCTTTGCTTGTGGGATAGCCGGGCCCGCGACCTACACTGGGGGAAAAAAGACTGGCCAATTCTGGAGCATTTGAGACCCGGTGAGAAAAATGTTCTTCATGAGAGCTTGGTACCTCGTGATAAAATTCTATTACCACCTCTCCACATTAAGTTGGGTCTCATTAAGCAATTCATCAAGTCCCTTCCAAAAGATGGTGAGTGCTTTCGGTACCTTTGCTCAAAGTTCCCCCGACTTTCTGAAGCAAAGCTAAAGGAAGGAGTGTTTGTTGGCCCTGATATAAGGAAACTCATTTCAGATGGAGCATTCGCTGAAACGATGTCTGAGAAGGAAAAAGAAGCCTGGGATTCCTTCAAGGATGTTGTTCTCAAATTCTTGGGGAACAGGCGGGATGAGAACTATAAGGACATTGTTGCCAGGATGCTCAATGCCTTCAAAGAACAAGGCTGTAACATGAGCCTGAAAGTCCATTTCTTGCACTCCCATGTGAACTACTTTCCCGAAAACTTGGGGGCGTACAGTGAAGAACAAGGTGGAAAGGTTTCACCAGGACATCAAGGACGCAGAGAGAAGGTACCAAGGAAGATGGAACACCACTATGATGGCTGATTTATGCTGGTTGCTGCTGCGGGAAACCCCAGATGAAAAATACGCCAAGCAGCGCACCAAGAGAAGCATTCGGGGGAAGAAGAAACGGGCCCACCAGGAGATTGATTGACCCAAGAATGACTTTAAAATCTAAACTGTGTTGACAAATATCGTGTTTTTACTAAACTTTGAAATAAAAATTTGCTAGTTATTACCACAGTGTCGGATCTCATTTATTAGAATTTTATTTTCACACCATCGGGTGTTTGTCTTCATGTATTGCAATGGTGCGGTTTGCGTTTTCTATTCTTACATACATACCTGTACAACATTTTTTGCACATTTCTTTGCTTTGCTTTGTGTCTAACCTCGCTCTTATATGCTCAATGTTTGTGCACATGTATGTGGCTGTTTTAAGTGCAGACAATTTTGCTACCATCACAGTGTGTTTTGTTGACATTACTCTATTCTTATGTGCTGCCTTGTTACAATTTTCTTTATTCTTATTTGAATAACTACTAAACAATTAGTATAAAGAATTCATCCAAGAAACTTTTATCTCGATCGCACTCAATCTGAAACGTTCACCTCAAACTGCTAACCCAATGTAGCAAAAAATCTGTACGTGATGGAGCAAATTGGTTACCAGATTTGGATTCAGCGCACCAAAAAACGTAAAAATCAATCGAAACATTAGAGGCAGTTTAAAAAAAAAATGTTTTAGTGTACCTGTGTTTTAGTTTGCTCATGGTAAGTCCAGTTAAGTTTACATACTCTGTTCTATGTATCTTAAGTTCAGTTGTTCTCTGTAAACTGCCTTGACAGTTTGATGAGGTGGTATATAAAAACAGTTAAATAAAGAAATAATATCGTCTACAGTCCCTTTTGGATTTAATTCCAGTATTGAATGGGATGTTTTCTAGTGATGACAGCTATGATTGTGTGTATGTGTATACAAGTGTGTGTGTCATCACTATTGATGGACCTGTTACGCTATATAATGGCGCAGATACGGATTTCTTCATAGCGTTTTCCAGTCCTTCTAGTCTCCATCTTGTTACGTTCCCTTCCTTGCAAGAGTTTCTGCCATGACCAGCCTTGACGCAAGCTCTTCTACAGAAGCTGAAACGTCGGTGTCTGGCTCTGAACCTGGATTGTGAGCCGGGAATTTACCATCTTTGAACCCTCCCCAGATCAGTGACTGCATTGTTTTGATGAAATGGGGTTTGTGTTTGGGTTCTTTTGAAGGAGTTAATTCTTATGCAATGGAGAGGTTATGAAGAGGATTATAATTTAACAAAAAACTAAGAAATTGGTTTTGGTGAGGGAGTCAAGGGATGAGTTTTTGGCGTAGTTTCCAATCTTGAGAAATTTGGTTGAAGTGTGCACCTGTTAACGACTCCCTTTAACCTTTTATGTTAGTTCTTTTTTTTTGTTTGGTTCTACCCCTGTCTCTCTGTGAAAATCAAGCATGTTGGAGGTGGTCATTGGCACCCACTGATCTCCGAAAACCTCTAGTGCATTTCAGCCAATTGTTTTGGTTGGGCAGCAGGCTATGTAACAAAACGTTGGTTGGGCAGCCCTTTGTAACAATAGTGCCCTGAAATGAATATGGATAAAAACAAAGTGAAATAAAACAAAGCAATCTGCAAATGACCAGGAAACTACACTGAACAGAATGTGTTTGCCTGCTGAGAACCAGGACTTAATCACACTTCTCCACCTCTTACTGACTGTGGGCAAGCCTCTACACCCTCATGACCTCGGGCGAAAATCTAGGACTAAATTAAGAAACGTGTTAGTGTGTGTTAATGTGATTTAACATGGATAATTTATTGTCAATGGGTCGTATTTACTAAGCACATAATATGCATTAATATGTCAATGCATATTAAGAAATCTGGCTCTTGGATTGTCTGAGGAAAGAACATACCTACTGTCTTCAAAAAGGAGAAGGCTCCATGTCATCATTAGGTCTAGTTTTGACTCCCCTTCTGACACAGGTTGGAAGGGCATTCTCTTGGTGTCTTGGAGAGCATATCATACTTTTTAGATTTCAGATAAAATATTGTAATAAAATTTGCATTTAAATGTCTGCCCAAATGAACTAATTGCATTTCTTAATGTGCTGTATGTTCTCTCTGTCTCCAAGCAGACATAAACCGAGTGTACTGAAGAGTCCCTGGAAGTTAGTAATGATGCATCAACAGACGTCCCACACTACTGCTCCCGCTGTCATCCGTTTCACACCACCTGTGTGTACCACTGACTTTCTATGACATGCCAGGAATGATCTTGCTCGTGTGCTTCATAGTGTTTAAGGAAATCATGGCACATGGGCTTGGTACCGAAGAGTTTACAGTCTGAGATGTTATTTATGAAGGCAGCTAACTGACTCTGGATGCTGCCCCTCTGTCAGTGCGGTTAACGGTAATGTGTATTTGTCTTGCTCATTTAATTTTCAGCATTGTGATCTTTGTAATTTAATTGTTGATTTTATTATATATATTTGTTGTAAGCCACTCAGATGGGTCAGTGGGCGACTTAGGAGTACTTTTAAATAAACAAATGCATGAACAGACACTTTAGCTGATTTTAGAGAAGGCGCTCCCTATTTTCAAATCTATGGGGCCCTTTTAGTAACGTTTGGTAAAAATGAGCAGTTGCTGTGCATTAGCTGCAGAGCCTCTATGTCAACTGTTGGGGGAATGTCCAGCATCGTCCCATGAAGTTACTGCAGAGAAAAACCACATTAATCACGCTGCAGGTAACCAAGATGCACTTAACCTCACTCACTGGGGTGGCATTAAGTGACCTGCGCTATCTGCCGTGCTAACAGTCCTGCATTAACTGCAAAGTGCAGACCGTGCCCATTCCCCCCTCCTTTCCGCGTTATCCACTTAATGGGGGTAATGCTGTAACGGCCTGCATAAAGTTACGCACTATCAACGCACATATGTCGGGTATTGTAAATGAATTAGGTGTGTGGACGGGCATTTGCCTGGGTGCTTCAGCTAATTGCTATTCTGTAAGCGCACACCTGACTCCGATGACTTGTACTTTCAGAGTAGGCATCCACATGGCCGGAGCGTAAGAGGAGCGCAGGATGCTATAACTCATGTGCAGTCCCTACAAATCTAGGCGCACATATTTACAGCAAGTGTAGGGCTGGCGTAAGTGCCACATGTATCCCACCACCTATGCCCCTAGTTTATAAAGTAATGTATACATGTACATCACATTGTAACAAGGATGTGATAGGTATGTACATGAACAAATGCTAACCTGGGTGACCTTTCGAAAATGGCCCCAATGTGCAAATTAGTATGTGCTAATCCACACCTGAAGTGCTTGAGTACGCGACACATTAGTAAAAGGTGTGTTGTTTTCCGTGGGAAATGTAACTGCACAAATATGTCCTGGGGCACAGAGCATTCCTGACAAGTTTTACTGTGAAAACACATATGTATTTTTTTGTAAAAAAATTCTAACAAATTCCGTAGTGAAAGGTACTCGGGGACTTTGCCCATAGAGACAATCTGCAAATTACTCTCTAAGCTATTAGATCTGGGCAGATGGAGATAAAGTAACCTTTCCTAGCCCAGCTGGCCTTCAATGGTACAGCAAAGATTAGAACCCCTGACTTAACTGTCAGACCTTGCGTCTTATCTGCTAGAGATCAAAATAACGTAACAGAACAGATGAGGCTGATGTATATACAGTATGACTTCAGTCCCTCATAACCTACGGATCTGAGGATTTTTAAAAACGTTTTATGTAGAGGATTTTAAGCTGTCAGATGCAGATCCAACGAGGAAATGTATAAATTAAGAAAAACAACATAACCTTCCAGCAAAGAGAATCCAAGAAGAAGTGACCCAGAATGCGAAATTTAAATAGCAAAATGTGCATCCGACCCCTAAAGAGCGGAACAGCGGATGACAGTAAGTTTGCTTCAAGGTTCTTGCTGTCCACCTCTGTCATTTCCTAACAGCAAGAGAATTATTGGGCATGGTTGGTTTGACCTGCTCTTGCAGTGACTAATGATCCCCCTAGTAGTGAAAATGCTGGCATGCAATGGCATCCTGTGGGTCTCTAGCACACAGGACCCCCTCCCACAATAAATACCACATCACAAAGGTCCCACACTTGCTTTTGTATTTGATCTTCCAGCTCCTTCTCCAGCACTGCCCTCAGGTTGCTACCCAGGGGCCACGACCTCTTCCCAACACCACTATTGGTATGCCGCTTCCAAAATGCCTGTGTTTGAAACAGAAGCTGTACCTCTGCTGGGGTATAAAGTGTCTAAGCCTAGGATACATCCTATCCCTAACAAACCCGGTACAGCTGCATGAAAGAGACGGAAAATTGAAGCCCCCTGTGAAAGCTATGATTATAATCAGTCTGTCTGTGCAACAGAACAACCGAAATGCAGCAAAGTGCATATTATATCCAAAGTCACGGTGCAAATCACAGAGAATAAAGACAAGTCATTTACTGACTCTAATATCTTCCACCTTCCTGAGCGTGGAGCAGACTGCATGTGTGCGTAATCCTGCGCCTTGCAAGCAGAGAGGCCGAGAAGCGCCTCACTTCAATGGTCGCATGTTCCTGGGCTGCTTTTCAAGGAATTTCTTTGTATTTTTCATTGCTCCTGCTCTCTCCCAGAGTAAAGAGCTGACTGCACAAATGAAATGGGAATTAGCTTTTTCCACTGATTCTAGCTGACATGCATACAGCAATCTAATGAGCTGAGGGGTCCCCCCTTCTCTGAGCAGCCACCTGACAAGGGGAAGATCAACTCAAAGGCTCATAAAATGTATCTAAAATCTCTGATAGGACCCAAAACTGATTGCTTACCATTCTATGCAGTGCACCCCATACATACTGTGCACTGCAATTAACTCCATACAAATATATTCCAGCAATCGGTTAAAAGCTTCATTAAGCTTGATTGTAAAAATAAATAAAACAGGCTGTTTCTTTCTGCTCCTTTGGGCTTGCAGCTCAGTCAGAACCAGGGCTGGGGTCTAGTACCATGAACTTCATTCACAACTACTTAGGGACTTTCCCCAATTTTATACCTTCCCCACACTCTCTGGCTAAGGTTCATTCTAGTTCTGGTAATAATAGGCTTCAATTGGGGGCCATGCTCCAGGGTGCCCTTAGGAACCCTACAGTCATGAACCTTAAATCGGACCATATGGTGTCATTATTACAGACTAACAATGACCCTCCCCCTGCCCAGCCTGTCCCTTCATGCACAACATCTCCAGATGACCGAGGAAAATTGGTCTGCGGACTTTCCACATTACACTGCATATCACTACCACTGATCCACTGGGACAACCCAGGACCTTTGGGTTTTTTTTAACTTGAAAGAAGCTTTTATTGAAGTCAGATTTTAATAATTTAAAATTAATTCATTGTAAACAGCATGTTGACATTCTAATTTACAATTCAATCCATAACCTTTGTCTATATGACTCCCCACTGCACAATCCTTTGTCATTTTTAAAAATGTTTAGGAATTTGTAGTTTACAATTTATAGGATTTTAGAGTTAACAGCTTTTGTATATTCCTCTTACAATTTTTGGATTATTTGAATTGATTTTTAAAAAATTGACCATAAGAAAAAGAGAAAAGGAAAATACAGACTCAGGGGAAAGGAGATGCTATCCGCGTGGGGAAATAAGTTGGTGCTTTGTGTTTGCAGAGAAGGAATGAATCCAGGTTTCAAGAATTTCAGTAAAAATTGGCATCTTTCTGCCTTGAAATTTACCATCAATAAAAAATCACACCAATATAACAAATTTTTTTAGTGGAAGACAAATTTTATATATAAGCATCTAAATGGTGTAAATACTAAGGTGAATATCGGCACCAGTGTTAAAAATGGTATTAGTAAGTGATGTTATTATTAAACCAGGGGGTTTCAGCTTTTCACTGCGCTTAGAATGCTTTTTCAAAGAGCTTGTTTGAGCATTAGCGCTTCAACCACATCAGTAACCACCCTGTAATGCAAGAAGAATTTTATATCACTTAACACCCACACTGCCGTCACCAATTAGTGTGAGAAACTCTTAGGGAGATATTTCTTTGACTGTAACTTATTTCTTAATAAAAAAACTTTATCATTTGTAAAAAAACTCTTCTTTGACCTCACTATTCGAGCTCAATTTATAGTCTCTGGTTTCACCGTTGTTACTACATAAACACCAATCTTCGATGCCAACTTCAATCTTCTTTCGATAAATATTCAGCAAGACTATTGCACAAAAGATTCTTCTTAAAAGTTATGTTTCATCAAAAGAGCCTGGGCTAATTTTCTTCAAAGCTATATTTCATCAAAAAGCCTTAGTTTGGAAACATGTTTAAAGTCCAGAAAACTTATCTAAAGCCTTTTCTTCACACGAAATTAGCCAACTGCTTATGATGAATTTTCAATGCCTCTATGGTAATTGAAATTTACCATAGCAAGAATGTTGCCTACTCTGGACAGTCACTGTGTGGTAGGACTGGACTTTTGTTTCTCCCATATGGAAGTCCTTAGCAGCCATTAACACATTTAAAGTCAGGTTTCCTTGTGCCTGGCCACACTAAGAGCCACAGAACCTTGTTGTTCTAATACTGTTTATTTATTAAGATTTATTAGCCTTTGTTATTAAGAGATTCAAACAAGGCAGTGTACAACAGTTATAGCGTGACATAAACAACTTGCATTGCAATAGCAGCATAACAATAGAACCGATATAGTAACATCATGATACATGAATGCTCTACTATGCTGTTTTAATGTAACAGAAATAGGATACAATGGCAGCAGATGGCACCATAACAAGCGGCGCAGTAGAGCATTCATGTAACAGGAATAGGACACGATGGCAGCAGATGGCACCATAACAAGCGGCGCAGTAGAGCATTCATGTAACAGGAATAGGACACGATGGCAGCAGATGGCACCATAACAAGCGGCGCAGTAGAGCATTCATGTAACAGGAATAGGACACGATGGCAGCAGATGGCACCATAACAAGCGGCGCAGTAAAGCATTCATGTAACAGGAATAGGACACGATGGCAGCAGATGGCACCATAACAAGCGGCACAGTAGAGCATTCATGTAACAGAAATAGGATACGATGGCAGCAGATGGCACCATAACAAGTGGCGCAGTAGAACATTCATGTAACAGAAATAGGATACGATGGCAGCAGATGGCACCATAACAAGTGGCGAAGTAGAGCATTCATGTAACAGAAATAGGATATGATGGCACCATAACAAGCGGCGCAGTAGAACATTCATGTAACAGAAATAGGATACGATGGCAGCAGATGGCACCATAACAAGCGGCGCAGTAAAGCATTCATGTAACAGGAATAGGACACGATGGCAGCAGATGGCACCATAACAAGCAGCGCAGTAGAGCATTCATGTAACAGGAATAGGACACGATGGCAGCAGATGGCACCATAACAAGCAGTGCAGTAGAGCATTCATGTAACAGGAATAGGACACGATGGCAGCAGATGGCACCATAACAAGCAGTGCAGTAAAGCATTCATGTAACAGGAATAGGATACGATGGCAGCAGATGGCACCATAACAGGCGGCACAGTAGAACATTCATATAACATAGATTTACTCACAAGGTCAGCCCAATATAATGAGCCATCTTAACAGGCAGCAAAGGATTATGTGCAGCTGGGACATATGGACAGACAAGATATGGAAACCAAAGGCATCAGGATAAATAAAAGTGGGCGGCCAGACTGAGGGTAAATTATAAGTATGATTCAATATGGCCTGGGAATTGGTTTCAGTTTCAGGGTGTGTGCGGCAGGCTAGTCCTGATGTGGTGTGAGTGAATAGATAATCAGTTGTCACAGCCAGTAAAGGCTCTGGAGAAGAGCCAGACTTTCACCTGCTTCCTGAAGCAGACATAGTCTTAAGTTAGGTGTAGCCCCGTGGGGGCTACTCCTAAGAAGGCTCGCTGTGAAGGGTAAGGTTAAGGATCTTAGAGGCCTTCAAGGTGTACAGAAGCCTAACTTATTCTTTAGGTACTCTGACCCTTTTCATCTGAGGGCCTTGAAATTGAAGATACAGTTAAGTTTGGCTCTGTAGTATACTAGTAACAAGTGTAGCTTTTGCAGAAAGGGTGTGAGCTGGTCACGTACATTCAACTCTGTTAGTTATGCCGCAGCTTTCTAAATTAATTGGAGCTGATGCAAATTGCTTGTGATCTCACCAATATTCAGCGCATTACAGTAGTCTAGCCATGACAGTATCACGGCATGGATCACTTTGATCAGATTTGCCTTCTTGATGTATGGAGAGATTTTGTGATAGCAGTTCTCAGACTGCCCAAATTTCTGTGATGAGTCCAGCAGCATCCCAAGATTCCTGACCTGTGATTTTAGGGGTAGTTCATAGGTCCCAAAGGGGATTTTGAGGCGACGCACCTGGCCGCTTTTGTTTGGAATACACAGAATCTCTGTTTTATTTGGGTTCAGGCAGAGTTTGCTATGTTTTGCTCATTCTTAAGTTGCTGTTAGATAGGCGGGTCAATTTACTCAAAGATGTGGGCAGATCTGGTTTGATGGGCGTTAGTAGCTGTACAGCAACGATTTCAAATATTCCATTCCATTTTCTATTCTGCCCACCACCAAAGAGGGCCTAGAGTGGATTGCATCATATCAAAACTTACAATAACATATCAAGCACATTAAAAAACACAAATACAAAATAAATAACATTCCTTATTCCCCCCTCACACCACAAGGAATAGGGACAGAAAGTAAAATTGGACAATGACTCCACCGCATTCCTAACCAACAGATCATCAACGTCTCAAAAAGCCTGTCCTTGTTGCCCCAGATCATGCAGTCCCCTTTGGTGTGTGCCCTTTTGTAGTGACCTACTCTGGAGCAGAGTCAGGTCTTCACTCTGCCCCCTGAAATAATATGACTGGTAGGGAAAGCAATATAACCTTGGTCCTGGTGTAGAGGAAAAGGGGCCACAAGATGGAACTGGCCCTCCCAAACTGCTGCCCTGAAACATTAGTAGGGCTGTTCCACCAAATATGATTGGGGACATTCGTTTCCAAAATGGAAACTGTTTAATATCCCTGAAAACTGGTTCATGTTTGTGCTTGTTCTGTTCTGACCTGAAGTGGTGAGTGTCAGCTCTGGGAAGCTAATGAAGAAATATATAGTTAGTCCAATAAAGAGGCATCACCGTCCTTTCTTATTGCTTTTATTTGTTAATCTTTATTTGTACACATGCTTGTGCAATGTGGTCTTAAGCCTTATGTGAATACATTTCCATCTGTGGATATGCCTGTGATGCTATGGAGGCAAGTGGTATTACTGGTGTTTTAAAAGGGACGAGACATATCCTGCGTAGCATTCTTAATACCTACAGCACCTAGTTGTAGCTCGCTTTGAACTACTAAAGGCACGAGCTAAATACTAATAAATTAATGGTTGCTATGTATAGTGACATCTAGTGGCTGAACCATGTAGTTTGCTACTGGTTGCTATGTGAACTACTAACTAGTGGCGGAGAGGCAATGCATCTGTGGTACAATGGCACCCTGTGGTTTAAATGTAAAATGCTATCTCCAGGAACAAGCAGGAATGAGTCTTCACATACGGGTACGTCGGTACCGACGGAGTCTGTGCGGGAACGCTTCCCAGCGTCCAATCAAAGAGTTTTTGGAAGCATCCCACCACGCCTGTGTGCTGCCTTCCCGCCTTTCCCAACTGCCTCTCCTCAGTTTTCGTTTTTCTGCGGAGCCGGCAGGACGTCCTCCTGTCACCGCAGAAAATTCTTGTTTCATTTCTTTAGTTTTCTTGTGGTCGCGGCTGTCTTCCCGACGCCACCGGTACCGCCGGTGTTTTCTTTTCTTTTCTTGTAAAATCTTCCTTTTTCGAGGAATATTTTTTCTTCATAGTGTCTCACAGTGTCTTAGGCCTTTTAGGCCTCTTCTTTTTCCTTCATAGAACCGCCAGCCACTTTCTCCAAGAATTGTTCAAACTGTGGCGGTACAACTTTATTTTTAGACCCTCGAAGTCGGTGTCTAATCTGCTTGGGTCCTGACAACAGTTTGGTGAGAAGAGGTCTTCAATATCGAGGTTCCCTCGATACATGGTTTCCCTCCAGCTTCGGGGCACCGTCCCCTTCTTCTACACAGGATCAGGTAACCCACAAACAGTCTGTTAAGACTAACCAGCCCTCGAGTGGTAGGTCTCATGCACAGCATGTAGACGGCTCCGGCCTTGCCCTCGAGGGCCCACTGGCTTCAAAACCCCGGCGGGCGTCTTCGGTCTCCAAAGCGTATAAGGGGTTTCAGGTTGTTCCTGGGGTTCACCCCTCACAGAACATACCTAAGCCGTGTCCGGTGGTGGCATCCGCTTCGAGCAGTACCGATACCCCGACATCGGCACTGGTGTTGGATGAAACACTCCTCACCAGGGATGGTCATCTGGCATACTACCACCGACGTCGGTACCCTCCAGATGCGCATCGATGGCCTCGCTCTTTGATGCCGAGTCTGGAATCAATCTCCAGTCTGGAGGACTGGGTACCGACTCGCCTTGGTACTGGCTCTTTGCGGTACAGAAGGCTCGGTTCCGATGATTCGGATCCACAACTCTCGGTTTCCCCGAGGCCGATTGAGTTGCCACTAGCTGACCTTCATTCACCAGTATCAGACACGGTACCGAAGTCGGTACCGATGTCCTCATTACCCTTACGGTCGGTGCCTTCCATGCTTCGCTTATCGATGCCGAGTTTAGAATCACTCTCTAGTCTGGAAGACTCGGTACCAATACACTTTGGTACCGACATCGATCGATACCGGTGGCTCGGTACTGAGGATAGTACCCGGAGGTTTTCGGTTACCTCGGTACCGGTTGCACTGTCACCGATGACTGCTTCGATGTCTTTGTCGGGCTCGACTCCGACATCGGTACCGGTATTGGCATCGCTACTGGTATCCACAGTAGCATCGTGGCCAACTCCTACCATGCTTTTTTCAACAGGATCGCTCCCTTCTATGCCAAGCTTGGAGTCGATACCTGGCATGGACAATGTGGTAATGACGGTCGCTGCTCCTGACAGCCAGTACCGGCGACCATCCTTTAAGCATTCCACACTGCACTGTGCAGGATCTTGTATTCCTATATATCTGGATAGCTCTGTTGCTGCTCAGGCTAGTTCTTCAGATCTAACCTGTCCAAGGGAAATTCCTGTTGGGGAACCCTCTTTTCAGAGTTTCCTCCTGGATATAGCAAGATCTCTTGCCATTCCTATCCCAAGACATGATCCTGCACAGGGCTCTCTTTCTGCCAAAGCAAAGGACAACATAATGCTTCCTTTGCATCATTCCTTGCAGGATCTCCTTCTAGGAATGTGGGAAACACCTTTAAGGGTACCCCCACCTTCCAGAGCAACTGATCTCTTATATCAGGTGCCCCCCTCTCCAGGGTTTCAAAAGACTCAACTTCCTCATCATTCCATAGTTGTGGAATCGGCAATGAGGCAGGTAAAGAACAAGAAAAAGCACTCTTCTTATCCGCCAGGTCGTGAGTCTAAGACACTTGATGCCTTTGGATGTCAAACCTTCCAGACATCTATGCTTTCTGCAAGAATTCTCTCATATTTTCTATATGAGTCTATCTCTTGAGGAGGTCACAAAGCAATTACATCTTTTGACTCCTTCCCTTTCAGAGTCCAAGAGTGCAGACTATTCTTCACTGCTCAAGCATCTCCAGAATATCTCTTGGTTTCTTACTCGTGCTTCCCTAGACTCTTTTGAGTCTGTTAGCAGGACTTCTGCTATAACTATAGGGGCACGACGTAGAGCCTGGCTCCAAGCTTCAGACTTGGATAAATTGGCACAGCACAGACTGGGACATACTCCTTGCACTGGAGACAATCTTTTCAACAAGGAGTCTTTACGTCAGGTTACTCAGTTCTCCACTGACTTACCTGTTCCTAGGGGCTGTTCTGCACCTTCTTCTGTCCCAGTAGGTAGGAAATGTCCTGCCAAACTTTCTTCCCATAGGAGAAAAAGGTTTTATGCATCATCTGCCTATCATACAGATGTTCCCAAACAGGGGAAGCATCGTCCTGGTCTGCAGAGTTCAACCTCTCACCAGGCTCAGCAAACCCAGCAACCACAGGGTTTCTGATCAATCCATCAGATGCTTCTGACTCTTGGGATTAGAATCTGCAGTTGCTTCTTCTCAATAGAAGCAATCCACTGCTGTCATTCTAAGTCCTAAACATGGATCTCTTCCCGAAAGACATCCATTCTTTCTATGTTCTATGAGCTGTCAGGATGTTCATGCTTCTAGGTCGCAGGTTTCTCCTCTTTTTCCTGCTAGGGAAAGAGGTCTATCCACTATCAAACGATAGTTTCCTGTGCCAGCATGTCTCTTTCCTTTCTATAAACTTACAACTTTGTAAGTTTTCTTCAGCTCCATTCTCTTTACCCTCTTACCAGGTTTTTCCTCTGTAAGAGCGGTATTGTTTCACTGGAGGGCTTTTTCTTCAGCCTCTCTAGGTGTCTTACTTTTCCATTGCGGAGTACTCTTATCTGAGTTGACTCCTCTCTTTTTCAATCTTACTTTGAAGCACTTCATCAGACACGTCCAGAGTTTTCTACTCTTGTTTTGTCTGTTCTTTCTGTTTTTAAACAGTACCATTCTTCTGCTGTCTGGCAAGCAGCTGCCAATGCAGGAGCCTTAATGTTTGGACCACTGGTTCTTGTCCACCAGCAACCAGATTTGTCCTCCACTAACATTCAGTCAGGTCTTAGTAGTGGCTCCAAGTCAGTGCTGTCATCTGTCTTGGAAATTTTTTCACTACAAGCTTGTTGGATTGTCTTCTCTTTCTGCCATCTCCATTCCTCTGGGTTTGGCAGCATAGTTGACTTAGAACTGGCTGCAGGAGAGCCAGTACCTATCTCCTCATTCTCCTGCATCATGCTCTCTGCAATTATGCACGAGGCCGCGGGCCGGGTCCCGCGGCCGACAGTAACCTGGGCCCGGGCCCGGCCTCGGCCTCCTGCACAGGACAAGGGGCTCGGGGGGGGGGGGGGGGGTGGTGGCGGTGCTGAGATGAGCGGCATTTGAAATCGCTCCTTGCCAAGAAGGAGCGATTTCATTGGTACTGGGCGGCTGGGGGGCGGAGCAGGTGTTGCCGAGGAGCCGCGTGGCTGGCCTTTTCGCCGCGGCTCCTCGGGAAGAAGACGTGTTCCCGCCCTCCCTCCCCTTTGGCATTTTGGGATGTTGCAGCTGGTGGGGGCGGGGTAGAGAGCCAGCGCTCGCAGAAGCGGCGCGGGCTTGAACTGGTTTTGGAGCAGTGGGGGGCCAAGTGCTCCTCGGGGTGGGGCGAGACAGCCCGGTTGGGGGTCTCGGCCCGGAAGGGGGGGGGGGGGTGCCGGCCTTTGCTACTAGTATGGCGAGGCAGGCGGGGGGCCCGGGGGAGGAGGATGCTCCGCCTTGCTACTAACATGGCGGGAGGGAGCATCGTCCGGCGATGGGGTGGGGGGCTTGGGGTTATGTTTAAGGTTGTATATTTGGGCCCGTTTTGGGCTGGTTGTTACAGGTTGTAAATAAAGCTGCGACCAAAGTTTGTACCATACTTAATTGTTGTGTACTTTGTTGGGGAGCAAGTTATGTGGGGGGGGGGGTCAAGGTTGATGAGGGAGATGAGGCGTGTTTCCGGGTTACCAGAGTTACTGCAGAGAAGCTCTCCACTATGGGCCCTTGCTAGAGAGCATGGGGTTTTTTTCTCCAACAGCTATACTAGATGGTTGAAAAAAGGCTTTTTCAGTCATGTCTCCCATGACTAGAAAAGTTCTCCTTTTTAATATAAAGGACATAGGCCTCCTCTTACGTGAAAGCTTAAGGAGTTGCTAATTCCCTGCTTTGGTCCATAGTAAGCAGGTCAGCATGGTATCTCATTCCTATGCGTCTTCTGTTCACTTACCATGCTAGAGTTCTAGAATACTCGGGACTTGCTGGCTGCAGACTGATATCATCCTCTGCTTTTCACGTAACCATCCTGGTTATTCTACTACCTACCATCCCTGTAGCCATAACCAGTGGGAATTGATTCTCTATATATCTTCTCAAGTAGGTTCCACCTTCTTGTTATTAGATGAATCTTTCCTCTCCACATTTTCCTATGTGAATACCTTTTTGTAGGCATATCTCTGTCTGCTTCTTTGCAGACTTCCATATAGAGGCCTATATATTCATACCTATAGGACACATCTTACAGATGTCTATGTCTATCATTTGTGTGTATTTTATGCCCTTCATATCTCACTATAGATATATTCTCATATATCTATATTTTATATATATATGTATGTATATCTATATATATATATTTATGTATGTATCTGTCGAGATATTTTACTATCGGTAGATATGTATTCTATTTTATCTACCTGACTGTCGAGGCTCATATAGCTATATGATTCTGACAGATGGGCTTTACCCATACTTATGCTATCCAGCATGTTTTAGGTTCCTACACTCACAACCACTTTGGTGGTAGTTAACACCTACCATAACCTTAAGGTTAGGTACCTCTGAAGCTCTCCATGTTCCAATATCTCTCCCAGCTGACCTCAGTTAGGAGAGACATTGCGGATCTTCAGCTAATCACAGGCTCTAACGCCTCCAGCATTGTCCTTTCTTTTGGGATACAAGGGGTTCCCATACCCTTTCTCCCCACAAGGACTGGGCCTGTTTGTCCAAATCGGTTAGCCTTTCTCTTTTTGTTCCTAGGAGTGAGCCACTCTGCTGCCAAAAGAGTTCGGCTTTTATCATAAAGCCTTCCGCTGAAGGCCCACCGTTTTTGTACTACCCCAGTTTTTTTCCTACTGGGGTTACCTGTTACCTTTCAGGATTCTGACCTCCATTGCTTTTCCTACAGGTTTTCTACCTCCACTTACAGTGAGGTCCTTCTCGAGGTTCCTCTATTGGGTTCCCCAGTAGATTCCATGAACCTCCATACTTCTCTGAAGTCCTGTTAGGGGAGGTCCATATTGCAATATTTTTCTTTGCAATATCATTGATGACAATTATCATCCACACATGGACTCCTTGTCTGCAATCCTATGCTAGGTTAACTGTTCCACAGCACCTTTTTCTCTTCAACTCCTACCCTCCATCCTCAGGATGCCTGGTGTTGTGGGGGATAACAAGTTCCAACCTATGACATGCTGGGACTCCAGGCATCTCAGCTTGGGAGTCCCCATATGTGAAGACTCATTCCTGCTTGTTCCTGGAGATAGCACAGTTACTTACCTGTAACAGGTGATCTCTGGGAACAGCAGGAATAAGTCTTCACAACCCACCCACCTCCCCAGGAGTTGTATCTCTATCTATCTTTCCTTTCCTCTCTCTCTCTCTCTTTGTCTCAGCTTTAAAACTTAACTGAGGAGAGGCAGTTGGGAAAGGCGGGAAGGCAGCACGCAGGCGTGGTGGGATGCTTCCAAAAGCTCTTTGGACGCTGGGAAGCGTTCCCACGCAGACTCCGTCGGTACCGACATACCCATATGTGAAGACTAATTCCTGCTGTTCCCAGAGATCACCTGTTACAGGTAAGTAACTGTGCTTTCTTTGAAATGTCTTGATAGCGACATCTAATGGGCAGATCTATTATAATGCCTGATTTCACTTCTATTCTTTCCAAATGGAATGGTTGGGAACTGCTCCCTTCAAACTACTCCCCACCCCCTCCATTTCCTTTCTCTCCTCCAGATCAGAGGCAACACAGATACAAGCTAGTGGGCTTCAAGAGGAGGGAGCGAAGGCAAGGAGCAGATTCAAAGTGTATGACTTTATGGATTAGTGTAAGACTTTTTTAAATTTTATTTTGGACAAGATAGGGAGCCAGCGGAGGTATTGGAGTATTGGGGGTATTTGGACTCTTTTGGAAGTCTTGAAGATTAGATGTGCCCTTGTGTTCTGGGCTAATTGGAGTGGGTGGATACTTTGCTTTGAGAGGCTGTGGTATATGAGGTTGCAGTAATTGAGAGTAGTGGTAGTTAGGGCTTGACAAATGGTATGGAAAGAATCTGGGCTTAATAGAGGGCAAAGGTTTCTCAGGGTTCTGACCTTGGAATATATGGAACAAGTTGTTCTTCGTATGTGATCCTGGAAGGTGAGGTTCTGATTGATTATTATGACAAGGTATTTAACTTCAGTTTTTATGGAAATAGTATAATCTTTGAGGGCAAGTGAAGTAGGGGGGAGGGAAGATGGATCGGCAAATAGGTGGAGGGCTTCTGTTTTGACTAGGTTGATGAAAAGATTATGTTGCTGGAGCCAGTGTCTGATCTTCTTGAAGCAATTGCTGATATTAGTGAAGTTGGGCTTTGTAACGGCAAATGGGGTGAAGAACATGATGTCATCCGCGTAGAGCTGATATTGGATTTTGTAATCTTGGAAAATTTTACATATAGTTGGAGAAAGATAGGCTGGAACCCTGTGGAACACCTTTTGATTGAGTGAATGGTTGGGAGACTTTTTTCAGCAATTCTTACCAGCTGAATTCTGTGGTCCAAGTATGAATTGAACCAGTTGAGAGTGGTTCCTCCTGATGTCAATGTTGAGGAGTTGGTTGTGTGGAAGGGAGTCAAAGGCTGAAGATATTTCTAGAAAAATTAGAAGACATCCCTGGGTAGGCGTTTGGATGTATGGGATTACTGTATATAGGAGGGAGGTGAGTAAGGTTTCCACACCATGGTTCTTCCTTTTAAAACCATGTTGAAAAGGGTCAAGAGGAGCATGGTCATCAATGAAGTTCTGGAGTTGTTTGGATGATCTTTTCTGTTATCTTTGCCAGAAGGAGGATGCTTGTATGATGTGGGGATGGTAGGGTCAAGCTTGGTTCCTTTTAGTATGGGTTGGATTGAGGTCATCTTCAGGCGGCTTGGCATGATCCCAATGTGGAGGGAGGCTTGTACTATGTTGTGTATGTAAGGACTGAGAGTTTCCTTTGGTGCTTTTACCCACGAGACGGACATAGGTCTAGTGCTGAAGTAGAGGCATTGAGATTTTTTTATGGTGGTAGTTATGTTGTCTAGGAAAGGCAGGTTACTTTAGGAGTGATATTGGGAAGTGAGTAGTCGATGTATTGGGATGACACAGGTTGAGTTATGAGGAATTTTATAGCAAAGGTGGTCAGCTATAAAATGTAGTGCATCTATGGCATCTAAGAAGGATGAGGCCTTTTTCTGAGTAATTGAGGAGAGGTTGAGATTTCCTAGGAGGATGAGGGGGTGAGAGGGTGTTTGGGTGATGCACGCTGATTCAAAGATTGTAGAAAGGTCTTGAGCTTCTGTTTATGGTGCACGGTATATTAGACATAGCGAGAGTGCATTATTGGAGGCTTTAAGAGTATCCATTCCTGAAGTAGAGGCAGTTTCAATGGTGGTAAAGTTTAGTTCTTTTTTTGAAATTATACAAACTCTTCCACCTCTGCTAAAAGTACGGTTGCAGCTGTGGATAGAGTGGGTGGGGGAGCATAGCTGGTTCATGAGTACAGAGTTTGTATCCTGGAACCAAGTTTCTGTGAGGCAAAGGATGTCTAGGTTGTAATCAGATATTAGATTGGCAAGTAGAGGGATCTTGTTCCTGGCAGAACGGGCGTTGGTTAAGGCACAATTGAGGAGGGGGGAGGTGGTTGGGTTTTGGTGCGAGTGGGTAAGATACAGTAGGGTTGATGTTTATTCTAGTTAGTCTGCATTTCTGGGGGATGAGATGTAGATAGATATGGGGTGGTTGGTTAGTGGAGGGCAGAGGTCGGTGGGAGTGAATTATTGGGATTCTTATATTATGTCTCACTTCTAATGTGTTGGTTAGAAGAGCTGAAATTAAGATTGAAATTAAGATGTATGTGCCAATGGTTAGGAGTCAAGGCTTAGAGGTGGCCATGTTGGGGTGGTGGTTGATGGGTGGAATAAATTGTAACCTCCAATGGTTTGATATTCAGAGATTGAATTTGGTGCAGTTAGTGAATTAGAAGTAGCACTGTTAATAATAGTAGATAGATCAGAAGGGTACGGCAAAAACAATGGTATGCCAGTATAACAGTGATACAGTTGGTACTAAAATCAGTACAGCTATGCGGCAATGGATGGTTAGAACACAGAGTTTAAACATAACCTGCGCCGGACTCTGTATTAAAATGTGATCTGATGTTACACACAGAAGATTCATATCCTGGATGAGTTTTCTCTTTGGCTTGATGCACCTTGTGTTGTCTCTGTGCTTTACATCTAAGGATTTTAAGCAATTTAATCTCTGAAGCGTGACCTCTGACAGTAGCATCTGCAATCTCGGAGATGGGGGATGGGCTTGGGTTAAACCCATCTTGATGGCATTAGATTTGCAGCTCACTCCCTGTGCTGTTTGCATTCCTGCCCTGCTGAGATCCAGTAACCTGAGATGAAACCAGAAGTTATTCTTACAGCAAATAATTCACAAGTTTCTGGTTTTCGTTTATCTTGGGTTTGGAACTGACCTCCAGGGACGGCTTAATCATTATGCAGGCTAGGACAGCTTCTGGGATGGGGGGGGGGGGCAGCAAAAAAACAGCTGCAAAGCAAAAAACAGAGATCCTGACAGGCACACAAACTCCAAAACCCACCTGCAGGAAGGGTAGACAATATCCCAGATAATCACTTGACCTGCATAAATAGCTATTTACCTGAGTACGTCTTTTGGAAATTGCCTCATTCCGTATAAATAGACACAAAACAAACGTCAGCAGTCTGGGGAGAGTTGGCTAAGGACCCAAAAGGTATTTCAGTGGAGGCACAAGGCTGAAGATTTGCCTATGGGCGTGATACTCTTCCACCAGCTCAGCCGACTTTCCCTCCACCTCATGTCTCCCGCACCTCCTCATTTCTGGGTGCTTTGCTCGGTAACAAACTGCCCACTGTCTGCAACTCCTGACCTCCAATAACCAGGTCAAAGCCTGACTGTAGGAGATTAGACTTTATATTGCAAATCACTTTACATGATAAAATAAATAAAACTTGACCTTTATCCTGCTACATTTTAACTGAGTCTGTTGATCTTTGCCAGTGCTGGGGGGGGGGACACTGTGCTACTAATTCATTCACAGAGCTTGCTGCAGTCTGTTCGAAGAAGCGCTCTGCTCATCTCGCCGTTAATTTCACTCTTTAGACCTACATAAGACATGCCATACTGGGTCAGACCGAGGTCCATCAAGCCCAGTATCCTGTTTCCAACAGTGGCCAACTAGGTCATACATACCTAGCAATATCCCCAAAAGACACAGGTTCCACAATGCTTGTACTGGGTCAAGCATTGATATCCTGGGTCCCTTTTTAATAGTGGTTTATGGACCTTTCCTCCAGGAACTTGTCCAAACCTTTTTTAAACCCAGCTATACTAACAGCCCTTACTACATTCTCCAGTAACAGATTCCAGAGTTTGATTACACGTTGAGTGAAAAAATATTTTCTCTTATTTGTTTTAAATAGTTTACCCTGTAGCTTCATTACATGTCCCCTAGTCTTTCTATACTCTGATAGCGTAAACAATTGATCCACGTTTATCCGTTCCACTCCATTCATTAATTTATAGACCTCTATCATATCTCCCCTCAGCCGTCTCTTCTCCAGGCTAAAGAGCCCTAACCTTCTTAGCCTCTCTTCATAGGAGTAGCCTTCCATCCCCTTCACCAATTTGCTGGCTCTTCTCTGTACTTTTTCTAATAACGCTATGTCCATTTTAAGATACGGTGACCAGAATTGCACACAATATTCAAGGTGCGGTCGTACCATGGAGCGATACAGAGGCATTATAATATCCTTTGTTTTATTCTCCATCCCTTTCCTTATGATACCTAGTATTCTATTTGCTTTCTTGGCTGCCGCTGCACACTGGGCAGAGGGTTTTAACATGTTATCCACGATGACTCCTAAATCTTTTTCCTGGGTGGTGGTTTCTAATGTGGAGCCTTGCATCGTGTAACTATAGTGTGGGTTGTTCTTTCCTAGGTGCATAACTTTGCACTTGTCCACATTAAATTTCATCTGCCATTTGGATGCCCAGTCTTCCAATTTATCCAGATCCTCCTGCAGTTTTCCACAATCCTCTTGGGTTTTAACAACTTTAAACAGTTTTGTGTCATCTGCAAATTTGATAACCTCACTAGTTATTCCCTTTTCCAGGTCATTTATGAATATTTCAAAAAGCAGCGGACCCAGTACAGATCCCTGGGGTACTCCACTATTCACCTTTTTCCATTGGGAATATTGGCCATTTAGCCCTACCCTCTGCTTTCTATCTTTTAACCAGTTCCCAATCCACAATAGTACACTGCCTCCTATCCCATGACTTTTTAGCTTTGCCAAAAGTCTTTGATGGGGGACTTTGTCAAAAGCTTTCTGAAAGTCCAGATACCCTATATCAACTGACTCACCTTTGTGACATCTCGCTACCTGACATCTCGCTACCAATTTCCAGGGCTGATGCAGGGTATTAGACGCCCTAGTGAACCTCCAGTCTTGCATCTCCCTCCCCTCCTGTTACCGTTTATTTATTTATTTACATTCTCTTATATACCGTGCTATTCTGCATCAGTGCAGTTTACATTGAACAAACTGAAATTACATTGAACAGGGCATTATAACTTGGAGATAACTATTTTACAGGGAACATGGGCTATGGAGGGTTAAGTGGCTTGCCCAAGACCACAAGGAGCACCTGTGGGACTAGAAACCCCAGTCCTTCCGGCCCAAGGTTGCTGTCCTCTAGTGGGATTTGAACACCCGACCTTCCGGCCTGAAGTACCTTGCCCCAACCACTAGGCCACTCCTCCACTCCTAGGTCTCTAGGCCACCGGCTTCTAAGATTTTGATAATTAACAATCATGATCAAAGCAACACTAGTCCTCCCACAACATTCCTGTAAAAATGCAAAATTGGACCTCATGGGGCTGATATTCCGAAGCAGTTCTGCACTCGCCGGTAGGTGCTGACTACATACACACCTGCTTTTTAGAAAACACTTCAAGCGCTTCTAACTCATGTCTTTGGCAATGTAACTTGCTATACTGTATAGCCAAAGTTATGCTTTTCAAACTGGGGCAGCCGAAGGTGTTTAGTGATATTCACCTGCTCTACGGATAATAACTTATGCAGAAATATTACCACTGCTACTACTGATCATTTATATAGTGGTACATGTAAAGACGGTCTCTGCTCATCGGAGCTTACAATCTAGTCAAGACCAGACAACACAACAGCTGGGGACAAGGAAATAACCAGGGAAGGGTAAGAAGACAGACACATAGGAGACTAAGTGGATCAGGACCCAAATGCAGCCTTGAAGAGGTGAGCTTTTGGCATGGATTTGAAAAGGGGCAGAGATGAAGCCTGACGCACAGACTCAGGTAGCTTGTTCCAGGCATTAGAAACAGCAAGGTGAAAGGATTGAAGTCTGGAGTTGGCAGTAGAAGAGAAGGGCACAGAGAGAAGTGATCCACCAGAAGAGCGGCGTTCACGAGGAAGGGTGGTGAAGAGCAGTAGAATGATTAGACTGGAAGCTCTAACGAGCAGGGACTGTCTTCTTTATGTATCTGTAGCGCTATATAAATGATCACTAGTAGAAGTAGTAATTATAGGTTTGAACTGGATAAGGAAATGGATGGGGAGCCAATCACGTGACCTGAGAAAAGGGCTATATGAGCATATTGGGGCTGACGGAAGATTAGCCACGCAGATGAGTTTTGTAAAGATTGAAGGGGAGAGAGACGATTCAGAGGGAGACCAGGAAGGAGGAGGTTGCAATAGCCAAGACATAACATGGATAGTGTTATATGGATGTTATCTGTATAGCTTTTATGTGTACTTTCAGTGATCTGACCTAACTGGACAGGATCCACATATTCTTTAATGTATCTGGAGAAGGTTATGTAGTGGCTTCTTGCTGAATTTTAAACTTTTCTTTGTATATAAATATATAATGAAGGAAATATCGAAAATCAATTTTCCCAGGTAAAAAGAGCTATTTGAAAACTGCCCTCCCTTCCTGCAGGTTGAGTTTGTGGCAATCAGGACCTTTCATTTTGCTTTGACTGCAGATGCTTTCTGTCGACCCCCAGAGGCTGCCACCTTAGGTGACTGTCTGGTCTGCCTAATGGCTAAGTCAATTCTAACAATCACACCGGTAGTCTTCTCATTCATTGCATCAGGATTTTATAAATCAAATGGCCCACATTTCTGGAAAACTTAATGCAATGATCATGAGATTTCAAGGTCATTCGGATCCTCAGGTAGGACGCAAAAGATTTTGACGTCTCTAGAGTGTTGTCTCCCAAATCTATCACAGAGGACCCTCAGCTAGTTAATATTCCAGGATTTCCACAATGAATACGCATGAGATACATTTGCATCAATGGGAGCAGTGCCTGCAAATCTATCTCATGCGTATTCATTGTGGATATTCTGAAAACCCGATTGGCTGGGGATCCTCCAGGAGAAGTTTATTTAGGTAGTAAACTTTAGAATTCACTGTAAATAAAGAAACTCATGTCACCTAAAGACTTGCAGGCTTGCCATCCATTTCCGTACCTACGCCAGCCCTGCAGACTACCTGAGCTGCAGTCCCACCCCACTTCTGCTTCTCCATGTGTCCTATCCAGGTAGCTGGCCGAGTAAAGCTGACATTTGAAAATATGGATATATCAAGGTACTAGATGCCCTTCTGAGGAGCAAATACTTTGAAAATGTATTTCAGTTTGGGGTTTTATGTGTGCTGTGAAAATACCTTATATGCCTGTCAGGTTCATCCATGAGATTTTCAGCTTATAGGTGTAGTGTTCCTTAGTCAGACTTGCGGCTCGGAAGATGTATCAGCTGAGGCTTCTCTGTAGCTGCTTGGAAGAAGACTTCCAGTTCTTTTACTGGAGAAGGGGAAGGGAATTGGATTTAGCTCACACCTTTTTCTCAAAACTTCTAGATTACTTACATTCACGTACAGATGGTATTTTTGCTGTCCCTGGAGGGCTCACAGTCTAAGGGAGATACTTACTAAAGCGTGGTAGGGTTTGTAGTTATCCTGCATGTAGGGTAGATGTGCAAACGTCATATGCTACCTGTTGGGGGGGGGGGACAGCATGGACCCAGCAGGTACCACACTGATTCAGACCCTAATGCGTACAGATGCACTCAAGCCTTTGGCTAATCCTCCGCTTGATCAGGAAAGTCCCAGGGGAGGAGGCGTCTCTATACAGCATACTGCCAGGGCGGAGGGCAATGAGGCTTCCCTAGTGCTAGTTTCTGGGACTGGGAATTCTTCAGGAACTTTGCTGCCTGTCAACTGACCAGGAACTCACAGTTGCAGTGTGGTTTTCTAAGGTTTGCTTAGGCTAACAGCTGTTTCAAAGCATGCATTTCATAGCTGTTCTATAAAATGAGGTGTGTGCCTACTTTCTTTATAAAATAGGGACATAATTGGTGAACATTGAACATTAAACTTGACGAGTGCACTTACGCCTGACCTTCGGCTGATGCAAATGCTCGTGCCTAGAGTTTTCAGGAATGCACATGAGTTCTTGTATTTTGTAAGTGATGCACCGTAAATCTGCCCAAGCTCCACCCATATACATGCCCACAGTGACAGTACGCACCATCAGTCCACTGCATGTACTTACAGAATAGTGACTGACTGTATGACACATGCAAGTGGTCATGTATGAGCACAAATCACTAAAATACCATGATCTACTGTACATGCGTGACCACATGCGGAACTGTAGGAGACTTATACAATTTTACTCTTAGTAAATGACCACCTTAATAATTCAATTTTCTATTTAATTTTGGAACACCAAGATACTGTGTGGAAATTGCATCTTTCCTTGTGTGGAGTCTTTGTCCTAACCCCGTGGGTCCCAAACCTATTGCTTCTTGCCACTAAAGAGCAAAGTCATATAAGAATTGCCCTACTGTGTCAGACCAATGGTCCATCAAGCCCAGTATCCAGCTTCCAAGAGTGGCCAATGCAGTACCCAGGGGGATTCCAAGGAGAAGGTCTGCCATTCCTTATTGTGCAGACCCAGAGATATGTATGTGGTGGCTTTCCCAAGTCTACATGCCTAATCGTGATTTCTGATGTTTTCTCCAGGAACTTGTCAAAATCCTTTTTAAACCCAATGATGTTCGTTGCCTTGACCACATCTTCTGGCAACAAATTTCACAGCTTAACTGTCCGCTGAGTGAAAAAAAAAACATTTTTCTCTGATTTGTTTTAAATGTGCTACCTATTAATTAGTGGAATATTCGCTCATCTTAGTACTATTTGAAAGGGTAAACAGTGGTTCTCTCTTTCCCTCTTCCACCCCACTCATGATTTGATCTTCTGTCAGCCAATTTCCTCTCCACGCTGAGGAGCTCTAATCTGTTTAGACTCCCTTCATAAGGGAGCTGCTCCATTCCTTTAGTATTTGGGTTGCCCTGTCCCATCTCTTTTCTAGTTCTGCTATATTGTTTTTGACTTGGGGCAACCAGAATTGCACATAATACTTGAGATGTTGCCATGTCTTGGACTGATACAGAGGCATTATAATATTCCATCTTACATGCCATCCCTTGCTGTATACTGTCTACTGCTGCCATATTGTGAGCTGAAGATGTCAAGGTATTGTCCATAGTGGCTCCTTGATCTCTCTCCTGGGTGGGAGCACCTAATATGGGAGCCAGCATCATGTACTTGTAGTTGGAGTTACGTTTCCTTAGATGCATCACTTTGTACATGACCACATTAAATTTCATTTGCCGTCTGGATGCTCAGAGCCTCCTGTAGCTCCTCACAATCCGCTCATGTTTTAACAACTTTGTATCATTTGGAAATTTAGGTCTAGAATTACTCAAGCATGTACCGCATTATCACACACAAACACACGTTAATATGTGTTATTTACCGCAAGTCGCATTTTATGCACTGGGGCCTATTTACTCATAACATGTGCTATGGTGGTAGTGTACTAAACATTTAGAGCCACTTTCTGTTTCCTATCATTTAACCAGCTCCAAATCCACAACAGGGCATTGCCTCCTGTTCTGTGATTTTTAACTCCCACAGGAATCTCTCATGAGGGACTTTATCAAAGGTCTTCTGAAAATCCAGGAAGAGACGGGGTTGACACAGCTCTCTTCAGAGTTTGTTTATACCATTCTGAATTGGAGTTGAAACAAATGAGAAGCTGGCCCTTCTGGAGACCTGCGGCTTTGCTAGAGACTTTTGCTGGGTGGATACAGAAGTATATAGACTTCAGAGCGGCACGTTCTTCTTGTTACTTCAAGTGTTCCCGTGAAGCTGTGCAGGAAGAGGAAGGTGCTGCAGTATTGCACTTTTAGTCATGAGGAACAAACCCAGAGGTAGGGGAACAGCCCTCTTCCTTGCGACTAATATCTCAGCAGCAACCGCTACTGGCACCCGAGCGGGCAGAGGACTCCCGCACAGCTTTGTGGAAATGTTGGTTGCTTCCTTTTCCAGCTCAACATTCCTGGTGCAGGGCTATGAAGAAACCCAAACTGATGATCTGTATCATAAGGTCTGAAGCACTGAGAGTTTTGAAATTCCAGCTTCTGGAGATATCTTTTAATCAACGTTTCAGTGCAAGCGAAAGCATTAAGGGTGTTCTTTATTACAAAGTCCTGTCTGGAATGCTCTCAGAAAACCAAAGCCATCTGGATCAGGGAGGCAGCATCGGAGGAGTGTTGGTGATAGAAAGCAGCAGTTCTGAGTTTTCATTATTACTTCTTCTAATATATAGCTCATATCTTCCCAAATCTCACACTTGTCTCAGCATTCCTGGGTCTCATTCTAGTACAGCCCTTGTCTGTGCCTTCATGAAGTATTTTTTCCTTTAAACTCTACCTTCTGCTTTACTTGAATGGAGGATAACATACGTAAATCAAGCTGGGTGGTTAATGATCCATTTACTCTAGGCCTACGAAGACACAAGATCATATTTAAAAGCAGACTGACTGCTCTGTGTCTTGCAGCTGGGCCACATTGGTGGAGCTTCTGAGCGCATGATAGTTATGTGGGTATTGAAAGTGGTGTAAAGTGGCACTGGGAATGGTGGTGGTGATGGCAGCTCATGATGAAGATGGAGAGGTTGTGAAACTCTGGGTATTGACAGCGGTGTATTGGGAATGGTGGTGGTGGTGGCAGCTCACGATGAAGATGGAGAGGTTGTGAAACTCTGGGTATTGACAGCGGTGTACTGGGATTGCTGGTGGTGGCAGCTCATGGTGAAGATGAGAGGTTGTGAAACTCGGTATTGACAGCGGTGTACTGGGAATGGTGGTGGTGGTGGCAGCTCACGATGAAGATGGAGAGGTTGTGAAACTCTGGGTATTGACAGCGGTGTATTGGGAATGGTGGTGGTGGTGGCAGCTCACGATGAAGATGGAGAGGTTGTGAAACTCTGGGTATTGACAGCGGTGTACTGGGATTGCTGGTGGTGGCAGCTCATGGTGAAGATGGAGAGGTTGTGAAACTCGGTATTGACAGCGGTGTACTGGGAATGGTGGTGGTGGTGGCAGCTCACGATGAAGATGGAGAGGTTGTGAAACTCTGGGTATTGACAGCGGTGTACTGGGATTGCTGGTGGTGGCAGCTCATGGTGAAGATGGAGAGGTTGTGAAACTCGGTATTGACAGCGGTGTATTGGGAATGGTGGTGGTAGCACATAATGACTTTGAGGTAGTTGTAAATCTGATAGTGACAGAGGTGACTGTGCTTTGATTATAGTGGTCAACGGTGGTAGTATTGTTGGTAGTTCTCAACTCTGCCATTGTTTGAAAGCTCAGGTGATAATTATGATGGTGATACTGAGGTGATGAAAATAGAAACCATCATAAAGAATAAAATTACTCAGCATGTAGATAGTCATGGCATAATGGGAGACAGCCAACATGGCTTTAGACAAAGAAGACCTTGTCTTACTAATCTGTTATGTTTTTTTGAAGGAGTGAATAAACAGATGGACAAAGGTGAGTCGGTTGATATAGTGTACCTGGACTTTCAGAAAGCCTTTGACAAGGTCCCTCATCAGAGACTTTTGGCAAAACTAAAGAGTCATGGGATAGGAGGCAGTGCACTACTGTGGATCAGGAACTGGTTAAAAGATAGAAAGCAGAGGGTAGGGCTAAATGACCAATTTTCCCAATGGAGAAAGGTGAATAGTGGTGTACACCAGGGATCTGTGCTTGGTCCGCTGCTTTTTGACATATTCATAAATGACCTGGAAAGTGGAATAACGAGTGAGGTTATCAAATTTGCAGATGACACAAAACTATTTAAAGTTGTTAAAACCCAAGAGGATTGTGGAAAATTGCAGGAGGATCTTGATAAATTGGAAGACTGGGCATCAAAATGGCAGATGAAATTTAATGTGGACAAGTGTAAAGTTATGCACTTAGGGAAGAACAACCCAAACTATGGTTACACAATGCAAGGTTCCACATTAGGAGCCACCACCCAGGAAAAAGATTTAGGTATCATTGTGGATACCATGTTAAAACCCTCGACCCAGTGTGCAGCGGCGGCCAAGAGAGCAAATAGAATGCTAGGTATCATGAGGAAAGGAATGGAAAATAAAACAAAAGATATTATAATGCCTCTATATCGTTCCATGGTGAGACTGCACCTTGAATATTGTGTGCAATTCTGGTTGCCGTATCTTAAAAAGGATATAGTGATATTAGAAAAGGTTCAGAGAAGAGCCACCAAAATGGTAAAGGGGATGGAAGGATACTCCTATGAAGAAAGACTAAAAAGGTTAGGACTCTTTAACCTGGCTGAGGGGAGATATGCTAGACGTCTATAAATTAATGAACGGAGTGGAACGGGTAAACGTAGATTGATTGTTTACGTTATCAGAATATAGAAAGACTAGGGGACATGCAATGAAGCTACAGGGTAAACTATTTAAGACTAATAAAAGAAAATATTTTTTCACTCAACGTGTAATCAAACTCTGGAATTTGTTACCGGAGGATGTAGTAAAGGCTGTTAGTGTAGCTGGGTTTAAAAAAGGTTTGGACAAGTTCCTGGAGGAAAGGTCCATAAACCATTATTAAGAAGGGACCCAGGATATCACTGCTTGACCCAGTACAAACATTGTGGAACCTGTGTCTTTTGGGGAAACTGCTAGGTACGTATGACCTAGATTGGCCACTGTTGGAAACAGGATACTGGGCTTGATGGACCTTGGTCTGACCCAGTATGGCATATCTTATGTTCTTATGTTCTTACTTATGATAGCTTTGTAGTGGTTGAGATGGTAATCCTGATAGTAATATTCTCCTTTCATTTCATTTATATATCACTTTTCTGATTGCAAAGTGGTATCCAATGTGGTTGTGTTTGGGAGGCCACCACGAGGATGGTAGTGGTGGAAGGGATGGTAGTGGGCTGAGCTGGTATTGATGACTGTGGTGGTGATGGTGATTCTGATGGCAGTGATGCTAGTAATGGGAATTGTCTTACTGGCAGTGATATCACAAGATGGTAGTATATGTCCTTCAGCAGAGGGAGAAGTATAGAATTGATAGTGATTCTGCACTAAAGCTGTTTCTTTGCTAGTGTATAACACCTGCAAGTTAAATGTTCACGCTGGTGTGAGGAACTTTGCTTTTCTCATACATTGATAGGAATCTCTATCCAATGATTTGGACTCTCTTGCAAAGCATCGGATCACCCTCCCTTCTCTTCTCTGCTCTTTTCCTCTCATTGAAACAAGCTAAAGATACGAGACGGGAAGCACTTGGCCGGACTAGATGCACTTTCCAGTCGTGATCTGCTGTCATTTTCGGTTTTTGTGAGACCAAATTATCGAAAAGCAAGATTCAGAACTACTGATGTATTCCTCTGTGCCCCAGGGTAGGGGAAACAAATTAGCAACTGTCAGGTGTAATTTATTTCAATCTGTTTTTCATTCTAGAGCACCCCACAGATTATAAAACTGCTCGTCGTGTGGGAACCTTTGACTTTGAAGTAGAAGAAACTGGGAAGATGCCAAATGCTTGATGAGCTGAAGTGAGGGGGGTTCAGGAGGAGCAGTACAACCTGGAAGTCTTCACTTTTTGTGGATAACCAAGAGGTTCATTATTACATTTAAACCTACCACCATTTGTTGTTCTAATTTAACTCTGGAGCAATATGGTCAAATGTGTTGACGCCTCTCCCATTGACATTTGATACTTTTGCCAAACGTTGAATGGAGGTGGGCGGGGGGAGGGGGGGGACGAGTCTCAGTAAGCACTCAACAGAGACGCCGTTGGGTGACTCAAGAGTGGACTTGTTGGCATTCTTGAGGGAGCTGCCATCCTATTGAAGGACTGTCGCTGCGACGATGGGGCTAGATGAATTCTCGTTGATGCTTCTGAGTCAACAGGATGCTCAGTTCTGCAGGAGGAAACTGTTCTTACAAACCCTACAATCTTTGTAATTTATTTATTTAGGGTTACTAACCATCTTTAAGGAGAAATTCACCCAAGGGGTGTACAACATCAGGAGACATAAAAAACTTATAATATAGAAACAGCATAAAACAATAACTAATGCACAGTTAGAACAATGTGATAAAACTAATTAAATCCTAATGATAGGAATTATGTGAAAGACATTCAGTAATATACAGATAAACTGGCACAGCGGAGCATTCATAGGACCAGCAGGATAGAAACAGTACACTATAGTAGGCGGCATGGTAGAACATTCATATAAGTATCGTAAGCCCAAAACTAAAGAAACACCTTAGTGGGCAGAAGAGGGGGCAAGTGCAGAAAAAGGTACTGCAAGTATCTTATGAGGAAATACGTTTTTATCTTTTAGCACTGGCAGTAGTCATGTCATTAGTACATCAGTATGCATGCAATGGGATCAGGTGGCAGGACTTTAACCAGCCCACATTGTGCAAATTCTTAATGTTAGACAACATTTTCAGTAAGGAACCTGAGGTTGCAAGGATCTGGCCTACCTACACTGCCTCCTCATCTGAATCTCTCTTTCCTATAAAGACGGTTTCCTATCCGTGACCACTGGTTAACTCTGTGAAAGAGCAGGATCCCAATCTGCTGCTACAATTAGAGAAGGAAGCTTTCTTTTCACATTTATCAATATTTCTTTGACATCTGTTCTTTAATTTGCAATATCTGTGGTTTAGGATTTGCCCCAAATCCAGAAACAATGGGATGGAATACCTCGCAATAATTCCTTAAAAACATATAACTTCAAATGACCTTTTCATATTCTTAAACCTGAATAGAGGATCTTTGCTATTATAGGAAAAATTTCTCTGAAGAAATTGTAGTAGTTGAGATGGCAAGTAGCCTAGTGGTTGGGGCAAGTTGCCTCAGGCCGGAGGTTCAAATCCCACTGGAGGACAGCAATCTCCAGCTGGAGGGACTGGGGTTTCTAGTCCCACAGAGGCTCCTTGTGGCCTTGGGCAAGCCACTTAACCCTCTGTTGCCTCAGGTACATAATGTAGCTTGTGAGCCTTTCGGGGACAAGGGAAAAATATACCATACCAGAATGTACACCGCTTTCACCTGGTGAAAAGCAGTATATAAGTATTGCTAAATAAATAAATCCAAACAGGTCTGTGCAGGCTCTCGTTAGCACAGAAGATGTGAAGCTGATTGTAAGCAGGAGTCACTGGCAGCCAAATCCAGTTTTAGGTTGGCTGCTTTTCTTAGGAGGGCTTTTAGAAGCTCTATTTGTGAGTTGGATGTCTGAAAACAGGGACATAGATGTGCAAATTGTGGAGATGTCCCTGGAGTAATTTTCGAAAGCTGGGTATTTAGACATCCCTAGTGCAAGAACATCGATGTACCATGGGGGCATGGTGGAGGCGTGGATGGGCCGGTCCATCCACTAGGTGAACTTGTGCAGTCGCCTAGGGCATCAGGCCTCCATGTACAGCACACATGGCCTGGCACCCCCTCCTGCTGAGTCAAGCCACACTGCTGCCTCTGCTACTGCTGATTCCAGCGGTGGGGTCGGCTCAGCGGCAGGCCATATACTTTGGTACACATGGCCTGCTGCTTCTGACCCCCTGACCCTGCCGCTGGAATCAGTGGTAGCATGGCCCAGCATGGGGAAGAGGGGGGGCAGTGCATGGGGGGAGGCATCACTCTAGGGCTTCCTCCTAGGGAGATAGAAACCCCTGAGCCAGCCCTTGGTGCGATTTCAGAATGGTACAAGTTGTTGAGGTGTCCATGGCTATACCTGATCCTCACCATGAATAAGGAACAAAAAAGTGCTCGTTTCATGGCTGCAACACATCCAGAGCGGAAGAGCAAAATGCACTTATATCACAGCAATTAATATTTCCTGACCAAAGACACGCCTGCCTGTACATACATACTTCACACATATTACCGGCCCGGCACTGCATGTCTGAGTATCTGAAATGTCAGGGCAGGACGCGCTAATCTTAAAACACAGGCGCCCCTCTTCTGACCTACCTGGACTGGACATCCAAGCACCCAGTTCTGCGGGTGTGCACTTTGGCGCCCTCCACATTTGTAAAATGGCCTACACCTATGCACATATCAGGCCTTAGTATCTATGTGGGGATCTGTCTCCACAACTGGTTACTGGGATGTTCATTTTTTGGGGTGGAGACGAAGCGATTTCAGAAGGCAGTACTCCCACTTCCCTGGTTTTTGGATGTTCTGCTCTGGACGTCCCAGATTCTTCCTAGACATTCCTTCTAAAATGCCAAGTCACATGTTTAGTAATACTTTTCAAACTGTAAAGAAAGAAAGCATAAAATAACTAAGGAAAAAGAGAATTGTATGGCATACATCCGGTATCGCAAAAGACCAAAATAAGCCCTCCTATATTCCTCTACGAGTCCCCATTGCAAGAGGCCAGAATTAAGACCCCAAAGAGGCCACATCTTGTTTCGATACATTTTCAGTACGCACTCCAGACAAACAAACCAGTATGGGATGCTTTTTCACATGATTTGCACACAGAAGAGTCCCTCATAAAGTTGCACATGGGTATAAGTGTGTAGAGAGTAGAGACACGGAAAGAGGGTGCCTACCTTCTCATGACCACTGCATAAGCATTCCTGGAAGCAGGCTTTGGGCACAGCTGCCAAGGATGTGTGCATTGAACACATGCCCAAATTTAGACTGACTTTGGCGCAGGCGTAAGTTCCTGGTCAGCATTTGCACACTATTGTGGATGGATCTGGGAGCTTGTTAGATAAAGGCACGTAGGCACCTCTGCTGCCTTTCCCCAGCTTTAACCAGGTGCCCCCCCCCCCCCATCTGTCAAGAAGGAAAACCATCTACCAAATAAGGCCACAAATACAGGAATTATTGCAGTACAAATGAGGCAATTTTAGAAAGTTTATGTGTGTAAAGATGCCATTGACATGTATAAGGAGTGATTTTAGACATGGCACCACATCTGTCACACACACATTTACAGGGAATGGAGTTTGGGTAGAGTTTAAAATGATTTCTACTACTAGTACTTTTCATTTGCATGTAAGAGACGGTCCCTGCTCAAAAGAGCTTACAATCTATTTAAGGCAGACAAATAGAACAAACAGGGGCTAAGGTCCCAAGAGGAAATGGTTATAGAACCCATTGGTTGTAAACAGGAGAACAAGGGGGTCAGGATCCAAAAGCAACCTTAAAGAGGTGGGTTTTTAGTCTGGATTTGAATAGACGGAGCCTGACATATCAACTCTTGAGTCTGTTCCAGGCATAGCAAGCTGGAATGAATGAAGTCTGGAGCAGGCAGTAATAGGGATTTACCTAATGTGAGTAGTTCCTGAGGGATGGGTGTGAGTGGAGCTAAAGGAGAAGCCGCAGAATGAATGCACTTGCAGGTCAGTAAGAGAAGTTTGAACTGGATACATGAAGTGACTTGAGAAGAGGTGTTATGTGCGTGTAGCAACAGTGGCAGAAGATTAAGCATGCAACTGGATTCTGACTGGATTGAAGGGGAGACCAGCAAGGAGCAGGTTGCAATACTCTAAGCGGCAAGTGATGAGAGACTAGATCAGGGTCTTGGTAGTATGTTCAGAAAGGAAGGGATGAATGAATACATTCCTATTTCACAATGAAAATATACCCACACTTCAAAAAAACGTCCCCCTTGGCACTGACACTTTCCCAAGGCACATGCAGCTGTCTTCTAGCTGAGCCTTGGAAGAATTATACTTATCTCTCTCAGCGCTCTAGTATTCCAAACCCCTCAAACAGCCAAAATGTGTTTCTGGAGATTGGCTTCCTTTAGACATACATATGCAAATATTGGATTTTGCAAACTGCGCTTGGCCATGGAGGCAGCGACTCTACTGCCTACCGCTCCTTGTGGCCTTGGACCAGTCACTTAACCTTCCATTGCCTCAGGTGCAAGCTTAGATCGTGATGCCTCCAGCACCTGTATGTAACTCGCCTGGAGCTACCACTGCAAAGGTCTGAGCTAATACAAACACATACAAGCATTGTTTAAAATATGTTTTGCAAAATGCCTCTTCCCACTGTACTTGCAACCAAATACATGTGGAGCCCAATTCCATAAGGGGCACATCCAGGCCATCTGGATGCCCCTGAACAGGACGGCACTGTTTATACTCGGTTCTGCACCGCAATAGCTAGACATTCCCACGGGTGCAGGATCGGGCACTGAGATGGCCCGGTGTGCTCCTGCAACCCTGCCGGACACGTCCTCCCTGCTTCAGAGCCAGCCTGCTGCAGTGACTCCCCCCATTTCCCCATCGCCTGACCCTCGGTGGGGGCAGCTGGGGCCCGGATCAGGTGGCGGGGTCCTACCTGCCGCTGATCCCTGCCTTGGGGGGGCTTTTGGGCCCGATTGCTGCCTTCGTCGCTGCTTATTCCACCTCCGAGTTGGAATAAGCAGCCCGTCCTTCCCCCACCCACCTGAATCAGCCCTGTATGTCCTGGTGCCTCAGCCCACCCCCACTCCACCCTCTCCCATCCCCGTCTGGCTCTCCTGTACTGCGGCTCTGTGCATGCGGGGAGAGTGTGTGGCAGAATACGGTTCAGACAGATAGCGGGGCTGCATGTCCTACCGGGACGTACATCCCCGCTACTTGCCTCACAGAATCGGGCCCATAGTGGGGATATTCAGTGGCAGTGGCCAGCCTAATTACAGTGGCTAGCCATCGCTGCCGAAACAAACACTTGAATGTTCAGTGCTGGGGCTGTATCCAGCCACCGGAATTGAGTATCTGGGTTAGCTGGAGAAGCAGGAAGTTAATGGCCTGAAGTGATATTCAGCCGCTGCCTGGTTAGATTCTACGGCAATTGTTTCCTCGAATACAGTTTAACTTAGGAGATTTCATGCCTAGAATTTCATGACCTATTGTTTAAAATCTGATTTATGTGTAAATTTGCATAGTGATGTATACATGTACATTTTGGGCTTTTTTGCTTGTACTCTGATAAAGGAGATTCCTATGAAATACACTGGTGAGTTCCATCATGACAGGACATAGCTATGGGAGGGATTTGGTGGGGGGAGGGGATGGGGGTCATAGCCTCTCCACTTAGGTGTCAGGCCCATCGGTCCTTCATCATGAATATGGGCTAATGTGAAGTGTGTTAGAGATGGTGTCAACATCTGCATTGCCTTGTGCCCATCCATGTTAAACTTGGGCCCCACCAAAAAATCAGTCTTGGCCTCGCCAGTCCATCATGATGCAGCCAATCCAATTTCTATTCAGAATCTAGGAACCACCAAAGCCTAAAACTCACGTCCATGCATTTGCTCTAGTCATACCCAGCTGAATATCTATTTGTTGCATGAGCTGCTCACTGTTCTGAGCAATTAATTCGCCAAAGCATGGTGGGGGAAATAGTTAAATTGTCTATGTTGATACAAACACTGTGTGTAGTTTGTAGGATAATCAAAGCAAAGCTAGGCAGGTAATTTGGCTTTTAGTATTGTTCCCAGAAACACTACCCATAAATATTTGTACCATTTTCCTTTGCAGGCAATTTTTCTCTTGGAAACAATGCAGGTAGTTGTGATTGTATGCTCTTTCCTTCTTCAACCAAGCTCCATTCTCAGGAATGCCTCAGAGAATGGCGGTAAAAGTCTGCACGTTGAGGGTCAGCAATAATCCAAAAGCTAATTTTGGAGAGTAGAACAGTGGAGATGGCTCCCGTCATTATCCTTGCCATGTATCATTTGTCTTGCCTCGTTGAATTATTTACTCCTTACTACAATGACATCTCGTGTCTTGGAGCTGTCCACGTTCCATGAGTCGGTTCTCTCAATAGCTAGCCAAATTTATCATAATGTTGGAACTGAAAGCCACATCAAACCAGGTCTTTTGAATCAACTTAATTAAGATAGTTTTCCTTGCAGCCATCAAACACACTGAAGTAAATCTCTTGCATTGTTTATTAAGCTCAATGTCTCCCTTTTCACCAATACACAAGAGTGTTTCATTAAGGGATGGTTTTAGAAAGGTTTTCTAAGTGTAGGGGGTCCTTTCTAAAGGGGTTCCTATTCTAGGCGCTAAAAGTGTGCCTAAATGCCAGTATTTTAGTCATTTCTGCACATATGTGTGTAAATGACCTCTTATTAGTGTAACAGAAGGTGAATTGATTGTATGGTGTGTATTTTGACTGTGTGCATGAACAGGTGTGGAGTGTGGGCGGTGCATAGGCCGTGCGAACAAGTAAAATGCAATCATTTATGTGACTATTTGCACTAGGGCTCTAGGGGTCTTGTAAATGATTGTCCTGTAATCTAAGGTGCGTTCTCTGACGTTTATGCTAGTATCTTATAAAGACAAGTAGGTGCCTTTTATACAGTAAAATAGGCTTAACATACGTAGTCATTCTCCTATAAAATGACCCTCTATTATCAATTTTAAATTGGGGTGGGATTTGGGATGTGCTGGAGACAGGCTAAATGTTATACAGAAAGTAGCAAAATTTAGCTCCTCCCTGGATAACTTATATGTTCAGGTCTGAAAGCAGAAGTAACAGGGATGAGTCCTCTGTTTACGGCTGCGTTCAGGCTCACACGTGAATCCATAGCTCTGCCAAAAATCCACCTAACTTTAAGTGCAGCTTTTATAAAATGACCTGGCTGTATCTGCACAGCTAAGTGCGCCCGCGTGAAATGTACGTGTGCTGCACATAATTAGCACGATCGTGTCCCTACACATGCAGTTTGGATGGAGCAGAGGTGAAGTCATGAGAAATGTGCATATGTTATACATCACCTGGGCATACGCACAGGGAGGGGCATTTTGGTGGTAGTGCCCAGCTTGAGTAGTGTCTGGCCTTCATCAGTTTCATTCAGGGCCATATCCGACCACTGGCATTGACTATCTGGTTGGGTTACTATGGGCATCATTGGTGCGTGCTAGTGATGATTGCTGCTGTTAGCCAAGGCTGGCCCAAGAGCTTTTGCCGTCTAGGCAGCTGCCTCCCCTAACATATCTGTGGGAGAGGGCAGCAGGATAGCATGGTATGTTATGCCCTCACTGCCTGCTGCTCTTGCTCCCCTTCCAACGCAACTTCCAGTCTCCTCCGACAGGATTGGCAGGTCACTTTAAGGCCCACAGGGGCTGGGAGGGGGGCGGTTGTCATGTTCTCCATAGGGGCTGGGGGGTCATCATGCTCTCCACTGGGGCTGGCCACCTAGTGGATGGGACAGCCCTGCTCTTTGCACGGTGCACTTACTATCCTCTCAGTGGGTGGCGGTCCATCTCTCCATTGTAACCGCAGTTAGGGTGGGTGTAGGCCACCTCCCTCACTGATTTTTTGGGGGCTTAAAACTTGGTAGCAATAGGTGTCTTTGAGTCAATGCTGACTCCTGGGTTTTCTTGGCAGTGTGACCAGAAGTAGATTGCCAGGCCTTTCTTCCAAGGCAATGGAGTGTTAAGCAACTTGCCTAAGGCCACAAGGAGTGCTAGTGGGAATTGAACCCTGGGCTCTTGGTTACCAAGCCAGTGTTCTAGCCACTAGGCTGCTTCTCCACTCCTACTGATTTGTATAGCACCTTCTAGTACTATACAAATGATTAATAGAAATAATAGTAGTATGTTTAGGGTTTTCCAATGCTAGCAGATTCTTCATTATAATCTTTACATTGCTCAAGAAATTTCCTGTTTATTTTTGGATAAACTTGTTTCCATCCCTGTGTGTACAGAGCTGTGATCTGAGCAATCTTGACTGCTGCTCTTTAAGAGCTCCTGGATGGTTGTTACCTGCTAGGACACTACTAGACTGGGACTTGCGAGGGTTAAAAGCGTTTTCACAGCTCAGGGACATCCAGCAGGACCTCGGTGTTGGCAATCACCTGTAGAAAAGTCAGGATAACTTCACGCCACTGTGGGCAGAGTTACGTTCTCAGAGGATGTGCTGCACACCCTTCTGTTGCTCAGATTTAGGCATATGCAACGGCCTACTGAAGCTTTCAGGTCCTACGCTTTAGTGGGACACTGCCATAACGTTCAGCCCTCCTTCACCTCTACTCTCTCTAGTCCTGCCTATGGCCTGACCTCTGGCTAGTGTTCAGAAGGCACTAGCCCCTTGGATTGCTGGCTGTGGATAGAAAGTGCCCTTGAATTTTGCATCTGCTCTTTCCATGGTTAAAAAATGTATTTATTTATTTTATTTATTTGTTGGCATTTATATTCCACCTTTTCCAGAGATCAAATGCGGTTTATAGAGAACTAATACAAAACCAAACCAGTTACGTGGAACATTTCAGATAAGTATCAACATTAACATGAGAATGACTTACAAAAAAGTGAATCTTGGTGTCTTTAACATGGCTGTATGAGATGTTTTGCTGTTATTACCAGCACGTGCTATTTTCAGGCTCTGCTAATTACAGCATGTATGCGATTTACAGGACATAGTCACAAGTATGTTGCAATCAATCAGAATAATATGAAGGTTCGAGGAAGATCTACTTGGTGAGGGATGGAATGTTAGGCGGGATTTTAGGTTGGATCAATGTTGTCTGGTTCTAGTGGGTTCCCGAAATGGAGCACATATGTAGACTTGTAAATGAAATCTACTCACAGTTTCTCTATGTTGCCTTCCCCCCATCAGACTAAAAGTGTATGTGCTTTCAGAAAGACCAATTTACCCAGCTGAAGGACTTTGCAAACTGGGACAATGTCCCTACTGTCTCTTTTGAACTTGTGAAACGCCTGTGGACCTTTGTACCTGCTTATTGTGTGGTCGTCTTTCTCATTAAAATAACATGTCACTTCCCCTTCCCCCACAGAACACCTCCTCGTAAACCACGTTGAGGGAGGGTAATTTCCAGACAGTCACTTTTCATGGGCACAATGCTCTGTACCCCATGAAAACAGGCTTTAAAGATTATCCCCCCAGGTCGACTTTCCTTATTCTGCCGGTTTTATTAACTGCCTGCTGCTTGTGATACTGTTTCAGCATCATATTATCACCTTGTAATCCTGAGGAGAAACTCTGCTGGGACACACTTTAGCTGCCTCATAAACAAACATATTGACAACTCGCTTTCCTTAGGTGCCTGAGCACTGTATGTTGTAAAACTGATTTTATTGCAGCGTTTTTAATAGGTTTCCGTATGCCGCATAATGTTAAACAGCATCCAGATGTTCCGAGGGGAGAGAAAGGAGAGTCTGGAAGGCCAGATGCAAACACTAAGCCCAGTGTGTCTGTTTCATTCTGCAAGTGGACCTGTGCATGCAAATGGTCCCGCAGCCAGCAGCTGGGACTCGCATGTAGCCCTTCCCCTGTTATGGGGAATGTCCCTTACAGGTAAAAGAGTCTGAGTTTTGTTACTGATATCTGCACTGGGCTCTGGCATGAGAAACTACCCAAAGGCATGGTACTAGCAAAGCTGTCTAGTGACGTCCACTCTATGCCACTCAACTCATGCCGAACGAAATGGACACGTCAGTGACACCAAAGGGCCTGGCGACTGTGACAGTTTGGAAAGGACCAGTATCAAGTCTGTAGCCTTACATGTGGCAGAGCAATGAGCGCAGGGGGCCTCAGGCAAAGCTGTACCAAGAGCTGTGTACAGACGTGGGTGCTTATATCATCCCTGAGTTTCCAGGAAGCTCCAAAAGACTGAGTTACTGCTTGTGACTGGGGGGGGGGAGAGGGAACTAGATTCATTAGTTGCTCAAGGAGCGTTTCTAGCTTGGAACGGTCCTAGTCTCTGGGGCCATTGTGTTTAAATATCACTGCAGCTGTGACGGAGGAGACAGATGTTATCCCCCAAGAACAAATACAAGCGAGAAGGACTGGGACTTTAGAGCCATGTAATAGGCCCAGGCCCTTGAGAACCTGCCTAAGTGTCTCAGATGGGAATGAGCATCACCTGCACCAGAACATCTTGGACCTCTGAACTTACGTTCTCCGCTAGCGCCCAGTCTTGCAGTTGGTCCAAATTCAGGTTCAGTGTGTGACTGGGGAGAGATGGATAAAGATAGGGGAGGTAAGTACTGATTAATTTAATTTAATATGCAATATATGTTCCATGCACTCGCCGTTGGAGGGAGCTAGCGGCAATACACACTAAAAAGAAACAAGTTGAAAAGTTCACACAGTGTGACCAAATGGTTCATTTCACCTGCATGTCTGTCTGGTGGACTTGGTAGGCAACGTTATGGTTAGAGTTTGCCTCATTAGGGTGGCAGGGGCTGTGGGGCTATATGAGATGTGTGTTTTTATGAGTGGGGCATGTGAGTCTCCATGTTGACTATAATGTGTGTGGGGAGGGGGGGGGGGTGTCTGCATGCAGACTAGGGTCTATTGGATGCGTGTGTGTGCTTGACTTGGGTTGGAGAGTGTGGGGGTAGGGATGTCATGGTATGGGCATGTACATGGGAGTAGGGAGAAGAGATGTGTCCCTCCCCCTCCTTTCACTCTCCCCTGCCTTTCATGTACTTGCTAAGAAACATAAAAACGTGAGAGCAGAAAAAGACCACATGGCCTATCTAGTCTGTCCTTCCATATTGACTACTACAATAGTCCCCACTTTTCCCTTAGAGATCCTTTGTGTTTGTCCTATGCTTTTTTGAATTCAGATACTGTCCTCATCTCTACCATGCATCTACCACTCTTTCTGTAAAGAAATATTTCCGCATATTACTCCTGAATCTATCCCCTTTCACCCTCATCCTATGTCCCCTCGTAGCAGAATTTGCTTTCAATTGAAAGAGGCTCTCCTCCTGTGCATTTATGCCACGGAGATATTTAAACATCTCTATCATATCTCCTCTATCCCGTCTTTCCTCTAAGGTGTACATATTAAGATCCTTAAGTCTGTTCTCATATGCTTTATAATGAAGACCACTAACCATTTTAGTAGCCACCCTCTGTACTGACTCCATCCTGTTTATATCCTTTTGAAGGTGCGGTTTCCAGAATTGTACACAATACTTCAAATAAGGTTGCACCAAGGACTTATACAGAGGCACTATCACCTCCTTTTGTCTGCTGGCCATTTCTCTCCCTATGCACCCAAGAATCCTTCTGGCTTTTGCCATCACTTTTCTACCTGTTTAGCTACTTTAAGATCATCAGACACAATCACGCCTAGGTCCCGCTCTTCTTTTGTGGACAAAAGTACTTCACCCCATACGCTGTTCCGCTCCTTTAGATTTTTGTAGCCCAAATGCATGACCTTGCATTTTTTAACATAAAGTCTCAGCTGCCAAATTCTAGACCATTCTTCAAGCTTAGCTAGATCCCTCCTCATGTTATCTACACCTTCCTGGGTGTCTACTCTATTGCAGATTTTGGTATTATCCACAAAGAGGCAAACCTTATCCGACAGCCCTTCCGCTATATCACTAACAAAGATGTTAAAAAGAATCGGACCAAGGACAGATCCCTAGGGCACATCACTGGTAACCTCCTTCTCCTTAGAGTGAGCTCCATTTACCTGTACTCTTTGCCGCCTCCCCCTAAATCAATTTCTAACCCAAGCGGTAACTTTAGGGTCCATCCCTAGGATGCTCAGTTTGTTGATAAAGCGCCTGTGCGGAACCATGTCAAAAGCTTTGCTGAAATCTAAGTACACCACATCTAGAGTTCTCTCTCAGTCCAACTCCCTGGTCACCCATTTAAAGAAATCACCCACTTACACTCTTCCCTCTCTTCAATTCCCCTCCCTCAAGTGCACACTCTCCACCTTCCATCTATTCCCCCACCTCTGGTACTTTCTCCACTCCCCTCCCTCGAGCACACTCTCTCCACCTTCCATCTATTTCCCCCCTCTGGTACTTTCTCCACTCCTCTTGCCATCCGTCCTCCAGTGCACTATTGTTGGGTTCGTTATCCATTCTCCTTCATTCCCTTTTCTCACAGTGTCTCTCCACCTCTTCCCTTCTTTCACACACTCTTTCCTCTCACTTCCCTCTTACACTTTATCTTCACTTCCCTGACCCTGTCTCCCCCTGCATGCTCCCTCCCCTCTCCCCTTCAGCCTCAATTCTCCCTCCTTGGGGATGGAGGGAGGGGGCTGACATGGACAGAGGGGGGCTGACATGGACAAAGGGAAGAGATGGGGACATACTGTACAGACGGGCAATAAATGCTGGACAGAGGAGAGAGACAGTGCGGGTTAGGATTATAATGGGAAGATGGGGGGGGGGCTAGGACTGGTAATGGGTTGATCAAGGGGGGTTGGGACTGGTAATGTGCTGATAGGGGGTAGGACTGGTAATGGACTGATGGGGGGCTAGCACTGGAAATGAGCTGATTGGGGAGGTTAGGACTGGTAATGGGCTGATTAGGGGAGCCTAGCACTGGGTAATGCAGTTGAGGAGGGACTAGCACTGGAAATGAGCTGATTGGGGGGCTTCGACTGGGAATGGGCTGATTGCGGGGAGTGGAGGATAGAGCTGCTGGCCCTGGAAGAAAACTGTGGGCTAAGGCTACAAATGGGCTGATACGAGGGGTGGGAGAATGGAACTGGAAGGGAGTGGATCTGAGAGGGGCTGCCATGGTATTTGTACTAGAAGGGACTGGTCAATGGGGAAGGAGGGGGACTGGAAGGGAATGGACACCAGTGGCAGTCATGGGAATGCAAGTTGACATTGGAAGGTACTGGGAGTGAGGACTGGAAAGGGGCTGATACTGGGGATGGTTACTGGGACTGGAAATAGGCTGATGGAAAGAAGTGAAGAAAACGAAAGAAGAGATAAGAAATGGCAGATGGACCATAGACCACAGAAAGAGAGCTAAGAGAAGACAGGAAAGCAGAAGCCTCAGATCGGGACCAGCATGATCAGAGAATAAATTGGTCAGACAACAAAGGTAGAATTTTTTTTATTTCATATTAGTGATTTGACTACAAAATCATCATAATTTTGAAATCAAATATTGTTACTTGTGATTAATTGTGGTTTAAATAAGTAAATTTTATAAATAAAAACATTGCAAAGGCCTATAATATATTAATAATTCAACAAAAATGATTACAGCGACAATGCATTAATGGTAAAGGAAGAGAGATGCATTTGATTTTATCATTGGGGGTCACCACAAGTTGACCAATGGTAAAAGGGGTCACGGTACAAAAAAGGTTGAGAACCACTGTTATAGACTTTTCCATTGTTGACTTCCACAGATGTAGTCAATTTGATTTTTGTACAATCCATTGGGTGAAGTCCATGTGTACAGTCGCTGCTTGTGCTGCTGGAAGAAGGTGTTTGAGATGAACAGATCATTGGTCTTGCAGAATTCTATCAGTCTTTCTCCAGCTTCATTTCTGTTGCCAAGTCCATATTTTCCAGCTACTTTGCCTTCTTCTTTGTTGCCAACGTTTGCGTTCCAGTCACCCATGACTATCAGGATATCCTGTTTGCATGTTCTGTCAATTTCAGCTTGTACTTGTTCATAGAACTCTTCAATTTCATCCTCTTCTGCAGCTGTTGTTGGGGCATATACTTGAATTATAGTTGTGTTGATAGGCAATCCTCGTAGACGAATAGAGATTAAGCGTTCGCTGACTGCATTGTATTTCATTATAGTTCTTGCAAGTTTCTTCTTTATTATAAATGCAACGCCATTTCTTCTTTGTCTTTCATTTCCAGCATAGTAGACCATGTGATCATCTGATGCAAAGTGCCCCATGCCAGTCCATTTCAGTTCGCTGACACCCAACAGATCAAGTTGTACACGTTCCATTTCATTCTTGACCACCTCCAACTTCCCTTGGTTCATGCTTTGTACGTTCCATGTCCCAATATGTAAGACATCTTTGCAACTTCTGACTCTCATTTCATGCGCAGTTACATCAGCAGTCAGACGTCCCAAGGGGTTTGACCCAACCACATCATAAATGCTGGCTTTACTCTGAAAAGTCTTCAGCTCTTCCCCAGTAGCTAGTTAAGTGCCTTCCGACCTGGGGGTCTCATCTTCCAGCACTATAGTGCAATTTGTTTTGTTGTGACTATCCATTGGGTTTTCATAGCAAGATACAGAAGTAGATTGCCAGGCCTTTCCTCCGTGCAGTTTAAGTTTAGTGTTGTTCCCATTGTCACAGAAATGTGATCCTCCACCACTGACACTGTCCCATTCTGCTGCTGCCCAGATGGTTGGTTTGTCTTGGTCTGGCACCTCAGCTGAGACCTGTCCATCTTGAGAGATTCTGCCAGTAGTTAAACTACCAATAGCTTAGCCCTCAGCATCACTGATACGCACAAACCCTCACAGCACGACAAACTGTAAACCAAGTTTTTTTTACTTGAAAAATTGTAAAATTGCATTAGAGATAAAATAAAAAAACAAACAAACACAGCCTATTAAAGGGTTGTATAAAGATGTGTAGATAACCATCTCATTGGTGGCCGAACAACCTCCCCTGCAGGACGTTACATTTCTAAAGAGGCTCAGAAGAAGTCTTTGGGGGGGGGGGGGGGGGTGCCTTCTGCAGTGCTGCAAACTGCCCAAATAAAAGCTATTTAAAATAAGAATTCTTAGTTCTTCTATCAGAGTTTGTCACTTTTACAGACCTGCCAAATCCACTGGTTTCTGGGTGGCAAGAGATCGTCAAGATCAAGGGTACTATAAGCTCTTTTCACCCTTTGTGTAATAAAAGCCAATTTTTCTAGCTCCAACCCCCTGGGATCTCCTGTTGGCCAAGGGCTGGAGAACATCTTCTGTGCTGCTCTTGCACCAGCAGAGGTCGACATTGTAGCAATCACCCTCCTTGGACTCACACTTCATTCCCAGTCAACTGAACAGACTGATCCAATTCTGCTGGGTTTCCCCTTTGTACACATGGGCTTATAGTTCTGATTAACCAATTGCTTTTCTTCATAAAATCAGAACTATAAATTCATGCATGGAATGGGGTGAAATTAGCACTAGATCAGTCTGAGTTGGAATGAGGTGGCAACCCTATCTGAAAAGCACCAGTGTGCAGTACTATGGCGAACCAGTCCTTAATTTTGAACTTATATCCCAATGTATTATGGTGCTTGCTTTCTTGCATTTTTCTCACTTGAAATTAGCACTATAGCTTCCATAGTACAGCAGGAGGAGAAATGTCAGGTGCACAGTCTTCCTTCTGGTTCCTAGATATTGAGAAGTGAATCCTTCGGGGTACTGACATGGAGCTTTAACAGAGATACTCAACATGGATTTTCTTCAAGGCTTGAAAAGCATCCCAGAGATTAAGCAAAGAGATTCTAGAGCTAAAATGATAGCAAAGCTAGAAACGAAACCCACGAGCACTGTGCCTTCCCCTCCATCTATTACTTGCCCCAGGAGATGCAGCGTCAATTAAATAATGGAGTCATTGTGGGGAGACTAAAGGCTCGCTGCTCTAATCTGTTTCACCAACCTGTGAAGGAGAAGAACTTCTCTGATCATTATTAGCTTCCACTGTTTCATGTGGGTTTAGTCTGTCACTGAATCGTTTCCTAACATAGTATAAAACTTTGAACTTTTTGGCTTTTGTTTTTGTGGTTTTTGACAGAAATATTACCCTGTGGCTGACTCTTGCACTTGAGAAGTTCACCCCCCATGAGCTCCCATTCCAGTGACGTGACAGGACGATACAGAGAGCAGAGGGGTGTGCTCCACACTAGCTTATTCCCTTTGAAGGTGGATGAAACAGAGTGAGGAGACAGCTCAGGCCCAGAGACCCTGCACACTTACAACTACTACTACTGAGCATTTGTAAATAGGGGCGGCCCAAGGGGGGCGGGGGGGGTACGGGGCCATGTGCGGAGACTCGGTGTGGGGCCTCATTTCCATAAGGGACCTCATTTGCATAAATATTTGCATAATGTTACCATACACTAACTTCTAGTAAACATGCCTCTTAATGAGTGTATGGATAAAGAAAGACTAAAAGATTTCTACATTACTATAATCCAGTGCCAACCGCCAGGCACATTAGGAACTACTACAAACACTGCCCATTTAGAACCAATAGCAAACCCACTGTATCGTAACAGCACTACCAGGACTCACAAAGCACCAGACCCTACCTATCAAAAGGCAACACTGCAAATATTAAACCAATACATTTTAGAGAATATCAATACATGACCTACTGGGGAAAGAGAACAAGTGGCAATGTCAAATAGGAATTATATAAACAGAATACCTCAGCTCAGTTACACATGCAGAACACAGACCATCACCAAACAAGGAATCACAATTTAGAAACAGGAAGACAATAATTAAACTGGGAACCCCAAAAGCCAAACTTGGAATGTACAACAACACTGTAGAAATAAAAGTATAAATTAATTTCCTCTTGTATTAAATAAATCGCAGATGTTAATGATTCACAATTCCCAGAGCTGACATATTCCAATTAATAAATTCAAAATAAAGAGAGATTTTTCTACCTTTTGTGCATTTTTTTTTCAGTTGCAATTGTTCCATCCACTTTCTTCTGGTTTCTTCGTGTCTTCTGCTAACTCTCCATCATCTGCTGTCCATTTGTCCTTTCTTCTCTCTTCTAGTTTTGTTCCATTCTCTCTCTACATCTGCTTTAACATACTAATCTTTCTCCTTTTGCTCTTTCCTCCTTCCTATTTCATCCACTCAAATTTTACCCTTCCATCCTCAATCCCCATTTACTCTCCCAATACCCGGCCAATTGAAGATTTTTCTTCCCTCCCACACAAAATATTTTTCCCCTCTCCATTTCACTCTCCCAGCCCCATCCCATTCTAATCCTCCCCCAACATCAGCTCCCTTCTAGTTCCAGCCCCACCTGGCATCTGCTCCCTTTTAGTCCCCCCATCAGCCCATTTCCAGTCCTAGCCCCCCATCAGCCCATTTCCAGTCCTATCCTAGCCCCACCATCAACCCATTTCCAGTCCTAGCTCCCCCATCTATGTCCAATCCTATCTGAGTCCCTCCATCAGATCATTTCCAATCCCAGCCCCCCATCAGACGATTTCTAGTCCTTTCCTAGCCCCACCATCAGCCCATGTCAAATCCTAACTCCCCTCCACTCAGCCCATTTCCAATCCAAGCCCCCAATGAGCCTACTTCCAGTTCTAGCCCCTCCATGAGTCCATTTCATTCCAAGCCCCCACCACAGCTCATTTCCAATCTTAGCACCCCTCAACAGCCCATTTCCAGTCCTAGCCTAGCACCACCATCAGCCCATTTCCAGTCCTAGCTCCCTCCCTCACAGCCCATTTCCATTCCAAGCCCCCGTCCCCATCAGCTATTTGCAGTTCAAGTCCCCCCTTCCACTCAGTCCATTACAGTCCTAGCCCCCCATAGCCCATTACCAGTCCTAATCCCCCATCAGCCCATTTCCAGTCCTAGCTCCCTCCCCACACATCTCATTTCCAATCTCAGCACCCCCCAACAGCCCATTTCCAGTCCTATCCTAGCACCGCCATCAGCCCATTTCCTGTCCTAGCCATCAGCCCATCTAACCCCCCATCAGCCCATTTCCAGTCCTAGCCCCCCCATAGCCCATTACCAGTACTAACCCCCCATCAGCCCATTTCCAGTCCTAGCCTCCCCCCCCCATAGCCCATTACCAGTCCTAACACCCCCATCAGCCCATTTCCAGTCCTAGCCCCATCAGCCCATTTCCAGTCCTAACCCCCCATCAGCCCACCTCCAATCCTAACCCCCCCTTCAGCCCATTTCCAGTCTTAGCCTCCCCGTACCTATTACCAGTCCTAACCCCCCCCCCATCAGCCAATTTCCAGTCTTAGCCTCCCCCATACCAATTACAAGTCCTAACCCCCCATCAACCCATTTCCAGTCCTAGCCCCCCCATAGCCCATTACTAGTTCTACCCCCCTCCCATAGCCCATTACCAGTCCTAACCCCCCTCCCCCCATCAGCCCAGGGAAACTTTAAAAGAAAAAACTAACTTGCTGCTGCCGCTGTCGCCGCCGCCATGGCAGCGGCAGAATCAAGTGTCTCCCGGGGGCCCCTGCCTGCCCAACAGAGCCCTCCCTCCTGTCCGGCAGAGCCCTCCCTCAATCACTCTCCTTGGCGCGGCTTTCAGAGCCGCGAAGGGGACTCTTTCCCTCTCGCTGTTCTGTTAAGCCGGCAGGGGCTGATGGGAAACAGGAAATGCCTGTTCCCATCAGTCCCAGCGGGCTTAACAGAGCCGCGAGAGGGAAACCCTCCCTTCGCGGCTCTGAAAGCCATGCCGAGGAGAGTGATCGAGGGAGGGCTCTGTTGGGCGGGCGGGGGCCCCGCGAGAGACACTTGATTCTGCCGCTGCCACGGCAGCAGCGGCAAGTTAGTTTTTTCTTTTAAAGTTTCCCTGGGCTGATGAGCAGAATGTTGATTGCGCGGGGCCCCCTGAAACGCGGGGCCCTGTGCAAACAACATTCTTGCTCAATGGATGGGCTGGCCCTGTTTGTATAGCACTACAAGTCGTACGCAGCGCTGCACAGACATATAAGAGACAGTCCCTGCTTATCAGCGCGTACAATCTAGTCAAACAAATCAGCTGCAGGTTTCTCGGCTGTGCTCTGGGGCTGCTTGCAAGGACTGAAGTGGTATCCTAACTACAGTATGTGAATGGAAAAGGAGCTTCACTCCTTTCATATCCTCAACAATTCCTCAATGTCTTTTTCATGGCACTGAGTTTGGGAAGGGTGTTGCATGAGGCCACTTTGCACTCTATAGTCCTGGGGCTATTGCAGGATGTAGGATGATGGGAAGGGGGGGGAGGGGAGAGAGGAAGAAGCACTCTTCTAAGGGCCTGGACACTGCCTTTTATATTTTTTGCTCCAAGCCTATGCAACAACCTTCACTCTGACCTCTGTTTAGAACCCCCTCGCCTAAATTCAAAGTTTCCCTCGAGACCCATCTCTTTCAGCAAGTTTTCTGTCCGTCCATATAAACATAGCAGAAGCCTGATATAATTGTACTCCCTGTCCCTGTTCTCTTTTAGCTGGTTTCTTCTCTCTTCTGTTTTATAGTGGATGGTTGCATTTTTCCTATCGGTAATTTGGAGTTCCTTTCCTTTTATCCTATTGGCCATTTTAATTGCTTGAAAAGCAATATATCAAATTCTAAATAAGCTCCACTAAACTGTGACATGAAATCCTGATTAGCAACGTCGCAAAGGGGAAAGAATCCAAGCACACAATGGTTTGATCGTTCAAAAGAAAGTTTGATTTACTGAAGAATTCCCAGGATGGCAAAACTAACAACAGTAAAGCCAGAAACGAATCATGGATGTCCTTGGTACGTCGTAAATACTTAGATCGATCTCACAGACAGGAAAGACAAAATCTGTAGCACAGTCAAATCCTACTCGCATCCACTTCTGGATGGCATCTCCAAGTGCCCCTCTCTGGGGGCAATGCCAGCCTCTTCTGAGCTGACATTCTCTCCGCTACAGTCTCCTCTTCTTCAGTCCTCTAAACACCACACCATAAAACCTTTTGGCCACTTCTCTAGGTCTCTTGGACACTCTCCCTGGCGTCTGGGCGCTCCTCTCTGAGCCTCAGCACACCCCAGCAAAAGAGGCGTAGAAGGCAGGGCCGGATTTACCTTGAGTGAGGCCCTACGCCAACAAAAATTGTGGGCCCCCAGCAGGGGCGGCCCAAGGGGGGTGCGGACCTCATTTGCATAAGGGGCCTCATTTGCATAAATATTTGCATAATGTTACCATATACTAACTTTTAGTAAACGTGCCTCTTAATGAGTGTATGGATAAAGAAAGACTAAAAGATTTCTACATTACTATAATCCAGTGCCAACTGCCAGACACATTAGGAACTACTACAAACACTGCCCATAGTAAACCCGCCGTATCCTAACAGCACTACCAGGACTCACAAAGCACCATACTCTACCAATCAAAAGGCAACACTGCAAATATTAAACCATACATTTCAGAGAACAACAATACATGACCTACTGGGGAAAGAGAACAGTGGCAATGTCAAATAGGAATTATATAAACAGAACACCTCAGCTCAGTTACACATGCAGAACATAGACCATCACCAAACAAGTAATCACAATTTAGAAATAGGAAGACAATAATTAATGGGAATCCCAAAAGCCAAACTTGGAATGTACAACACTGTAGAAATAAACAATACATTAATTTGCTCTTGTACTAAACAAAGCACAGATGTTAATGATGCACATTTACCAGAGCTGACATATTCCAATTAATAAAATTCAAAATAAAGAGATATTTTTCTACCTTTTGTGCATTTTTTCAGCTGCAATTGCTCCAGCCACTTTCTTCTGGTTTCTTTGTGTCTTCTGCTAACTCTCCATCGTCTGCTGTCCATTTGTCCTTTCTTCTCTCTTCTAGTTTTTTTCCATTCTCTCTCTACATCTGCTTTAACATACTAATCTTCTCCTTTTGCTCTTTCCTCATTCCTATTTCATCCACTCAAATATTACCCCTCATCCTCAATCCCCACTTACTCTCCCAATACCCGGCCAATTGTAGATTTTTTATCCCTCCCACACAAAATATTTTTCCCTTCTCCATTTTACTCTTCCACCCCATCCCATTCTAATCCTCCCCAACATCAGCTCCCTTCTAGTTCCAGCCTCACCCAGCATCCATTCCCTTCTAGTCCCTGCATCAGCCCATTTCCAGTCCTAGCCATCCATCAGCCCATTTCCAGTCCTAGCCCCCCCATCACCCCACTTACAGTCCTTAACCCCCCATCACCCCATTTTCAGTCCTTAACCCCCCATCACCCCATTTTCAGTTTAAGCCCCCCCTATAACCCATTACCAGTCCTAACCCCCCATCAGCCCACTTCCAGTCCTAACCCCATCAACCCATTTCCAGTCAGCCCCCATAGCCATTGCCAGTCCTACCCCCCCCCCATCAGCCCACAGCCCATTACCAGTCCTAACCCCATCATCCCACCTCCAGTTTTAAACCCCCCAGCCCATTTCCAGTCCTAGCCCCCCATAGCCATTACCAGACAACCCCCATCAGCCCACAGCCCATTACCTGTCTTAACCCCCCCATTGCCCTTTACCAGTTCTAATCCCACCCCCAACAGCCCATTACCAGTCCTAACCCCATCATCCCACCTCCAGTCTTAACCCCCCAGCCCATTTCCAGTCCTAGCCCCCCCCCATAGCCCATTACCAGACAGCCCCCATCAGCCCACAGCCCATATCCAGTCTTAAACCCCCCCCAAAGCCCATTGCCAGTCTAAGCCCCCCCCCCAACAGCCCACAGTCCATTACCAGTCCTAACCCCATCAGCCCACCTCTAGCTTTAAACCCCCCCAGCCCAGCCCATTTCCAGCCCCAGCCCCCCAATAGCCCATTACCAGCCCTATCCCCCCCAGTCCATTTCCAGCCCCAGCCCCCCCCAATAGCCCATTACCAGTCCTACCCCCCCCCATAGCCCCATTACCAGTCCTACCCCCCCCGGCCTAAAGTAAAATTTAATTTAAAAAAAAACCCTGGTGGCTGCCGCCGCGGGGGCCCCGTCTACAAGCTGGTCGGGTCCGGTCGGGTCGGGTCCGTTCGGGTCTCTCTCCCTCCCTCGCTGCAGGCTGCGAGAGACGCATCTTCGCGTCTCTCGCAGCCTGCAGCGAGGGAGGGAGGGAGAGAGACCCAAACCGGACCCGACCCGACCAGCTTGTAGACGGGCCCCCGCGGCACCAGAGGGGGCCCCGCGGCGGCCGCCACCAGCTTGTATTTTAAAAGTAAATTGTACTTTAGGCCGGGGGGGATAGGACTCCTACCACCCCCCCCCCCGCCTAAAGTAAAATTTAATTTAAAAAAAAAACCTGGTGGCTGCCGCCGCGGGGCCCCCTCTGCTGCCGCAGGGGCCCGTCTACAAGCTGGTCGGGTCCGGTCCGGTCCGGTCGGGTCCGTCGGGTCTCTCTCCCTCCCTCGCTGCAGGCTGCGAGAGACGCGAAGGGAGAGCGTCTCCTCGCGTCTGTGTTAAGCCCGCAGGGGCTGATGGGAAATCCCATCAGCCCCTGCGGGCTTAACACAGACGCGAGGAGACGCTCTCTCTTCGCGTCTCTCGCAGCCGGGAGGGAGGGAGGGAGACGAGACCCGACCCGACCCGACCCGACCAGACCAGACCAGACCAGACCAGACCAGACCATCTTGTAGACGGGGCCCCCGCGGTAGCAGAGGGGGCCCCGCGGCGGCAGCCACCAGGTTTTTTTTTTAATCGAGTTGAAAAAAAACAAAACCTGGTTCTATTTTTTGTGGGCCCCTGCCGGTTGTGGGCCCTACGCCATGGCGTACATGGCGTATACGTAAATCCGGCCCTGGTAGAAGGCAGTGTCCCGACTCAACACTTGCATTCGAGAAATCGCCTCCTCCCTTTAGAAGACGCCATAAACTCCTCCTCCCATTATTAACCTATGACATGTAGGAGGGGAGTCAAGATCTGCTTTCGGATCTTGACTCACCTGATCTCCTTTGTGTTTCCGTACTATTCCCTAGATGTATCCCATGCCTACAGCTACGGTGTTGTCAGTCTTGACTAGATTGTAAGCTCTGATGTTGAGGGACCGTCTCTTACATGTGTCCATGCAGCGCTGCGTATGTCTTGTAGCGCTATGCAGATGCTAGTAGTAGTAGTAGGGGGAATTTGTTGACTTTCTTACACTCTGGGGCTTCAGGAGTCAGCATTGACTCAGCAGCACACATTGCATGCTATTTGCTTACATTCTCAAACATAATCCCAGGCTTTGCAACATCCCAGACCATGGATATGTGGAATATAAATGTAAATAAATAAAATGCTCATTATAGACCAGGGGCTCATGTAGTTCCAGGTTCAAGTCCCATGAGCAGTTTGCAAAACCTGGCATGTATTCTCTGATGAGAGAAGGGATTCTCTGCTTAGGGCCCATGGCATGTTATTGCTAATTCAGGGAGAAACGTCAGGCAAGGTTAAGATGTTCCAAAATGAACGTTTTTACTGCTAGATTTTATTCAGAGTAAACAGTCAATGGTGACCAGATTTAATGCAGCCTAACAGTAGGAGTTCGATTCTTTACTCCACCCATTTCTGAGACATCTTTCTCCCCTCCATTCGGGTTTTGGGCTCCTAGACCTTTACTCGGATCCTGGATTCCCCGTCCCAGCGCTTGAGTCTATTCTCTGCAAATCCTTTCACCTTTTCTCCTTTTGGACTCTTATGGACTTCTGCATTAAGCACCATTTGGGCAGCTTTCCCCTGTCCTCCTTCCAAAATTCCACCGTGGGCTCCCTCAGGAACAGTGCTTCACTGGATACCAGAAGTATCACCTTCTGAAGGACCTCTGAATTTACCACAACGACACTAAAGGAAAGAGACGGCGTCCTCCCTCTCCGGTTCCAAAGAAACAGAGGAATAAGAGACCAAAATCTCCTTTCCTGTGCCCTTCTAGGAATAGGCGACAGGAGAATGCCGGAATTAGTGACTAGAATCACCTGGATCACTAACCGATCCCTGAGCTGTACCATCCTGGTCACTCCTGAAGGGGGCAGCAGAGCAAAATGGTTCACTCTTCTCTGTACTCTCCACGATCCATATGATCTCTGCTGTGTGAAGAACAGATTTTAGTAAAGGGCCCAAAAGCCCTGTTATGTTTGGAGGGAGAATATTTTTTTTAAATATCTATATCTCATGTGCCTAAAGGATTGCTTGATTAAATTTGTTGTCTTCTCTGTCTTTAAGATTTTTTTCTCTTTTATCTCCATCTTATGTCTGTATCTTTCCTGCAGTTATACTTCACTGCATCTTATTCTCTAATGAGTTCCATGTTGCCTCTATGTGAAATATGAGGAGCTGGTCTCCAGATGAAATATTCCTGACAACATTCACAAAACATGTTTTACTTTTAATGTGAGATGACATATTTAGTCCATACTTTTGCATCTTGTGCCCTGAAAATTTTCAGCTCTCTGATGGTGTAAAGTAACATCCAAACCTGACCTTGTCTATCATCTGTCATGCTCAAATGGGAACAGGAAAAGATTTCAGCATTTGCAAGGGAAGAATCTCTGGGCTGTGGGACCTCCAGTTTCTGCCTATTGGACCTAATCTTGAGAGAACAGAGAGGAAAGAAGGGGTCATTATTTTGCTCTTTGAATATTTTGTAAAATGCCATCATACTTCTATACCTTCCTTTCATCTGTGACCAGCATTAGTTCCTTAAACTATCACTTACATCCTACTCCCTTCCTATGACATTGGCGTCTAGTTATACATTCCTAATTCCATAGGCCCAGCTGTCTCCTATAGCTTGCAGAAAGCTCATTGCTCCATAACATTGCAATCTAGCAGCACCGGATGCTAGAGCCCCCCTCTCGCCAATGTTACCACTAAAGCTGTCTGGGAGTCCTCGGTAGTGAGAGGTGCAGTGATGTCGCATTTTGAGTCACCATAGCTGCTCCTTATGACTAAAAATTCGACATCGCAGCTCCTCCCCCTACTGGTGGCAGTGGAAGCAGAGGACTGTGCAGGTTAGCAGGAGTGTTGCCTCTAGCACTGTAGGAAAGGACAACTTTTATTTCACTTGAATAAAATTATAATTTTCCTACTCAGTATAATAACGGCTCATTTCCTGGTAAGCATGACATAGTGCTCCCAGGGCGGCAAGACCATGTCTATCATAGACACCCACAAATGGTTCCTGCAGTGCTTTGGAGCCCAGACATTAATCTTCTCATTGGGCCTGATGTTCAGTCATTCTAAACTGGCCATCTGCTGCCTCTGAACCTAAGATCTGAATATTCAGTTCTGGGACCATATCCAGCCACCGGCATTGACTATCTTCATCGGCCAGATAGCGTTGACACTAACCAGGCAATTGCGGTATTCAGCAGCTGCCCAGTTATCTCTGGCGGCCTTTACTATGCCTAACATTTGCTGCCAAGGGATAACCAGGAAGTGGCTGAATATTGCCGCTGCCCAGTTATCCCTGGGTGCCAGTTCTAGTCCACCTCCAGAACGGCCCAGTACTAGCTGGCTAGAATCAGGGTGCCTAGCAGCAGCACCCACAAAAACACAACAACACTAACCTAGTGCCGCAGAATATCCTGGTCAGCACAATTAACACGGTCAGCAGAGCTTCTGAATATCGGGCCTATTGTCTTTTGAGTTTATAGATGACAAAGAGAGAGCAATCAAGGGTCAAGAAAACAGCGTAAATGAATTTTTGGTGCTTTTCAGTCCAATACATTGGCATCGGCGGCAATGGTCTCCATGGCCTCAGGAGCTGGACTGTATGCTGGTGGAGCACTGACATCGAGAAGCTCACTTAAAGCTAAGCACCAGTAGGGCACTCGGGGATCCGACACCCACCAATTCTGCCCCAAAGAAGAGGAAGGATTCATCCTTTTTCTTAAAACACCGAGAACCAAAGATGCAAAGCATCAGGCAGAGGTTGGCTCTATTGCTGGAAAGAAATCTGCACTTGTAAGTACTTACTTCTGGGAAATTCTCTAAATCTTGGGGAAAAGGGAATTCTTTGGGTTAAAGCTGATAAATTTGTATATTTTAGAATCTAGTGTATTTGTTAACTCAGCCAGGGCCTAGTATCAGCAGATAGCTTTTAGTTTAAATCAAATCAGAGTTTAGTTTAGCATAAAAGGAATAGGGTAAATATTCTTTGAGTTGAAAGAAATAAATTGTTTCTAGAGACCTTTATAAAGAGGCCTTCCAGTTAGGAGCCAAGAGACTGGGAAATTGTTTTAAATAGGAGTTAAAGCCAAGTGACAGATCAAAAGTGCAATTTAAAAGGTACCCTCTATCAAACCAAGGGCTGTGTGAATCACATAGGAAATGAAGAGATTACCTTAGAAGCACAGATCTGGGATCTGTGTAGCAAGCCAACCTTTACTAAGTGTTAATTCCTTCCCACCCACCTGGACTCCCACCTACTCCAGGCATAATCTTAGCTTTAAATCTATTAAAGAGGGAGAGGTGGTCCAATTTACTTTCAGGTTCAGCTCGTTATCCTCACCAGGAATAGATTAATTAAGGTCCTGAAATTAATTAATCTTGAGGTGAACAAAGTCCCTTAAACTTAATTGGTATAGTTGTATCATTACAAGCATCCCTAGCAACTTTGAGTAAATAAATTAAATAGCTAAACAAAACCTTAAAACTAAGATACAAACAGCAGTCCAGCAGCGAGATGGGGGCTATCCAGTCTATTGCACTGAGTATCACATGTACGATTTTCTCCCAGTTGGTGAAGGGTCTTACATGTGCACTAGGTACAAGGAGCTCTTTGCCCTCATGGAATGAGTCTGATCTCTGGAGGCTAGAGTAGCAGACTTGGAGGACATAAGGAAGACAGAGAGGTACATAGATCAGTACTACTGTAGGTCTCAAGTCCCACCTCCAGTCTGGCAGCCTCTCAGTTGCCAAGGAGGAGAGAAGTCATGTGAAAGGAGAGCATCACCTTGGTGTGCACGAAGTGATCCTGTAGCTAGGACCTCTCTGCCAGAGATGCAAAACCTTCTCACACCAAGAAGGTTTCTCCAGGACTATGTGCCCATGAGGGAAGGGTTAGGATGTCCATTATAGTTGGTCATTCGATCATTAGGTATGTAGATAGCTGGGTGGCTGGTGGTCATGAGGATCGTCTGGTAACATGCCTACCTGGTGCGAAGGTAGCAGACCTGACACGCCACTTAGACAAGGTTTTATATAGTGCTGGGGTGGAGTCTGCTGTCTTGGTACATGTTGGCACCAATGACATTAGAAAGTGTGGGAGGGAGGTTCTGGAGACCAAATTTAGGCTTTTAGGTAGGAAACTGAAATCCAGAACTACCAGGGTAGCGTTCTCTGAAATGTTTCCAATTCCACGCGCAAGACCTAAAAGGCAGACAGACCTCCGGAGACTCAATTAGTGGATGAGACAATGATGCAAAGAAGAGGGTTTTGGATTTCTTAAAGAACTGGACAACATTCTGGGAAAGGGAGGGGTTTTACAAAAGGATGGGCTCCACTTTAACTGCGATGGAATGAGGCTGCTGGCATTAACCTTTAAAAAGGAGAGAGAGTAGCTTTTAAAATAGATAATATGGGAAAGCCGACGGTCTCCCAGAAGGATATATCCTTGAAAGATACTAGCAAAAGAGGGAAATTAGGGGTTGTGCTCTATGTTAGAAAGGGCATTGAGTCACATGGGATTAAAGTTTTGCAGGAAACAGAATACACTATAGAATCTCTATGGATAGAAATTCCATGTAAAAAGGGGAAGGCGATGGCAGTGGGGGTGTACTACCGACCGCCTGGCCAGAAAGAACAGATGGATGATGAAATGCCATGAGAAATCAGGGAAGCTAACAAAAGTTACAACACAGTAATAATAATGGGTGATTTCAAATACCCCGTTATCAACTGGGTCAATGTCTCAGCAAGACATGCTAGAGAGAGAAAGTTTCTAGATGAAATAAATGACTGCTTTTTGGAGCAGCAGGTTCATGAACCAAAAAGAGGGGAAGCTATTGTGGATCTAGTCCTTAGTGGAATAAAGGATTTGGTGCAAGAGATAAGGGTTTGGGGCCACTTGGCAATAGTGACCATAGCATGGTCGCATTTAATATAATAAATGTAAGAAGGAAAGCAAGGAAATCCACAGTACTACCTTTTAACTTTCAAAAGGGAGACTATGATAAAATGAGGAAAATAGTTAAAAAACTAAAAGGAGCAGCGGCAAGGGTTAAATATTTACATCAAGCATGGGCATTGTTTAAAAATACTATCCATGCTTTAAGAAAAGTGGAAGGAAGGCCAAAAAACTGTCAGCATGGTTTAAAGATGAGTTCAGAGAGGCTGTTGTAGCCAAAAAAGCATCATTCAGGAAATGGAAAACAGAGCCAAATGACAAACATGGGAAACAATGTAAACATTGGCAGGTTAGATGCAAGGCATTGATGGCAGGCACAGAGAAAATTTGAAAAGAAGCTTGCTGTGGAAGCAAAAATGCATAATAAAAACATTTTTCAAGTATATTCAGTTGGACCATTGGATGATAAAGGGGTAAAAGGGAGGCAAGGCCATAGCGGAGAGATTGAGTGAATTCTTTGCTTTGGTCTGTACTGAAGAAGATCTAGGAAAGTTACCCATGCATGAAATGGTATATAAAGGTGATGTATCAGAAGAATTAAAAGAAATATCGATAAACCGGGAAGGTGTATTACAACTATGTGTTAAACTGAAGAGTAGCAAATCACCTGGACCCAATGGTATACATCCAAGGGTGTTGAAAGAATGGAAATATGAGATTGCAGACTTACTATTAGTAATATGTGAACTATCATTAAAATCATCTGTAGTCCCAAAAGATTGGAAAATGGCTAATGTAATGCCAATTTTTAAAAAGGGTTCCAGGGGTGATCCAGGAAACTACAGACTGGTGAGTCTGATGTCAGTACCTGGAAAAATGGTAGAAACCATTATAAAGAATAAAATGACTGAAGATTGACCTGTAGGTAGTCATGGTTTAATGGGACAAACCCCACATGGATTTAGCCAAGGAAAATCTGTAATATTTTTTTTGAAGGTGTGAATAAACAGGTGGACAAAGGTTAGCTGATATAGCGTATCTGGATTTTCAGAAAGCCTTTGACAAGGTCCCTCATGAGATACTCTTGACCAATTAAAAGTCATGGGATTGGAGGCAATGTAGTATTGTGGATCAAGAACTGGTTAAAAGATAGAAAACAGAGGGTAGAGCTAAATGGCCAATTTTCCCAATAGAGAAAGTTGAATAGTGGAGTAGCCCAGGGAACTGCTGTGTCCGCTGCTTTTTGACATATTCATAAATGACCTGGAAATGGGAATAACGAGTGAGGTGATCAAATTTGCAGATGATACAAAATTATTTAGTTATTAAAACGCAAGAGGATTGTGAAATATTACAAGAGGCAAGGAGAAAAAGAGAGGAGACCACACCAACAATTGTTGTTAACAGACAACTTTATTCAGAAGACCTGACTTGGCCAAGTTTCGGCTGTTAGGCATGCATCAGGGGTCTAAAGTAAAAACAAGAATGTAGTATGCTGCGAGTGGGCAAGATACAAACGCCTTTGGTGCCAAGCGGAGGATTAAAGGAAAATGCTTTATTTACAGGGAGTTCACAGCAATAGCAAAGAAACAACCGGTTCTCCCCTCCTCCGAAGTTCCTTCACTCTGGGTTTCACAACTTTTAGCAGCAAAACAGTTCTCCCCCCTTCCAAAGTTCTTCACTCTGGGTTCACAGCAGTAGCAGAGAAACAGTTCTCACCTCCCCCAAAGTTCCTTCACTCCGGGTTTCACAACTTTACTACCACAAGCCTGCTGACCAATGTGGAAACACCCCAGCTCCTACCTTCCCATAGTGCCTCTTTAGAGGTAGGTGGTCACTCTGTACTCTGGAATACCTCGGGCTCTTATCTTTCTCTATGTCTCTTACCTCCCGGTTAAAAGGGTCCTCCCCTGGCCACACCCTTCCCAGGTATATTCAAGTCGGGTTCCTTAAAGGGGCCAGCTTCTGGTCCTTAGTTTGGCTGGAGGTATATCAGTATGGGAGATGGGAACTTTCTCATACACCCCATCACAAAGAATTAAAATCAAAATACATTACACATTTATATATAAATAATATCATTAGATATAAAATATAGAAACCAACAGACAATGACAGTAACAAAAAGGCAGTTACCAAGCTGGACTATTGCATAGTCATATTGGTCCAATAAGTAAAGATGTGGTTTGGTTAAATTGCAAGAGGACCTTGATAAATTGGAAGACTGGATGTCTAAATGGCAGATGAAATTTAATGTGGATGTGCAAAGTTATACATCTAGGAAAGAACAACCCAAAAGTATCACCTTAAAAACCACCACCCAGGAAAACGATTTAGGCGTCATTGTGGATAACACATTGAAACCCTCCGCCCAGTGTGCAGCGGCGGCCAAGAGAGCAAATAGAATACTAGGAATCATAAGGAAAGGAATGGAGAATAAAACAAAGGATATTTTAATGCCTCTGTATCGGTCTATGGTATGACCGCACCTTGAATATTATGTGCAGTTCTGGTTGCCATATCTTAAAAAGAATATAGCAGAATTGGAAAAGGTACAGAGAAGAGCCAAAAATAGTAAAGGGGATGGAAGGATACCCCTTTGATGAAAGGCTTAAAAGGTTGGGGCTCTTCAACTTGGAAAAGAGACTGCCGAGGGGAGATATGATAGAGGTCTATAAATTAATGAAAAGAGTGGGACGGGTAAACGTAGATCAGTTGTTTACACCATCAAAAAGTAGAAAGACTAGGGGACATGCAATGAAGCTACAATGTAACCCATTTAAGACTAATAAGAGAAAATATTTTTTTACTCAATGCGTAATCAAACTCTGGAATTTGTTACTGGAGGATGTAGTAAAAGCTGTTAGTGTAGCTGGGTTTAAAAAAGAGTTGGAAAAGTTCCTGAATGAAAGGTCCATAAATCAAAGAGATCCCTGAAAATCCACTGCTTACCCCAAGACGAGCATTGTGGAACCTGCCAGGTACTTGTGACCTGGATTGGCCACTGTTGGAAACAGGATGCTGAGTTTGATGGACCTTGGTGTGACCCAGTATGGCATTTCTTATGTTAAGACCATCAAGGGTATTAGAGGAAGCCTGATCCTTGAAGCAGCCCTGCTGCAAGGACTATTCATCTTTATTGGTATTGGATGGACTGCGCCAGATTCCACGAGACTAAGAGCACTCTGCGATTTTCTCCACCAGATCCTGCAGCCAATTCTGCTTCAGGCCCCTCACCTTTCTCTGTGGCAGCCCTCAAGGAGCATCTCACATGAGAACTCAAATAAGGGGAATTGGACTTGGCTCTCACCTTTTCTCAGAAATTCAAGGCAAATTACATTCAGGTACTGTAGGTATTTTTTGTCCCCAGAGAGTTTACAGTCTAAGTTTATACCTGAGGTAATGGAGAGTTGAGTGACTTGCCAAGATCACAAGGAGCTTCAGTGGGATTCGACCCTGGTTGCCCTGGTTCTAGCTCACTAATCATTAGAATAATGATGTTTTCTGCCTTGCATGAAGCTGTGGCTTTGATGGCATTAAACATAGAAACATGATGACAGAAAAAGACCACATGGCCTATCTACTCTGTCCTTCCATATCAACAACTACAACGGTCCCCTTTTTTCCTTTAGAGATCCTCTGTGTTTGTCCCATGCTTCTTTAAATTCAGATACCATCCTCATCTCTGCCACCTCCACTGGGAGACTATTCCATGGATCCACTACTCTTTCCGTAAAGAAATGTTTCTGCATATCACTCCTGAATCTATCTCCCTTCACCCTCATCCCATGTCCCCTCGTAGCAGAACTTGCTTTCAATTGAAAGAGGCTCTCTCCCTGAACATTTATGCCACGGAGGTATTTAAACATCTCAATCATATCACCTCTATCCTGCCTTTCCTCTAAGGTGTACATATTAAGATCCTTAAGTCTGTCCTCATATGCTTTATAATGAATACTACTAATCATTTTAGTAGCCACCCTCTGCACTGACTCCATCCTGTTCACATCCTTTTGAAGGTGTGGTCTCCAGAATTGCACACTATACTCCAAATGAGGTCACACCAAAGACTTATACAGAGGCATTATCACCTCCTTTTTTCCACTAGCCATTCCTCTCTGTATGCACCCAAGCATCCTTCTAGCTTTTGCCATCACCTTTTCTACCTGTTTAGCTACTTTAAGATCATCAGACACAACCACGCCTAGGTCCCGCTCTTCTTTAGTGGACAAAAGTACTTTACTTCACCCCCTATACTATATTGCTCCCTTGGATTGCTGCAGCCCAAATGCATGACCTTACATTTTTTAACATTAAATCCCAGCTGCCAAATTCTAGACCATTCTTCAAGCTTAGCTAGATCCCTCCTCATGTTATCTACACCTTCCTGGGTGTCTACTCTATTGCAGATTTTGGTATCATCCGCAAAGAGGCAAACCTTACCCGACAGCCCTTCCGCTATATCACTAACAATGATGTTAAAAAGAATCGGACAAAGGACAGATCCCTGGGGCACACCACTGGTAACATCCTTCTCCTCAGAGTGAGCCCCATTTATCTGTACTGTTTGTCGCCTCCCACCCAACCAATTTCTAACCCAAGCAGTAACTTTAGGGTCCATCCCTAGGGTGCTCAGTTTGTTTATAAGTCGCCTGTGAGGAACAGTGTCAAAAGCTTTACTGAAATCTAAATACACCACATCTAGGGCTCTCCCTCGGTCCAACTCCCTGGTCACCTAGTCAAAGAAATCAATCAGATTTGTCTGACAAGACCTGCCTCTGGTGAATCCATGCTGCCTCGGATCCTGTAATCTGCTGGACTCCAGAAACCTCACTATTTTCTCTTTCGGCAGCATTTCCAATAATTTACTCACCACCGAAGTTAAACTAACCGGCCTGTAATTTTCAACCACATCCTTACTTCCACTTTTGTGTAAAGGCACCACATGAGCCTCTCTCCAGTTCTTTGGCACCACTCCCTACTCCAACGAGGCATTGAAAAGGTCAGTCAGTGGAGCTGCTAGAACGTCCCCAAGTTACCTCAGTATTCTAGGGTGTATCCCATCCGGTCCCATCACTTTGTCTGCTTTAAGTTGAGCTAGTTTCTCACGAACACAGTCTTCTGAAAATTGTTCAAGATGTCCCTTGCTTCTGTTCCTATTTGTGGGTGTTGCTTGTGCTTTGACTCATCAAACCTCTTCTCAGGCCTGCCTGCGGGAGAGATGACAAATTGAGACGTTGATAATCCTCAATGCAGGTTCCTGCTCAACCAGTCTTGGTTTTGTGTGTATTGGGGGGGGGGGATCAATACCCTCAGCACAGTAGCTCATCAGTGCTCAATATTCCTATAGAAGCTTCATCTCTAAAGAATGGAGGGTGGCCCAGATGGAGACTCAGATGTCTCTTGAATATCTCGCTGAGTCAGAATCTGAGTGCTCCTGGGAGTCTGGGTATGACTCAGAGTATTTCTCAGAGAAGTCTTCTGAGCTTACTTCAAATCCCACACCTCCTTATGAGCAATGTAGAACCCTGCTAGAGGAGCTGTTTTTCTAGGATTTTGCAGGGAAGTGTTCAAGATCATTGCATTTCAATTGGAAATGGAGGAGAAGCACAGGGTAGAAGAACTGGATATCCTCCAGTACTTCGATCCCCCCAAGGAAGTGGTGACAGTGCCCATACACCACATCCTTCAGGGCCCGCAGATAAGAATGTGGCAGACCCTCCTTTTTGTGCCTCCTGTCAGTGAAAAAGTCATCTCTATATGCAGAGTCCAAGCTTGGACCTTGGATTCTTTGGGGAGAAAATGTTTTCTGAATAGTATGTTCATGTTCCATGCATCATCTTATCACCTCTTCAAAGGCGTCACCAGGCACATCCTTGACAAATTTGTAGACTTTCTCCATCGAGAGAAGGTACCACTTTTTTGGTCCTTAGTGAGTCAAGGGAAGGAGTGTGAAAAATATATTGTCCATGTGACATATCTTTAATGTAACTTTGAAGGCGTCCTCCATGAGTATTGGCACTCGGAGGTTCTCATGGGTCCTGGCCTCAAACTTATAAGCCTAATGTACAGCAGAAGCTCACTGACTTGCTGGGCCATAGAGAGAATCTCTTTGGAGATAGAGTACAGGGGGTGCTACACTCATTAAGTAACACAGTGACACCCTTAAGACTCTCTCCAGGCCTACTTCTGACTTGGCCTTCTCTTCCTCTAGGAGGTTCTACTGCAGAGAGCAGAGAAGATCCTATTATTCTCACTAACTTAGGTATCCTCTGCTGGTCCATTCAGCCAGATCAAACAGGGATCTCATTCCTGCCCTTGACAGCAGAGGGCCCAAAAGTCCCAGCTTGCTTCCCAGCCAAAACCAGGAAAGGGGTTTGACTAGCTCCTTCAGAATATGGCCAATAGCTCAGTCCTGATCCCAGACAACTTTCCTATCAAAGGGAGGATCATGGGTCCAATATTCAAAGGATAGTTACATGATTTACAGCCCTGTAAACCATTTAACTGCCACTGAGAGGGTTATTCAATGGTACTAACACAGTGCTGCGGAATACCCCAATTATGGCCCTTATGTGCCCCGATGCTAACTGCTTAGCATCGGGGCATGTTGGGGACATTCTGGGGAGCAGCGGAGGTGGTGATGATGAAAAACTGGGTGGCAGCAATATTGCATGCTGCCGGTTAGCGACCTGCACCTAAAAGATAGGTGAGGAAAAACCTTGCCTATTTTTTAGGCACAGGAGCTAACGGGCAGCAAGCTATATCACTGCTGCCCGGTTAGCTACTGCTGCTTCCGGTGTGTGGTGATCTCTGGATATTCAGTGCTAGGGCTGCATATGATCCTGGCATTGAATAACCAGGGTTAAGGGTCAACAGGCCATTGCAGCACACAGCCTGCCCAAGTGAATATCGGGCCCCATGTTCTTTGCAGATCCTTGGTCCCTTATAACCTCTGATGCTTGGATTCTCAAAAACATCCGGGATGGGTACAGATTACATCTGTTGAAACAACTACCAAATTACCCATCGATAGGATGCTCACTAGCCTCTCAGGATCAAGATTTATTTCTTCAGGAAATCTCCGCACTTCAGATGGCCAATGCAGTTGAACATTTTTCACCAGGGTAGAGATTTTACTCAAGATACTTCCTGGTCACAAATAAAACAGAGGGATTCCATCCCATCCTAGATCTGAGGAATCTCAATGAATATATTGTTTGAAAAATGTTCAGAATGGTTTCCCTTGGAACCTTACTTCCTTGTCTTCAAAAAAGGGATTGGCTTTGTCCTCTAGATCTAAAGGATGCCTAAACCCGCCTTCAGATACATCCCAGTCACAGGAAGTATCTGTGATTTGTAATAGGGAAACGCCACTTCTAGTACCATGTACTACTGTTTGGCTTCACGTCTGCACCTTGTGTGTTTGCCAACACATGCAGATTGGGCAAGCATGTTTTTCTCTACTTAGATGATTCTCTTGCCAAGAGCGCTTTTCAGGAAGGGGTCCAAGAAGTCAAGTGTATTATCATCTGGGTGCTGGAGCTACTAGGGTTTGTCATAAATCATCCCAAGTGAAATTTAAGCCCACCAATCAATTGGAGTGTATTAGAGCTCTGCTAGATACAACTCAGGTGAGAATCTTTCTTCCACAAGACAGGCTCACCCATCTGATGGCGATCATGGGAGAAATCCAACAGTCAGCAGACATCAGCGAGACACATGTTGAAGATGTTGGGCCATTAACATTCACGTTGCTCCCTAGGCCTGTCTCAAGATCAGACGGGATCAGTGAACCTTGAGTGCATAGTGGATGCAGTCTACCCACAAGGTCAGCCATGTAATATATGTCATATTCCCCTCTGGGATTCTCTGTCCTGGTGGATGGTACATTTCAATCTGGTTGACAGATTACCTTTTCAAATTCCTCCCTATCATAAACTGTTAATGACAGGAAGGTCTCCATCAGATCAATTTCCTGGAACAGAGCAATTTCAAACATTCTAAAGGATTTGAAAGATGGTTGACCAATTAAATAGTGATGATCCAGACAGACAACCAGGTAGCTATGTCCTCTATCAACAAGCAAGCAGGCACAGGTCATACCTCCTGTTTTGGGGGAGAGAGTCAGGCTGTGATACTGTGCCATCTGTCATGGGATTGGTGCTCAGAGTCACTTACCTAGCTGGAGAGAATCAATGTCTTGGAAGACACTGAGCTCTGTCCTTCAACCTCATGAATGAACCCTGGATAGGGGAGTCACTCAGTGTTTTTCTGGAGTGGGTACCCCTCGATAGATTTGTTTGCCATTCTCTGGTACCAGCAAGTGTCTCAGATCTGCTCCAGGGTGGGAGCACATGACAAACTAACTTTCAGATCTTTCCTCAATTGGGGGAAGGGTCTTCTGTACAAATATCCTTCAATTCCTTTCATAACGAAGACTCTCCTGAAATTTAAAGGTGACAAGGGCTCCATGACCCTCATAGTCCCTTACTGACCCAGACAGCCCTGGTTCCCTTTACTTCTCAAGCTATCTATCAGAGAACTAGTACATCGGAGGCATTCATCAACCTTTTATTATGCAAAACTAGGGAATGATGCTGCATCTCAGTATTAAGTCGACTACTAATACTTGTCATTTGTATAGCACTACAAGGCGTACACAGCACTGTACAGACACATGTAAGAGACGGTTCCTGCTCATCTGAGCTTACAGTCTAGTCAAGACAGACAATACAACAGCTGAGGACAAGGACACCTCTAGGGGAGTGGCAAGGAAACACAAAGGAGATTAAGCGGATCAGGATCCAAAAGCAGAACCCAGAAGAGGTGAGTTTTCAGCCTGGATTTGAAAAGGGTCAGAGATGAAACCTGACGCATAGACTCAGGTAGTTTGTTCCAAGTGGAAGGATCAAAATCTGGAGTTGGCAGTAGAAGAGAAGGGTATAGATAGAAGGGATCTGCCAGAAGAGCGGAGCACCCGAGGAGGGTTGTAGGGAGAGATAAGAGAGGAAAGGCAGTGAGGAGCAGCAGAATGAGGCACTTATAGGCCAGTAGGAGAAGTTTGAACTGGATACAGAAATGGATAGGGAGCCAGTGAAGCGACATGAGAGGGGGGATTATATGAGCATGTAGAGGCTGGCGGAAGATTGGCCACGCAGCTGAGTTTTGAACAGATTGAAGGGGAAAGAGATGATTCAGAGAGAGAGCAGCAAGGAGGAGGTTGCAATAGTCTAGATGTGAAGTGACTAAAGAGTGGATACGTGTCTTAGTAATATATGTAGATGGAAAGGGATGAATTTTGCCAATATTATAGAGAAAGAAGCAACAGGTTTTAGCTATTTGTTGGATATGTGCAGAGAAAGAGAGGGTAGAGTCAAAGATTTTATGTATTTATTTAAAAGTATTTATATTCCGCTTTGTCCTTGAATCAAAGCAGATTTCACTGCAAACCAATCAAGTAGGGTAGTGCGGGGGTGTCGGCATGCAGTTGTTGTGAAGGTAGTGTTCATGAGTGTGTGGATAGGTAAATCTTGATTTGGGGTGCAATATATACAGGTTGAGCTATCTACATTGGGCTATATACATTTTCATGAGTAGTATATACAGGTTGAGCTATCTACATTGGGCTATATACATTTTAATAAGAGTAGTAGGATGCTTTTATGTTGTGGATGTCATGTCTTGTACAGCTCATTTTGTGGGGTGGTTAGGGTGGATTGGTGGTCTTCATTGAATTGTGAGCTGAGGAAACAGGGAGGAACATAGTATTATCCACAGAATTAGAGAAGGGAGGAAGGGGGGAGGTGGGTTTAGGGGAGAAGATAAAGAGCTCAGTTTTGACCATGTTCATTTTCAGATGGCGGTGAGACATCCAGTCAGCAATGTCGAATAAGCAGGCAGAGATCTGGATCTGGATTCCTGGAGGGATTTCAGGCACAGAAAGGTAGATCTGAGAATCATCAGCATACATGTGGTACTGGAAACCATGAGAGGAAATAAGTGCACCAAGGGACCGAGTGTAGACAGAGAAAAGGAGAAGTCCCAAGACAGAGCCCTGAGGTACACCACCTGAAAGTGGGATGGTGGTGGAGGAGGAACCACCAGAACATACACTAAAAGTGTGATGGGAGAGATAAGAAGAAAACCAGGACAGAACAGAGCCCCTAAATCCAAGTGAGGACAGGGTATCGAGGAGAAGATGTTGATCAAGTTTCAAAAGCAGCAGAAAGGTCAAGAAGGATGAGAGTAGAGTAAAGGCTTTTGGATTTGGCAAGCAACAAGTCACTGGAGACTTTGGCAAGAGCTGTTTCTGTGGAATGTAGAGAACGAAAGCCAGATTGCAATGGGTCCAGAAGTTTTGAGAGGAAAGAAAGTCAAGACAGTGGCGGTGAACAACTCTTTCAACTAGTTTTGAAGCAAAGAGGAGGAGAGATAGGTTAATAACTGGAAGGACAGGTAGGATCTAGTGAAGGCTTTTTGAGGAGAGGTGTAACCACAGCATGTTTGAAGGCTACAGGAACAGCTGCAGTGGAAAGTGAAAGGTTAAGGATATGACAGATGGAAGGGATGACGGCAGAAGAGAGAGAGCTTAGTAGACTGGAGGGGATGGGATCAGAGGAGTGGGTAGTCAGTTTGGAGGACGAGAGATTTGCTATTTCCTCCTCAGTGATTTCAGAAAAGAAAGAAAGGGAATCCAAAGGTGAGGGAAGGATTTGGGATTGAAGAGAGGGAAGATGAGGTAGAGGTGACCCTGCAGAGAATTCAAGGCTAATCTTTTAGACTTTGTCATGGAAGTAGTAGGCCAAGGTCTGGGCAGACAGTGAAGGAGGGATTGGGGGAGGAGGGACCTTGAGGAGAGAGTTGAGCATAGCAAAAAGATGGCGAGGGTCGGAGGCGAGAGAGTTAGTCAGATGGACATAGTACTCTTGCTTGGCAAGTGCTATGGCTGACTGGAAGGAGATTAGCATGAATTTGAAATGTAGGTAGTGCCACATCTCCATCTGGGCCCAAGGGCTTGCAGACTGGAAGACAGCCTTGTATGTCCTCCTTGAATAAAGTTCCCTTTAAAGTGACCAGAGGATTCTGGGACTTGTAGTGCTCTTTACTCTTGAGGGACAATAATTGTAGTTGAGTCGGTGGTTGTAAGGCGGCAAGAAATTTATTGTGGGGATTTTCCAGGGCATGCAAAGGTTCAATACACAACATAAGCAGAAGGATACATCTCCAACGTAAAAGATGAAATCAGGACTAAATCAGGATAACGTAACAAAAGCTTCACTTCACAGCTGTTCTGCTTCTCATACACATTCACACCGGGGACTGCCCCGTGTGGTCAATTAGCAGTAACACAAACTTTCTAACAGCCGTGGTTTCTCTTTTGAAAGCACACAGTTATTTTCAGCACTGCTTAACTTCAGCCAGTGGTAAAACTCAATAAACACAAACTTAGCTTTCTTCAGTTTAAAGCAGGTACTGCCCTTATTTTCCTATAGGGTTTTATAGTTTCTCAGCTCATATTCTTCACTGCAGAATCCTTCCTTAGGGCTAAAGAACAGTCCATTGGAATGGGCAAACATTCACCATTAGGCAAACGTGAATCTATTTGCATTCCTTCAATATTATCAGAGCAAATAGTGTCTCTCTCAAGCTTAGGAGTTTTCCCAAACTTTCTCTCTTTCAAGAACTCCTGAAATTGGCTCCACAGCAACTCGGCCTGTGTTGGCACTTTTAAATTAGGGAAGAGAACCTTCTCTTCAGAGAACAACTTCTTTAATGCCTCTAACTTTGAAGTTTCAAAGGTTGTACGTTTGTCAGGACTATGGCTTTTAGCTTCTGATAAGCTCTCTACCCACTCCTTAACAGTGGAAGGTGAGGACACCATTTCCTGCCCTTTAAAACTGGCAATTCGTCTCTTTGCTAGATTATCAGTAATGAAACTGCTGGCTTTACCTTGGGGCTTTTCCTTCAGACAAACGCTGCTTTCTTTCCTCCTGGGTTCCTCCAGGCTCTGAAATGCAGGCTCCTTCCGTCCTACTCCAGTCCCTCTGAGGTAGCTGCTTTCTGGGGAAATTCCCTCTGGCTTTCTCCTCCAGCTAAGCACAGCTTCAGCTTCTTTCTCTCCTCTCTCACCTTTCCAGCTCCAACAGCTGTTCCTGTTCCTTGCTTCACGTCCACCTCTCTTCCGTTCACTTGTGCCTCTGCCTTCTGTTGCTGTCTCTGTATCTCTCTCCACCGGGTCTTCCTCTCCCGTGTCAGAGATTGTGTCAGGGCTCCAGCCTGAGCCTCTGTTTCCTTCACTTCCTTCACCTCTATCACCTCTTCTATTACTGCTTTGCTCTGCTCGTGATTTTAAACACTGCTGCCTGCTAGGCCTTCCCTGTTCTCTGCACCTGTGTGACTAATCAGCAGGGAAGCCTGTCTGCACCCCTGAGCTAGGGCGTGGCCTGACATTTGCAGGGAGCTGACTTTTCCTCTGACTTGGCTTGTAAGTCCCCTGCACATGTGCACTGTCATTCACTTCCAAGGGGAATTCAGGATTTTCATCCAGTTCCATGTCTTCTAGAGAGCTTTCATCACCACAGTAGTCAGCAAGGGTAAGAGATTTAAGTCAAAGGTGCTCAACTGAGCAGGCACAGGAACGTAGGTAGTGGGTTGTCGAGGACAGCAGGTTTGAGGTATGGTACGCCTCACAGGGCGTGGAATGGGAGGAGCAAGTGCATCTAGAGTAGAGGAGAATATAGTGCTATAGGACGATACTGCCCCATCAACAGACTCAGATGATATAGTGGAGGAAAGAGGTGATAAGAGAGCAGTGGAAAGAGCTGAAGGGTCGACAGTGTGAAGATTCCTAAACACGTTGGTGGAGATCGGGCGAGACCAAGATGGGGGATGGTTGAGGGTGAAGGTTAGCAGGTGATGGTCAGATAAGGGCAGAACTGAGGTGGAGAGGTTCGAGTGTGAGCAGTTGGAGGAGAAGACAAGGTCAAGGCAGTGGCCATGCTTGTGAGTAGGAGCAGTAGAGCACAGATGGAAGTTGAATGAGGAGGTTAGGAAAATTGAGCTTTAAGGCAGAAGGGTCATCAACGTGAATGTTAAAATCCCCAAGAATAAGAGAAGGGGAAGATGCATTCAGAAAGAAGGAAATCCAGGATTCAAAGTCTGTGAGAAAGGTAGAGGTGGACTTGTTGGGGGGTTGATAAATGACAGATACCAGGAGAGGTAGTGGAGGAAATAGACAGATGGCATGGACTTCAAAGGAAGCAAAGGAATTAGATGGAGGCAGAAGGAGGGGGCTGGAATTAGCAGGAATGAGAGAGTAGGAACCCAACACTGCCACCACGGCCAATGGGCCAAGGTGTATGGGAAAATAGGTAGCCTCCGTGACAGAGGGCAGCGACTGAAGCTAAATCTTCAGGGAGAAGCCACGTTTCAGTAAGAGCCAGGAGATACTAGAGATAAACAGGTCATGAATGAAGGCAAGTTTATTGGAGACAGAATGTGCATTCCACAAGGCGCATGAAAAAGGGAGAGAAGAGGGAGAGAGGAGAAGGATATGAACATGATTAGAAAAGATACACATTGACCTGCCTTGGGAGTGTGGAAAAAGTCTAGTGGGGTCAGGGTTGGGGTTGACATCTCCAGATAAGAGAAGAACGGGGGAGAGAGGAGGTGGCATGACAGAAGTGAGGGTGAGGTTCCCTCAGTGAAAGTGGAGATGGCTGAATGAGAGGAAGAAAAAGTTGAAGCTCAAGGGCAGATGATAAGGTCGAAGACATAATGGTAGGGGAGCTGGGGACAGTAAGGAGGGGTAATGAGAAGTAGGCCCGTGGAGCTGAAGGAATGAGTGGAAAATATTGGGAAGAGTTAGCATCAAGAACAACAAGTGATGTGGCGCCATAGGAAAGTGAAAAGTGGAGAGAATACAAATCAAGGAGATATAGGTGGAGGGGGGGGGGGAGTCTGGTTTTGGTCTGGCTTCGAGTTCACTGGAGTAATTGCATCAGTGAGCAGAGAAAGGATATGAAAGAGTGTTAAGGTGGGAGGGGAGGGAGGGTAATAAAATGTTGCGAAGGAAAACACAGCACTGCAGAGGGCAGGAGCTGGGTAAAGGACAGACAGAGGATAGGACACACTGACAAAACAGAAATATATACAGAACAATAAATAACAAGCTAGATTCTGAACAGGCACAGGAAGATACGTACTTGAACAGAGCATACAAAGTTAGCTGAAGCTATCCCCCTTCACCCTCATCCCATGTCCCCTCGTAGCAGAACTTGCTTTCAATTGAAAGAGGCTCTCTCCCTGAACATTTATGCCACTGAGGTATTTAAACATCTCAATCATATCACCTCTATCCCGCCTTTCCTCTAAGGTGTACATATTAAGAATAGAAACATAGAAAGTGAATAGAAATATAAAAGGTGCATCCATCCCTATGCAGCCTTTAATTGTTCATTTCATATGGAGCTTGCTTCTTATGAAACTACCCTACAAGCCTCTAGCAGTGCCTTATGACCTCAATGTGATTTTGTCTCAACTGATGAAAGCTCCCTTTGAGCTGCTTGATACCTGTGGACTGACTTACTGTACCTGGCCTGGAAGGTCTTCTTTTTGATGGCTGTTGCTTCAGCACACAGAGTTAGCTGATTCACCCTGCACTATATTTTTCAGTAGTAGGGTGGTTCTGTGCAATAATCCTAAATTCCTTCCTAAAGTAGATCTGATTGCCACCTTATACAGTCAATTGTCCTTCCAACATTTATCCCAAGACCACATGGTCACAGGTGAAAATGTATTGCACGCATTTGATTGTAAGAGAGCCTTGGCCTTCTATCTGGAGTGGATTAAAGTATATACAAAGTCCACACAATGTTTTGTTTCCTTTGACTCCAATCGACTGGGGGCTGCCATCAACACTTTAAGTACACTTTCAGTATTGCTAGCAAGTTACATCAATTTTGCTTATGCTCAGGCAAGCTTGGCTCTGGAGGATCAGGTCATGGTTTATAATATCAGAGCCATGGCTGTGTTGGCGGCCCACTTGAGATCCATTTCTGTGGAAGAGATCGGCAAAGCCACAACGTGGACTTCTATCCACACCTCAATATTTCGTGGAAAGGAATTCTCGATGCGACAGCTGTTTCAATCAATCCATTCTTCAGAATCTGTTCCAGGATTAGAATCTAACGCCATTCCCCCCTAGGCTCAGTTCTTTCTTGTTCCAGGCTGCCTCATAAAAAAATAAAGGTCAGCAGCTTAGAGTTCTAGTGTCAGTTTGATATGACACAAATTTCTTTACCCTTTTTTCTTTTGAGGCAGCCTGTAGCTAGGGAATCCCATATGTGAGCACTTATCCTGCTTGTCCACAGAGTTACTTACCTAGAACAGGTGTTCTCCATGGACAGCAGGATGGAGTTGCATTCTGGCATTAGCTAATCATTGGAGTGAGGAGGAGGTATACGGTGGCAGCAGGTGGGAGCTCACAGGGATTCAACCTCTCCAGAAGTTCTGGAGGAGATGGGAGATGTTCCCGAGTGGGGCTTCATTGATGCGTCAACCATATGCGAGGACTTATCCTGCTGTCCATGAAGAACATCAGTTACAGGTAAATATCTGTTTTACTTAACCAAGACACATGCAGTTTTAAGTGTCTATCCTTTCTGGGACTCTGCTATGATCGCTTCCTTCTCCTTGGGGTCTCAGTATACTGAAGGCTGCTTCTCGTTCTCTCTCTGCTACGGCAGACGCCTCATTATCCCAGCATTCCTCTGCCTTTCCAAGTTTTCATCTGCCTCTATGCTTTTCTGTCATGAAGTAATGAACAGAAGGAGAGACTGTCCCAGAGACAATTACAGGACTCATAAAGTATAGTCTGCCCTGACTGATGTCCCGTCCTCTGGGCTGTTACCCCCCTGATCAGCACCGTCAAGGGCAGACCAATTGCATTTTCACACAGAGCTACTCAGGCTTGTAAAATTAAATCCATAAGGTAAACAGCTTGGAAGGCTGAAACCTGTAAATAACAGAAAGATAAAAACAGTCACCCAAGGTTATGCACTCTGTAATAATTGGAATGCTTTGCTTTATTTATCTTGTTGCATCCACTGAGACTAAATCCCACTGCACAGAAACCTTTTCAGAAATCCATGCAGCCACCTCTGAGTCCTGTTCACAAATTATCTGACAGCTTTTCAAAAGGAGAGGACATGGAAAAATATTAATACTGATATTGATTTACTGAGTTAACAAGGAGAAATAATGTGACCTGAATAGGATCCCACAGAGAAGCCGGTGGCACAGCTGAGACTTGAACCCAGGGCGTCCCGTGACTCCCACCTCCCTGCTTTAAATTCTTGACCATATCTATTGCTACAGCCCCAGGAATGGTGGCAGAATAATCCGGAACAAGTGGGTCAGTCTATTTCCTGTATATCCTTGTTACCATATTAAGACACGCCCAGAGGAAACCAGGAACTGCTCTGCACTAATGTCCAGCCAGACGCTAAGCCCCTATTCGCATACTGCAGAAGCTTCCCCATCCCTCTAAATCCATTTTATTTCTCCATGTGGAGCAGAAACAACTGGATTTGGTCCTGCAGGAACATAATATCTCACCCAGCAAGATCATCTGGGAACAGACCATTGCCAGAATTGCCAGTCCAGTCAATCACAGTTTCTTCCCAGCAAGATAGCAGCTGGAATTGCTTCTGAACCGCAATCTAACAGACTCTTAGCAGTTCAGCACTTGAATTTTACTGCTTCTAACAGACATAACTCTTTTTTAAGAAGCCATTGCTGTGCAAAAGAAAATACTAAACAGACTCTTTCAAAGAATTTTGCCTTAAAAAATCCCATTCCTTAGTATCCTCACTTTCCTGATGACAGCAGCGAAGAGGCATTTTAGAAAAGATATCCAGATGAAATCTGGCGCATCCAGGGCAAACCATCCAAAAAAACACCAGGGACATTTACGTGTCAGCCTGATTTTCAAAACTTGGATACCCCCAAAATGGATGGCCACATAGACAGCCACTCTTGCCCTTGGGCTTTCTTGTGCCTCTGCTGCTGCCAGAGGATTGCACCAGCTGTGGGCATTGGAGGAGCCTGAATGCAAAGTGCCCCCCAGGCCCCTCCCCTGCGTAGACCCTACAAGACAGTTGAGATCTTCACAGCAGCATCTCTTGCTAGTCCTCTGTCTCGAAATGTAAACTTGCATGGACATGGGAAACTGCCCGCTCACTGGCAGTCATTTCCACTTGACATCCGAGCAGAAGCTCATATAAGACATTTTAAAACACTTGCACACAATTCGCTCTTCCAACGCTCATATGCTGGTTATGCAGAACTTGTGACGTAGCTTGCATGTAGAATTTTGCTTTGTTATTGCTTGCCCTTATGTTTTCTGGTTTGCTGATTTGTATTGAAGGTATAGATAGTTGTCATATTCATTTGTCCTTCCTTTTATTTGCTGACTTTTTATTGTTTTAATCTGCTGTTTCTTCTTTGTTTTCAGAACATTGTGTATGTCATTTTACTTGTTAAGGCTGACTTCTAGGATTGTAAACTGTCATGGCGTCAATTATATTGTTCGACTAGCAAACAAATATTCATAAATCACGAAATAAATATATAAATAAAACGTGTTAAGGTGCCTTTGTTAAGCTTGTTTTATAAAGACAAGTAGGTGCCTATTTGCCTTTATAAACGACTGGGGTAAGAGCCCTAGAGCACACTTATGTCACCCAGAACTGGTATAAATATCTGTATCTATATCTTTCAAGTACATGCATAAATTATAATATTTGACCATCTACAGGGGTTGTTTTAGAAGCCTTATTCGCATTTTAAACATGTATGCATCAGCACATACACCTGTAAATGGCAGCCAGGTGTAAACTGGCATCTTAAAAGGGTTCAGTTTGCACGTGGCTGCCCTAATCATGTGTAAGTTACATGTGGCATGTCATGAGCATGATTAGGCAGTGGCCAGGGCAGGTCAATAGCCTACACATGTATTCCCTGTTTCAGATAGGAAATATATGTAACATAGTATATAAAACGGCAGATAAAGACCAGTATGGTCCATCGATGTATTACTGCAATAGCACATATCGCCATTTCCACCTGCTCCTTCTTACCTACGGGTTTTTAGAAAGTGCTTGTTTCGGCCAGTCCTTTACAGGAGGGATTAACCCTGTTAATCCCCCTTATTACCCACAGTTTGTTTCTCACTCCAAATTGTACTTAGTGGTCTCTGCAGTTAAGTAGCAGCAACAGCTGCATGTTTATGTTTGCAAAATGGCTCAGCTACACGCAGGAGTGTGACCTTTTCACGGCAAGTTGTGAAATGCCGGCAGTTGTATGTGTAAACCGCGGGGTTTTCTCCATCGATCCTTCCTTGGCTTCTCTCCACGAACTATCTTAAATGTGTTTTCACATGTATGCATGTCTGCTCTGCCCATGTCTACACCCACCAGCCAAGTACGTGCCTTGATTTCAAAGCATGCACTTTTACGCCAGTTGGTATTTTGTAAGGGGTCATTTACACACATATGCAGCCACAAGCGCACAGGAATGACTCTATAATGATCTCCTTAGTGCCCAGACTTCTAAAGAAACTGAGCAAGCCCTGGGGAATTTTGGGTGTAGGCTCTCGACGGGACAGCATATAGTGGCAAACAAACCGAATAACAGGCAAGTTGATCATTGCGAGGCAGCAATATCATTGAAAGCTAATGACATTTCTCAAGAGGCTAAAACATAGCGGAGCCATATTCAAAAGGATTAACACCCAGTGAGTGGTATATTCAGAGGAACATAACTGTTTTGTACTGCTAAATATCCCCTCCTAACACTCTAATGCTAACTGCATAGCATCAGGGTCTGTGACAATATTCAGCTACTGCCCAGTTTATGTAAATCATCCAAGGTTAGAAACACAAAAGGTTGGGCTAACTTTATCTGGTTTAGCTAATGATACAGCGGCTGAATATTGGCTCCATCATCTTCTTTGGTTTTAACAAATTTAGAATTTTTTTGGACAGTTTTCAGAACTGCCCACTATGCTGCAAGGTTGTGACTACTGTGCACCAGTTTTCCAAGGAAAGTCTGAGGTATTTGTTAACGTCCATCATGAGAGACTCCGCAGGAAATTAAAAAGCATATGTGATAGGAGGCGATGTCTTACTGTGGAATGTCAGTGGTTAAAGATAGGAAGTAAAGAGTAGAACTTTCCCAGTGGAAAGGGGTAAATAGTGGAGTGCCTTAGGGATATGTGCTGGGACCACTGTCTAACTTATACATTAATAATCTAGAAACCAAACACAATGGGGAAGCTGCGGAAAGTTACACACCATCAATGCACGTAAATCATGTATTTTCAATGATGTATGTGCATCACTGGAACATAAGAACATAAGATATGCCATACTGGGTCAGACCAAGGTCCATCAAGCCCAGTATCCTGTTTCCAACAGTGGCCAATCTAGGTCATACGTACCTAGCAGTTTCCCCAAAAGACACAGGTTCCACAATGCTTGGACTGGGTCAGGCATTGATATCCTGGGTCCCTTCTTAATAATGGTTTATGGACCTTTCCTCCAGGAACTTGTCCAAACCTTTTTTAAACCCAGCTACACTAACAGCCTTTATTACATCCTCCGGTAACAAATTCCAGAGTTTGATTACACGTTGAGTGAAAAAATATTTTCTTTTATTAGTCTTAAATAGTTTACCCTGTAGCTTCATTGCATATCCCCTAATCTTTCTATATTCTAATAACGTAAACAATCGATCTTTAACCTTTGCAACAGCTCCTTTTAGTTTTTTCTTAACTATTTTCCTCATTTTATCATAGTCTCCCTTTTGAAAGTTAAAAGGTAGTACTGTGGATTTCCTTACTATCCCTCCTCCACTAATTAAATCAAATGTGATCATGCTATGATCACTATTGCCAAGTGGCCCCAACACCCTTATCTCTTGCACTAGATCTGGTGTTCCACTAAGGACTAGGTCTAATATGGCTTCCCCTCTGGTCCTTTATGCATGTGCGTACTTCAGCTGGTCACTATTCTGTAAGTATGCTCATTAAGCCAACGGCATGTACTTTTACTGTGGGTGTTTACATGGGTGGAGCTTGTGCAGAACACGTATTTACATGCAGACTTTATAAAATGAGAGTACAGATCTAAGACACACACTGTTATTTATGTCAGTCATAGGACTGACGCACTCATCATGCATTTCCCACCACTTTCATCCATGTTTTACAAAATACACACTTATGTGACTTTACAAAATAGGCATGATTGAGTGTAAAAACATGTGTTAACCTAGGTGCATACCATCAGTGAAGCCACAGAGCCTCTGACCTCCATTTCCCCAGAGTTTCTGGGACAGAATGTAGCGTTATGGAGACCTCTCGTGATGTTTCGATCTTAGCACTGCCGCTGTGCCGGAGCGGGAGTGCTCTGACTATTATCATAAAGTATTAGCATTAAATGCGTTCTAGCTGTAGCCATTCCCAACTCCTCTCACATCTGCCTCCAACACAGAGAAGTGATGCTGCAATATCTCCATTCTGAGGAACAGTCCTGTGCTTGAAAAACACGTCTCAGTTGTCATTGACTGAAGGACGTTGGAAAGTCTGCCAGCAAGCCTCGGGATACTTGGTCTCAGCTGCTGATCTCTCATGAGGACATGGGTGCCCAAATCTTCAGCTATTAGATCACTTGATTTGTGTACCAAGCTCAGGGCCAAACATTGTATTAGGTAGGGTAGGCAACTTCCTAGGGATGGTCACCTACTCGTGGAAGTCCACTCTTCTCATTGGAAGTGGTAATCCTGCACTCCAAGTCCTTATTTTAGGCCTTTATGCCTGCTGCAGCTCACAATTTTGGAGGGGATCCCCTCAAAATTAAGTGGGCAGCCAGCTGTCTCAATGGTTAGGGCATCCATTGGGTTAAATCCGCTACTGGCCAAGCTAGTAGAATGCACAGTATTACTGGGGTCACTAATTGATAAACCAGGCAATGTAGTGAATGATTTGGAATAATCTTGAGGATGTTCAGCTGGGGATGGAGTTCCTGAATATATGGTAATGACATCATATTATGTTAAGGTTTAGAGCAGTGGTTCCCAACCCAGTCCTCGGGTACCTTCAGGCCAGTCAGGTTTTCAGGATATCCACAATGAATATGCTTGAGATAGATCTGCATACAATGGAAACAGTGCATGCAGATCTATCTCGTGTATATTCATTGTGGATACCCTGAAAACCTGACTGGCCTGAGGGTACCCAAGAACTGGGTTGGGAACCACTGGTTTAGAGACTGAAAGCATAATGAATCTGCTTTGGACAGAGATGCATTGAGGAAGCCTTGGGCCCCCTCCTACCATTACACTTTCTCTTAATGCAGCCCCATATGGCCCCTCGCTAATCTTGTGTCTCAGGTGACTGCCCCATCTTCTTAATCCATCGCTGTCTCCAATGATGAGAGGCAAAGTAGGCAGAAAGATAGCTATACTTTTGCTGCCTGGCCAGTAGGTGGTGCCGAGCTTTCTGCAGCTCTGGGTCTGGTCACTGCTGAATTGATTTAATCACAGACCTAAGAGAGGTTTTTCTTTTTTCTGTCAGCCTGCCTGCCTCTGGGTGGCACACATGATCCTTGGCTGTCACCACTAACGTTCTGATGGCAGAGGAATCCATGAATCCCTCCTGACTGCTAACAGCCCTGCCATGTTTAATAAAGCTCACCGATCCTACCAAGCACATGCCGAGCTTTTCTTAAACTTCTTTTGAGTGTTTTATTATTTTGTTGTGTGATCTAAATAAAAGCAGAAAGGAGAGAACTCACTGATTTCAAGGACTCCACAGGGGCTGGAGACAGACCAGGACGAGCTGAAAGGAAACTCTAATTAATCTAGGGAGGGTGGCCTTCAAAGGGTGCTAGCTGCAGCCTGGTCTCGGGTTAGGGAGAGGTTCTGCTAGTACTGCTGGACATGGAGTTTCATCTAGGACATGAAGATGAAGCCTTAGGTGCTTTAGCTGGACAGAATCACCCTGGGAAGTTCTTTCTCAGGGCTCTTTTATAGTAACTAAACAGAACATAAAGTAGAATCGATGTGAAGGTATTAAGTAATTTCACTGTTTTTATAGCGGACAATGTGTCCCTGCTATGATCCTGTGACTTTTTCAGTGCATTCGGTGTTTGATGTAAACTATATTTTCAGCTCTTAATTCTGTTTTTTTTTAAGGTTACTCCTTATCTCTCTAGGACTTTGGTCTCTTCATCCACTTGTGGGATAGATTCATTGCTGCCCCCCTCCCCTGAGAACAAGCATAAAGTTTGGGAAGGGAAGAGCAGCTGAGTTACCTCTCCAGCACAGGAGATGGGGCAAATTGTTTGGGACCAGATTAAAAAGACTGTCATGGGCACACCAGCATTTTAGGGGCTGCTCTGCAATTGGAAAGTAAGCTTTGGAATTCTTATCACTAAAAAAAGGCCACCAACATTCGAAACCAGTGGTTCTCAATCCAATCCTCTGGGACCCCCAGGCCAGTCAGGTTTTCAGGGTATCCACAATGAATATGCATGAGATAGATCTGCAAGCACGGCTTCCATTGTATGTAGATCTATCTCATGCAGATTCATTGTGGATACCCTGAAAACCTGACTGACCTGGGAGTCCCAGAGGACTGGGTTGAGAACTACTGCTCTAAACTGTACTAAAGGAGCAAAAGGATCTCGGTTCTGCCTCTGGCCTCTAGCAGTCTTTACCACGTGTTCTCCTGGCATCACTGCGCATGGTCTTCTCTAAGCTCTTGATTAATGTCTGGCAGATTCACATCACATGGGCAACATACATACATAGGGACAGGTGAGCCTTCATCATGCCCTGGCCTTCCAGGACTGTCTCTACCCAAGGTCTGCTCTTAGCCATAAGGGTTAGAAAATAGGGCAAGAGCTAAAAGCCACTATTTCTTCCATTGCTGATTTTCTGCCAGGTCACTGACTTGAAACCTTTTTCTGGAGAATAGCCACTGACTTCCTTGATGTATCTACTCATCTCACCTTTCATAAGACCTAAAACTATACCACTTCTTTGCAGTGTCTCGTCGTTAACCAACATGTTGTCCAGTGCTGCAGATCTATATAGCTGTCTGAGATCTTCCTCAGAAAATTACAAAAATTACTTCATATTTTAAGCACTTTCCTCTAGCTTGAAAAGCAGACGTTTCCGTTACAAAGCTGGTCCAGATGATTTAAACCAGGACAATGAAGCGACCTCCAGGCCTTTTCCAACAGAGGCCTGGCTGCAAGCGAAAGTTGTGCGATCAGAGAAGCAGCAGAGGAAGCTATGAAAAGATGGTGGACGCCTGGAATATCCTCTTACTGGTGGGGACAACAATGGTGACAGAATTCAAAAAGGCCTGGGATAAGCACAGAGGATCCCTCTGTAGGAAGAGGAGCATTCCTGCTCAATGCAGAACTTAAATGACTGTTACACTTCAAAAAAAGGCAAAGAGTAGCTACAACTGCAAATACCATAAGAACATAAGAACATACTGGGTCAGACCAAGGTCCATCAAGCCCAGCATCCTCTTTCCAACAGTGGCCAATCTAGGTCATAAGTACCTAGCGGTGTCCCCAAAAGGTTCCTCAATGCTTGTTCCTCAATGCTTGTATTGGGTCAAGCAGTGATATCCTGGGTCCCTTTTAATAATGGTTTATGGACCTTTCCTCCAGGAACTTGTCCAAACCTTTGTTAAACCCAGCTACACTAACAGCTTTTACTACATCCTCCAGTAACAAATTTGCAGAGTTTGATTACACGCTGAGTGAAAAAATATTTTCTCTTATTAGCCTTAAATAGTTTACCCTGTAGCTTCATTGCATGTCCCCTAGTCTTTTTATATTCTGATGATATAAACAATCGATCTACGTTTACCCGTTCCACTCCATTCATTAATTTATAGACCTCTATCATATCTCCGCTCAGCTTCTCTTTTCCAGGTTGAAGAGCCCTAACCTTTTTAACCTCTCTTCATAGGGGTATCCTTCCATCCCTTTTACCATTTTGGTGGCTCTTCTCTGTACCTTTTCTAATAACGCTATATCCTTTTTAAGATACGGCATCCAGAATTGCACACAATATTCAAGGTGCGGTCACACCGTGGAACAATACAGAGGCATTATAATATCCTTTGCTTTATTTTCCATTCCTTTCCTTATGATACCTAGCATTCTATTTGCTCTCTTTGCCGCCACTGCACACTGGGCTGAGGGTTTTAACATGCTTTCTATGATGACGCCTAAATCTTTTTTCCTGGGTGGTGGTTCCCAATGTGGAACCTTGCATCGTGTAACCATAGTTTGGGTTGTTCTTTCCTAGGTGCATAACTTTGCACTTGTCCACATTAAATTTCATCTGCCATTCGGATGCCAAGTCTTCCAATTTATCAAGATCCTCTTGCAATTTTCCACAATCCTCTTGGATTTTAACAACTTTAAATAGTTTTGTGTCATCTGCAAATTTGATATCCTCACTCGTTATTCTCTTTTCCAGGTCATTTATGAATATGTCAAAAAGCAGCGGACCAGCGAGCAGACTAGATGGGCCATGCTTGTCTTGATCTATTGTCATTTACTATGTATCGCTATTACCTCATGACCCCAGTTTATTACAATAAGGATAAACCCTGTCTCATTGCTGCCACCACCCCCTACCACAACAAATCAGGGACTTCAGAGCAAAACCAGTGTAGCTGACCAGGTTTAAGATAAGGTAGTCAGGAAAGGAGGAATGACTAAATATTGGGGCTGGGGTGGTTTTATGTTGGTTTGTCCATAAATATTATGTGTGCATTTTTGTAAGAATATAAGAAATGCCATACTGGGTGAGACCAAGGTCACAAGTATCTGTCAGGATCCCAAAAGGTATGTCCCATAGGTAAGCAGTAGATTTCCCTGTCCTTCTTAATAATAGTTTATGGACTTTTTCTCCAGAACCTTGTCTAAACCTCTTTTAAATCCAGCTACACTAATAGCTTTTATTACATCTTCTGATAATGAATTCCAGAGCTTGATTACACATTGAGTGAAAAAATATTTTCTCCGATTAGTCTTAAATGTGCTGCATTGTAGCTTCAGTATGTGTCCCCTAGTTTTTCTACTTTTTGCAGGAACAAACAACAGATCTACATTTACCCGTTCCACTCCATTCATTATTTTATAGACCTCTATCATATCTCCCCTCAACCATCTCTTTTCCAAGTTGAAGAGCCCTAACCTTTTAAGCCTTTCTTCGTAGGGATATCCTTCCATCCCCTTTAACATTTTATCATTCTCTGTACCTTTTCTAATTCTGCTATATCCTTTTTAAGATATGGCAACCAGCATTGCAAACAATATTCAAGGTGTGGTTGCACCATGGAACGATATGGAGATATTATAATATCTTTGGTTTTATTCCCCTTTCCTTTCCTTATGATTCCTAGTATTCTATTTGCTTTCTTGGTCTCAGCCGCCAGTGGACAGAGGGCTTCAACGTATTATCCACGATGATGCTCGATCCTTTTCCTGAGTGATGATTCCTAATGTGGAACCTTGCATCATGTAAACGTAGTTTGGACTGTTCTTCCCTAAGTGCGTAACTTTTGTCCACATTAAATTCCATCTGCTATTTGGATGCCCAGCCTCCCTATTTTTCAAGGTCCTCTTGCAATATTTTACAGTTTGCCTAGAAGTTGGATGATAGGCAAGTGAGGTATGTTTTATTGTTATTGTTAGTAATAATAATATTATTACCCATATAACAAGTTGAAGCCCCTTTCCTGTATTTGGTACATATAGAATTCCCCTTATCCACATCTTTCTATATTTTGACCAGATCTTTAAAGCTGTCTCACACTTTGACTTTTTCTCCTACTCATTCTCGTACCTTCTCCCCTAAAGAAAGAGTCCGTGCTGGAAATCTGGCCTCTGGTCTTGGGTTCCCCTGAAAGGGGGTATGTTCACCTTTGGTTTAATCTGGCTTCCAGTAACTGTTCCTTTTAGTTGCAGATAGTTACATCTGATTAGAAAACAGATTTTGTTTTATATTATTCAATGTATTTATTTATTTGAGGTTAGCTCATGTCTATTCCTTGAATTCCTCTAAACTCACAAAGCCTTCCTTCTGTTGAACAGTTGGCGTATTTAGTTTCAGCTACATTGGACTATGAAGCAAAGTTTCATTCATCAATACCCTTCCTCCACCCGTGTTAGAGGGCATGTGATTAGTGACACCTTACCGTTCATTCTTTGCACCTGTTTGCTACATACAGCAGCATAATCAGGTTCCTATTCAGCTGCTGTGGCCATCAGTTTTCTAAAATGCTAGCCATCATGGTAACATAAAATACATATCTTCAGTGTCACTATGCTGAATATACATGTGGAGGCCAATTCTGCTCGGGGGACATTCGGCCCGTCCGGACGTCCAAAATCTGGTCGGGCCAGATTAGACCCTGATTCTGCACCCATAGGAGCTAGCCATTCCCGCAGGAGCAGAATTGGGGCACTTGGATGGGTCGGATGGGCCCCGATTCTGTGGTCCCATATGTACAGTGGTCTCCCTGGCTAACCCTCCCCATGTCCTGCATACAGCCTCGGTGCCATGGCATCCCGTTGCCATGGCACTGGGATGCCATGCAGGAGCCCCAATGCCCTGCACAACATATAAAATGCTTTTCTCCGCTGCCCAATCCCCCGGGGCCTGCCAAGGCTGGGACTGGGTGGTGGGGAACCTCCTGCGCTGGCTCACCACTTTGGTGGGGTCCTCCAGCATTGTCTGCCATCATCAGGGGGGACTTATTCCATCTCTGAGGTGGAATAAGTCCCCCATATATCTCCTCCAAGCTGGACATACAGGGCTGCAACAAGAATCTGCCCTGCCTCCCCCACCCACGTTCCTCCTCCGGCCCACTCCCTCCTGCCCCCGGCAAGAGCTCCCCACACATCTTCTCTGTACGTGCGGGGAGCTCTGGGGACAGAATCGGCCCTAGGTGGTTGGCAGGGGATGTATGTCCAAACCAGATTTACAGCCCCGCTAATCGCTTTTTGGAATGACCCCCATAGTATAACCGACAGCACCAAATAGCAGCAATATTCAGTCCGCTATCTGGATAAACAATCAACCCCCTCCACCCTCAGTTCTCTTCCCCATCCCAATCGTCTTTTAAGTCCCATAAGAGCTGATAACCTTCCAGTTCCATGAGACTTCTTACTCTGCCTATGATTACAAAAGGTCAAACACATCATCTTAGCAGTCTTTACATAGGAAAACAAGGAAAGTGCCTTTCAATCAGGAGAAAGGCAGGTGAGACTGGCCAAAAATAAGAAATTTCAAGTTGCCTAGCGACCCACCGCTACTCGAGAGCTTTTAGAAGAAAAAGAGTGGCGAACCAGGGAACCCAAGAGTATAAATCTTAATGATGCTGCTTGTGACCTTGGACAATTTACTTAACGCTCCATTGCCTTGGGTATAAACTTATACTGTAAACTCTCAGGGCTCAGGGTAATGCTCATTGTTCCTGAATGAAATTCAGGTTGAGCTACCACCATAAAAGGTCTGAGCTAAATGCAAATAGCCTTACAAATGTTTGAAGACATGTCAGGACTTGTAGTCCCTGAATCTGCCATTTGAAATCTGAAATATAGTGTCGTGAGGGCATCCCCTGGTTAACCATTCGAAGTATGGGCATGCTCCACGATAGAAATTATTTAGGGAGCGTGATGAAATGTAAGGTCCACGAATGGCGAATGGTCTTACTTATTTCCAGCTTCCTATGAGAGCTCAATAATCAAACCAAGTGTAGGGAAAACAAGGCTTTATTCCCCGTCGGTGCAAGGGTTCAAATAAGACATTGAGAAATCAAAAGAATGTCCTTTGTTTCAAAAGGTACCAGTATTAACAAGCTGACTAATTGTTAAACGCCACAATTAGTGCAAGGGTTAATCAGAGGAATTCACTTCATTCCAACACAATAAGAATTAAACAAACTTCTTCTCAGTTATACAGTGGCTACAGATTCTAGGCTCGTGGCCATGCACAAACCACAATCCATCTCTTCTGGTGGAGGAATGGGAACAGCATTTATATATTCAATTTCCATGGATTCTGCTCCACTACATTCATCATCAGAGTAGTCACTGTCCCTGTCTGCTACAGGTCTACGTGAAGTGTCCCTCGGCTCTTGCCTCCAATGAGACTGTATTTTAAGTTCTCTGGGAATTTTCTGAAACCACCCTGGTTTCTTCTTCCTTGCAAACTGAGTATTTGTTTTAGCAGTGCCTCTAGGTGTTAAGCATTCAGTATCATGAATAAAGTTTTCATACCTGGAGCCTCTGTGGTTTGAATCCGTGGAGCTTTCTCTCCCAGAAACGTTTCTCCTGCAACAGGTTCTCTGCCGACAGGCTCTAGGCAGGGCTGTGCTTTCTGGCAGCTTGGTAAAACCTGGTGTGGATTCAACTTTATGCTTCGGTAAGAACTTAGCTTTGTCAGAAACTGCTTTTCCTTTGGTGCCTGGTAAAACTTGACTAGTATTTCCCAGAGACTGCAGGCTTTCCTCCAAACCTATCTCTCTGGTTCTCTGGATACGTCTCTCTGCTTTTGAATCAGGAACGTTGTGGGAACAGGGAGTGGCACACTCTCTAGCCTTAGTGCTTTCTCCAGCAGACTCCCTCTGCACAGCTGCTCGCTTAGCCTGGCCCTTCTGAACTCGACCTTTGTGAACTCTGTTCCTTTGGGCTTGCTCAGGTAGGATTCTTTCTCCAAGTCCTTCTCCTTCTCTTTCTCTTAGAGCTGCTCCTTCCCTCAGAGCTGTTCCTTCTCTCTGTCCTCTCCTTTGAGGTGTTCCTCTCTTCTGGATCCGGTTCCAGTTCTGCCCTTCCTCTGGAGCTGTTCCTGTCAATAGAGGTGTTCCTCCCAATAGAGGTGTTCCTTCTTTGCTAGCATTCAGCTTCTGCTTATAAAGGAATCTTTCCTTTGAAACTCCCGGGCTCATTCCCAGGTGCAAGTCATTAGCTCCTGTATGATCACTCCTGCCCCCTCTAGCTGTGCCTTGAGGTAACTGCACATCTAGATTTCTCTGAGAAACAGGGTTTCTTTTCAGGTTTGCATCTTTATTGATACCCACTTCATGACAATAGGTATCAAGTTGGTACTACTATTACTTATCATTTATATCATGCTACTATTACAACTATTTGATAAACTAAACAGTAACAAATCACCTGGACCAGATAGCGTACATCCGAGGGTGTTGAAAGAACTGAAATATCAGATTGCAGACCTATGATTAGTAATCTGTAAACTATCATTAAAATCATCTGTAGTACCTGAAGACTGGAGAACGACCAATGTAACACCAATTTTTAAAAAGGGCTTCAGGGTGATCTGGGAAATTACAGACTGGTGAGCCTGACTTCAGTATCAGGCAAAATGGTAAAAAACCATTATAAAGAGTAAAATTATTGAACATGTAGATAGTCATGGTTTAATGGGAGAAAGCCAATATGGCTTTATCCAAGGACAGTCTTGTCTTACTAATCTGTTATAGTTTTTTGAAGGTGTGAATAAACAGGTAGGTAAAGGATGAGCTGGTTGATAGTGTATCTGGATTTTCAGAAAGCCTTTGACAAGGTCCCTCATGACAGACTCTTGGCGAAATTAAAAAGTCATGGGATAGGAGGCAGTGTGCAATTATGGATGAGGAACTGGTTAAAAGACTGAAAGCAGAGGGTAGGGCTAAATAGCCAATTTTCTCACTGGAGAAAGGTGAATAGTGGCATACCCCAGGGATCTGTGCTGGGCCCACTGCTTTTTAAAGTATTCATAAATGACCTGGAAGTGGAATAACGAGTGAGGTGACCAAAGTTGCAGATGACACAAAATGATTCAAAGTTGTTAAAACCCAAGAGGATTGTGACAAATTCCAAGAGGATCTTGATAAATTGGAAGACTGGGCATCAAAATGGCAGATAGAATTGAATGTGGACAAGTCCAAAGTTATGCACCTAGGAAAGAACAACTCAAACTATGGTTACACGATGCAAGGTTCCACATTAGGAACCACCATCCAGGAAAAAGATTTAGGTGTCATTGTGGATAATATGTTGAAACTCTCCGTCCAGTGTGCAGTGGTGGCCAAGAAAGCAAATAAAATGCTAGGAATCATAAGGAAAAGAATGGAGAATAAAACAAAGGATATTATAATGCCTTTGTATCGTTCCATGGTGTGATTGCCCCTTGATTATTGTGTGCAATTCTGGTCACCATATCTTGAAAAGGATATAGCAGAATTAGAAAAGGTACAGAGAAGAGCCACCAAAATAGTAAAGGGGATGGAAGGATGCCTCTATGAGGAAAAGCTTAAAAGGTTAGGGCTCTTCAACCTGGAAAAGAGATGGCTGAAGGGGGATATAATAGAGGTCTATAAATTAATGAATGGAGTGGAACAGATAAACATAGATTGGCTGTTTACACCATCAAAAAGTAGAAAAACTAAGGGACATGCAATGAAGCTACATTTAAGACTAATAAGAGAAAATATTTTTTCACTCAGTGTGAAATCAAACTTTGGAATTCATTACCAGAGGATGTAGTAAAAGCTGTTAGTGTAGCTGGCTTTAAAAAAGGTTTGGACAAGTTCCTAGAGGACAGGTCCATAAACCATTGTTAAAGAGGACCTCAGAAATCCACTGCTTGCCCCAGGACAAGCACTAAGGAACCTGTGTATCTTTTTGGCAACCTGCCAGATACTTGTGACCTGGATTGGCCACTGCTGGAAACAGGATATTGGGCTTAATGGATCTTGGTCTGACCCATTATGGCATTTTTTTATGTTCTTACAGGGTGTACGCAGCACTGTAGAGAGACGTGTAAGAGATAGTCCCTGTTTCTAAGAGCTTACAGTCTAATCAAGACAGACAACACAACTGGGGATTAAGATATATCTAGGGGAATGGTAAAGAAACACACAGGAGGTGAATAGGAGAGTAGGGGGTCAGGATCCCAAAGCAGTCTCAAAGAATTTAGTTTTTAACCTGGATTTGAACAGGGCAACAGATGGAGCCTGATGTATTATCTCAGGTAGTTTGTTCCAAGCATAAGGAGCAGCAAGATGGAAGGATTGAAGTCTGGATTTGGCAGTGGAAGAGAAGGGCACAGATAGACAGGATCTGTCAGAAGAGCGGAGTTCCAGAGGAGGGGTGTAGGGAAAGATAAGAGAGGAAAGATAGTGAGGAGCAGCCGAATGAAGGTGCTTACAGATCAGTAGTAGAAGTCTGAACTGGATGCAGAGATGGATAGGAAGCCAATGAGTTGCTGTTAGGAAGGGGTTGGTTGGGGGGTGAGCCAAAACCCAGGGCTGATTACAAGTTTCAGAAAATGCAGGGCCGATGCTTCTATTAGGTGAACTACAGTGATGTGCAAAAGTCTTGAATCACTTGTGAGTTTTGCATTTTTCGTACTTTCTAATGGTTTTCTTTTAAATTTTGCGTTAGCCCAGCATATTCATCTTTCTACCATGTTAAAAAGGATACATTTGGCTATTAAAGTTGACTTTTTTGCATTCCTTGCTTCCAATTTAAATACTTTACAGACACTGAGAGATAGCTACTGCGATTTTTGTGGATCCTGCGTCAAAAGTGGATCGAGATTATCCAATATGCACACGTTATTTCTGACCAATCAGGAGGCTGGTTTCACTAACCAATCACAATGCAGATATCTAGCCAACAGTGCAGCTATAAAAACGTGTGGAATTTTTGAATTTCATATGCTTTCTGGATCGACCATGAAGATGACTCGGACCCTGACGTTGGAGAAGTGTTATGAGTGAGGAAGGATTTTCAAGCCGTCAGATAGCCAGGAAAGTTGGCTGCAGTCAGAGCGCTGTTGTTAAGATTGTACAGAAGAAGAAAGAAATGGGTTCAGTGGTGGACAAACCTTGTTCAGGTCGTCCACGTGCATCAACATCACACCAGGACCGCACACTACAACGTATTTCACTGACTAATCGTAAGTTGACCTCTCCTCAGCTACTTCAAGAGTGGTCAGACAAGAGTGAGGTCAGTGTCAGCTCATCAACAGTTCGTCGCCGGTGCCTGCAGTTTGGTCTCTGGGGCTGCAAAGCACAGAATAAGCCACTGATGACTGACATACAAAGGTGCAACCGGATCGTGTGGGCGAGAAGGCACTCAACCTGGTCGACTGAAATGTGGGAAAAGGTGCTATTCAGCAATAAAAGCACCTTCTGCCTGTTTGGTAACCAGGCCCACACCTATGTGAAGAGATTTCCTGGAGAGGAATTCAATCCTGAGTGTCTCAACCTCACTGTGAAGTATCCTTTGAAGGTCATGGTCTGGGGCTGCATGGCTGCCAGTGGCGTTGGACGTCTTCACATCGGCGATGGAATGGTCAACGGCAATGTTCCCTCTAATTTTCTGTAGGCTGTGTGCGCATAAAATATCAGCTGTGTGCAGCTTTTGAAGGAAGGTTAAAGTTTTGTGCGCCACATAACGACACTCGGAATTATATACTTTAAAATTTGACTACACGTCAGAATACAGTATGTACACCACATTGATTGCACTAGAAAATATTGTAGAACTTGTAAAAACCGTAAATACACAACTACTTTTAAATTTTAAGACGTCTGTGTTGTTTTCTATCAGAATCAGAACTGAAATTTTTGTGCGCTCTGTTGTAAAGTATGTGCGCTCGCTCGGCGAGGTGTGTGCGCGCGCACACGTGCACAGCTTAGAGGGAACAGTGGTCAACGGGGCAAAGTACATCACCATACTGCAAAAGTGCATGGTGCCATCAGCACACCAGCTGTTTCCTGGCCAGTTCCTGTTCCAAGATGATAATGCACCCTGCCATCGCTCCAGACAGGTGATCAGCTGGAAGCAGTGGAACAACATCAAGTCAATGGACTGGCCTGCCCAGTCTCCAAATCTGAATCCAATCGAGAACCTGTGGCACAAGGTGGCCTTGGAAATATCCAAGAGGCATCCGGCATCAAAGCGTGAGCTGATTGAGTCACTCATTGCAGCTTGGAACCGCGTTGTCTCTAACGATCACCTTGTCAGACTGGTTCATTCAATGCCGACAAGGTGTAGTCAGGTGATCGAGAACAAAGGGTGGCCCATCAAATACTGAGCCATCACTGACACATAAAAACGGCCTTTTTCAACGCCACATACATTAATTTGCAGGAAACCTGGCATGCGTCCATAATATTTTAAAGCATACTTACAATAATATATCATTGGCCAACGATGTACATTACGTGATTTTCACAGAAAATCTATCAACAGGACAACTATGGGGAACAAACTCAGAAAATAAGGGCCAAACCAATACTAAAAGCTGGCCCTAATAGCCAAATCTATCACTTATCATGAGATACACAGAAAAAGCCACTGGGAGGAAAAAGAAATTAAGATATAAGGTCATGAAGTTGAAAAAACGTCAAATTTACAAGTGATTCCAGACTTTTGCACATCACTGTAGGTGGTCTCCAAGAGTGTTGAAGTTCCGGGGTCAGCCATGGGCAGCAGTTCAGCCCCTGGCTCTGTGACCCACAGGAGGAAAGGATGCTTGAGAGCACGTCCGTTTCCTCCGCGGCATGGAGTCAGTCTTGCGGATCATCTCACGAGACTGACCCCGTGCCACAAAGGAAACTGACACGCTCTTCAGGGCCCTTTTCCATAATGAGCATGCAGGGGCAGCCCAAGGGGGGTGCGGGGCCATGTGCGGAGACTCGGTGCGGGGCCTCATTTGCATAAGGAGCCTCATTTGCATAAATATTTGCATAATGTTACCATACACTAACTTTTAGTAAACATGCCTCTTCATGAGTGTATGGATAAAGACAGACAAAGATTTCTACATTACTATAATCCAGTGCCAACCGCCAGGCACATTAGGAACTACTACAAACACTGCCCATTTAGAACCCATAGCAAACCCACCGTATCCTAACAGCACTACCAGGACTCATAAAGCACCATACCCTACCTATCAAAAGGCAACACTGCAAATATTAAACCAATACATTTCAGAGAACAACAATACATGACCTACTGGGGAAAGAGAACAAGTGACAATGTCAAATAGGAATTACATAAACAGAATACCTCAGCTCAGTTACACATGCAGAACATAAACCATCACCAAACAAGGAATCACAATTTAAAAACAGGAAGACAATAATTAAACTGGGAACCCTAAAAGCCAAACTTAGAATGTACAACAACAATGTAGAAATAAAACTATAAATTAATTTCCTCTTGTACTAAACAAAGCACAGACATTAATGATGCACATTTCCCAGGGCTGACATATTCCAGTTAATAAATTCAAAATAAAGAGATATCTTTGTACCTTTTGTGCATTTTTTTTTCAGTTGCAATTGTTCCAGCCACTTTCTTCTGGTTTATTTGTGTCTTCTGCTATCTCTCCATCGTCTGCTGTCCATTTGTCCTTTCTTCTCTTCTAGTTTTTTTCCATTCTCTCTCTATATCTGCTTTAACATAATAATCTTTCTCCTTTTGCTCTTTCCTCATTCCTATTTCATCCACTCAAATTTTACCCCTCCATCCTCAATCCCCACTTAGTCTCCCAATACCCAGCCAATTGTACATTTTTCTTCCCTCCCACACAAAATATTTTTCCCCTCTCCATTTCACTCTCCCAGCCCCATCCCCTTCTAATCTCCCCCAACATCAGCTCCCTTTTAGTTCCAACCCCACCCAGTATCCGCTCCCTTCTAGTCCCCACATCAGCCCATTTCCAGTCCTGGTCCCCCATCAGTCCATTTCCAGTCCCAGCTCCCCCATCCATTTCCAGTCCTATCCGAGTCCCTTCATCAGCTCATTTCCAATACCAGCCTCCCATCAGCCCATTTCTAGTCCTTTCCTAGCCCCACCATCAGCCCATGTTAAATCCTAGCTCCCCTCCATTCAGCCCATTTCTAATCCAAGCCCCCCATGAGCCTACTTCCAGTTCTAGCCCCTCCATGAGTCCATTTCAATCCAAGCCCCCACCACAGCCCATTTCCAATCTTAGCTCCCCCCAACACCCAATTCCCAGTCCTATCCTAGCCCCTCCATCAGCCCATTTCCTGTCCTAGCTCCCTCCCCTAAGAGCCCATTCCAAGCCCCCCTTCCCATCAGCTATTTGCAGTTCAAGCCCCCTTCCACTCAGCCCATTTCCATTCCAAGTCCCCGTCCCCATCAGCTATTTGCAGTTCAAGCCCCCCACTTCCCCTCAGCCCATTTCTGTTCCAAGCCCCGTCCCCATCAGCTATTTGCAGTTCAAGCCCCCTTCCACTCAGCCCATTTCCAGTCCTAGCAACCCCCCCAACCCATTACCAGTCCTAGCCCCCCATAGCCCACTCCCAGTCCTAATCCCACCAGCCCATTTCCAGTCCTAATCCCCCATCACCCAATTTTCAGTTTAAGCCCCCCATAGCCCATTACCAGTCCTAACCTCCCCATCAGCCCACTCCCAGTCCTAATCCCACCAGCCCATTTCCAGTCCTAATCCCCCATCACCCAATTTTTAGTTTAAGCCCCCCCATAGCCCATTACCAGTCCTAACCCCCCATCAACCCACTTATTTATTTTATTTATTTAACAATCATTTATATCCCGCATCTTCCAGAGTTCAGATGCGGCTTACAATTGAACAACAGTCAACAAAGCAAGGGCTTGTTTTACATGGAACAATTTTTGACAGTAAACAATGTAATAGTTAAATACGTAACAGAACGGTGAATGGTTAAATGCATAACAGAACAATGTAAGTCCTAATCCCCCATCACCCAATTTTTAGTTAAGCCCCCCCATAGCCCATCACCACTCCTAACCCCCCCCCCAGCGCCCATCACCCCTCCTAACCCCCCCAGCACCCATCACCCATCACCACTCCTAACCCCCCCCCCCAACCCAGCCCAGGGAAAATTTAAAATAAAAAAAAGATGTCTGCTGCCGCTTCCGGGGCCGCCGCGGCAGAATCGAGTGTGCCACGGGGCCCCCCCTTTGCCCGGCAGGGCCTGCCCTCCCCTGTATCAGCTCTCTTTCCAGCGGCAGTCACACGCGCTGGCTTTCAGAGCACAAAGGGACTAGTTTCCCTTTCGCGGCTCTGTTAAGCCCGCGGGGGCTGATGGGAGTTCCCATCAGCCCCCGCGGGCTTAACAGAGCAGCGAGGGAGAAACTCTCGCCTCGCGCTCTGAAAGCCGGCGCGTGTGACTGCCGCTGGAAAGAAAGAGCTGATACAGGGGAGGGCAGGCTCTGCCGGGCACAGGGGGGGCCCCGTGGCACACTCGATTCTGCCGCGGCGGCCCCCGGAAGCGGCAGCAGACAGCTTTTTAAAAAAAAATTTTTAATTTTACTTTTGGATCAGAATGTTTTTTTGCGCGGGGCCCCCTGAAACGCGGGGCCCTGTGCAAAAAACATTCTCGCTCAATGGACGGGCCGGCCCTGTGAGCATGGAGTGGGAGGTTGAACTGCAGGGTGCTTGCTCATGAAGCCTCCTGTGCTTTCCACCTGCTGTCCACAGAGCTGGGGCTGAGTTGTGGGTCACTGTGGTCAGTAGGTACATGGAGAGTCAATGGGGGGGAGGGGGTGAGGGAAGGTTTACCTAGGTCACCTGTAACCATGCATGGCCCCTAAGGAAATGGGTGACTTAGCAGCTCTGGAATCTCCTCAAAGACCCTGCCACAGGTTGCTCAGATCTCCTTCCAGCATTGCCTTGTCTAGTCTCACCATGCTCTGCAGAAAGTGACGTAAGACAGGGCTGACTAATGCTTTTCTACCATTCTCTGTCTATGGGCAAAAAGCTTTGTCGGTCATATCCATGATCTGATCAGGCTACTGCTGGCCTTTGGTCTAATCCCTGCCAGGAAATGTTGAACTCACAGATCATTTTGTTTAACCAGCTCCAGTCTCAGACCTCTGTCTGAGTGAGGGCAAATGCCTGAAATGTGTGTTGGAACCAGGGAAAGGCATTGTGGTCTTTCAGCACATTACTTGAGGGATAATGTTTTTTTTCTCTGTAATAGTGTCAGCATGAAACTAATTTCCACAGTCTGAAACTTAACTACCAACACTATAGCTCTGTTTGATGGGTTTAGACAGTGATGGAAGGTTTTCGTCTCTCTTTTTTCACGTTTTATAACATATTTTTGAAGACTGCTTTAAAAGGCTAAATCGGCAGGTACAAAGCAGAAAGACTGAGACATGATGCCTCTTCTTTTTTGTAGGTATCTTACTACAGGGCGATAATGAATGTAGATCCTGTTTACACTGCACGAGTTTTCACCATTCCTATTCTGCCTTGGTTTTTGTCAGCTTTATGTATTAAGCCGAATCGGTTATCACTCATCCTGAATGCTACGATCCATAGGGGTCACACAAAGTTTAGCCTTCCTGGTCTAATGCCGCTAAATGATCGGACCTTATTGCAATAGCAAATCATTGTTCTTATGGACCTTTTTCAATATCCGCTGATTTATAGCTTTGGGTTCGTGTTGGTGACGAGCGCCTCATTTATAACTCGCCGGACCCCTTAAAGCCTGCTAATTATGCGCCCGACTCTTGGAAACCAGTTAGAGACAAAGATGCAAATACATTGTGCAGGTCTCGCTTGTGTACTGGTCACCGGTAGAGGGCGCTGCACCTCCTCTTGCTCCTAGCTCAGGAAGAAAACAGGAGCAAAAAAGATTTTATGTGTATAAGTTCAGATCGGTTACTAGGAAAACTTCTCTTTTAGATCAACTTTAATGCCATTAAATTCATTTTATTGCTGGCTCCAAACGGTCCAGAATTAGGATTTAGCTAAATCAATATCTCCAATTCAGCCGATCGGACTGCTTAATGTCTCATTTTACACGCTCGCTCATGTTGTAGGAATGCCTGAGGCAATGAACTGCTAGCAAGAGAAACGCAGCCGTCTAAAGCGGCAGCTTTTGAACTCGTAAACATTGGAAAAGAATGTTTAAATAATAATGTGTTTGTGCTGTCGGCTATCAGAACACTAATGAGAGGGCTGTTTATTCAGTATGTGTATGGCATTTTCTGTTATTTCATTTTTAATTTTTAATGTGCTTAGTTCAGTCTCGGCTATAACTGTCAGAATGTCTTTGTGATGTCATAAACTACTGTGACATCACTGTCGTGAGTAGTTGCCTTTGTGACGTCACACAGCCGAATGTCAGAGTCACGCTGATGCATCTCTTTAACATCATTAGGAAGCAATACCTGAGATTTTAAAATCCAAGAACTGCCTCGCTCCTCAAAGAGATGTCTAATGTTGACAAAATCTTGGGTAAAGCTGCGCTTGCTATTAATAACTGTTCCTCCATGGACACAAAGGAAGAAAAATTTCTTTGCAAGCCAGGTTCCTAAATGTCACTTAATCATTTGCCCCTGATTTTAAAAAGTGGGTAAATTGCGACCAAAGCCAAAGCCAGTAGGTGAGCAGATAAGTAATCATTAATGCAGAGATGGGAGAAATCGGATCCTTAGAATGAGCCCTGGTAGTAGCAATCAAGACCGTCTGGAGATGATTTAGCAGACACTGGTGTGCAGAGCCTGCCAAAAAAAGTTCTGGTACAGTAGCAAAGTGGGCTCTGGAAGTAATAAAGGCAGTGGATGTAGGAGACAGGAAGGAAGCCTGGCTGCTGGGAGGTCAGAAAGGTTGAGAAAGAAACAGAGTGGCAGAAGGCCAAATTAAGGGCCCCCAGGCAAAGGGCCCCAGAGCAGGGAAAATGCACCTCAGAAGATAGGTAGAAGCTTTAAGGAGGTTCCCCTTCTTCCCTGGTGCTGCCCCCACCCACCAAAAGGGCTGCTCCAGTGGAATTTACACCACTGAGAGCCAGGCCCAGATTTAGTCATAGGCAACTGCTTAGGGTACCAAATTGTGAAGGCATCAAATCTGGCTAAACAGAAGCCTGATGTTGCTTGCTTTAAGACTCTGCTCTGTGATATCTAGCAAAGAAATTTCCTCTCCCCACTGTTCTCCAGTCCTGCCTATGGGCATCAACATCTCAAATCCAGCCTGAGAGTTCGCCATACAGGAGACAGCTCTTGTTAAGAAGGGCCCAGCAGAAGCTGTGTGATAAAGGCAGCTGTGGAGATGGGATATGATATGATGACTTCAGATAGAGGGAAGATAGGGAATAGTGTTCACCAGGACAGCAGAGATTATTCACTCTTATCAATGTCCTCTAGCTAAATGAGAAGAACTTACAAAACTACTTCAGTGCAAGCAAAAATGTTCAATAAAATTAGACTTTTGTGGTCCTCAGGACATTTACTGCTAAGTGCCGGCAACCTTTGTGAGTTTTTAATTCAATTGAAACCTCTTTGGAACATTTTATCCAGGGAATGATGCAAAACTGCTTTGTGCAGTATGAAAAGCAGTGCCGAGACTTCTGGGGACTGCTTGGAGGCACCGTCTTGTGGCAGGTGCAGGCCTGTGACCCACGGTGTCTGACATAGGCAGGCCAGCATGGCTAGCTTGACCTGTAAATGAGGCCTGTGGAGAGGCATATAGGATTGCACATCCCCCAACATGCTGCTATTGTAAGAAAGAACTCAGTAGAAATATTGAATTAGCTTAGATAAGCAGAATTGCAGAATTAAGAAATGGAAAAATACAGAAAAGATGTGTTTTAAAGTTACTGATAAGAAAAAGTACATTTGCAGAGAAATATTGAGGAGTGCTGACAGATGAGTTACAGAACCTTGCTCTTCTGCACGCACAAATGGTCCCATAACCTTGAAAGTATGAAAGTAACAAGTTGATGAACTGACCATTGTAATTGGGACTAGAAGGGGGGCAGGCAGGTGTCATGCCCACAGAAGCCCACAGAAGGAACATAATTGGAGAAACTTATCAGTACCGGGACCAATAGAAGGGCTACGGGAGGTACGGGAGAGTACCGGGACCAATGAAATGTTTTTCTATACCTAGAATGGAACAGAAGTCTATAAAAGTTGTTGTAATGCTTGAAAACTTTGCTCAGCCATTTTGAAATTGCCTTGCTTGAGACTTGTGCACAAATAAATGATTTGGACCTTCTGAACAGACTCCTGGTATCATTGGTTTGTCTGCGCTTTGCTGCTACATATTCCTTGGTGCGTTGGCCGGGAAGTTGTGGAATCAAAGTGTATATAGGGCAATATACCACGACTTTCCGCCTCTATAGGCTTGGTCCTGCCGGGATCGCGCCCTTCCGACGAGGGCCGCTCCCTGGCGCCACCAGTCCCTTGTATCGGAGGGAGCTGGTCGGACCTCGGCGGGTGCCGGGCCCGGTCGGAGCCAACGCCTCGAACCCGAGTGAGGGGAGTCCGAGGTCCAACTCATGCGCCTGCTTGGGAAGTTTGAGGACCGTATCCGGTGAGTATAGTTTTGATTTTGGGTCTAGACAGAAATAGAAAGAGCAGTACTGCCATTGGAACTTGGAATTTGGAATTTGTAATCTCGAGATATTGGGAATTGGTAAGAGAGCCTGATCACCTCTCAAGGAAGAGCCGAGTAGCCTGGCATGGGAATTCGCTAGGTGAAACCCTCATCCTTTTTGTAATTGGGAAAAAGACTAGTCAGAACAGATAGAAACGAATGCATTCTGGGATACGTTGCTAGCATGATTGTGTGAACGAAGTGTGAATGAGAGGTCTGGCAGCACGGACCAAGTGAAGGCGGACCCCTGATTAGCGCATTTCCTGACCGGGTGACCGCGTTCAGGTCACGAAAAGGGGGAAGCGATTGTCGTCTTGTCTTGTTATTTGTATTCCCTATACGTTTCCAGGGCCGTGAGGACCCCTTAACCCACGCTCTCCGCACTCCTTTTCCCTTCTGTCTGTTGTTGCGCGCACACATCGAAATGGGAGGGGCGGAGTCTACTAGAAACACTCCATTAGAATGTATGATTGCACATTTTAAAGAGGGATATTCAGGAGATTATGGTATTAAAATGACAGCAGCCCGTTTGCAGATTTTGTGTACTAGGGAGTGGCCCGATCTAGACCCCATCTGGCCCCGAGAGGGAACGTTCACTGTAGAGATTATTCAGTCAATACATCGTAGAGTGCGGGTAGCGCACCCCGATCAGTACCCCTATATAGATTCCTGGTTAAGTATTTGTGAAGATCCGCCCTCCTGGGCGCAGCGCTGTTATGAGGAACAGTGCAGAATAATGTTAGCTAAAACAGATTCTAGACAGAAAAAGGAACAGCCTAGAATGAAAGAGCAGGATAAGAAAGCCAAGAAGAAACCCATCTTGGCAGATCCTGATTCCCCAGAAGTAGTCCTCAGGCAGCCCCGAACCCCAGGTCCAGTAAGAGTAGGCCGGCGTCGTCCTGCCCCAGAACCCCAGAGACAGCCGGAGCCGAGGCGAGACCCAACCCCTGACCCCCCTCCTCCCGGAGGAGAGAAAGAGAAAGAATTAGCGGGAAGAGAAGAGGAGGACGTAAAAAGTGAGTCAGAAGCGGAGATAGAAGAAGAAGGAGGGAATTCCCCAGAAGAAGAAGAAGAGGACAGTGTACAAATAATTGAGAAAGCCAGCGCTAGCACTAGCAAGCCAGTGAAAGAAAAACCCAAAGCAAAACCAGTTGAGAAAAAGAAAGCGACTCCTGCAAAGACAACGACAATAGCCCTTAGATCCCAGACCCAAATGACGCCTGGGACAGCCAAACTGTTTCCCTTAAGGCAAGTCCCGGGGGTGCCCGTAAAGAATGATAGTGATGAAGTGGTAGCGGGACCCTTAACTTATGTGTATATTCCTTTCTCTACAACTGATTTATTAAATTGGAGGTCGCATTATGCCTCCTACACTAGCAAGCCCCAGGAGCTGACAGAATTAGTAACTAGTATTATGGAAACTCACCAACCCACTTGGCCAGATTGCCGTCAGCTCCTGACCACCCTATTCACTACAGAAGAACGAGCGAGAATTAGAAAAGCAGCTATTGAATGGATGGCAGAAAACCCTGCCGCTCCGGCGCAGGGGCAGAATATAATAGATCGTAGAGAAGCAGCTCAGAGAGAATTCCCGAATGAAGACCCCCAATGGGATCCAAATACAGATGAAGGATCCACAGCCCTAGCCCGCTTTCGCCAAGGCTTTTTACAAGGCCTGAGAAGAGGAGGCCAAAAAGCTATGAACCTTTCCAAAGTAGCAGGAATTATCCAAGGAATAGATGAGAGCCCAGCAGATTATTATGAAAGATTAACTGAAGCTTATAGAATGTATACTCCCTATGATCCCGAGGCACCAGGAAGTTTATGCATGGTGAATTCTGCTTTTGTAAACCAGTCTCAACCAGACATTAGACGTAAATTACAGAAATTAGAAGGGTTTGCGGGCATGAATGCAACACAGTTATTGGAAGTCGCTCATAAAGTGTATGTGAATCGTGATACTGAAAGACAGAGAGAATGTGATAGAAAGATGAAGAAGAAAGCTGATTTTTTGGCTGCGGCCATAGTTGAAAAGAAAAGGGGAGGTGTCCCTAACCGAAGGAGCAGAGGAAGAGGGCGGGGTCAAGGCGGAGGCCGGACCCAGAGACTAGGCGTGAACCAATGCGCCTATTGCAAAGAGGAAGGACATTGGAGAGATACGTGCCCGCAACTCGAAGACGCCCAGCAAGATGACGACAACGATCATCAGTGGCGAGAAGAAAGACGAGGCCGTCCCCGAGGCCGAGGAGGATCCAATCGAGAACAATTCCAGCGAGAGAGGGGAGGAGGAGCCATCCAAGCATTGGCCACACAAGCCCATGATGAGGATGACGTGGATTAGGACAGACCGGGCTCCAAGTTTGCTTTAGGTCTCCAGGAGCCTATGGTCGAAATACAAATAGGAGACCAATTTATGAACTTTATGGTTGATACTGGAGCAGAACATTCAGTAATAGACACAAAGATAGCCCCATTCACCAAGAAAAGCAGTCACCATTATAGGAGCAACTGGTGCCAAAGCCACAAAGTCTTTTCTTCAAAACCGAATATGCAGTCTAGGAGGACAGCAAGTAACTCATCAATTCCTTTACATGCCCGAATGTCCAGTACCATTACTGGGACGAGATATGCTAGCCAAGCTTCAAGCACAAATATCTTTCTCCGAGCAAGGAGAAATGCAAATGACAGTGAATTCTCAACCCAAACCAGCAGGAGTAATGCTGCTGACAGTTCCCCGAGAAGAAGAATGGAGATACTACATTGATGATTCGATTCAAGATACCTATTTTGAACAAACTTTAAAGAACATTCATGCACCACTTGAAGTATGGGCAGAAGGCAGTCCCCCAGGCCTAGCCAAGCATATAGCACCAGTGATTGTAACCCTCAAGCCTAGTGCTACAAACACCAGTGCACGTCAAACAGTACCCTCTCCCAAGAGCCGCAATTGAAGGCATTCATCGCCACCTACAGAGATTGCTCGAGTATGGCCTACTAAAAGTATGTCAATCCCCATGGAACACTCCACTTTTGCCAGTAAAGAAACCTGAGACAGATGATTATCGCCCAGTGCAAGATTTGAGAAGAGTAAATGATGCAGTTGAAACTATACATCCAGTTGTGCCCAATCCTTACACTCTTCTAGGACTGATACCTGCTGAAGCTACCCATTTCACTGTACTGGACTTGAAAGACGCATTCTTTTGCATAAGATTAGCCCCTGTAAGCCAAATATTGTTTGCATTCGAATGGCAGGACCCCATCTCTGGAAGAGGGGGCCAACTTACCTGGACAAGATTACCCCAAGGATTCAAGAATTCACCTACCATCTTTAGTGCTGCACTAAATCAAGACCTTTCAAGCTATCCAGTAGCCCCGGGGAAGAGAGTACTTCTCCAGTACGTGGATGATCTGTTGATAGCTGCCGTATCAGAAAAAAGAATGTATATTAGCCACCCAAGATCTCTTGCAGTTACTAAATGAAGCTGGATATAAAGTTTCCAGAGCCAAAGCACAACTATGCCAAACAGAAGTGAAATACTTGGGTTTTCGTATTACCCAAGGAAGCAGAAGATTAGGCAGAGAAAGAAAAGAAGCAGTATGCAGAATTCCAACTCCAACAACCAGAAAGCAAGTCAGAGCCTTTCTGGGAGCGGCAGGATATTGCCGAATCTGGATACCCAACTTTGCCCAAATTGCCAAACCACTGTATGAAGCCACAAAAGGAGAAGAGAAGTCACCACTGGAGTGGGGACTTGAGCAGGACACAGCCTTCCAGAAGTTAAAAGAAGAATTGATGTCATCACCAGCACTTGGACTACCAGATGTCCACAAACCTTTCCGCTTGTTTGTACATGAAACACAGGGAAATGCCCTAGGCATGTTGACTCAGAAATTAGGAAATTGGGAACGACCTGTAGCCTACCTATCGAAACAATTGGACCCTGTGGCCAAAGGATGGCCACCCTGCTTGAGAGCAGTTGCAGCTACAGCGCTACTAGTGAGTGAAGCAGACAAACTCACACTAGGACAGAACATACGAGTCACTGTGCCACATGCAGTCCTTGCCCTTATGGAACAAAAAGCAAATTATTGGCTCACCAATTCCCGAATGTTGAAGTACCAGAGCATGTTATGTGAAAACCCACAGATACAACTTGAAGTGAGCCATGCCTTGAATCCAGCTACCTTGATACCCATCAGTGAAGAACTCCCAGAACATGACTGTATCGAAGTCATGGAAACTGTGTTCTCCAGTCGACCTGACTTAACAGATGTGCCCATAGACAATCCCGACCAGATCTATTATGTTGATGGGAGCAGTCTCATCCTTGACGGACGACGCTGTGCCGGATATGCAGTCGTCACTCAACACGAAGTAAATTGAATCATCAGCTCTAGCATCAGGCACATCAGCCCAGAAAGCCGAATTGATAGCACTCACCAGAGCATTGTTGTTAGGAGAAAAACTTGTGCTGAATGTATATACAGATTTCCAAATATGCTTTCACTACCTTGCATGCCCATGGAGCTCTCTACAAAGAAAGAGGACTCATCACATCTGGAGGAAAATCAGTCAAATATGGTCCCGAAATATTGATGTTACTTGATGCAGTCTGGGCCCCAACACGTGTAGCTGTCATGCATTGTAGAGGACATCAAGCAGGAAAAGGAGAAGTTGCCCGAGGAAATAGATTCGCAGATGCCTCAGCACGACAAGCAGCCATGACAGGACAGATTGCCCCACAAGCTATGCCAATGCAAGCAGCATTGTTTCCAGTACCCTTGAATCTATGGACTCCACGATATACCACCAAAGAATTGGATTACTATTGTGACAAAGAAAATGGAGTATTGAAAGACGGATGGATTGAGCTGCCACCAGAAGAGGGCAGTCAACCTCCGGGAAGAATAGTAATTCCAGAACTATTAGGACCATCCTTTGTTAAAGCTTTCCATGAAGCCACACACTATGGGAAGAGTGCTATGGAAAAAGCACTCAGACCACATTTCTACATCCCTCTGATGACAACCATATCAGCCTCAGTAGCACGACAATGTCAAACCTGTGCCAAGAATAATGCCAAGCAAGGCCTTATTACAGCACCCCGAGTTCAGTCAAGAGGTGTGACCCCCATGCACAACCTCCAAGTTGATTTCACCGAAATGCCAAAAGCCAATGGGTACCATTACCTATTAGTATTAGTATGTACTTTCTCTGGGTGGGTAGAAGCATTCCCAACCAGAACTGAGAAAGCCCGAGAAGTTACCAAAGCCTTAATGAGAGAGATTGTCCCCAGATTCGGAATCCCAGCAGTAATAGGGTCAGACAATGGACCCTCATTTGTCTCTCAAGTTACTCAGCAGTTAGCAAAAGCTTTGCAGATACAGTGGAAACTCCACACTGCATACAGACCCCAGAGTTCAGGGAAAGTTGAGCGAATGAATCGTACATTGAAAGCCCAAATGTCTAAGCTTTGTCAGGAGACACACTTGAAATGGCCCCAAGTGCTCCCCATAGCTTTACTTAGAATACGCTCAGCCCCTGTAAAATCAACAGGATTTTCCCCTTTTGAAGTTTTGTATGGTAAACCCCCACCGATAGTGCAGGGAGTCAAAGGAAGTCTAGCCCAGATTGGTTCAGAAGTAACCAGACAAGAACTCCTAGCTCTTAGTTTTGTTCTGCAGACTCTCCATACGTGGATCCAAGACCAGTTGCCTATCAACTTGACGGAACCCTTGCATCCCTACCAGCCTGGAACTTCGGTGTGGATCAAAGATTGGAAGAAGATACCGTTGGAACCCCATTGGAAGGGACCGTACACCGTCATCCTGTCTACCCCAACTGCAGTAAAGGTAGCCGAGATCGACGCCTGGATCCACCACAGCAGAGTCAAGCCCGCCGCCGATCCTGAACCAGAGCGGTGGACAGCAGAGCAGCACCCTGATGTACCCTTGCGAGTTACTTTGAGACGGCAACCAGCAGCATAGACACTTCATCACAAGTGCTTTGCAGTAGCCAAGTCTTTCGAAGAGGATTGCTGTTTTCCATGCAGCAACAGTTTTGTTTCAACGAACCCAATTTGTGTGTGATTTGACACACTACTTTGAGACTACATTGACTAAGCCAGACTTCACAAGCCAACTGAATTGCTAAGTTGGTTAATGTGTGCTGGACATCTTGAGGATCTTCAATCAACACTCAGCAACCGTTAAATTGCTTCATTAGCAGACGGGACGAAGAATAATAGACCGTCGTGATCAAGATCAGCAAGCTGAGGATTCAGAAGAACTCCAATCAACATCAACATGTATCTTTGCTTCTGCTTTGCCTTGGTTGCCTTCTTCGGAGGTTTTGAACAGACTTATGCTCTACCTCCATGCACTGCTTGCATTACCTCTACTAGAACTGGACTGAAAGTAACTCAGACTTTGCTTTACCATTCTTACTATACCTGCAAGGGAACGATAACTCGGTGTATCTATAACACCACTGAATTAAATGTTTGCACTCATGGCAAAATTAAAGCATGCTATAATCCGCATCAGAATCCATCCTATTACACGTTGGAAATAAGATGGAAGGATGCAGATGGACCTATATTAGCTGCTACACCACCACTTAAGGACATTACTAAACCTGCTGTTTTGAATTTTGATGCATGTAATGCTATTAATAGAGATAGTCAGTCCACCTGTGGTACATGGGAGAAAGCGTATCGAAATGACCATAAGTATATGTGTCCAGAAGGTGCCACAAATTGGTGGAAGTGTACAGGTAAAACAGGATCAGGGTATAGTACTGCTACAGCAGCAGATTACTATTGCCCGTATTGGGAATGTGTTTTCTATGCTACCTGGAACACTGGTATAACTGATGAGAAAATAGATAAGCGGATGGCTACTCTAACCAAGCCAACCACAAATGATAAATGTCAGAAAGATGCTTGCAACCCCTTACATTTGCGTGTACATAACCCCCATGCATGGAAACAAGGATATAAGTTTGGTTTACGTATTGCTGGAGGAGGAACAGATCCAGGGACCATTGTATATTAGATTGAATACTCAAGCCCATAAGTCATCTAAATATCATATTCATAATACCTTTTATGAAGCTATGCATGTAAATAAGTTTGAGATCCCTCACCCTTCACAGAATTTGTTTCTAGAATTAGCAGGAGCAGTTGTATCTAGTCTTAAGATCACAGATTGTTATTTCTGTGGCGGAACCCAAATGGGAGACCAATGGCCCTGGGAAGCCCAAGAATTGAATTATTCCATGATTTACAATCAGACTGAATTACACAAGACAACCAGTGAATGGGTGTTAGCGCACTCAATCGTTGGACGTCTCTGCTTTGCCAGAACTGGACCCCAGTTCACCCAAAAGGTAGGACAGCTGGTCTGTCTTAGCCAGAAATACTATAATGCCACGACCAAAAGACAGCATGGTGGTCAGGAATCAGACATCCTGAACCTCCTAACCCATTAGCTAGATTTCCTGAACTTGCAGGTCTATGGACTAACCTTGCCAAAGTCCAAGCCTGGCAAGCCCCACCTGGCCTATATTGGATCTGTGGAAACCGAGCATATGCACAACTCCCGCCACACTGGGGAGGAGCATGTGTCTTAGGAACCATCAGACCTTCTTTCTTCCTGTTAAACACTGAACATGGAGAACAATTAGGGTACCCTGTATATACTACCCACAAACACAAAGGAGCATCAAGACAGAAAAGAGAGGCCTTACAGATAGGCAAGTGGGAGAAATGGCGAGGTGATGATTGGCCACCAGAAAGAATTATTGAGTATTATGGACCTGCCACTTGGAATGATGATGGTATGTATGGTTATCGTACCCCAATTTATATGATCAATCGTATTATTCGCTTACAAGCAGTAGTTGAAATAATAACCAATGAAACTAGTCATGCTCTCACGCTCTTAGCTAGACAAAGTACTCAGATGCGCACTGCCATATACCAAAATCGCTTAGCACTTGATTATTTGCTAGCAGCTGAAGGAGGAGTATGTGGTAAACTGAATTTAACTAATTGCTGTTTGAAAATAGATGATAAAGGTCAAGTAGTTGAAGAAATTGCTAAAGATATGCAAAGACATGCTTATGTGCCAGTACAGACTTGGCACGCCTTGAAATTCCCTAATTGGTTTGCTAACCTTTTCTCTTGGCTGGGAGGATTTAAGACTTTCGTTATCTTAGTACTAATCCTTGTTGCTGTTGTCCTCTGCTTACCATGTTTAATCCCATGTTGTATGCGTTCCCTTCATAGTGCTATTGATAGTACCGTAGAGCGGAAGACCGCAACTAGAATAATGGCTTTATACAAAGCTAGCCCTAGTGGAACTAGTAAGAATCCTTTAATCAGGATGCGAATCTTCTAGAAAGTGATTTAATTCTCACACCTTATTAAGTAATAGGGTGAGATTAATCAAAGGGGGGAATGTGGCAGGTGCAGGCCTGTGACCCACGGTGTCTGACATAGGCAGGCCAGCATGGCTAGCTTGACCTGTAAATGAGGCCTGTGGAGAGGCATATAGGATTGCACATCCCCCAACATGCTGCTATTGTAAGAAAGAACTCAGTAGAAATATTGAATTAGCTTAGATAAGCAGAATTGCAGAATTAAGAAATGGAAAATACAGAAAAGATGTGTTTTAAAGTTACTGATAAGAAAAAGTACATTTGCAGAGAAATATTGAGGAGTGCTGACAGATGAGTTACAGAACCTTGCTCTTCTGCACGCACAAATGGTCCCATAACCTTGAAAGTATGAAAGTAACAAGTTGATGAACTGACCATTGTAATTGGGACTAGAAGGGGGGCAGGCAGGTGTCATGCCCACAGAAGCCCACAGAAGGAACATAATTGGAGAAACTTATCAGTACCGGGACCAATAGAAGGGCTACGGGAGGTACGGGAGAGTACCGGGACCAATGAAATGTTTTTCTATACCTAGAATGGAACAGAAGTCTATAAAAGTTGTTGTAATGCTTGAAAACTTTGCTCAGCCATTTTGAAATTGCCTTGCTTGAGACTTGTGCACAAATAAATGATTTGGACCTTCTGAACAGACTCCTGGTATCATTGGTTTGTCTGCGCTTTGCTGCTACAGTCTGACAAGACACAAACTGAAGTAACTTTCCTTAGAGTTCAAAAGTCATGTTCATTGTAGCTGCCTGTAACCTAAAGCTCATCCTCTTGATGGAAAAGCAGCACTCTGGCGCCTTTGAAGAGCCTAAAAAGGTCTGAATTCCAGCACTTTGTATGAAATCAAAGGGGATTAGTGCATCCTAGACTGACACTTGGAAGATCTCTCAACCTTTAGCATCATCTAAGGCTTATGGTACACACACAGAAGAGCCGTAATCTCCTGCTGCTACACTGTGCCCAAGTTTTTCATTGAACCTCCACAAAGTCTCTGAAATGGGAGGAGAGCAGGGCTAGGTTCTTGTGAGTGACCCTAAGGCGCTCCTCTCTCAGCCTCATCCTGTTAATCAGACATCACATTCAGGGCTGAGGAAGAGCCTTTGACAGTCTCCATTCACTTTAGATTTTGCAAGTTTAAAAAGACAAGTATAATAAAAATGTCAGTATTTGATAAGCTTTCATTCCCCTTCTCCCCACTTTTTTTTTTACATCGCTTATGTTTTTGCAGAAATAAATGTTAGACTGGGCAGATATCAGTATAAAAGCTGCATCACAGGCCCTGAGAGTAATGTAGCACCAGCCACTGCTAGCTTTACGGGCTGCAGGCTGAGGAGGGTGGGGGTACATTTAGGAATGGAAATGCCTTTCGCATCATAAAGCCTACAGTCCGGGAAGCCAGCCATGCTACCAGTGAAAATTTAACAGGTACATAGTATCTGACAAATAGCCTTGGTTCAAAGCCCTCTCTCATACAATTCTTTTCGAAAGGTGCCAGTGTTGCCCCCCAAATCACTCACAGACTTTGAAAAGTAGAAATGACTAATGTCCCTTCAAGGACCTACCTCCACACCAAACTTGGAAGCACTAGATCCATCCATTTCAAAATTATGGAGAGGGGCATATGTATAAACCACAAGCATTTCTTATTAGAAAACAGCCAACGCTGCCCATCTTCCACTCTCCCAAATCATCCTCTGTCTTTGAAAAGTGGGAAAGTCAGATAAGCTCATGAACGTTTTGGGCCTCGAGGCCAAGCTGTTGCAAAGTTGTGAGTGGGAAAGCGAGCACATACAGAACAATGGAAACCGCAGCAGACATTCAGCATCATCTCATAAGTCTCCATTATGCTGAAGCAAGGTTAAAACAAATGAAGAGGACAGAAAACAAAAGGAGGAATAAGATGACCGACTGGCCCATCTAGGTGGTCCAGCTATTCGTGTCCACAGTACAGGCACGTAGTCCAGCTGCCAGCCCTAGTGTGATATCTGTCCTTATCCAGAACAAGGTTTATCATCTTCCACCATCTTGAAAGACTTAACAGAAAAGGCAAGGCAAGTTTAGTTTGTGGTGTTTCCATGTATGTTTGTATAATCATCATTATACAAACAAACTCTACTAAGAAGGCTACAGGAAATAGGGATCCATGACACGATCCTGAACTGGTTCACCTCTTACCTTACAGACAGAAAACATCGTTAAATCTGGGAAATACCACTCAAAGCCATTTGCCCAATCATAAGATATCCTACAAGGCTCAGCCCTGTCAACACTGCTTTTTAACATCTATCTGAAGCTACTCTGCAACACAATAAAAGAACATAATATACAATACAAAATTTATACCGATGATATAATGATTTATACTCCATTCAACACAGACCAACCCGAGTACACTCAGATTACAACATGCCCCGAGGCAATGACAAAATGGCTTTACTTGCAAAACCTCTCCATAAATTTCAAGAAGCTCCACATTCTCTCCACCCAAAACACTAAAAATCCTAAACCATGACCTGGAAGTGAAATCCGAGGTGAAATACCTTGGAGTCACATTGGACCAAAATCTTACTTTCCAGTCATACATCAAAAGAATAACCAAGGCAACGTACCACAAAATAACGATGATACAGAAACTCAAACCATTGCTCAATGACAGCGACTTTCAGCTCATTTGCCAAGCTATGATAACGCCTTTAATTGACTACAGTAATATAATCTACCAAGGCCTCTTGAACAAAGTTACACACCCACTACAACTGGTTCAGAACACTGCAGCCCAATAATCACTGGATCAACAAAACATAACCACATAACACCTACACTACAGCAAGTTCACTGGCTACCAGTTATGACACGCTCCAAATTCAAAACGTTACTGACCATCTTCAAAATCCTTCATAATTGAACTCCAACCATCCTCCAACCAATGATCATCAAGGAACCAGAGAACAGACTAAGATAAACCACAAATAAGAGTCTACTATCCATTCCTAAGGCCAAGACAAAAGCAAAACAGACAACCTGCAATAGAGCTTTTTCCTTATATGCTCCATCCCTGTGGAATACCCTCCCTCAGAACATCAGATCCATCAAAGACATCTACAACTTCAGGAAAGCTCTAAAAACATTCCTCTTCAAGGAACATTTTGGACCCAATACCTGACCATACTAATTCATCCCGCAGCACTGCTCATACCCCTCCCCCCCCCCCCCCCCGCTGCCTCAAGTCCCTCTGCAGCTACTCAATAGCTCCCCACCCCTTTCTACCTACTGCCTGCCCTTTCCCCTTCTCTGATTTATCCCTATCCCTTTAGCAATAAATTTTCCCCCGACCACCACTTCCCCACTAACTATGAATAATGGATCCCTGGCAACGTATAAATCTCGTTCGCCACTTGGCCTTCCCTAATAGCATCCAAGTTATACTTCTCCTGTTCTATGTATCTTTTTTTGTTAAAGTTATAATGTAAGCCACTTTGAATACATGATAAGGTGGTATAAAAAACATGTTAAATAAATATGTTATCAAATATTAACATAGAATGTTAGTAAGAGGGTCAGAAATGATTTTAAATAAATAAACCTAGATTAGCAATTTTTATTAATAAACAATGTTGAATAATACATCCCAGTTTTTAGATATCAAACATTTCCACTCATTGTAAAAGAAGTAAAAAATACAGATCTTTTTCAAGTGTAGGTTACTAGAAGATCTACAGAACGAAGACCATTGCTAGTTGCTACCTGTCCTCCCATAGGAGGTGATTTAAGGCAGCTGCAGTCCTGGAGTGGGAGTTTTGAAAAAGACTGAAAACCTGGTTATTCAAATCTAACTGGTGGTGACTTTAAATGTTCATTTTTTTCTCTTATTTTATGAGTACTTCTTGCTGTAAAGCCGCACAGAACCACTGTTTTGATTGGGATAGTGCAGTATGCAGATCTGTACTAGATTAAATTAGGGAACCATGATTGAGATTATACGGGAACAAATTAGACGAGGGCATTGACTTGCTGGAGGAGGTCATCTGTTCAACACCATCCGAGACTCTCGCCAGACTCTGGCCTTTGTAGTTAACAGCGCAGAGGTGACATGACTGTGCCCTGTGGGATATTTCATAATTTACAGAAAATAAGTGTTATCATCCACACAGATGTTCATGAGGACTTCCGGACTGGTAAACACAGATGGTCAATAGTGATCAGGGAAAGAGGGGATTTGACTGAAAATCTTGTATGTTAGCATAAATTAGACTTTATCAATTCGTACCACCAATAACTTTGTCTTTTCTGGAAAGTTTTAATTTGAAGTAACAGAATTGGCAAAAACTCTTGTGCATAATTCATTAATATTCCCTTTTATGATTTTATTTCTAATTCATTCCTGAGGCAATATAAAAGATGACAGAACACTCTTCTTATGTAGCACAGTCACTACTGGGGAGCTACTTGTGGCTGAACTTCACCCACAGGGATGAAGAAACTCAGATCCTTGAGGTAGAAAATGGCGCATGTTTCAAACCACCTCTTTATTTCCATTTTTAAATTCTGGATACTTTGTGCAGAGGGAATTAGTTACTAACGAAGCGACCACCTTATTTCTTAAATGTTGCTTGCCTGATTTCTCAAGCTGGCCACTAGTTTACAGTTCTTGACTAACGAGATCTCTACATCCATCTCTTTTATGCCTGATCCTCAAGTAGATCGAGGCTACAGACCAATACTAGCCTCAACCTTTTATCAACTTCTCATGTGTCCTTAGCTGAACTTAGGAAAAAGAAGCACCCATATGTACCATTTTCTGAAGATGTTTATCTTTTAATAATGGGACTTAGGATCCTTAATATTACTGCAACACCATGACGTGAAGCGAGACTTCTTAAGACTGATGCTGTTTCTGGTTTTGTGTCTGATCAGTGAGTGGTCGGCAAAACAACTGAAAGCTCACATTTGTTCCCTTTCGTATATTTCATGAATCTGGATCTTAAATGTGCCTCCCCCAACTCTTGAGAATGAAGCCTTGGAGCACAGGGATATCAAACCTTACTTGAGCTCCAAGGTACATGAAAATGAGAAGACCCACAGGCCAAAAGGTTTGATGGAATAGGACAGAGATAGTAGCATGTGGTATGGTGAGGGCAAAGAATTTCACAATCCACAGTGCTATGTTTCTGCTTCCCCTAGGCTGGTCCATAGCTAGGAATCAAAGAGGGCCAGGGAGCAAAAAGGCCAAATGGATGAGTTTTGCGCATACTATGACAGTCAGCCGAGATTTGCTCTGTGTTCCTTCTAACACATTGGCAGCCTTGGAAATTAACTAATGACTTCCATCAGTTAATGTGCAGATTCAGTAATTTTGTAAGAAAGCTCCTACTTTTCTTTATAAAATACTATCTAAGTGGCAGAGATCATACCTTAAATTAAGGTGTGGAGATTTATAACAGCCCTGAAGCTGGTGCAAATGCCCACACCTATATTTTTGCATAAATACACTGGAATACACTTCCAGTGACGATATCTCACTATCAATATTTAAGAAAGGATTAAAATTATATCTGTTTTCATAAGGGGTGTTTTGTATTAACATTGGTTAGATTTTAGAACAATAGGGTTCTGTCTAAGGTTTTAGATAGGGAACTGATACATTTTTTTTTGTTAATTTTTTGTTTTAAGTTTCTATTTTTGATGTTTTTACTAGTTTGTTAACCATCTCAATTAGTTTGTCCAATTATGAGCTCCATTAACAAGCAAAAGGAGCTCTTCAACATAGTCAAAACACTGACAAAGGAACCCGCTCACCGTGAACACAGAGCCCCTATCTGCCCACACATGATGGCAAGCCACCTTCATTTGAAACACAATCCGACCAACACTAAAAGGTGCCTCATCCCCTCAACCAATCTTCAAGATACCTCCCAGAACACATGGTCTTCATTTGACACAGTCACCTCTGAGCTACTCAACAACATAATAACCAACCTAAACACAACGACTTCCCCTCTCGTCTCGACCCACGTCCAGTCTCTTGGATTAAAGATAACAAGAAAACACTTCAAATAATTCATCCTAAAGATTGTCCAGACCTCATAACACCGGGTTACATGCCCCCCACAATAAAATAAAGCTCAATTAGGCCACTACCCTGCAGTCCAACCTCCTACAGGCCCATCTCTGGCATCCCGTTTAATGTAAAGATAATCGAAAAAGCCATACAGACTCAGCTGCAAGTTTACATAAATGATCACGTGCCTCTTGATCAACATCAACATGGATTCAGAGCAAATCACAGTGTGGAGACCCTCCTCAACTCACTACTAGATACATAGTCTGATCATCAGAATACAAAACTTCAAGCAAGGCTTCATTCTCCTGTTCCTTAACATCTCAGCCATACCTCACAAGCAGCTCCTCACCTGACTCACAATATTGGTCTACATAATACAACAATCAAATGGTTCCATTCTTACTTAAATGATCACAGCCAGCAGATAAAAATTGGATCTAAGAAATCACACTCCTTCACTAGAAAAACTAGAAAATAGGGGAAAGCCGACAGTCGCCCAAGAGCGCATGGTTCGGAAGAAGGTATCCTTGAAGGATACTACCAAAAGCAGAGAGATTCCAAAAAACAGTAAAGCAGCCCAAATGCCCTTGAGTATGGTGCAGACAGAGTGTAAAGATTCCAAATTACCCATGCCTACCAATAGCCAGATTAATATTAATAAAATACAGTCTCTAAAATGCTTGTATGCAAATGCTAGAAGTCTAAACAATAAGATGGGAGAGTTAGAATATATAGCACTAAATGAGAGGTTAGATATGATTGGAATCTCAGAGACATGGTGGAAGGAGGATAACCATGGCACACTGTGATACCTGGGTACAAACTATATCGTAATGATAGAACTGACCAAATTGGTGGAGGGGTTGCGCTCTATGTTAGAGAGGGCATTGAGTTAGAAAGGATTAAAGTTTTGCAGGAAACAAAATTTGCTGTAGAATCTCTATGGATTGAAATTCCATGTATGAAGGGGAAGGTGATGGCAGTGGGGGTGTACTATCGACCGCCTGGCCAGAATGAACAAACAGATGATGAAATGCTCAAAGAAATCAAGGAAGCTAACAAAAGTCACAGCACAGTAATAATAATGGGTGATTTCAATTACCCCAGTATCGACTGGGTCAGTGTCACGGCAGGATATGCTAGGGAGATAAAGTTCCTAGATGAAATAAATGATTGCTTCTTGGAGCAGCTGGTTCATGAACCGACCAGAGGGGAAGCCATATTGGACCTAGTCCTTAGTGGAACACCAGATCCGGTGCAAGAAATAAGGGTGTTGGGGCCACTTGGCAATAGTGATCATAGCATGATCACGTTTGATTTAATTAGTGGAGGAGGGATAGTAAGGATATCCACAGTATTACCTTTTAACTTTCAAAAGGGAGACTATGATAAAATGAGGAAAATAGTTAAGAAAAAACTAAAAGGAGCTGTTGCAAAGGTTAAAGACTTATATCAAGCTTGGGTGTTGTTTAAAAATACTATCCTGGAAGCCCAGACCAGCTGTATTCCACACATTAAGAAAAGTGGAAGAAAGTCCAAAAAACTGCCAGCATGGTTTAAAGGTGAGGTCAGAGAGGCAGTTGCTGCCAAAAAAGCATCTTTCAGGAAATGGAAAAAAGAGCCAAACGACAAAAACTAAAAACAGCACAAGCACTGGCAAGTTAAATGCAAAGCATTGATAAGGCAGGCAAAGCGAGAATTTGAGAAGAAACTTGCTACGGAAGCAAAAATGCGAAATAAAGACTTTTTCAAGTACATTCATAGCAAAAAGCCTGCAAAAGAGTCACTTGGACTGTTAGATGATAGAGGGGTAAAAGGGGCAGTAAGAGGAGACAAGGCTATAGCGGAGAGACTGAATGAATTCTTTGCTTTGGTCTTTACTGAGAAAGATGTAGGGATTTTACCCAAGACTGAAGTGGTATTTAAAGGTGATACTGCAGAGGAATACAGAGAAATATCGCTATACCGGGAAGATGTATTACAACTATTTGATAAACTGAATAGTAGCAAATCACCTGGACCAGATGGTATATATCCAAGAGTGTTGAAAGAACTGAAATATGAGATTGCAGATCTGCTATTAGTAATCTGTGAACTTTCATTAAAATCATCTGTAATACCTGAAGATTGGAGGATCGCCAATGTAACGCCAATTTTTAAAAAGGGTTCCAGGGGTGATCCGGGAAACTACAGACCGGTGAGCCTGACGTCAGTACTGGGAAAAATGGTAGAAACCATCATAAAGAACAAAATTACTCAGCATGTAGATAGTCATGGCCTAATGGGAGACAGCCAACATTGCTTTAGACAAGGAAGATCTTGTCTTACTAATCTGTTATGTTTTTTTGAAGGTGTGAATAAACAGGTAGACAAAGGTGAGTCGGTTGATATAGTGTATCTGGACTTTCAAAAAGCCTTTGACAAGGTCCCACATCAGAGACTTTTGACAAAACTAAAAAGTCATGGGATAGGAGGTAGTGTACTATTATGGATCAGGAACTGGTTAAAAGATAGAAAGCAGAGGGTAGGGCTAAATGGCCAATTTTCCCAGTGGAAAAAGGTGAATAGTAGAGTACCCCAGGGATCTGTACTGGGTCCGCTGCTTTTTGACATATTCATAAATGACCTGGAAAAGGGAATAATTAGTGAGGTTATCAAATTTGCAGATGACACAAAACTGTTTAAAGTTGTTAAAACCCAAGGGGATTGTGGAAAACTGCAGGAGGATCTGGATAAATTGGAAGACTGGGCATCCAAATGGCAGATGAAATTTAATGTGGACAAGTGCAAAGTTATGCACCTAGGAAAGAACAACCTACACTATGGTTACACGATGCAAGGTTCCACATTGGGAACCACCACTCAGGAAAAAGATTTAGGCGTCATCGTGGATAACATGTTAAAACCCTCCGCCTAGTGTGCAGCGGTGGCCAAGAAAGCAAATAGAATGCTAGGTATCATAAGGAAAGGAATGGAAAATAAAACAAAGGATATTATAATGCCTCTGTATCGTTCCATGGTACGACCGCACCTTGAATATTGTGTGCAATTCTGGTCGCCGTATCTTAAAAAGGATATAGCATTATTAGAAGAGGTACAGAGAAGAGCCACCAAAATGGTAAAGGGGATGGAAGGCTACTCCTATGAAGAGAGGCTACAAAGGTTAGGGCTCTTCAACCTGGCAAAGAGACGGCTGAGGGGAGATATGATAGAGGTCTATAAATTAATGAATGAAGTGGAATGGGTAAACATAGATCGATTGTTTACGCTATCAGAATATTGAAAGACTAGGGGACATGTAATGAAGCTACATGGTAAACTATTTAAGACAAATAAGAGAAAATATTTTTTCACTCAAGGTGTAATCAGACTCTGGAATTTGTTACTGGAAGATGTAGTAAAGGCTGTTAGTGTAGCTGGGTTTAAAAAAGGTTTGGACAAGTTCCTGGAGGAAAGGTCCATAAACCATTATTAAAAAGGGACCCAGGATATCAATGCTTGACCCAATACAAGCATTGTGGAACCTGTGTCTCTTGGGGATACTGCTAGGTATGTATGACCTAGAGTGGCCACTGTTGGAAAAAGGATACTGGGCTTGATGGACCTTGGTCTGACCCAGTATGGCATATCTTATGTTCTTATGTTCAACAGCAAGGCATACCAGAAGGATCCTCCCTCTCAGACCTCCTTTTCAACATCTACCTTCAACCACTTTTCCTTAATACAAGATTACAATATTCAATACAAGATTTATGCTGACAATATTATGATCTATGCATCATTCTCCACAATTAATCCAAACCAGAGATTATCTGATTGCTTTGGGGCAGTAGTATGATGGCTAAATCTTTACGACCTCACCATTAACTACATGAAGACAGAGGTTCTCTTTGTAACTTGAGACATATCCTTCAACCCTCCGCAAATAGTTAGGTTGACAGACAAGGAGCCACAAGTCAAAAGTGAAATCAAGTTCTTGGGCATCACTAATCGACTGAGATCTGAACCTACATTCGCAAATTAAAAATATGCTAGGTCAATATACCTCAAGCTATGGACGCTGAGGATTCTATGCCCCCTGTTAAAAGCAGACAACTTCAGAACAGTTTGCCAAGCAATAATAAGCCTGACATTGGACTATAGCAAAATAATTTATCATGGTTTACCTAAGCACGCGCTTTACCCACGTCAACTAGCTCAGAACACTGCAGTCTGAATCATCTTTGGCACTCCATGGTACTTCCACATCATCCCCATATTAAAACAATTGCACTGGTTTCCCATTCATGCCAAAATCAAATGCAAGGTGATACTCACCACTTTCAAGCAATCAGAAGAATGCCTTCTTCTGCTAATAACACTAATCAGAAGTGACAGGTTACGAAGGCACTCCACCCAGAATCTCCTCACCATACCACCCCGAAGAGTAAAGAGTAATCAGGCGACATGCAACCACGCCTTCTCCCTCTATGCCCCTGTCATTTGGAACTCCCTACCAGTTGAATTAAGGTCCATAGATGAGCTTGCAGCTTCTAGAAAAGGCTAAAGATCTACCTGTTCATCAAAACCTTTGGCCTAGACCAGGGATGGGCAATTCCAGCCCTCGTGCACCACAATCCAGCCTGGTTTTCATGATGTCCCTAATGAATATTCATGAGATCTATTTGTATCCACTGCCTTCCATTGTATGGAAATAGGTCCATGAATATTCATTAGGGACGTCATGAAAACCAGGCTGGATTGTGGTGCACGAGGGCCAGAGGTGCGCACCCCTGGCCTAGACCCATACTATGAGTAAGGTCTCCTCTACCCCCTTAGGCCTGACAAATCATCATCACACGATATCAGACCTGCAAAGAACAAGCACACTCAGCATCCTCATGAGACACTGGCCTGACTCAAACAAGCTGCTAACGCTCTTTGTGTAAGTAATTCCAACATGCTAATCATAGCCCACCTGCAAATAATTATGTAAGAAGTGATGCTTCTCATGTCCTTTAAAATGTTCTCGTTTGCCATCATTAGTTATATGTAAGACTTACAATGTGCAGTTTATTGTAAACCGCCTTGGCTCTTAGAAAGACGGTATAAAAAAGTCAGATAAAGAAATAAAATGTATGTGCCTTCATTCACACCTCGCCAATGCACTCACTCCTTTTGCACCCCCGGTCATGTCCCACACCCCCTCTGATGTCCTCACAGAACTCATACTTGCTCCCATCTCTTCACTCGTGCTTTCTCTGTTCTCCTCACTCATTCTTTCCCACACTCCCTCCCATCCCTTGACTTACTCTCCCATCCCTTGCACTTTTTCCAATGTATTTATTTCCACTTATAAATTGTGTATCTTGTAGCTGCTCCACGTAGTATGTAGCAATCAATATAATTTTCCAAAATATATCTTACAAATCACACATAACCCCAAAATTACCTGCACCCATCCAACCCTGAATGACCCCCTAATAAGACCTTCAACCTAACAATCTCCACTAATATCCTTCTCCTCCACTATGAGGAGAAGGATATTACCAGCGGTGTGTCACAGGGATTTGTCCTTGGTCTGATTCTTTTTAGTATTTTTGTTAGTGATATTGTGGATGGGCTGTTGAATAAAATTCGCTTCTTTGTGAGTGGTACCAAAATTGCAACAGAGTAGACATCCAGGAAGAAGTAGATAACATGAGGAGGGATTTAGAGAAGCTTTAAGAATGGTTGAGAATTTGACAGCTGAGATTTAATTCTAAAAAATGTAGGGTCATGATTTTGACTGCAAAAATCCAAGGGAGCAGTACAGTATAAGGAGTGAAGTACTTCTGTCCACACAACAAGAGTGTGTTTGTTTCTGATGATCTAAAGGTGGCTAAACAGGTAGAAAAGGTGATGGTGAATGCCAGAAGGATGCTTGGGTGCACAGGAAGAGGAATGACCAGCAGGAAGGAGGTGGTAATAGTGTCTCTGTATAAGTCTTTGGTGCGACCTCATTTGGAGTATTGTGTGCAATTCTGGAGACCGCACCTTCAGAAGGATATAAACAGGATGGAGTCAGTGCAGAGGGTGGCTATTAAAATGGTCAGTGGGCTTTGTCGTAAGGCATATCAGAACAGACTTAAAGATCTCAATATGTATACTTTGGAGGAAAGGTGGAAGAGGGGCAATATGATAGACATTAAATACCTCCATGGCATAAATGCACAGGGGAAGAGCATCTTTCAATTAAAAGAGGGGCATAGGATGAAGGTGAAAGGGGATTGACTCAGGAGTAATATGTGGAAATATTTTTTTACGGAAAGAGCAGTAGATGTGTGGAATAGTCTCCTAGTGGAGACTATTCCACTAGGAGACTATTGGAGTGGAGGAGTGGCCTAGTGGTTGGGGCAAGGTACTTCAGGCCGGAAGGTCGGGGGTTCAAATCCCACTAGAGGACAGCAACCTTGGGCCGGAAGGACTGGGGTTTCTAGTCCCACAGGTGCTCCTTGTGGTCTTGGGCAAGCCACTTAACCCTCCATAGCCCATGTTCCCTGTAAAATAGTTATCTCCAAGTTATAATGCCCTGTTCAATGTAATTTCAGTTTGTTCAATGTAAACCGCACTGATGCAGAATAGTGCAGTATATAAGAGAATGTAAATAAATAAATAAAAAATAAAAATAGTGGAGGTGGTAGAGATGAGGACAGTATCTGAATTCAAGAAAGTATGGAACAAACACAGAGGATCTCTAAAGGAAAAAAGAAACTAGTAGTTGGTATGGAAGAGCAGACTGGATAGGCTGTAGAGTCTTTATCTGCAATCATGTTTCTATGTTTCTAATTAGTGCCCCCCAAAAAGCACAATGAAACAAGTTTTCAACTCTCTCTGAAACATAAAAAAATCAGACTTCTCATGTAACTAGAGGGAGAGCAGCCCATAGCTGAGGTGTCCTACTAGAAAAAGCTTTATTCCGATGGAAGACCCTTATAGTTTCACATCTGGCTCCATCACCAACGATTCCCCTTGCAACTGTAAAGCATAGTTCATAACATAATTCTGCATCTTCCCTTGAATCCGCTTCCCTCATGCCTTTTCCCCTCTCTCCTCACACCTCCCTCCATCTCCTCCTCCTGGCTTGGGGGTAGGGGGAAGACTGCACAAGTCTGATGCCTCAGGCCACATCCTTCCACCTTTGCTCTTCAGACTGGTGTTGTGATGTGAACCACATGATACACTGCAGTGATGTGGAATTCCAAACATAATACTGACTTCAGACAGCAGAAAAGGAGGGTGCAACCTAAGGCACCATCTTACCACTGTCCCCTCCTAGCCACATGCCAGGATGAGCTGGGGAACTGGAGCGGTACAAGTGGTTGGGGGAAGAGGGTGAAACTGGTCCCCAGGCTCTCATGGTGATTCTGCAGAGGCCCATACAACAGCTAGGACCAGATTTGTGGTGCTCTCTGCAGCTGCAGAATCAGAGATCAGGGGCCCCACATATAAACAATGCAGGAGAAGTTTTCAGTGGAAAGAAAATTCTGAAACAAGGGGTTATGACATGAAGGTCAAAGGGGAGAAGACTGTGATGCTCCTTACCATGAGTTCCTGGGGAGTAGCTCATGCTAAGTGCAAACAAATGAAATGACATGAATAACACTGGCAAATATTTTGTTATGGGGGAGGGGAGACTTCCTGTGGTGGTGCTGAAGACCAGCCTGGACAGAAATAGAGGATCCTTAGTTGTATGAGGTGAAGGTAAAGCTGGAATCAGGAGGGGGAAACTGGGTAGACATTGAATGGACCTTGTAAACGTTTGCTGGCAAGGCATCTTATTCTAGGTTTCTAGAAGAAGGAAAGGATAGGATACTTGTGACGTTTTCATGGAAAGGTGAGAAACCACGTATTGCTCTGGCTAAATTGAAATTGTCAAGGGAAATGGGGGAGTGGGTTTCCCTGACTTCAAGACTTAAGACTTTAAGATTTGGTATGGAGTGGGATCCTAGGTGTCTCTTCTGCACCTTGGTTGAAAATGGAGAAGGAGTTAGTCTCTCCTTTTCAACTCTTGGCTCTTCCCACGATGAGTGTCCCAACATCTAAGATGAGAGTAGTGCTTGTTAGTGGTATTATTAAGGCCATAAGGGCTGTTGAGTTTTTCTGTACAACTTATTCAAAGAAACATAGAAATATGACGACAGAAAAAGACCACATGGCCTATCTAGTCTGTCCTTCCATATCAACAACTACAACAGTCCCCATTTTTCCTTTAGAGATCCTCTATGTTTGTCCCATGCTTTTTTGAATTCAGATACTATAGAAACATTCAGCTTCATCCCTCTAGTATAATTCACTTATTTGGATCAATGGGAGGACATTTTTTGGAGGGGCTGGGTTGAAAAGGGTATATTTTGTGTAGATTAATTGTTTGATGGTGGACATATGATATAATTCATCAAGAAACATTAAGGAACATCTTCGGATTGTCAATACCACAGGTGACTAAGCTGGATTGTCTGGGCATGGAGCTTGACACAGGGCTCCCCCTGGTCAAATGGGGTATGTCCAATAACTGATCTCTGTGATGTTTGTAGTAATGTGAAAATGTATGGAAAGTTAACGTCATATTTTTATAAGCTCCTTAGACTGAATGATGGTACTCTTTTAATGGGCCTGGGAGTTTGATGCAGGTGTATCTCCTGACACAATAAAATGGATTGTTTTTTGGGGATGCACGGTGAGACCAACCATGTCAAGCAGTCTGACACAGTCACTATACCTTATCACTCATTGTGCAGTTTGGTCCCCTTACGTATGTTCAGGGCTCGATTGAGGGATTCTAGTCTGTGATGGTATTATTAGAGCAAGGTCAGTACATTGTCACACATGTTATTTGAGTGTCCATGTGTAAAGCACTTTTGGGAGGGGATCTGGGGGTTTGTATGTGAATTTTTCAAAATTGACAGAACATTAACATTGCAAGTGGTCCTGTTTAGATCCTTAGGTATGCATGTGGTACTAGAGAAACATAATAACAGACTATTTGATATTTTGATTTCTGTTGCTGTACAACATGTTCTTTGGAACTGAACATAAGAACATATAAGATATGCCATACTGGGTCAGACCAAGGTCCATCAAGTCCAGTATCCTGTTTCCAACAGTGGCCAATCTAGGTCATACGTACCTAGCAGTTTCCCCAAAAGACACAGGTTCCACAATGCTTGTACTGGGTCAAGTATTGATATCCTGGGTCCCTAATGGTTTATGGACCTTTCCTCCAGGAACTTGTCCACATCTTTTTTTAAACCCAGGTACACTAACAGCCTTTACTACATCCTACATCCTACAAACTGGAAAGACCTATCTTCCTTAAATGTTACCTTCTGGTGGCACACAAGTTGTGTGATCAGGTGGATGGAAGGTACTGCATCGCTGTCATTACAGTATACTGAAAGAGTGGAAAGAATTTGGAGAACACTGGATGCATATCTTGCTAGCCATTTGAGTCCTCTTCTGTAGATAAAGCCTTTTATTTTATTTACAAATAGAACTCTGGTGTGGTTTTTTTTTTCTTTTCAGGGGGTTGTAATTCTTAAAATGTGTTAATCTTTTTCTTTGCACTGTTGTTATTATTCTCCTTAATTTAAAAATAAACTTGGAAAAAAAAGAAAGTATTTTTCTAATGAAGTAAACTTCATATCCTGTATGATTCACACTTATATGAACAGCTAAGCCTCTCAACCCACATGCAGAATAAACTCTGCCTCCCTCTGCCTACAGGAGCTTCAGCTCCACTCCAAGCTTTTAAGGGGCAAAAATGCAATGTGTGCCTTCGAGTCAGTCCTGACTCCTGGCGACCCAGAAGCTCCTGGGTTTTCTTGGCAGTGTCACCGGAAGTAGATTACCAGGCCTTTCTTCCGAGGCAATGGAGGGTTAAGTGACTTGCCCAAGGCCACAAGGAGTGCTAGTGGGAATTGAACCCTGGTTGCTTGGTTACCAAGCCAGTGTTCTAACCACTAGGCTACTCCTTTAAGGGGCACTTTAGACCAAAACATTCCTCAAATTTCTCTCCTAAGAGGAGGAAGATGATTAAGGGAAGAGGTCTGGGCAGCAAAACTCCTGAAATCATCTCCCTCATCACAATAAGGACCTGGGATATGGCACCAGCTGTATGTATTTTGCTAGTCCTGTGGATCAGGGCATGAAACGTGCCATTATGAAAAGAAATTTCTTCAAAACCATGATGCCAAAATTCTGTGCAGTACATATCATATCAGAGCAGAATATGAAAATATTCAAATTTTTGACAGGCCAACCTGGCCGGTAGGTTTTGCCCTGTTATACATCGGCTTCCTCTGGGATTGTATCATTTAGACACCATGTCTTCTAGCGGTTTTGGGTGGTTACCAACTACAAGACGTGGTGTCTAAATGTGATGTCTAACAGGATAAAACCTACTAGCCAGGTTGTCCTGTCACACCTTTTAATATTTTCTATCACAAATTTGAATATTTTGATATTCTGCCAGAATTAGTGTGGCAACTATTGATACGAAATAAAAAAAGAACGATCTTAGAGCATTGATGAACATTAAAGTCAACAAGACAATTACTGTATCAGTCTGCTGTGAAAATGTTGAGCTCAGATGGTGTATTACTGAATGTATTCTTGAGGGTATAATTTGAAGCAAAACAATGATGTGGCAACACAGGGTTTGATTTAAATGTGCTTCTAACTTTTACTCTTTCAGTTTTGGGTTGACATATAGCTATTTTTATTGCAAGATAAAGTTTTGTGAGCAGGTGCTTTCCTTATTCAAAACCATAAAAGATCCATCAAGTCCCTTTCCAGCAGTGGTCAATCCAGGTCACAAGCACCTGGCAGGATACCAAAAGTAACCAGCTCCATGCTATCTATCCCCCAGGATACGCAGTGCTCTCTCTCTGCCTACCTTAATAAGTGGTTATGGACTTTTCTTCCAGGAATCTCTCCAAACCTTACATAAACCCAGCTACACTACCTGCTTTTACCACATCTGCCAGCAATCATTTCCAAAGATATTTTCTCCAGTTTTAAAACCTACCACTTCTATTACTGAACATTTGTATAGCGCTACAAGATGTACGCAGCGCTGCACAGACACATGTAAAAGACGGTCCCTGCTCATGAGCTTATAATCTAGTCAAGACAGACAACACAACTACTACTATTACTATTACTCATTTATATAGTGCTACAAGGCGAACACACAGTCTGTGCTTGTAGAGCTTATAATCTAATAAAGACAGAGAGAACAATACAAGAGAAACAAAGGGGAGGGGGTTCATATAGGGAAGGAGATACAAGAAGAACAAGGGATTAGGATCCAAATGCGGCCTCAAAGAGTAAGCCTTTAGCGGGGATTTGAAAAGGGGGAGAGTAGAGACTTAACATAAAGACAGAGGAAGTTTGTTCGAAGTCTGGAGTTTGCAGATGAAAAGTAGCTGTAGACATGGGATACATCTAGGGGGAATGGTAACATAGTAACATAGTATATGACAGTAGATAAAGACCAGTATGGTCCTTCTAGTCTGCCCAGCAAGGCGGCAAGAGTAGGTGTACTTGCTACTCCGTGCAGATCACCCCTCCCCATGCCTTGGTTTAGGGGTGTACCCACTGCTCCGTGTAGGTCACCCCTATTTGTTGAGATATAAGAGATAGTTCTGTTTATTTTGATTTTATCCTGTTGCTATAAAGGGATCCACTGTGTCTGTCCCATGCCATTTTGAATTCTGTGACTGTGTTTGCCCCCCACCACTTCCATCGGGAGGATGTTCCAAGCATCTAGACAAAGGAGATCAGGTGAGTCAGGATCTGAAAGCTGCAGCGAAGAGGTGAGTTTTCAGCCTGGATTTGAAAAGGAGCAGAGATGAAGCCTGATGCACAGACTCAGGTAGTTTGTTCCAGGCATAAGGAGCAGCAAGGTGAAAGGAGCGAAGTCTGGAGTCAGCAGTAGAAGAGAAGGGCACAGATAGAAGTGATTTGCCAGAAGAGCGGAGTTCCCGAGGAGGGGTATAGGGAGAGATAAGGTAGTGAGGAGCTGAAGAGTGAATGCACGTATAGGTCAACAGGAGAAGTTTGAACTGGATGTGGAAACGGATAGGGAGTCAATGAAGAGACTTGAGAAAAGGGGTAACATGGGCATGACGAGACTGGCAGAAGATTAGCTCCGCAACAGAGTATTGAACAGATTGAAGGGGGGAGAGATGATTCAGAGGGAGACCAGCAAGGAGCAGGTTACAATCAGTACCTCAGAGGGTGCAACGGCTTAGGGGGCACATTTCGGCCGCCACTTTTTGTTCTCTCGGCGGCAGCAGCTGAGTAAAATAAAAAACCCCAAACGACGCAGGTCTTTCCACCCTCGCGCCTCTGATGTAATATCAGAGCCGGGAGAGATCAGATTTGTTTAAAGCGCAAAGTTGAAAGACCCGCATGTTTTTTTTTTCTTTTCATTTTAAAGTTAGGTCTGCTCTACTGCTGTCGGCGCCAGCGTAGAGAAAACAAAGCGACAGCAGCAGGGCGAGAGCAGGCAGTGGCTAGATGGAGCCACAGAGCTATGGGTGGGGGAGGGCGCGCCTGACATGCAAGTCACACAGGGTATCATTTTGGCTCGATAAGGTCCTGGTTACAATAGACGAGAGGTGACTAAGGAGTGGATAGGTGTCTTAGTTGTGTGTTCAGAAAGGAATGGGTGAATTTTATTGATGTTATAGAGAAAGAAATGTCAGGTTTTAGCTATCAGATGGATGTGTGTGGAGAAGGAGAGAGTCAAAGACGACCCCAAGATTGTGAGCTGAGGAGCAGAGAGTTATCCACAGAGACTGAGAAAGGAGGGAGGGGAGAGGAGAGTTTAGCGGAAAAAATAAGAAGCTCAGTTTTGGCCATGTTCAATTTCAAGTGGTGGTGAAACATCCAAGCAACAATGTCAGAAAGGCAGGAAGAGATCCGGGCCTGGATTGATAGAGAGATTTCAGGTGTTGAGAAGTAGATCTGGGAGTCATGAGTGTAAAGATGTTACTGAAAGCCATGGGAAGAGATGAGCGCACCAAGGGACTGGGTATAGAGAGAGCAAAGGAGTGGACCCAAGACAGATCCTTGGGGTGCACCAACTGAGAGCGGGATAGCAGCACACGAGGTTCCACCAGAACAAACACTGAAGGAGGGATGGGAGAGAAAAGGAGAACCGACCTTTTCATGCTGTTAGTGTTTGCTGCTAGCTGAGGGGACCGATGGGATAGAAACGCCCAGACTGTTTGTGCAAATGGTCTCTGTTCTGATTTATGTCTCCATTTTACAACAGGGTGTAGATTTCAGCTGAATACCAGGACCACAGCAGCTGGTGGTCAACCAGTCTACAAAGAAGCCATTTGCGCGAGAGGAAGTAGGTAAGAAGCAGAGAGGTGGCAAGTTAGCAGCAGTAGCCAAAGGAGAGTAAGGATAGGACGAGAACCCTCAGGAGAGGAGACGAGATGGGAACTGGTGTCATCAAAGCTGCCTGTAAAACGTACAGAAATGTTGTAGGAAACTTTCCGTACTGGCGGCCTTAGTTGATTTTCTTGCGCTCTCCTCCTTGAGCTGTTCACTTTATTACCTACAAAATAAAGAATGGGAAACGCGTTATTTTAGGATAGGGGAAGGTCCTGCAGCCCTGCACATCTTTTGGCTTCTCTTGCCCTAGTTTGCATTTGCCTATTGCTCCTTCAGGTCACTGCCAGAGTTCTGCACTTTGCTTTAGCTTTATATATTTTCACTCTTGAAACAGCCACTAACCTAGTGCTTCCTTGCAAGTTCAGGCTGGAGGAACAAGTCACGTCTGCGATTTGCCGAGTTGTGCTGTACTGAGGGGACGGTCCGGGCTTCGAGCTCTGGGTCTAACACGCCAGCCTGTGTCCCCCGCACCAAAGGCCCCCAGTGGCCCCCGGGACTTTCTGGCCTGACCGGGATAGACGTTTGGGACAGGAGCAGGGTAGATGAGCTGCTCTCGTGTGTGCGCGCAGTCAGTGATTCGGTTAATTCTCTGTGTTTCGGAAATCAGAAGAAGGCTACTTTCTGGAAGTGAAATATTGACCTCCGAGTGCAGGGAGACCCCAGGGCAGGAGAAGCTGCTGAAACCTGAGCCTTAGAACCAGGGCCGACCCTTTGCTGACCCCGCTAAGAAGAAACGGACAAATAGCGGAATTAACCTGCCCAGCAATTGCCCCCTTCCGCGCCCCCCCCCCGGCCCCGCACATTCCATTCCATAAGATCCCTGTAGTTGCCCCCTCCCCAACACATGCAGCGGGCAGCAGCCGGGGGGGGGGGGGGAGTCCGGCGGCTCTACCTTTTCCCGTTCTTGGGAGTCCGACCCTGGCACACGGGGGCCTTATATACGGAGAAGGAATCCACCCCCCTTCCTGCCCCTCTCCTACGTGACATTAAACGAGGGGAAGGGGAGGAAAAGGCGAAACGAGACCGATCCACTGCCTCTGGTGCAGGGACCCCCGTAAGCCCCTGGGGGAGGCATCTAAGTGCCGCCGGAGCCTGGCATCGGGGAAGATGTGCAGTGCTGCCCGGCTGGGAAGGGGAGGGACCTCGGGAAGCCCACCCCCCCCCCCTCCAGCCCAGGAAAGCGCGTTTGCACGGAGCCAGACGCGGGCAGGCAGGAGGTGTGGCAGGGTTAAGGGACTGGGAGGTTAAGTGCTCTCCCGGCCCGGGCTTGCGATCTGGGGGCGCCGAGGATGGGAGGCGCGGGTGTATGAACCCTGAGGCGACGGGCGGGGGGCAGCATGCCGGCCCCCTCCTGCCCCCTGCCCCATGGCATGTAGCAGCATCTGGAGCCCCCGCGCCCTGCCCGTCAACCTGGGGCTGCTCACAATGCTCGTCCTCTTCACCTACTGCTTCTACTGCCTGACGGGCTCCTGCTGCCAGCCGCTGCCCGCGGACCCCCCTTCCTGGGGCAGCCCCGCCGCCATCTCCGCGCCCGGCAGCTCGGGGAGCAAGAGGCTGCCGCAGGCCATCATCGTGGGGGTGAAGAAGGGGGGCACCCGCGCCCTGCTCGAGTTCCTGCGCATCCACCCGGACGTGCGGGCGCTCGGCACCGAGCCGCATTTCTTCGACCGCGGCTACGAGAGGGGTCTGCACTGGTACAGGTAAGGGGGCGGGGGCGGCGGGGGGGGGGGGGCACCTGCGGCTACTGACGGCGACAGGGGCACAGAGGCGCCAGTTTCCCAGTCCTGTGCTCGTTATAAGGCTGGGAAATGCCTAGTGCATGGCCGGGTCCCATTGCTCTGCGATTAATCAGCAACTTTTTGATGTGGGGAAAAGGGTCGCTGCCTCCGATCTTAGCGCTTCCACTTTCCTCCCTGCACCCGAGCGCTGCTCCTGCCTGTCCTGTGCACTTAGCGGGCGGCAGACTTTAATTAAGAAGGTTTTCTTGCGTGCACTATAAATTATAAAGAGATTGCCAGGGATCTGACAGGTTTAGAGGTGATTAAAATATCAAATACACTCACCAGCAAGAAGCAGCAACTTAATACGTGTAATTAATGAACCCTAACAAACTAGAGGGAAAAGGTTGCGGGCCCACATCGGACCCTGTCCCGTAGCACTGGCTATTTTCCTGGATTTTAGGGGGATATTTTTTTGACAATGTATACTGAGGGCTAACAAGCAAAAAAGAGGAGCCGAGCTGTATATCGGAGGCCTGCATGTGCCAGGCACCTCTTCTTCCAGCTCAGTCCAGCAGCCAACGGGCACTTCCCCCGCCCGCTTAAGTGCAATATCAGGCAGAGCCGTGCAAGCTGTGCACAGGGGGCTCCGAGAAGCGCCTTCGCCCATTAGTGCTCGCTCAGCCCTCCATGACCTCGGGCTGGACATACCGGGCCTTCTAGTCATGGCCCTAAAACCTTTCAAATAACTTGGGTTCCCTTAGCATGGACGCTTCTGGGAATTCACTCTTAAAGAGCGTGGCAGCGAGGTGAGCTCGGGTTTACAGCGCCTTCGCTTTAGCGGGCTGCGTGTGGGGGCATTAATATTGGGAGTTGGCTTTTTTGTCTGCTTTTCATCTCTTGCACTCTTCGTTTTATCCGGTCTCTTTAGGTTTCTTTGTGTTTGTATCAGCCAAGAAGCTGCCCATAATATTTATAGATTGCATTGCCAGACTCAATCCTTCCAGGCACCTAACCTGTGCGGGACAAGGTCTGGGGGGAGTAAGGCGCGATTTGGCCGGAGCTGTTGGGAAACTTACGTACAAGCACCTGTTTAACTAGTCCGGTGGCAACTGAGGGCTCGAGTCTGTTGCTGTCCACCGGCTGCTCCCCCAACAGGTTCAGTTAATGCAGCTAATTCCCGACTGCAGAAATGCAAAATAATTTTATATATAGTATTTGGCTGTTTATTAAGATAAAGGAGTGTGGTCGTGTTGGTACTTTATTGCAGTCCTTGCGTGGCAAAGCAAGCAATGAAGTCTGACCATAAATAAATACATAAGCAGGTTATAAAGGGAAAGAAATTCAAAGAGAATGAATAAATATGAATATTAATTCCCGTTTTATTTGCTGGTAAGCTGACACGTACTGCTGTCGCTATTGAGGGAGTAAAGTTGCTCTCGTGAATTCGGGGCTTGGTGACAGGGAGCTAATTAGCTTTAAGTAGCAGTTTCCAGCGTAAAATTAATAGAGGCAATGGCATATGGATTTGGGGGAAAAGTTTCACGTGAAAACAATTCTACTAAACGAAGAGATGTTTGTTGAGCACGAAATCCCCCCGGTAAGTTGTATTTGTCGTGTATTCTACAGGTCTTTAATGAAATGAGTCCGTGTATGTTTAAAGCGTTCGGTGAAGGTCTCTCGTGTCTCTTTACTCCTGGATCGGGGCCTTTAATGCGTTTGGCAGGGGGTCTCGACCTTGAGGTATTGTAACAAACCTGGGATAAGACATGATCTCAGGGTGCAGGGCCGCGGCTTTTCCTTGTTTCCACTTTGGGAACAACATATATTTAGTGGGAGAATGATGTCAGAAATTTTAGGGTGACACCAGATCCGACTATTGCTGCTGTCGCCCCCCTCTATTTTGGATAGGGTATGCTGAAGACTAAGCAGCTATAGCATCCTCGTTCCTTCAGGTTTCGGGGTTCAGACCTTTGCCTGCCCGGGGCATCTTCCCCTTTATTTAAAGGCTTTGCATTCACCTGGGGCTCAGCTCCTCCCCCACCACTTGCAGTATAAGTTTGGTATTAACGCCAAAAAAGCTTTCTAAAAGGGTCATGAAAGCTGCAAGTTTACGCTTCTTTTCACTTCGGGAAAGAACGGAGATTTAATACTTTTCTCGAAAGGTCGGAGCATAAATTAATTAAAAAAATACGTGTAAGCTTTAAGTGGAATTTTATCCGTAGATCAGGTTGTTGGGTTTTTGTGTAACTGCAATGAAAAGGTGGTAATGCGAATGGGGTTTGCACGTATGATCGCAACCATGTGTTGTAGGAAGGCGAGTGCCGGAAGCCCTGGTCTGTGCGTCCAAGCAGGTTTGAGCTACGACCCGGCGCCATGTGCTTCCATTCCGGGGGGTGTGAAGGCTTTGGGCCGGATCGATCTCCTCCCGGTAGACGGGTTCCCGTGTCAGTAACAGCAGCTTCACTTGCATGAAATGTGTCGGCCGGGCCCCGGAGCCCGGCAGGCTGCAGCTTAGAGGTGTCCCAGGCAGGCTGTACCCCAGTGCGGCCGAGAGCTGGGATCCGTCTTTAATCTCTACTTCGCGAATGCGCTTTACCTGACAGTCTCCCCTGCACTCGGATCTGTTTATAATCGCAGACTGTGACATTAATTGCACACTATAAATTTATTGCCACCTCGGGACACGCAGAACTTTTCCTGGGGACCCCCCCCTCCCATTTCTTAAGGGAATAAAGTGCAGAACTCCGCACCCTTCGCCCTTAATAAATGCGCAGAGAGCAGCTGCCGACCGGGGTTAATGACTAATCTTTTATTTCACGACGCGCTGATTTACATTCATTACATTTAATATATGCCTCTGTTTTTTTAATAATAAAAAAATAGGTTGCATATTTAAGTGGGGTTTTCCCCTTAATCTTTTACAGCCAAAACCAATTAACATATTCCTTGGGACATCAACCGAGGCCCCTCGGAAATATCTGCTGTAAGGAGGAAAAGAGAAAGGCAGACAGACAACAGAGATTTTGCGCGTATTTATACAGCGGCTGCAGGTTGGATTTGTGGGCGCTTTATTATTCTTGGGGAGGGGAGAGGGGCACAAAACTATTGAAGGAATTGATTTTCTCGCCAATCAAAGTGATATAGGTTAAAGTCTTAAATAAAATCCTGTTCCAGAGAATAAACGTGTTAAAATGTACGAGAAGCAGAAAAACTAGGAAACATAAATACGCGTATTTCAATGCAGTAAAAGCTATAACCTTTTCTCTGGACCACCTGAAATAAACATTTGTGAAAGGAATGAATCTCTAAAGACCCTTCTACTTTTGGAGAGACTGTTACTGATAACCGAGAAGACTTAGGTACAGAGATGCCTCCGGGAATTTCTCGAGGTTGTGGTTTTACAGATAGTTCACGACATCCTGTAACAGGATATGTAAAATAAAAACAGACATCTTGCCCTCTAATGTGCCCCAAAATGTCTCGCAGCAGGGAGATTTGTCCACATGCTCTCGGCAGCAAATCTCTTCAGAGCACTAACAGGGCTCCCAAGTACTTTAAGAGAGATTCGCAAAGTAAATGAGCATCCAGAAAGATCTTTGCCATTAGCCCTAAAGGTATCCCTTGTTTCTTAGGAGCCGCTGGGTCACTTCTAGCCTACCCGGGGACGTTTATCTTGGGATGTTCTTAATATATTCAAAGATGCTACAATGAATTGAAATTTGTTGCTACTTTATCTTCAAGGATCTCGATGCAGTTTGAACAAAGTTTTCTGTCTCTGCTGTAGAAAGTTTCCCATCCGTTTCGGGGGTGGGGGCGGCTGGTCTTTGCATCAGTGGCTTAAATTGCACACTCACTTTCAAAGAACCAGGCAAGGTCAGCCTTGCACAGGTTAAACAGGTTGCAGACTGAAAGTCTTGGTTTTTATTAATTAGTCCGTATTTCTATGCTTTCAAGTGCACCAACGGGTAACTCGGTGCTGCTTTATCCAAAGTAATATTAGCTACTAGGGAGTTAAGGTCCTGCTCCGTCGTTGATAACCCAAGGCAGGCCTTTGATCCCTAAAAGATAAAAAGAAAACATAGTTCTCAAATAGCAGAGGGAGACTAGAAGAAAGTGAAATGCCCTAAAAATTTAAGCAAAGAATGGAGAGATCTTCTCAGAGCCTCTTTGTTTCAGCCCTAATCTATCTTTCCTTATAAAGGTGGCTATCTGATATGATCAGTTCTTAAGGGTTTCTCCAGTTCCCTTCTCACTCTGTCCCTTGTATTACTATTTTAGCTATAGCAGTAGGACGCTTGTATTGGATTTCCATTTGCCTAGATATAGTTTGATAGGCATTTATAAATCTAATACATGAAATGAATTAAATGTATTTTAAATGTAGATTTGTGAGGAAGATCAGCTCTTCAGGTACAGAACTTAGGGGCCCCTTTAGTAAAGTGCACTAAGCAGTTATAAGCACATGCTCCAACCCGCGGTAACTGAGTTACTGCATGCTGAAATGCAGACTAGCTGCAAATCGCACGTTGGGGCAGGAGCGTGGCCTTGGAGAGCACATTGCAATTAGCACTGAGGAGTAGATTGGTGGCACTAGCTGTGCCCATGGTTCTTGCATTGCAGTCAGGACCGTACCAAGCTAGAAATGGGCCATGTGCCCCTCTGCCCAGCTACGTGCAGTACGTCACACTTCTTGAGCTTTCTGGAAGCCCAGTGATGATATCGATGTCCTTCTTGTACTTGCGCCCTGTGTGGCTGCACCGTTCAAACAGCCCTTGGTATGGCCCTGTGTGTAGTCCTGTGATAGCTGCCCAGGTCTCTGACAGTTACTGTGGAGGCTTTGCACGTAATGTATGTTCGCTTTTTGCACTTAACGCATGTTTAGTGATTAAAAGCTAGTGCACTTTAGTAAAAGGGCCCCTTAGATTCTAAGCCTTCTGGGCACAGGAAGAAATGTACTGTACATGCATGTAACTGGCCTGGAGCTACCACTGAAAAAAGCCCCTATGGGCTCTACTTAAGATTTGCTCTTGAGCCGACTGTGCTGCATTCAGGGTGTGGGCAAGGTTATTGGGTGTCCTAGGTGAACCTTTGGCCTTATGCTTCCGCCCCTGCGATTTTTATAATTAAACTCAAAAATCTTGATCATTCCAACACAACTCCTCCCCCAACAATCCTGTTAAAATGCATTTCTGGAACTCATAAACTTTGCTTTGTCTGTATGTCTGGCTGTATGTCTGACTGTTGCTACTGCTGCTCTTTGATGCTCCTCAGAAACTGCTGCCCTAGGCAACCACCTAGTCTTGCCTAATGGTTGGGTCGGCCCAGGCTGTATTCATGCTTTAGGTGTGTAAGTGTGATATCTGCATGCACCTCTGATGTTCCCCTGTGCTGTGCTCAGTGTAATGCTGACATCAGGTTCTGAACTTAAAGTTCTAATAAGCTCTTTTCACAGAATACCGCCATCATTACAAACTGTGGTGCTGAGCCTCAGAGTCCCATACAGGTAAAGCATGAACACAGCTGCTGAGGCGGCCCTCATCGCAGCTGCACACAGGTATCACACTTGCACACCTAAGGCATGAACACAGCTGCTGAGGCAGCCCTCATCGCAGCTGTACGCAGGTATCACAGTTGCACACCTAAGGCATGAACACAGCTGCTGAGGCGGCCCTCATCGCAGCTGCACACAGGTATCACACTTGCACACCTAAGGCATGAACACAGCTGCTGAGGCGGCCCTCATCGCAGCTGTACGCAGGTATCACAGTTGCACACCTAAGGCATGAACACAGCTGCTGAGGCGGCCCTCATCGCAGCTGCACATAGGTATCACACTTGCACACCTAAGGCATGAACACAGCCAGGGACAAGACTTGCTGGTTGCCTAGTGAAGCAGCTTCTGAGGGGCAGCAAAGAGCAGCAGCCACCAAAACATTTTTCTCAAAAATAGGAAACAGGAAGGGGGAGGCTGAATGGTTTTGCTTTAGGCTTGTTTAAATATGTGTACGATTTTTGGCTGCTTTGTTATCATGACTTCAGTATTGACTAAAAACCATTGGGACATTTTAGCTGTAAAACTCCTGAAGTGAAGAATATTTGCTCCATGGACAAGCAGTAATGAGTCCTCACGTACAGATGATTTCCCCGATGGAGCCCATGTGGGAACGCTCTCCAACTTATATTGGAAGCTTTTGGGAGGCTGCACCACACCTGCGCGCTGCCTTTGCGCCTGCTGCCGCCTTCGTACCATGATGCCTCAGTCTTTTGCTTTCCGCAGAGCCCCACAGATACATTCCAGTCTTCCTCCACTTGGTAAATTCTCCTCCCCTGTGGGAGTATTTTTGTCACCTTTGCCATGGTGCCAGTACCCTGGTTGAGCCTCTCCAAAATTGAGCTGCTTGACTTGGCTGTGGCTATTTTTATGGACGTCATGTCCCAGAAACCCGCCAGTGGGTTCAAGAAATTTTCCAAGAGCTCTAGGACTATATCTGCCATGGATACCCATAACTGATGTCGACAGTGCCTGGAACCCAATCATCAGCCACCTTCTTGGGGGGGGGGGACTCAAGGGTCAAGAGAAGAAGCACAAATCACTTTTTGGCACTCAAAACGGCTGATCCATTGCCTTTGGCATGGATGACATCAGTCTCTATGGCTTCCAAGGCTGCATCAGATGCTGGCAGTGCATCAACATTGAAGAACTCTCAAGCTCATTTGGAGCTGAGCACCCATACTGGCCTGGTGCATTGGCCATCAAATTGATCTCCACCCAAAGATGAGGAAGGATTCATCCTTGTCTTCTTTGACATCGAGGGGTGACCACACTGAACATCAGGTGAAGACTGGTGCATTGGCATTAGAGCCCTTCAAGGCAGTGCATTGAATGATGGGAGTCCACATGAGTGCCCCTTGAAGGTGCCACAAAGGGAGAAGAGCTCATCCTCCAAGACTGCAGGGTGTCAACGACAGCTGAGACCCAGCTGCTGATACCCCTGTACACATACCAGGTACATCGGTTGAAGTTGCTCAGGCCCTGTAGCCTTTGGAATTGGTAGTCATGGAGAAGCGCCTTCACGGTGCTGCTAGTGATGCAGCATGCCAGTGCCTCGACATCAGCTGCATTGACATGTGCCGCCATGTGGCCATTCCCAGAGATGTATGCACTGCCTGTGGGAAAGGCATCAACATCGGGGCATTGAAGGACCCCGACACCAGTGCCTGCATGGCCAATTTCCCTCTCTAGCATCTCAGGGTTCCATGTGCCCTCAAAGTTTAGGTGCATTATCGTTCTTACAAGAGCTCCCATTCCCCTTGAAGCAGGAGGAAGATCCAGGCAGAGACTTAGAAATACTTTGCCTTCTTCTCTGAGCCTGACTCGGAAGACTGGGTCACAGATATGGAACTGGAGAACTTGTCAGAGGGATCATCCCCTGAACTTCCATCAGACCCTTCTCCACCTCATGAGTGGTGCAAGTCCCCTCCTGAGGACATGACCTTCCATGAGTTTGTAAGGGAAATGGCCAAGGCCATTCCATTTTCTTTGAAAACTGAGGATAAACTCAGGGCAGACCAGTTGGAGATCCAACAGTACTCCTCAGCCCCTAAGGAAGTGGTGACAGTGCCTGTGCACTGCATCCTCTAGAGAGTACATACAGGGATGTGGGAGAACCCCCTCACTGTACCTCCCATCAGTAGAAGGCTTGACTCTTCATAGAGTTGAAAAAGCTCCCAGATTCCTCAGCTTCCTCACCATTCTTTAGTGTTCATATCCACCTTAAAGAGGATTATTAGTGCCAAGACTCATTCCTCAGCACCTCTGGGGAGGAAGGCTCAAATATTGGACTCTTTTGGGAGACAATGTTTTAAGAGTTCCATGAACATCATGTGTGACCTAGCTGACCTAGCCCAATTTCTGCCCCTAGAGAAATTGGAACAATATCATGCCCTGGTGGCCCATGACAAGGACTGTTCCAAGTTCGGGATATGGGCTAGCTATGACATGTTTTGAAACTGCTTCTAGGAATTCTGCCATAGGCATTGGCGCCCATCGACTTGCCTGGCTGCAGTCATTGGACCTGGAGCAGTTTGCAGAACAAGCTGGTGGATGTCCTATGCTAGGAAGAGAATCTCTTTGGCAGCAGGTTGAAGAGAAGGCTGGCTTCATAGAGAAGCAGCATGTCACTCTCTCACTAGGCTCTCCATGTGAATGTCTGAACACGCCTCCTAGCGGAAGAGGTACCAGGGTGGGGCTGGAAGATGACCTACTACCCTTGTAGGCATAGGTGCTTCCCTGGGCCTCAGACCTCCCAGCCCAAACAGGATCCTCACCAACAGCAGTTTTGGAAAAAGCCCCAAAAGGCCCAACCGGTTCATCAGCCAAAACTGGGGGTGGGATTTTGACTGGTTCCTTTGGAGCATAGCCACTCTTTGATTGCAAATGGGAACCATCCGGTCAGAGGACGGCTCACTCTGCGCTCAGGTGGATCCTCAGACTCATGGATCATGCAGAGCAGTTACAAATTACACTTTTTGGATCTGCCACCAAATTGCCTCCCAAGGATGCATCATCTTGACCCTCTGCAACAGGAACTGCTTCAAAGAGAAATTGCAAACCTCTTGTCAGATCTTGCAATCGAGCTTATGCCACCAGAGCAAAAAGGTCAGGGATTTTATTCCAAGTACTTTCTGGTCCCCAAGAAAACAGGTGAATACCGTCCCATCCTAGACCTCAGAGATCTGAACAAGTTCTTGCAAAAGAAAAGTTCAGAGTGATTTCTCTAGACAGCCTGCTTCCTTGCTTGCAAAGAGGAGATTGGCAATGCTCCCTGGATCTGAAGGATGGGTATACCCACATACAGATGCATCCCACTCACAGGAAGTATCTCATATTTTGTCCTGGATGGACAACATTTCCAGTTTTGGGTGTTGCCATTTGGCCTGGCCTGAGCACCTCATGTCTTCATAAAATGCCTTGTGCCTTACCTCTGGATGCTGGGAGTGTTTGTCTTTCCCTATCTGGATGATAGGCTGATAAAGAGTATCATTCCAGAACGAGTCCAAGAATCAACACAATTGACCATTTAGGTGTTGGCACTACTAGGGTTCATTGTAAATTACCCAAAATCCCACTTGTAACCCATCCAACAATTGGAGTACATAGGAGCCCTGCTCAACAGTACTCAGGTGAAAGCCTTCCTGCTGCACGACCGACTTCTCAGATTGACAACATTTGTGTGGGAGACTCAATTGAGTCAGCAGGTGTTAACTGTGCTAGGCCATGGTACATGTCACACTCTTGGCCCACTTCAGATAAGGCAGGCTCAGTGGACTCTGAGAATGCAATGGGCCCAGACCATGGGTCGGCTCAAGGTTCATCTGTGTGTCTGCCCCTCTTCTTCAGTCATTGCATCTTCCTTTCCAAATCACTCACCCCTAAAAGGTCTGGCAACACACGCATCCAAGCTGGGGTGGAGAGTTCATCTCCATGGGTTGCACACCCAGGGCAATTGGTCTATCCAGGAAAGTCTTCATCAGATCAACTTCTTGGAACTAAGAGCAATGTTGAATGCACTAAAGGCTTTCCAAGATTGACTAGTCAAACATATTGTTCTGGTACAGACCAATAATCAGGTCGCCATGTTCTACATCAACCAAGCAGGGAGGAACAGGCTTGTACCTCCTGTGTTGGGAAGCAGTTAGGTTGAGGATGTTCACCGTCGTGTATGGGATGGACTGAATCAAGTCCTCCAGCTGCACAAGTGGATGCTGGACAAAGGAGTTGCGACTCACATCTTTCGAGATTGGGGCACACCCTTGATAGATCTGTTCACCACCCCGCAGAATGCCCAGGTGGATTGGTTCTACTCCAGAGTAAGATCACACAGCAGACTAGCGTCAGATGCTTTCCTCCTTCATTGGGGGGAGAGTCTTCTATATGCTTATCATCCAATACCTCTCATTGCAAAGACCCTCCTGAAGTTTAAAAGAAATGGCAGCACAATGATTCTCATCTTCTGGCCCAGCAGCCTTGGTTTCCCCTCCTGCTGCAGCTCTCCAATCCGGAGCCACGATGGATCAGCCACATGCCCAATCTAATAACACAGGAAGATGGGAGGATGTTGCACACCAACATTTGGTCTTTGGCCCTCACAGCATGGATGCTGAGAGCCTAATATCTCAGCTCAATCTGCTGGATGGTGTACCAAAGTCCTTTTGGCCTCTACAAAAAAGTGAGGGTGTTTGTAGCCCACATCACCTGCACTTGGTGCTGGGAGCATGGGTGCAACAAACACCACCCCAGTGACTGGCATTTGTTACTCCTGTGACTGGTTTGCTGCGTTTATGTGTGGCAACTGCATGGGGATAGATTACCTGCTCCCCTGCAGTTAGCTCACAGCCCTGTGAGCTGCTAATGTGGCTCACTTGTGCATTACCAGTGTGGGGCTTGGTAAACATGCCCCTATGGAGGCAAAGCACAAGCCATTGGGCTTTATTTTCTTGGGAAGGTTCTAGTAAAATTGTAAACCATGACATGTTGTGAATGTGTTGTCCTACTGGGACTGCTGTGCTTTATGATTTTATGTTATTTTCAGATGATATACACCACTTTATTTAGATTTTACACTTTATAATGTAAATGAAATGAGGCTATTGGCTTGTAAACTCTGCACTTAAAATTTTTCCTCTCACGTGCCCCCTAAATCTGTGACTAAACCTCTGCATATTTCCTCCCACTCTTGATTAAAGGAATATTAACTCCCCAAAGCTAATCAAGTAATGTATTATGTTAGTCCAATAAAAAGATGTCACCTGATTTTTCCTTATTTCCATGCATTCAATGGAACCAACAAGGCGACCCTTCTCCTCGGGGCTATGGAAGAAATCAGTATGAACAAACCCTAAGCGCCTTTTCTCTAAATGCATTTCCAGCTGCGCTCTCCTCATTTGCTTTTCAAATGATATTTTCATCTTAAACATGACAATAAAATTATTTTTCAAATCCCAGTGTCCCTAAAAGGAAGAAATAGATTTAAGATGCTGGTGACAAGTGGGATGAAAAAAGCAAGGCAGGAGAGCAAGCTGTTGTAGCCTCAGTCTGGTGACATTTTAGTTCTGTTTTTAACATGGAAATTTGACTTTAAATAGGAGATGTTGCGGTGACCTGGGTAGCGGCCACAGGAGGACCAGTAATTGTATTTAATATGGGCAACAGTCCCAGTCTGTTGTTCTGACATCATCAGTGCCTTTCTGTGCAGGTTGCAGGTTTTGTCCTGTGGGAGTCTTGAAGGCCTCGCTAGGGTCTTATCAGGCTCCTCTCCATGGAATTGAAGGCAGAGAGAATCCACTCAGTCTTATGTTGTATGCATTTGCTTTTTGGGGGACATGTGTACCTCCATGAAAAAGCAGCAAAGTGACAGGGGACATGCATTGCATGAGACCCTAAAGTCGTATTTTGTCATCAGCTCTTAGCTCCTGAGTGTTGTAGCTCCACGTAACAGGTCTGTCACTCAATCCCCCACACTACAGAAGCATTCAGAGCTGAGCCAGTAATAAACTCTTTGACAAGACCAGAAAGTGCAGAACGGTAACTGGTCATTGAGGGTCAATAAGGGGCATCGATCAAGCTCTTGGCTATGAGCTCTCCCGCATGTCAACGCAATCTCTCATTATTTACACTTGTCAATAAATTCTCTGGGCTTGGGGATATGCCAGCGGCAGCCCGTTCAGCTCTTGTCGATATGATCCTGTTAATTGACACCACACGTTGAACCAAAGTGCCAAGCACAGGTTTTGCTAGTTATTGATGGTGGTAGGTCTGAAAGAATTGGGCTCGTTCACACGTTTCACTCTGCGAGACAATCAACCATGAACAGAGTCGTTGACAGGGAGCCTGCCATTTCAGTAAAGCAAGGGCCTTCCATTGCCAATCACAATAGTAGAATTCTTTTAATGTCTCATTTTTTATATGTTCTCCTGTAGTGCATTGATATCACTCAGAGTTTGAATTAAGCAGCATCTGAAATTTAGGGTAAAATTGCTCTTGATGAAGGGCATACCAAACAGACCCTAAGGCTTAATGGAATCTGTCAGACAGAGCTCTTCCTACATCTTAGTCTCTGTGCATCAGAGTCTTCCTGCAGTTTCCGGGCTGCACATTATCGTCTAACAGCCAGATACTTAAACTCCATGGTGGGTGGGTTTTTAAATGATAGCAGCAGTGGTTAGTTGGCCGCTATCCAGATAGCTGTGGTGCCAAATAGACAGAATACGGGCAAAGTGGGAATCACCCAGATAATAGCCTAAGATAACTATCTGGCTAATTTCAGAGAAGGTTTCATTGTCATAAAACTGCCCAGATCATTATCTGGACAGAGGGGTGCATGTCTACCACCTCACAGTGCTGCTGTCCAGATGAGGTCTTTTGAATATCAGGTCATGTATGTTTCACAGCACTTCCTGTGGGCTTTGTCCATGTGTCACAGGCTCTTCGTAAGCAATGTCTGTTACCTGCTTTGGTTTACTGTCATACAGCCTAAGCGTTGGCAACTGCAGTGCCTATTACAACAAAAGGTTATCCAGCCCCACCACAAAAGAAAAGTAAGCAGATGGTTCTTTCTCTTAGTGTTGCTGTTTGATTGTGAGATTTGCAGACGTCGCTGTTTGATTGTGAGATTTGCAGACAGCCATTGGGCTGGGCTCTGATCTGAGCAAAAAAACTCACTAGAAATTCAATAACATTCTAGTAGTACGGATTCAGCGCTTGGCTTCATTGTTAAGCTCTCATTGAGTCCGTTGCTTGCCCTTGTAGAGCTGGGAATTTCAATTCTTCTTTCAATGTAGATGGAGCCTCTTGTGGGAAACACTATTTTCATAACAAAATACTTTAATAAACTAGAGCAAGGCTCTTTTTTCAACATATTGTAATAGGAATACATAACTAAAAAACTTTTTTAAAGAACCATTTATTTTGCACACATGGGGATCTTTTACTAAAGTGCGCTAAGCAGTTAATGTGCATTTTAGTGTGTGGCAAGCGTTAATGCAGAGTGACATAAGTTATTGCACAGAGACTGGACATCCAAATGGCAGATGAAATTTAATGTGGGCAAGTGTAAAGTTCTGAACTTGGGGAAGAACAACTCAAATTTATAGCTACACAATGAGAAGTTCTACATTAGCAAGCACTGCCTAGGAAACAGATCTAGGTGTGATTGTCGATATGTTGACATCCTCCACCCAGTGTGCCGCAGTAGCAGCCAAGGAAGCAAATCAAATGCCGGGAATCATAAGGAAAGGGATGGAGAATTATTTATTTAGCTATTTTTTCAAAATGGCAGATGAAATTTAATGTGGGCAAGTGTAAAGTTCTGAACTTGGGGAAGAACAACTCAAATTTATAGCTACACAATGAGAAGTTCTACATTAGCAAGCACTGCCTAGGAAACAGATCTAGGTGTGATTGTCGATATGTTGACATCCTCCACCCAGTGTGCCGCAGTAGCAGCCAAGGAAGCAAATCAAATGCCGGGAATCATAAGGAAAGGGATGGAGAATTATTTATTTAGCTATTTTTTCATATACTCCTGTATTTCAGCGTCAAAGTGATCTACAATAAACTGATCAACAAACAGATACATGGAACCCAGGGCCTGAACTTGGAAGACTATAAGATTACCCTATACATTGCACTTTAACATTATTACAATGGAGGGGCAAAGGAATAAGTACATTATGGGAGTGGAGACACAGGGGAGGGAGAGGGTATGCTACAGTGAGGAGTGGGGAGATGAATAAAACCAAGGATATTATGATGCCTCTGTATCGTTCCATGGTGTGACCACACCTTGAGTATTGTGTGCAGTTCTGGTCGCCATATTTAAGGATATAGTGGAATTAGAAAAGGTACAGAGAAGAGTGACCAAAACGATAAAGGGGATGGAAAGATACCCATACGAGGAAAGGCTTAAAAGGTTAGGGCTTTTCAACATGGGAAAGAGATAGCTGAGGTGATATGATAGTCTATAAATTAATGAATGGAGTGGAATGGGTAAACATAGATCGGTTGTTTACTTCTTCAAAGAGTAGAAAGACATGCACTGAAGCTACAATGTAGCACATTTAAGACTGAACAAACATATTTCTTCATCCAATGAGTAATCAAACTCTGGAATTTGTTGCTGGATGATGTGCTAAAAGCTGTTACTGTAGCTGGTTTTCAAAAGAGGTTTGGACAAGTTCCTGGAGGAAAAGCTCATAAACCTCTGGAATAAGCAGTAGAGAATCTTCTACCTTTTGAGAATCCGACAGGTGCTTGCAACCTAGATTGGCTGCTGGTGGAAACAGAATACTGGGCTAGATGGACTTTTGGTCTGACCCAGTTTGCATATCTTATGTTCTGGTGCTGTTTCCCGCATTCTTGCTCATCACCTAATGGGGCAGGTTATGGGTAGAGAGTAGGCATCAGCTACTCTTTGGGTTTAGTGCAGGATACTTTACTGTGTGCTGTCAATGTTGCAGTGAGCACTAATTGTGAAAGACCTTAGCACGTGGTAAAGGACTTGTGCTGGGCACACCCCCAGCAGTTACTGCACGGCTTTGCACTTACTGTGCATTGGGGTTTGCTCCTAATGCACAGTAAGGGCAGAAACATGCTGCACTTGAGTAAAAGGACCTCTTAACTACTGTAGAGGGAAACTGGATCATGAAGCTTTTGATGTGTTGTTTTTGATGTTTGTAACAAAAAATGCTAGATAGGAAGAAAATTCAGATAACTTTACTGACATGACAGTTTTACATGTGCCAAATAATAGCTAAAGGAATTTAAAATATGAAGGGAGGCAATAATACTAATAGTACAATGAAATTACAGGGTGCAGATAAGACAAGAGCAAGAACAGTTTCCGGGTTTTGGTGCTGGGCCATATTGTCCCTGTTACCTTTCTTGCCGGGCTGCAGGTTAGAACAGATTTTTTTTTTGTTCTTGCCGCTGTTTCTCCTCTTTCTCCCAGGAGTGTATAAAGTTTTCTTTTGTGGGAAGTCTCTGATGTTCTCTGTCAGTTTTGGCAAATGTAGAAATATGATTTCTTTATATTTATTTTGTAGAGAGAACCAGGAAATATGTTTCTATTTCTCTGCCTTTTTGGGGCTTCCAATTAAGTTTTCATCTCTGATATGTGATTTCCATAGGGATCCAGGGCTGGCCCCACAGTTGTTTCAAGGTGCTGGTGCTCTAAGCAAACCATAAGCTTTGCACCCCACTAGCTGTCAAAACCTGTTTAGTTTGAATGCCTTGCTCTTTGCCAGTCCCTCCCAGCAGACATTGCCGCCCTAGGTGACTGCCTGGTTTGCCTAATGGTTGGGCTAGCTCTGTAACAATTCTGCTTGTTTGCCAATCTGCAATTCCCAATAGGAGGTTCACTTGTGTTCTGGGGCAGGCTGTAAGCGTGCAGTGTTGTCCCCTCATAGGCCATGTTGTAGAAATCTTCCTACCCTTGGCTGACTAGGTCCATTTTCTGACCATAATTGTTGATGCTTTCTGAAAGTGGATAAGCAAATTTCAGGAGCGGTGAAGCTGTACATCTTTCACCTTGTGATGTTAAGGCATTTTTGTTAATTCCCGTGTCGAGAATACTTTCTAGTGGCAGTTTCCAGGTTAGATTATTGTAATTGTCTGCCTCTTGAGCTTCCAGACAGAGAAGAGACTAGACTATAGAATGGCGCTGCTTGGTTGATGGACGGCCCCTGAGCCCAGTCATGGCTATTGAAGTAGCCCCCAGCAAGTGGTGCAGATTTCTGCTCAAGCAGCCCCTGCATATAGGTGAGGTCCCCAAGAGAAGGGGGACCACTTGCAGCTGTTCCAGTATCTTCTGAAATGGACATCTCCCACTCTAGGGGCCCATAAATTGAACTTCTGCCTCTGCCCCCAGTCAAAATGTTGCCCACCCCTGGTCGATAGTTTAGGTGAGGGGCCAAATTTCAGCAATGTTGAAAGCACTTCACTGGTTGCCAGTAGCAGATTGCTTTCAGTTTAAAATCCTCTTACTGATTTAGAAATATTGATAGGGGTTGGCACCAGCTAATGTTTAACTCCTTAGCTACTTCGTAGGATATTTAGATCAACATATATGAATTATCAGTTTTCTCTCCCTAAGGAATAGAAAGTAGTAATCTACCCATAAAAGGGGGCTTCTTATGCTGGTCCAGCCCTTTGCAGCATTTTATGAAAGCCTAGCCAAGGGGAGATTAATTTAGTGGCTTTCGGGCACTTAGTCAAATCATGGCATTTATTTATCTATCCATCCAGATTTATATACCACCTTTTCCTTCAAACAAAGTGGTTTATATTAGGGTTATTACAATTGGCTTTTCCAATGGATTGTGGTTTAATTTGTGCCTCTTTTGTTTTGGATATTAGTGGAGGATTTTATTTTTTTTCCTTTGTAAATTGTTTGTCTTGTTTAGTGATAGTTGTTTTAGTTTTATGTGATTTTTTTTAAAATAAATCAGCCATAAATAGAAATGTATGTGGACTTTTATTGTGCTTTGATGTGAAACTATGTATATCACCTAGAGCAGGTTTGTTGTTGAGCAGTAAACAAATGTAAGTGAATAAAGAACCATTTGGGGTTTACTGGTAGGGTAGAGAAATCTGAGGAGGTAACACATTGTATGTGAAGATCTGATGTGCACTGATCAGGTGAGAGATCTAAGAGTGATCATGTCTGATGATCTTATGGTAATAAAAAGTGTGATGAGGTAGCAGCTAAGCCAGATGGCTGTGGGACTGGGCTGCATAGAGGGAGGCATAACCAGTAGAAGGTGGAAATGCCGCCGTACTGGTCATTGGTATGGCCTCCATTATTCCGCATGAGGCCTTATCAGAGAGAGAGAGAGAGAGACTAGAGGCATTTCAGAACCGAGAATATCTGAATGTAGCACCTTAGGTCTCCTCTATCTGGTGATGTGGTTCAGCTGGACTGTTGGCATCTCTATACGCTTTCTCTCTGGCGTAATAATTGGATTAGAAAAATGTGTTTACGAATAGTTTGCCTTCTCATGCTTTTCTCCAAAATAATGAAAGGTTCTATTTTGTTAAGTTTTCTTCTGGATTTCAAGTTCCTGAGAACCTTCATAAGTTCTCAGTAAATGTCATAAAGGATAAATGCCCAAAATGCTAACAGATCACATGCTGCTGTATGCAAGAGTCTGAAGAGTGAGTTTAGGAGCTTCTAGCCATGGGAAATGTATTGGATAGCTGGTAATACTTTTAAGGCTGAAGGTCAGAGTAGGAAACATGTCTAACATTTATTAGTGAAATCTAGTCTGGATTTCAGCTCCCAGATGTCGACCTTTACAATATCCAGACAGAGAATGGAGGTTGAGATCAGACGTCCTCTATGTCTGGGGATGTTTGCTTCAACCTATGAAGGACAGGAAAAGTGCCCATATATACATATAATGATTTCCAGCTCCGGTATACCTGGTATGAAAAGAAACAATATGTGAACCGAGAACCCTGCAATACTGGGGCTTATGTACGAACTCTTCATATTTATTTATTTATACCGCATTTCCGAGGATCCCTGAGGTTTACAGGGAACAAAGCTCGACATTACATGAAACATATGGGTCAAATGAAGCCCAAGGCTCATGAGACAAACCACGGGCAGGTCAAGACACAACCTTTTCCCTAGTTTTCCTTCCTTCTGGATCTTACTCATACACTGTACCGATGGGTAGCAACTCCATTTGGCTTCATAACTGGCCATTTAGATTTCATTCCTTTAAATTTCTTTCTCCTAGTGACAGCTATAAGAACTTAAGATATGCCATACTGGGTCAGACCAAAGGTCCATCAAGCCCAGTATCCTGTTTACAACGGTGGCCAATCCAGGTAGCAAGTAGCTGTAAGGTTCCCAGAAGGTAGATTCCATGCTGCTTGTCCCAGGGGTTAGCAGTGGATTTCCCCAGTCTCCTTTAATAATGGTTTATGGACTTTTCCTCCAGGAACTTGCTCACAACTTTTTGAAACCCAGCTGCACTAACAGTTTTAGTACATCCTCTGGTAACAATTTGCAGAGTCTGATTATATGCTGAGTGGATTAGTCCTAAATGTGCTATATTGTAGCCTCCTTGAATGGCCCCTAATCTTGTTACTTTTGGAAAGAGTAAACGACTGATCTATGTTTACCTGTTTACCCTAGTGCCAGCCCAACCACTAGGCAAACAAGATGGTCGCCTTGGGTTGCAACTTTGGAGGGGGGGGGGAGCAAAGCATTCAAAGATAAAATATATTTTGACAGCCAAGGAGTGTGTAAAACCTAAGGTCTGCCTAGGGTGCCAACATCTTGAACTAACTCTGGGGCCAGCCCTGATTTACCCGTTCCACTCGTTATTTTATAGAGCTCTATCATATCGCCCCCTCATCCATCTCTTCTCCAAGCTGTAGAGCCCTAACATTTAAGCCTTTCCTCACAGGGTATCTTTTTATCCCCTTTATCATTCTGATCGCTCTTCTCTGTATCTTTCCTAATTCTGCTATATCCTTTTTTTTAGATATAGTGACAAGATCTGCACACTATATTCAAGGTGCTGTAGCCTGTAGCACTATGGAGCGATACAGAGGCATTATAATATCCTTGGCTTTATTCTCCAGTCCTTTCTTTATGATTACCAGCATTCTGCTGCTGCTGCCCACTGAGCAGAGGGTCTCCACGTAATATCCATGAAGCCTAGATCCTCTTCCTGGATGGTGATTCCTAATGTGGAACTTTGGAGTGTGTACCTGTATTTTGGGTCGCACAACTTTGCAGTTGTTCACATTGACTCTCATCTGCTATCCGCATGCCCAGTCTCCTAATTTATCAAGGTCCTCTTGCCATTTTTCACAAGAGCTTTGATCCGCAAGTCCGCATGCGCGGCGTTTTTTTGGCATTCCTACAATGAAACTTGAATAAACGTGGGCAGCATCATTTTCTTGTAAGTAACTGAGGTTTTATTTCCTGACATTTTATATGAATGATATCCTTCGTATTATAGTGGAATAGTTAGACCTATTGCCATGTCTATTTTCACAGACCCTCCTGAAGAAACTCCTGACATGGAGTGAAACGCTATGAGGGCGCCAGTTAAAGCGTATTTGATGAAATGCAACTTTTAAGAAAATTCTCTTGTGCAATAGTTTTGCTGGATATTTGTTGAAAGAAGATTGAAGTTGGCATCGAAGATTGGTGTTTATATAGTAACAACAGAGAAACCTGGGACTATAAATTGAGCACGAATAGTGCGGTTACAGAAGAGTTTTTTAGAAATAATAAGGTTTTTTATAAAGAAATAAGTCATAGTTAAAGAAACATCTTCCCAAGAGTTTCTCATATTAATTGGTGACGGCAGTACGGGTGTTAAGTAAAACAACTTTTCTTGCATTTCAGGGTGATTGCTGATGTTGTTGAAGCGCTAATGCTCAAACAAACTCTTTGAAAAAGCATTTAAAGCGCAGTGTGAAGCTGAAACCCCCTGGTCTATTAACAACATTACTTACTAACATAATTTCTAACACTGGTGCTGACATTAACCTTAGTATTTACACCGTTTAGATGTTCATATGAAATTTGTTTTCCACTAAAGAAATTTGTTATATTGGTGTGATTTTTTGCTGTTGGTTAGTCAGGAGTGTATCCAACAAACTGCAAATGACAATCCATTGAAAATAATGATGATATAATTATCTTCAATTCATAGTCAATACAACTTTCTTAAGGAATTCATTAAAAAACATGATCTGGATGCCTTTCTGAATTTCCTTTAAGAGCCATTATACCAATAATAAAGCCCCTTTTTTGGCAATACAGAGAAAGTACAATTACCTCCATTGCATGCACTTTGCTTCCCAAGCCAGACACATTGAGCTGAATCCACAAATGTTTGATTCAGAACTGATGTAAAGCCAGCATTGCATGAAGCTTTTGTGTAAAGGGACTATGTGTGTCTTTCTCTAGTCTTCTGGGACCACTCCCAACTCTAAAGAAGCATTGAAAAGTTCAGTCAGTGGAGCTGCTAGAATGTTCTCAAGTTCCTTCAATATTCTTGTATGTATCCCATCCGGTCCCATTGCTTTGTCTACTTTTAGTTTAGCTAGTTAATAAAATAAGCATAGAGCCCTTCCCATGCTCTGCCAACTGATCTATCCAGGGCCATAATAAAGCTACTTGCCCAAGGTCACAAGGAGTGCCAGCGGGAACCGACCCATGATCTATCTCTTCGGTACTAAGCTACTCCTCCCCTTAATGGATTGTCATTTGCAGTTTGTTGGATACACTCCTGAAGCAGCTTACTTGCAAAACGCCGTCACGTCAAGTGTAATGACAGTGGCTGCAAGATATGCTCAGATAAATTGAAATTACTTAATTCTGTTTAAAGTTCCTTGTATTTTAACAATTTCTCTTAAGAATATTCAAAGGACTTTTTATGACCAAGGAGAGCGAGTGCCCAAAGCCTAAATCAATGGTCTAAGCTAGAAATGATGGGACTGCACTGAGGTCTCTTCCAAACATATTATATGCTATTGATATCATCATTGTTCCAAATATTAGAAAACAAAAATGTATCAAAAAAATGGAAAACAAGGAATAAAATATAAGGTGATAACAACATTAGGATATTTGGGTGGCTTGTTTGGTTGAATTGTCGCCTGGTACAGCTTTTGTAGTGGTGGTTAGTTTTGCACATACAGTACTGTGATAGTCATGGACCTCACTTCAAAGCCAGGATATGTGCAGTATGATCTCAAGTCTCTCAGATTTACTGCTAACACTCATCGTAGTACTTGTATTACGCCCTATAGCAAGCCAGAGGTGACTTTTTCTACTTGGGGGCCAAACTGATAAAGGGAGGAGCAGGAGCCGGGTGCTGTGGGAGCCACAAGGGCCCCTCCTTGATGCCATCAGACTGATCGTAACTATAATAGGACTGTGAATGTGGTGCACCATCACATGGACATCTTCACAGGTGAGGTCAAAGCACGTTCTCCTTGCAAGTCCCTTGGGGAACTTAAATGAGAAGGAGTTTGGACTTTTAAATTTTCTTTGAAAATTTTCTGGGCTTGAGGAAATATTTTTATTCTGCCATTCACAACTAGTTCTAGGCAGATCAAGAAAACCCCCCAAAACGCTATGAAATAACATCAAGCCATAACCAAACATTGCACACGAACAATTCATAAATAACCCCACAATCCGATATTAGTTTAACAAAATTCATCAGTTACTAATCGTAAAACTATAGCCCTCTCCCCTCAAATGCTTGAGTAAAAAGATGGAGGTCTTAACTTGTTTCTTAGCATTGAATATCGGTCTCCTGTCTGAGTTGGCAGCGTATTGCAAAGTATATTTAGACAGCCATATGATCCTACCCTATGTGCATATCTCGGTGAAGGAACAGCCACGTTTCCTTAACCCTGTGATCTCAGGCACTGACGTGGCTGATACCATAGCAATGCTCATTTCAAAGGCATTAATGCCAGTAGTCTCAAATTTAAAAACCCCAACAGAGCAAGCTGAAAGCTGATGCATCGCTGAACCGGCAAGCAATCGGTGTCATTTCTCTTGTTCCTTTTCCGTGGGTAAAAAGGTGGTTTATCCCATGCTACCAGCTCAGGGCACATGGATGCTGGGAAGGAGAAGGAATTGGTTAACAATTTCCTTCCTTCTGGTACATTGAATTTCTCCTAGAGGCATCTCAGAATACCAATCCCTCAACTACCATCTCCTTTACTTACTAATCCCACAGCGAATCTTCGGGCTCAGACAAATAAGAAAGGAAGCACATGGCATTAATAACATCATTTATTTATTTATTTTATTTATTTATCTATTTCTTCTATACCGCCCCTTCCAGAGATCAAGGGCGGTTTACATGGAACAAGTTAACAATTTTGTATACTTCAGTATACATTTACATTGAACAGAAAGTTTCTAACTTTTTACAGATAATAATGCTATAAACTGTCAAAACTATTTACATTGGTTATTTACAAATGCTTATATACAATGTGTTACATGGTAGAATATTCATTGGTCATTCGTAAGTGGTGGAATTTATTTCCATTTTTTATCGTAAGTTATTTGTGTGTGTGTGGGAGGTCTGTGTGGGGTTAGCTAATTGTGATTTTGGGAGCTTTGTGTTTGTGTGTCTGTGGATGTTGTGGGACTGGACTTGGGGGTAGGGGATTTCAAAGTGTTCGGAGAATAGGTAGGTTTTGAGTTCTTTCCTAAATTGGGAGAGGTCTTTTATGATACGAAGGTCTATTGGGACATCATTCCAGAGCATGGGGGCAGTGAACGTGAAGGCTCTGGTGCTTGTGGATTTTTTAGTCTTCGTGAATGTTTTTGGCATATCAAGTGAGTGGGCTGCATTTTGTCTGCGAGCTCTTGATTCAGATGGGGCGTGTAGTAGTGTGGATAGGTGTGAGGGGGCGATGTCGTTTAGGAGCTTGAAAGTAGGAGAATTTTGGGTTTAGCTCCTGTCTTTTTAGTAATCGGGTACAGTCGGTATCTCCTTGTCCCCAGAGAGCTTTCAATCTCAGTTTGCATCGGAGGCAATGAAAGGTGAATTGACTTTCCTGAACTCACAAGGAGCATTACTGGGCAAGGTGGAATTTGAACCCTGGTTTCCTTGGTTCTTATTCTGCTGCTTTAGCCATTAGAGGTGGACATAGGTTTGAGTCCTTGTTCTCCTGCAGCTGGTGGTAGTTTTTGTTTTGAGTAATGCTGGTTAGAAGTCGCAGTCTGTGGTGGCCGAACCCTAGGTGCAGATCATCTTGCCCTTTGGAAAATCATTCCTGAAAAAAAAAATAGTTTTTTTAGCAGAGGAAGGTTCTGTAACTGGGGCCACTTCTGTTCTGCTTAAGGGTGGATTTCAGCTTAGAATTTTAGAGCCTTATCCACCTGTATGGAGCAACGATTTCAAGCTGCTTGTTGCAATTTGTTAAGTTTACAAGTGAGAGAGTTTGCAAATTCACAACACAGAATAGTATCAGTGAGGAATGTAGGACTAGTAGAAGAGGGTTTCAACAGTGGAAGCCAGAAATGCTGCTTTGATCAAGGGTAATGTGGCTTTCCTATCCACAACTAAAATTCCACAGAAGAATTTACAATTTATTAGTTTTCCGTATCCTTGGAGATTTTAAAATGATCCCTGAGACTGTTCCACCTATTGCAAAAGCCAAAATGCATTTTTGCTACTCTGAAGAAGGTGAATCTGACGGGGGGAGGGGGGGCAGAGGTGATGATTACCACAGCCCCTTATTCCTAAATTTGATTGAATTATTGGAAACATTTCTTTAGGAGAAAACTATAGGTGTATTTGGTTGTCTCATTTCTCTCTGGTAGATGGGAATAGAGGGTTGAAATGATTTCTACGAGCTCCCAGGCTCTAGAGGAAATATTTCTCCAGATCTAGCAGCCTCTATGCAGGCCACGAGAAAGGACTCTGTTACTTTTCCCTATGGTGATATCGTTGAGACTGTCTGTCTTTTTTCCTTGAAATTTCCTCAAACATGTGTGATTAAGAGTCAAGGCAAGCTATTTATATTTTTTCAAGCCTATTCATTTGGAAAATGTTCTTCAAAGTAAGTTGGAGGATGTGAGCAGCCGCTTGGTGGTTACCCAGAGCTCCTGAACGTTCTCCTCCATTTATCTATCTAATGCCAAGAGAGAAGGAGATGTTAATTTTTATCCATTTAATATTTGTTATTAATTATGTGTGTGTGTGTGTGTGTGTGTGGTGTGTGTATGTATTCAAAGAAATTTTATATATATATACATTTTTTAAAATATTTTTGCTTTGTTGGATTAGGGGTCCCCAAGTTCTTTCCTGTTGTGGACTTTCTGTGGTTTTATTTTTTATGTTTCATATATCTTGTAATTATATTTCTTCGAACAGGTTAGTTGCTTTTCCTTTATTTCTGTTGTATTTACAGAAACTAAAATAAATATTGTAAAAAAACAGTTTTAAAAATTTGTAGCGAGGCCCTAACCCCCCAGGAAGGTTTCGCCTACTTAGAGTTGCTTAACCATTGGACCATCCCCACCCCTGACTGCTGGGAATCTTAAGCACTCAGGGTAAAGTCACTTGTCATCTTTTTTCACTCACGCACCTGCTCTGCTGGGAATGTATCAGCAAAATGCCCATACGTACACGACCGCCAGACCAATTAGCTGCTGTTTGCTTCTGCAGCCACATTGATTCTTCACAGAACTGCCAACCACGTTGTCTTAGAAGGGAGACAGCCTCTTCTTTCCCCCAAAATATTAGCATTCGTTTCCTGATCTCGATGGCACACCAAGGCAGCTTCGTTCTATTTCAGAAACCGTCCTCTTCTGAGCTTTCAGGCATCGGCAAGTCTACACGTGTAACATGCTATCAAAGATATATGGACCAACTATATCCTTTTGAAGGTGTGGTCTCCAGAACTGTACACAATACTCCAAGTAAGATTTCATTAGAGACATATAGAAAGGCATTATCATTTTTCCTGCTGGCCTTTCCTCTCCCTGGGCACCCAAGGATTCTTCTAGCTTTTGCCATCACCATTTGAAGGACTAGAAAAGGGGACTGTTACTTCTGGAGAGAGATCTGCAATTGTGAGTATATACTTCTGGGAATTTTCTGAAAGGAATTCTTTGTATTAAAGCTAATTAATCTGTGAACCCACTATTTTTTGTTAACTCAGTCAGGGCCTAGTAGCAGCAGTTTAAGTTTAAATGTAAAACACAGAAGAGAACTTTCTGGCTACATTTCATACCCAGTAGAGAGCTTGGAGTTTAAATTTAATAGTCACTCAGGGCCTAGTATCAGCAAAGTACTTTTAGTTTAAATTTAAAACACAGAAGAGAGCTTTCTGGTTAAATTTGGAACCCAGCAGAGAGCTTGTAGTTTAAATTTCATAATAAGTTAGAGCCTAGCAGCAGCAAAGAGCTATAATGTTCCCTGTATAATTTAAATCAAATCAGAATATAGCTTACCTCAGCAGCACAAGACAGGGTACTGTGTAGCAGCCCTATTTTAATAAGTGTTATTTCCCTCCCTCCCCAACACTCACCCACCCCTGGGATAATCGTAGCTTTATAGGTATTTGCACATCTTAAAAGACAGGAGGTGCTCTCAGGTGAAGTTCCTTACCCAAATCAGTCATACACTAAGGACCTGAGATTAATTAAGCATCAGGTGAACAAGGTATATTAAACGTATTAGGTACAGTTTTATTAGTATAAATATCCATAGCAACCCTTAGTAAGTAAAGAACTTTAAGATGCAGACAGCAGTCCAGCAGCGAGATGGGGGCTTTCCAGTCTTTTGCATTGCGTGTCACACGTATGATTTTCTCCCAGTTGGTGAGAGGTCTTACGTGTGCACTAGGTGCAAGGAGCTCTTTGCTCTCAGGGAATGAGTCCGTTCTCTAGAGGCTAGAGTAGCAGACTTGGAAAACATAAAGACAGAGAGGTACATAGATGAGACTTACAGGGATATAGTCCTGAAGTCCCACCTCCAGTCTGGCAGCATCCCTGTTGCCATGGAGGAGAGAGGTCACGTGACAGGAGAGCATCACCCTGGTGTGGCAGGAAGTGATCCTGTAACTAGGACCTGTCCTCCAGGTGATGTAAAACCCTCTCACACCGAGGAAGTTTCTCCAGGGCCATATGCCCATGAGGGAAGGGTTAGGACAGCCGTTATAGTTGGTGATTCAATCATTAGGCATATTGATAGCTGGGTGGCTGGTGGGACATGAGGATCGCCTGGTAACATATCTGCCTGGTGCGAAGGTAGCGGACCTCACGCGCCACCTAGATAAGGTCTTAGATAGTGCTGGGGAGGAGTCTGCTGTCTTGGTACATGTCGGTACCAATGACATAGGAAAATGTGGTAGGGAGGTTCTGGAGGCTAAATTTAGGCTTTTAGGTAGGAAGTTGAAATCCAGAACTTCCAGGGTAGCGTTCTCCGAAATGTTTCCCGTTCCACGCGCAGGACCCAAAAAGCAGGCAGAGCACTGGAGTCTCAATGCGTGGATGAGACAATGGTGCAGAGATGAGAGTTTTGGATTTGATAGGAACTGGGGAACATTCTGGGGAAAGGAGGGGCTCTTCCGAAGGGATGGGCTTCACCTTAACCGGGATGGAACCAGGCTGCTAGCATTAACCTTTAAAAAGGAGATAGAGCAGCTTTTAAACTAGATAATAGGGGAAAGCCAACAGTCGCCCAAGAGCGGATGGTTCGGAAGAATGTATCCTTGAAGGATACTACCAAAAGCAGAGAGGTTCCAAAAAAAAGTAAAGTAGCCCAAATGCCCTCGAGTATGGAGGACATAGAGCTTAAAGATCCCAAATTACCCATGTCTACCAATAGCCAAATTAATATGAATAAAATACAGTCTCTAAAATGTTTGTATGCAAATGCTAGAAGTCTAAAAAATAAGATGGGAGAGTTAGAATATATAGCACTAAATGAGAGGTTAGATATGATTGGAATATCAGAGACATGGTGGAAGAAGGACAACCAGTGGGACACTGTGTGATACCTGGGTACAAACTATATTGTAATGATAGAGCTGATCAAATTGGTGGAGGGGTTGCGCTCTGTTAGAGGGCATTGAGTCAGAAAGGATTAAAGATTTGCAGGAAACAAAATTTGCTGTAGAATCTCTATGGATTGAAATTCCATGTAAAAAGGGGAAGGCGCTGTCAGTGGGGGTGTACTATCGACCGCCTGGCCAGAATGAACAAATGGATGATGAAATGCTCAAAGAAAACAAGGAAGCCAACAAAAGTTACAGCGTAGTAATAATAATGGGTGATTTCAATTACCCCGGTATCGACTGGGTCAGTGTAACGGCAGGACATGCTAGGGAGATAAAGTTCCTAGATGAAATAAATAACTACTTCTTGGAGCAGCTGGTTCATGAACCAACCAGAGGGGAAGCCATATTAGACCTAGTCCTTAGTGGAACACCAGATCTAGTGCAAGAGATAAGGGTGTTGGGGGGCCACTTGGCAATAGTGATCATAGCATGATCGCCTTTGATTTAATTAGTGGAGGAGGGATAGTAAAGAAATCCACAGTACTAACTTTTAACTTTCGAAAGGGAGACTATGATAAAATGAGGAAAATAGTTAAGAAAAAACTAAAAGGAGCTGTTGCAAAGGTTAAAGACTTACATCAAGCTTGGGTGTTCTTGAAAAATACTATCTTGGAAGCCCAGACCAGCTGTATTCCACGCTTTAAGAAAAGTGGAAGGAAGTCCAAAAAACTGCCAGCATGGTTTAAAGGGGAGGTCAGAGAGGCTGTTGCCAAAAAAAGCATCTTTCAGGAAATGGAAACAAGAGCCAAACGACGAAACCTGGAAACAGCACAAGCACTGGCAAGTCAAATGCAAGGCATTGATAAGGCAGGCAAAGGGAGAATTTGAGAAGAAGCTTGCTGCGGAAGCAAAAACGCGAAATAAAGACTTTTTCAAGTACATTCGTAGCAAAAAACCTGTGAGAGTCAGTTGGTCCATTAGATGATAGAGGAGTTAAAGGGGCACTAAGAGGCGACAAGGTGATAGCGGAGAGACTGAATGAATTCTTTGCTTCAGTCTTTACTGAGGAAAATGTAGGGATGTTACCCATGACTGAAGTGGTATTTAAAGGTGCAGAAGAATTGAAGGAAATATCGATGCATTGGGAAGATGTATTACAACTATAAGATAAACTGAAGAGTAGCAAATCACCTAGGTCGGATGGTATACATCCAAGGGTGTTGAAAGAACTGAAATATGAGATTGCAGACCTGCTATTAGTAATCTGTGAACTATCATTAAAATCATCTGCAATACACTGGCTATCCTCCAATCTTCAGGTAACACCAATTTTTTTTTTTTTTTTTTTATTGAATTTTAAATTATTACAACCAATAACACAAGACAATGAGTAATAATGATATGAATAAAATAAATCAAAAATAATTTACAACAATACAAGTCAAAATACATATCACTACCTAGCCCACATCATGAAGAGAAAGCATAAGAGGAGCTCAGGAGCAAAAACTAAGGCTACCACGCTCAACCAACCACATTTCCCACAATAATATATACTCTCACAAAAAATAATATCACTCAAGCCTGCAATGATACCAAAAGCGACTCCAACAATGAAGGATCAGAATAAACATAACTAACCCCTTGAATAGTCACCAGACATTTACAAGGAAACCTAAGGTAGAAGGTACCTCCTCCAGCCACCACCCTAGGTTTGAGCTGGAGGAAGGCTCTTCTACGATTCTGTGTCTGCCTGGACACATCGGGGAAAATAGAAAGCTTATGGCCGTAAAAAAGAAAATCCTTTTTAGGAAAAAAGGCCTTCAAAATGGAGGCCTTATCAGAAAAATTGGCCAAAGTTACTACCAGAGTAGCACGGGTGGAGATAGACGTCTGAGAGTTTTCCAAAAAGTTGGTTAAATCTAAAAGAGTACCCTCCTCCTCCCGTGCTATACTGGGTTCCCCGGTAGAAATCCGAGCAGGTAAATAGAAGGTTCGATCAATCATAACAGTATCGGCACTAGAGAGCAACAAAATCTCTTTACAATATTGCCAAACAATAAAATAGGAGATAATAAACGCGTTTTTGGAAAGTTTAATATAAATATATATAAATATAAATGTTTTGCCCTGGAAGCATTCTCTAAGGCCTCTAGCTGCTGATAAAACATCAAAGTATCCTTCAAGGCTGATTCACTGGCTGACTGCAATGAGACAACCTGTGTATCAAGCCTATCAGTACGTTGAGATAACTGATTAACAGATGCCTCTACATTATGCAATTTATGAGAAACTTGTTGAGAGAAAACAGCAGTCTGAGACATAAATTGTGTTAACAATAAATTAGTAGCTGAAACTTGCTTCCAGATATCTGTGAGAGTTACTTCTTCAGGATTTTCTACTTGAGAAAAGATAAGACTTTCAGGAGCAACAACTGCCGGTATAGGAACAATTGAAAGTACCTCATGAGATGAAGTTGCCACAGAAACAGGAATCTCCTCCTCCTCACCTGAGGAGGTAGACACCACAGAAGAGGACGACGTTTCAACGGAGGCTTGAGAAGATCCTGGGTTAGGCGGGGGAGTCTTATCGATAGAACTGAGGGTAATCCCGGATCCAGGCGACGAAGAGTATTGATCTACTGATGCACGCTGAGGCAAAACCACCACATGCTGATCCATAGGACCAGTAACAACAGAAGGAGTAGAAGCAGCAACAGCTGGCGATTTAACAGATGGATTCCCCTGTGCCTTTTTACTCTTCCGTTTCGCATGACCCCGCGGCATACCCTCTGCGACAGATACTCTGAGCCCCGAATTGGCACCGAAGGGGCACCAAAGGGGCGTACCCCCTTTGGTCACGCCCCCTTCGGGCACGCGCCCGCAGGCCGCGTTCGCGGCCGCGAAAGCAGCCGACGCTGTTATATGCTGCCGGGGCCAACCGGGTCAATCAGGAGGGACCTGCTGCAGCCAATCAGATGGCAAAACGCTGCCGCTGTACTCCGGTCTCCAAACAGCTGACTCTCACCCCCTGAAAGCAGCCGACGCTGTTATATGCTGCCGGGGCCAACCGGGTCAATCAGGAGGGACCTGCTGCAGCCAATCAGATGGCAAAACGCTGCCGCTGTACTCCGGTCTCCAAACAGCTGACTCTCACCCCCTGAAAGCAGCCGACGCTGTTATATGCTGCCGGGGCCAACCGGGTCAATCAGGAGGGACCTGCTGCAGCCAATCAGATGGCAAAACGCTGCCGCTGTACTCCGGTCTCCAAACAGCTGACTCTCACCCCCTGAAAGCAGCCGACGCTGTTATATGCTGCCGGGGCCAACCGGGTCAATCAGGAGGGACCTGCTGCAGCCAATCAGATGGCAAAACGCTGCCGCTGTACTCCGGTCTCCAAACAGCTGACTCTCACCCCCTGAAAGCAGCCGACGCTGTTATATGCTGCCGGGGCCAACCGTGTCAATCAGGAGGGACCTGCTGCAGCCAATCAGATGGCAAAACGCTGCCGCTGTACTCCGGTCTCCAAACAGCTGACTCTCCAGGTAACACCAATTTTTAAAAAGGGTTCCAGGGGTGATCCGGGAAACTACAGACCGGTGAGCCTGACGTCAGTACCGGGAAAAATGGTAGAAACCATCATAAAGAATAAAATTACTCAGCATGTAGATAGTCATGGCCTAATAGGAGACAGTCACAATGGCTTTAGACAAGGAAGATCTTGTCTTACTAATCTGTTATGTTTTTTTGAAGGTGTGAATAAACAGGTGGACAAAGGTGAGTCGATTGATATAGTGTATCTGGACTTTCAGAAAGCCTTTGACAAGGTCCCTCATCAGAGACAAAACTAAAGGGTCATGGGATAGGAGGCACTACTGTGGATCAGGAACTGGTTAAAAGATTGAAAGCAGAGGTTAGGGCTAAATGGCCAATTTTCCCAATGGAGAAAGGTGAATAGTGGTGTACCCCAGGGATCTGTGCTGGGTCTGCTGCTTTTTGACATATTCATAAATGATCTGGAAAGTGGAATAATGAGTGAGGTTATCAAATTTGCAGATGACACAAAACTATTTAAAGTTGTTGAAATCCAGGAGGATTGTGGAAAATTGCAAGAGGATCTTGATAAATTGGAAGACTGGGCATCAAAATGGCAGATGAAATTTAATGTGGACAAGAGCAAAGTTATGCACCTAGGGAAGAACAACCCAAACTATGCTTACACAATGCAAGGTTCCACATTAGGAACCATCATCCAGGAAAAAGATTTAGGCATCATTGTGGATAACATGTTAAAACCCTCCGCCAAATGTGCAGCGGCAGCCAAGAGAGCAAATAGAATGCTAGGTATCATAAGGAAAGGAATGGAAAATAAAACAAAAGATATTATAATGCCTCTATCGTTCCATGGTGAGACCGCACCTTGAATATTGTGTGCAATTCTGGTTGCCGTATCTTAAAAAGGATATAGTGATATTAGAAAAGGTTCAGAGAAGAGCCACCAAAATGGTAAAGGGGATGGAAGGATACTCCTATGAAGAAAGGCTAAAAAGGTTAGAGCTCTTTAACCTGGAAAAGAGACGGCTGAGGGGAGATATGATAGAAGTCTATAAATTAATGAACGGAGTGGAATGGGTAAATGTAGATCGATTGTTTGTTATCAGAATATAGAAAGACTAGGGGACATGCAATGAAGCTACAAGGTAAACTATTTTAAGACTAATAAAAAGAAAATATTTTTTCACTCAACGTGTAATCAAACTCTGGAATTTGTTACTAGAGGATGTAGTAAAGGCTGGGTTAGTATAGCTGGGTTTAAAAAAGGTTTGGACAAGTTCCTGGAGGAAAGGTCCATAAACCATTATTAAGAAGGGACCCAGGATATCAATGCTTGACCCAGTACAAGCATTGTGGAACCTGTGTCTTTTGGGGAAACTGCTAAGTTCGTATGACCTAGATTGGCCACTGTTGGAAACAGAATACTGGGCTTGATGGACCTTGGTCTGACCCAGTATGGCATATCTTATGTTCTTAGTTTTACATGTTTGCCACTATAAGAACCACCAATACGAACACCCCCCCCTTACCGCTCGTCTTTCCTTTCATGCATTGAAGTATTTCACCCCCTACACTATACCATTCCTTTGGATTTTTGCTGTCCAAATGCATGACCCTGCATTTTTTAGCATTAAATCTAGCTGCCAGATTCTGTCCCATTCTTCAAGCTTAGCTAATTCCTCCTCAGGTTATCTGCTCCTTCCTGGGTGTCTACTCTATTGCTATTTAGCACATATTGCAGATTTTAGTATCATCTACAAAGGGGAACACCTTTCCCAACAGCCCTTGAGTGAAGGAGTAGCCCAATGGTTTTGAGCACTGTCTTGGGAAACCAAGAGACCAGGGTTCAGTTCCCCTCATACTCCTTGTGGCCTTGGGCAAATCACTTAACCCTCCATTGCCTCCGAAAAATCCAAGTTGTCAATGTCCTGTTTAATGTACATTATCAAGTTTAAGTTACAATGAAAACTGCTTTGACTGAAATGATAAAGTGATATTTAACAGTTTTTTATACCACTTTAACAAAGATGTTAAAAAAAATCAGACCAAGGGGCAGATCCCTGTGGTACACCACTGGTAAATTCCCTATCTTCAGACTGAATCCATTTACTACTGCCCTCTGTCACGTTCCACTCAACCAGTTTTTAATCTAGTCAGTCAATTTAGGGTCCACCCCAAGGACAATTAGTCTATAAGTCATGGATGAGAAATGGTATCAAAAGTCTTGCTGAAATCTAAGTATCACATCTAGTTTGTTTTCCCTCATTCCAATTCTCTGGTCACCCAGTCAAATCAATCGGATTTGCTGGTGAGACCTCCCTCTATAGTAAAGCTATGCTCTTTCAGATCCTTTAATCCTTTGGATTCCAGAAAGCATACTGTCCTCTGCTTTAGCAGTGTTTTTACATCAATTTATTCACTACAGAGGTTAGACTAATTGTTCTGTAGTTACCAATCGCTTCCTTATTTCCATTTGTGTAGATAGGATTGCAGATGGGCTAATGTGTTTCCTATGGGATCATGTCTGACTCTTTTTTTAAAATGCTGCTTTTTTTTTTTTTTTTTTTAATGTCAGCAACGGAGCTGTCAGTACTTCTTTCAATACCCTTGGATGAATGCCATCCGGCACCATTGCTTTGTTCATTTTTACTGTAGTTTAGTTAGTTCCTCATGAACACAATCGTTTGGGTTCTACTTGCTTCCATTCCTATTTGTGGTTGTTTTCTGAGGTCCTGCTTTGGGCCCTTCATCTGTGAACACAGAACAGAAATATTTGTTAAGCAATTCTGCTTTATCGTCATCGGCTTCTACATATTCCTCCCCTTTACCCTTGAGTCTCACAATGCCACCTTTGCCTCCTCCTACCATTAACCTACCTAAAAATAAGTCTTGTCTCCATGTTTCACTGCATTGGCTATTTTTGTTTGCATTTGCAGCTTTGCTTCCTGACAGTTTTACAGTTTTCCCTTAGATTCTCCCAATATTTCCATTTGTTTTCCGCTTTCTGCAATCTTCTTTGGTTTATGAAGGCTAACCTCTTTTTCCTGACCTTTTCAACTATTTATTTATTTCTAAAACCACAGTGGCCTCCATTTCCTCTTACTTTTATTTCTTTTTCTAACAAAAAGGTGTGTTGCTCTTAAAATACCCTTTTTTCAATTTTGCCCAGTATTCTGCAGAGTTATGAGGACTGTTTTGTTTTTTTAAAATATTTTCACATGGCTGTTTGCAAGGAAAATATACTCCGTCTGATTTTCATGGTTGTCTCACTAACCAGGAACCTCCCCTATTGAAGTTTGAATTTGATCAGAGTGGAGGAGTAGCCTAATGGTTAGAGCACTGGTTTCATAATCAAGAGACCAGGGTTTGATTCCCACTAGCACTCCTTGTAACTTTGGGCAAGTCACTTTAACCCTTCATTGTCTCAGAAGAATCCAAGTTATCAATGTTCTTGTTTATATTGTAACTTAAACTTGGTAACATACATTAAACTACTTTGTTGAATGATAAAGCGATATAAAAATTCTGTTAAATAGAAATAAGTTGGCAGACGCCAAGAAACCCCCCCCCCCTTCCCCTTTTTTTCACGTATGCAATGACAAAGAATACAGGCAGCAAATGCTTTTTAGGGAAAACATGAACAAAACATTTTCAAACAAATTCAGAAGCTGTTTTCCAATTTTTTTCTTTCTTTTGTTTTCTGGGAGAATTTGTTTTTGGAAAAAGGAAGGTGTTGTGTGCAAGTTACTGAACACATAGATCCACCATATATAAAAAGAAGGAAATATCTGACTTTGAACACGTGGAGGTCGTTTCCAGTCTGTGCACGTCCGGGCAGTCCAGGATGGCCCGGCATGCACCACATTCAGCCCCTGGAGACTTCCCGGGGGCTGTCTGTCCGTCCATCCTGTACAGTGCTCCGGCTGGTGCTATGGCATCCTGTCACCATGGCACCAGCATGGCCAGCCGGAGACACAGTCTAGCCCGCTTCACTTTGACCCCAACATCCCACTGCCTGACCCCAGAGGCTGCCCCCAAAGCTGATATCGGGTGGGCAAGGGCTCTCCTGTGGTGGTTCAATGGGTTTGGGGGTGCCGATGACCCCATTCATTGGGGGCACCCGGCACTTATTCCACCTTCATGGTGGTATAAGCCAGGCATCCATGTCGCATCCAGGGGATGTACAGAGGCCTGACCTGAATGGCCTCCATACGTCCAAGTGCCTGGCCACATCTCCGCTCTGCCCCCGTCCAGTGCTCCCCACACAATGGCCCTGTGCGTGCAGGGATTAGGAAAAATAGAACATAGTCCTGGCCCTGTCCAGGGGTCGTATGTCCAAGCCAAACATACAATCCCACTTCTGGGGGATTGGAATGATCACCATGGTTGTTGTGGTTGCTGATTCCTTTCTGCTGCTATTGTCTGTTATTGAATAGACATAATAACAGCTGGTAGCTTATATTGAATGGGCAGACCTTGAGCAGAGTGCACAAATACGAGCGTACATTCTGGAAATACTGTAATTTATGTGCGTTCTTGAAAAATCTAGGCACAGTTATCACATGTCCGTTCCTTAACATAAGGCGCTATTTCTGCCTCTTCATGTTGGTGTTTTATACAGATAAGTAGGCACCTACTTGTTTTTAGGAAATAGGCTGAACGTGGGCACCTTATAAAATTACCGTCTCGAGGGCTTTCATGGTATCCCACTTGCCTATGACGATGATGCAAAATATTCCAGGACCAGAAGCGATTGCTTGGAATGGGTTTTTGATGGTTCTCTTTGTGGGCAGTTTCCACAGTGTTTGCACTGGACAAAGTGTGCAGAGAGAGCTCCACTTTTCTAAGTGAACATGTCAGTGTATTTGGTTGGGTTATGATGTGAGGTGAAAGTAAATGAAAGAATTACTGAGAATTGCCTTGGCTGCAAAGTGCCCACAGATGTTACTTTCTTGGGAGGAACTTTTTGAATGGAAAATAACATGCATAAAGTTAAACGTGCAAGCTACGTTATTTCCCTCCCATTGTACAAGCCTGCAGCGGCTTTGAGGGATGGAGCTTGTCAGATGTTGATTTACACAGCTAATATAGTAAGCTTTTCACTTGTGTAAATGGTAACATGGCAAATGATGGTAGATAAAGGTTGAAATGACTCATCCAGTCTGCCCAGCTGAGTTTTGTCCATTTTGAATTGGCACATATATGTTTCCATATGCAACACAACACCGACTTCCTTGCCCATGTCTTTTACTGAACCTCAACCATTTCCTGCCACTGTCTCCCTATCTGTCCCACAAAGGCACAAAACCTGTTACAGTGATGACCTCTACTTCCTCTGCTGTTAGACCATTTCCCCCTTTCCCCCATGGAGGTGTGATGGCTTTTCTGCAGGATGCCTGCTTTCTAACCCAAACGTTGCTGGTTTGAGACCATTCTCCAACTGTGAAGGAAAAAAGCCAGTTGGGATTTTTTATTTGGCTGAAACCACTAGTAACCTTTCAGCTATGGTTGTTTTTTTTAGGCAGCAGCCTCGGCTACCTCTTTAACAAAATTTCCCTGAAATGAAAATTTATAAAAACGAAGCAAAATGGATGTAATAAATTTCCAATCAAAATACAATGAAACAAACCTGCAGATGACACAGGAAATGAAACAAAGTAAAATTATTTTGCTTGCACATAGTCCGTTAACTGTAAAGTCCCATCTCAAGCCAGGGCTTGTCTGCTCTCAACAGCTTGTGTAATTCTTCTGTGGTAGTTCAAATACAAGGTATCTAAGCCTGCAGGGGATCCAGTTCTGTGTAAAACCAATATGGCTTCCAGATCTGCACTTCGATGTGATGTGCCGAGTGAGCTGGAATCCTCTGTAGTGTTGGTTATAGAGGGGCTTTTGTTATGGTAGAATTTGACCTCCGTCACAGGGTTACATTTAGGAGGGTAGTCTTCTATTTGTCAGAAACTGAGGCTGTTAAAAGAGGGTTTGTTTGGAATGTGGCATTGTTGGGAATGGGAACAGCTGCTGGCCAAAGAAACCCCAATAAGTGTGTCCCACAGAATGATCCCCAAAGGTGGCAACCCATAATTTAGGAGTATGTAACCTGGCTGCTGTTCCCCTGCAGCTGTGTATGAGATAAGTGGAGGGTCAGATGGAAGGTGAAAGAGATTCTTTTTCTGTTTGCAGAAATGTGTTTCTACTTATACACAGGGTTGCAGAGTTATCCCACAGCCTTATGCAGGGCACTCTGAGAGTGTCCTGACAGCTGCTGGGTGTATTGATAAGATGCAGGAAGAGCCCTGTGACCACAGTGTAAATTGAAAGTGAGTGTAGATTCAACCACTGGATATTTATTCAAGATTGTGCAAGATTTAAAAAAATGAAGTTGAATAGCTAAATTTGCGGTTTCTTTTAGTAGCAAACCACCCACTGCTTGTCACTGCCTGAGACATATTGCTGGGTTTATCCAGTCTGGAAGCGCTCGTAACACACATGAACACAATACATATGAACACAGTGGATGAATACACAAAATGAATGAATGACCATCCCATTCAGTCTGCCCAGTTATTCCTGTCTACACTCCAAGGACATATTCCAACCAAGGCAGCTTTTTCCATGATATGTTTGAATTTGAATGGGTAAATTTCAGAAGGCAGCTGTTAGCTAGTCAGTCCTAGCTGTGGCTTTTCAGCAGCATGATAGTCTTTGATCTTTAATGAAGAAGATGTAGGAAAGTTACCCATGACTGAAATGGTATTTAAAGGTGATGCATCGGAAGAACCAAAAGAAATATCGATAAAACAGGAAGATGTATTACAACTATTTGATAACCTAAAGAGTAGCAAATCACCTGGACTGGATGGTATACTTTCAAGATTGTTGAAAGAACTGAAATGTGAGATTGCAGACCTACTATTAGTAATCTGTGAATTATCATTAAAAACATCTGTAATACCTGAAGATAGACGAATGGCCAATATAATGCCAATTTTTAAAAAGGGTTCCAGGGGTGATACGGGAAACTACAGAATGGTGAACCTGATGTCAGTACTGGGCAAAATGGTAGAAACAATTATAATGAACAAAATTACTGAACATGTAGATAGTCATGGTTTAATGGGAGAAAGCCAAGGAAGGTCTTGTCTTGCTAATCTGTTATATATTTTTTGAAGGTGTGAATAAACAGGTAGACAAAGGTGAGCAGGTCAATATAGTGTATCTGGATTTTCAGAAAGCCTTTGACAAGGTCCCTCATGAGAGACTCTTGGCAAAGTTTAAAAGTCTTCGGATAGGAGGAAGTGTACTAGTGTGGATCAGGATCTGGTTAAAAGATAGAAAGCAAAAGGTAGGGCTGAATCTCCAATTTTCCCAATGGAGAAAGCTGAATAGTGGAGTACCCCAGGGATCTGTGCTAGGTCTGCTACTTTTTAATGTATTCGTAAATGACCTGGAAATGGGAATAACGAGTGAAGTAATCAAATTTGCAGATGACACAAAATTATTTAAAGTTAAAACCCAAGAGGATTGTGAAAAATTGAAAGAGGACCTTGATAAATTGGACAACTGGACATTCATATGGTAGATAGATTAAATTAATAATATTTAATTAATATTAAATTCTGTTATACTACTTGTATATAGTTGTTTACAGTTCCATGTATCTGTTATATAGTTGCACATTGTTCCATGTACTTTAACATTGTTTGATGTAAACCGCCACTGATCCTGGGAATTGGCGGTATATAAAAGTTTTGCAAATAAATAAATAAATAAATAATATAGACAAGTGCAAAGTTATGCACCTGGAAAAGAACAACCCAAACTAAGGTTACACGATGCAAGGTTCCACATTAGGAACCACCACCCAGGAAAAAAATGTAGGCGTCATTGTGGATAACATGTTGAAACCCTCTGCCTAGAACATAAGAACATAAGATATGCCATACTGGGTCAGACCAAGGTCCATCAAGCCCAGTATTCTGTTTCCAACAGTGGCCAATCTAGGTCATATGTACCTAGCAGTTTCCCCAAGAGACACAAGTTCCACAATGCTTGTACTGGGTCAAGCATTGATATCTTCGGTCACTTCTTAATAATGGTTTATGGACCTTTCCTCCAGGAACTTGTCCAAACCTTTTTTAAACCCAGCTATACTAACAGCCTTTACTACATCCTCCGGTAACAAATTCCAGAGTTTGATTACACATTGAGTGAAAAAATATTTTCTTTTATTAGTCTTAAATAGTTTACCCTGTAGCTTCATTGCATGTCCCCTAGTCTTTCTATATTATGATAAGGTAAACAATCGATCTACGTTTACCCGTTCCACTCCGTTCATTAATTTATAGACTTCTATCATATCTCCCCTCAACCGTCTCTTTTCCAGGTTAAAGAGCCCTAACCTTTTTAGCCTTTCTTCATAGGAGTATCTTTCCATCCCCTTTACCATTTTGGTGGCTCTTCTCTGTACCTTTTCTAAAATCGCTATATCCTTTTTAAGATACGGCGACCAGAATTGCACACAATATTCAAGGTGCGGTCTCACCATGGAACGATATAGAGGCATTATAATATCTTTTGTTTTATTTTCCATTCCTTTCCTTATCATACCTAGCATTCTATTTGCTCTCTGGCCGCCGCTGCACACTGGGCCGAGGGTTTTAACATGGTATCCACAATGGCGCCTAAATCTTTTTCCTGGGTGGTGGTTCCTAATGTGGAACCTTGCATCGTGTAACCATAGTTTGGGTTGTTCTTCCCTAGGTGCATAACCTTGCACTTGTCCACATTAAATTTCATCTGCCATTTTGATGCCCAGTCTTCCAATTTATCAAGATCCTCTTGCAATTTTTCACAATCCTCTTGGGTTTTAACAACTTTAAATAGTTTTGTGTCATCTGCAAATTTGATAACCTCACTCGTTATTCCACTTTCCAGGTCATTTATGAATATGTCAAAAAGCAGCGGACCCAGCACAGATCCCTGGGGTACACCACTATTCACCTTTCTCCATTGGGAAAATTGGCCATTTAGCCCTACCCTCTGCTTTCTATCTTTTAACCAGTTCCTGATCCACAATAGTACACTGCCTCCTATCCCATGACTCTTTAGTTTTGCCAAAGGTCTCTGATGAGGGACCTTGTCAAAGGCTTTCTGAAAGTCCAGATACACAATATCAACCGACTCACCTTTGTCCACCTGTTTATTCACTCCTTCAAAAAAACATAACAGATTAGTAAGACAAGATCTTCCTTGTCTAAAGCCATGTTGGCTGTCTCCCATTAGGTTGTGACTATCTACATGCTGAGTAATTTATTCTTTATGATGGTTTCTACCATTTTTCCCGGTACTGACGTCAGGCTCACCGGTCTGTAGTTTCCCGGATCACCCCTGGAACCCTTTTTAAAAATTGGTATTACATTGGTGATCCTCCAATCTTCAGGTATTAGAGATGATTTTAATGATAGTTCACAGATCACTGATAGCAGTTCTGCAATCTCATATTTCAGTTCTTTCAATACCCTTGGATGTATACCATCTGGCCCAGGTGATTTGCTACTCTTCAGTTTATCTAATAGTTGTAAGACATCTTCCCGATGTATCGATATTTCCTTCAATTCTTCCGCACCTTTAAATACCACTTCAGTCATGGGTAACATCCCTACATCTTCCTCAGTAAAGACCGAAGCAAAGAATTCATTCAGTCTCTCCGCTATCGCCTTGTCGCCTCTTAGTGCTCCTTTAACCCCTTTATCATCTAATGGACCAACTGACTCTCTCACAGGTTTTTTGGTACGAATGTACTTGAAAAGGTCTTTATTTCGCGTTTTTGCTTCCGCAGCAAGCTTCTTCTCAAATTCTCTCTTTGCCTGCCTTATCAATGTCTTGCATTTGACTTGCCAGTGCTTGTGCTGTTTCCAGGTTTCATCATTTGGCTCTTTTTTCCATTTCCTGAAAGATGCTTTTTTGGCAACAACAGCCTCTCTGACCTCACCTTTAAACCATGCTGGCAGTTTTTTGGAGTTCCTTCCACTTTTCTTAAAGCGTGGAATACAGCTGGTCTGGGCTTCCAAGATAGTATTTTTCAAGAACACCCAAGCTTGATGTACGTCTTTAACCTTCGCAACTGCTCCTTTTAGTTTTTTCTTAACTATTTTCCTCATTTTATCATAGTCTCCCTTTCGAAAGTTAAAAGGTAGTACTGTGGATTTCCTTACTATCCCTCCTCCACTAATTAAATCAAAGGCAATCATGCTATGATCACTATTGCCAAGTGGCCCCAACAACCTTATCTCTTGCACTAGATCTGGTGTTCCACTAAGGACTAGGTCTAATATGGCTTCCCCTCTGGTCGGTTCATGAACCAGCTGCTCCAAGAAGCAGTCATTTATTCCATCTAGGAGCTTTATCTCCCTAGCATGCCCTGACGTGACACTGACCCAGTCGATACCGGGGTAATTGAAATCACCCATTATTATTACTGCGCTGTAACTTTTGTTAGCTTCCTTGATTTCTTTGAGCATTTCATCATCCATTTGGTCATTCTGGCCAGGTGCTCGATAGTACACCCCCACTGCCATCGCCATCCCTCTTTTATATGGAATTTCAATCCATATAGATTCTACAGCAGATTTTGTTTCCTGTAAAACTTTAATCCTTTCTGAGTCAATGCCCTCTCTAACATAGAGCGCAACCCCTCCACCAATTTGATCAGCTCTATCATTACGATATAGTTTGTACCCAGGTATCACAGTGTCCCACTGGTTGTCCTCCTTCCACCATGTCTCTGATATTCCAATCATATCTAACCTTTCATTTAGTGCTATATATTCTAACTTTCCCATCTTATTCTTTAGACTTCTAGCATTTGCATACAAGCATTTTAGAGAATGTATTTTATTCATGTTAATTTGGCTATTGTTAGACATGGGTAAATTGGGATCTTTAAGCTCTGTCTGCTCCATACTTGAGGGCATTTGGGCTACTTTACTCTTTTGTGGAACCTCTCTGCTTTTGGTCGTATCCTTCAAGGATACATTCTTCCGAACCATCCGCTCTTGGGCGACTGTCGGCTTTCCCCTAATATCTAATTTAAAAGCTGCTCTATCTCCTTTTTAAAGGTTAATGCCAGCAGCCTGGTTCCATCTCGGTTAAGGTGAAGCCCATCCCTTCGGAAGAGCCCCTCCTTTCCCCAGAATGTTCCCCAGTTCCTAACAAATCCAAAACCCTCATCTCTGCACCATTGTCTCATCCACGCATTGAGACTCCGGAGCTCTGCCTGCCTTTTGGGTCCTGCGCGTGGAACAGGAGGCATTTCGGAGAATGCTACCCTGGAATTTCTGGATTTCAACTTCCTACCTAAAAGCCTAAATTTAGCCTCCAGAACCTCCCTACCACATTTTCCTTTGTCATTGGTACCGACATGTACCAAGACAGCAGACTCCTCCCCAGCACTATCTAAGACCTTATCTAGGTGGCGCGTGAGGTCCGCTACCTTCGCACCAGGCAGGCATGTTACCAGGCGATCCTCACGTCCACCAGCCAACCAGCTATCTACATGCCTAATGTTCGAATCACCAACTATAACGCCTGTCCTAACTCTTCCCTCATGGGCACATGGCCCTGGAGAAACTTCCTCGGTGCGAGAGGGTTTTACATCACCTGGAGGACAGGTCCTAGTTACAGGATCACTTCCTGCCACACCAGGGTGATGCTCTCCTGTCACATGACCTCTCTCCTCCATGGCAACAGGGGTGCTGCCAGACTGGAGGTGGGACTTCAGGACTATATCCCTGTAGGTCTCGTCTATGTACCTCTCTGTCTGTCTTATGCTTTCCAAGTCTGCTACTTTAGCCTCTAGAGAACGGACTTGTTCCCTGAGAGAAAAGAGCTCCTTGCACCTAGTGCACACGTAAGACCTCTCACCAACCGGGAGATAATCATACATGTGACACTCAATGCAAAAGACTGGAAAGCCCCCATCCCGCTGCTGGACTGCTGTCTGCATCTTAGTTTTAAGTTTGTGTCTAGATCTTTAAGTTCTTACTTACTAGGGGTTGTTATGGGTATTTATACCAATAAAACTGTACCTAATACGTTTAATATACCTTGTTCACCTAAAGCTTAATTAATCTCAGGTCCTTAGTGTATGACTGATTTGGGTAATGAGCTTCACCTGAAAGCACCTCCTGTCTTTTAAGATGTGTAAGTACCTATAAAACTATGATTATCCCAGGGGAGGGAGGGAGGGAAATAACACTTATTAAAAGAGGGCTGCTACACAATACCCTGTCTTGTGCTGCTGAGGTAAGCTAAATTCAGATTTGATTTAAATTATAGCTCTTAGCTGCTGCTAGGCTCTAACTTCTGAAATTTAAACTACAAGCTCTCTGCTGGGTATAAATTTAACCAGAAAGTTCTCTTCTGTGTGTTAAATTTAAACTAAAAGTACTTTGCTGTTACTTGGCCCTGAGTGACTATTAAATTTAAACTACAAGCTCTCTGCTGGGTATGAAATGTAACCAGAAAGCTCTCTTCTGTGTTTTAAATTCAAACTTTAATTGCTGCTACTAGGCCCTAACTGATCCAACAAAAAACAGTGGGTTCACAGATTAAGTAGCTTTAATACAAAGAATTCTTTTTAGAAAATTACCAGAAGTATATACTCACAGTTGCAGATTTCTCTCCAGAAGTAACAGTTCCCCTTTCTAGTCCTTCAAGAAGTATGCAGCGGTGGCCAAGAGAGTAGATAGAATGCTTGGAATCATCAGGAAAGGAATGGAAAATAAAACAAAGGATATTATAATGCCTCTGTATCGTTCCATAGTGCGACCGCACCTTGAATATTGTGTGCAATTCTGTTAACCATATCTTAAAAAGGATATAGCGGAATTAGAAAAGGTACAGAGAAGAGTCACAAAAAATGGTATAGGGGATGGAAGGATACCCCTGTGAGGAGAGGCTTAAAAGGTTAGGGCTGTCCAACCTGGAAAAGAGACAGCTGAGGGGAAATATGATAGAGGTCTATAAATGAATGAATAGACTGGAGCGGGTAAACATAGATTGATTGATTATTTATGCCATCAAAAAGTAGAAAAAACTAGTGGACATGAAGTGAAGCTACAGTGTAACCCATTTAAGGCTAATAAGAGAAAATATTTTTTCATTCAATGCATTGTCGAACTCTGGAATTCGTTACTTGAGGATGTAATAAAAGCTGTTAGTGTAGCTGGGCTTACAAAAGATTTGGACAAGTTCCTGGAGGAAAAGTCCATAAACCATTATTAAAGAGGACCCGGGAAATCCACTGATTGCTCTGGGACAAGCATTGTGGAACCTTTTTCTTTTTGGGAAAGTGCCAGATGCCTGTGATCTGGATTGGCCCCTCTTGGAAACAGGATACTGTGCTTGATGGACCTTGGTCTGACCCAGTATGGCATCTCTTATGTTCTTATGCTAAAAAATCATTGCAGACCGCCTTGGCACTATCCAGATAGCACTGGGGTAGTGTGAAGGCAGAGCATAGAAATACCATTCAGACAGCAGTGATAGCCATACAGATAAACAAGACTACGCAGATATATTCAGGACAGCAAAAGGGCTGAATATCGCAGCTGTCTGTACGGAGGTGGGCCAGTGGCACTTGGTGCTCTACACATTTATTTATTGCTTAATCAACACACTTTGCAGTGGTTGTAAACACACAGGTGACATCTCACACACAACTGATCAGCAAATTGTATCCATAACATAAATTATTTAAAGGCGGTTTGAAAAAGATGTGTCTTGGACCCCTTTTGTAAACCCAAATCATCTTGGATACAGCAGATAGTCAACGGTAACGCATTTTAAAATTTTGGTCCCATGACCGAAAAACCCAGGAATGTGTGGCTTCATCTTGAATCTCTGAAGCAGGAGGAATCCTCAGAAGACCCTGAGAAGCTGAGCTCAAAGTCTGAGAATCAACATAGAAACGTAAATGGGTTTGTAGCTCTGATGAAACAAACACTTAAATTGCAAATAATAACCGATAAGTAACTATTGAAGGTCCAGCAAAGCTGGTGTGATGTGATCATACTTTCTCAGATTCTGACCCGCACTTGCCACTGCATTTTTGGGCAAGTTGTAAGGCATATTATTGCAGACTGAAGTATATCATATTGTCGTTAAGTAAGTGAGTTAATTTTGACTCCTGGTGACCCATATGGGCTAAGACAGAAAACAAAAACTTCTTAGCAGTGTGACAAGGCAGAGGCTGCAGAACCTAAAAATAGGGGTTTAAAACACTTTTTGTCCTCAGAAGCTGTCAGTAAAACAGGTCAGGAAAGGGTTAAGGATCCAGCCCTGAAAGCTTCTCTGCACAAGAAAGCAGAAAGAGAGCCACACCCGAGCTCCAGACAAACTCAGGGAGCTGACGTGGGAGGAAAATGGGCGGAGTCACACCTGATAGGGCAGCCCTGTTCACATAACCAGGAAGCAACTGTTAGCCTAGGAGGAGAAGGAGCCCTCAAGGGAGAAAAGGCAGCCAAGAGAAAGCAAGCAGCCAAGGGAGAGCTGGCATCCAAGGGTGGAGGAGAATCCGGAAGAGACTCAGCATTGGAGTTGGATTCAGCCTTGGAGGGAGAGCAGTTCCAGGAAGGTCCAAGAGAGTCAGATCCAGGGAGAGATCTGGGGACCAGGAGAAGCAAAGCCAAGAGCAACCGGTACCCGGTTAGCACAAAGTGCTTGGGGAGTTGCTGGCCAGACTGCAGAGAGACAGCCAGGTCTCAGGAGAGGTGTCTGAAAAAGCTTCCAGGAAGGAACTACCTTGAGCCGCCCAGCAAACAGAAACAGGTCAGAAACTATTTCAAACCTCAGGGGAAAAGGTTAGATACCTTGCCTAGAAGAGATAGGAGTAGTTCTCTGGAACCTTCTCTTGAAGCCATAATTACAGAGGAGAGGTTGGGCAGAGAGAAAGTCCCAGTCAAAAGACTGCAAAAGATTTCCCACTACAGAGAACGTGACAGGAGTTCTAGCTCAGAGTATAGCCCAGGTGCCACTAAGCAAATTACTAATTGCAGGCATCACAGCCAAGGGCTAGAGTCAGACCCTGAAGAGCACGCTGTTTTAAGGGAGCTGGTAAAGCAGTATCAAGAGAAATATTTGCCTCTCAACCAGAAAGCATATACTAGGCAGACCAGAAGGAAGGTGAGCCCTTTTTATGATGTTTTAAAAGGTGCTGGTGATTTGGAATCCTTGCAAATGCCTAGGAGCTTTAAGGATAACAAACGGAAGCAGCTTAGAGCACTGATTAAGCAGTGGCAATCTGTAGACTCCATTAAACCCGGTCATAAGGACGTATCAGATCCTGAGCTTGAGGAAATGCAAACTGAAGCACCTCTAGGTGATAGCAGTGGTTCAGATATGGACTGTGGGTTTTGTCAAAGGGAGTGAAAGCTGTATAAATGTATCCTGTAGAAGTGCTGAGAAAGCCTAACTGTTCTAACCTGAGTTTTGCACGGAGAAAGGCAGCGTTCTGCCTGTGTGAAAACTCAAGCCTAATTAAGCAGCTGTGAAGAGGAGTACAACGCTGTGAAGTTTTCCTTTATTTAGAGCATGTACCTGAAAGCAATGCCTATGTGGGGAAACAGCTGTTGTAATTGAAAGCTGGAAGAGTAAAAATGCAACGCAGGGAAGTTTTCCTTTATTGAAGCTTGTACCTGAAAGTAAGGCTTATGTATGGAAAGCTGCAGTGGTATTTGAAGCTGGAAGAAGTTTGAAAAGCTGTATGTTTTGCTTTAATCTAGTACCTGAGAAGTATCAGGAGATCCTTGGACTTTTATTTGACACAATCTAGTAGCCACATCTTATGTCTGTGTTTGGGGAAATAGTTCAGTAAAAACTCCTGTGCAACATTAAAAGTTATTGTTATCCCATTCGAGCCTTCGCTGTACTTACTTGGTCCACAACTACAACGGATACCAGGCTGCAGCACTTATAAGGTTAAAAATATGTATTCTTCTCCTGTCTCGCCTGCCAACCCCTCCTAGGCAACCGCCTATGTATATCGGAGGGTGGTGAAGTGTGACAGCAGGCAAAAACATACTTACAGCAGAGCTTTCCTGATGTCTATCCCATTGGTTCTGCCTCTTCTCACATTTTTGTTGCTTTCTCTTTTCCTTTTCTTGGCTGCTATTGGCTCTCTTCATGAGTACCGGAGCACCACACGGTACCTCCTACCCAGAAGGATCTTGTGAGACAGTGGACAGGTGCAAAGTGATATACATAAGGCAAAATAATCTCAACTGCACATATGGGTTCCGAGTTTGAGTCATGGATCATACGTTGAAATTTTGAGTCCAATATGCCGTGTCTGCCAAAAAAAACCCATATAAAATGTTAGGGATTATTCCAAAAGGGACAGAGCAAAACTAGGGATATCATGATGCCTCTGTAAAGATCCATGGTGTGACCACACTGGAGTACTGTATGCAGTTCTGGTCACCTCTTTCAAAAAGGATATAGCAGAACTAGTAAAGGTTCAGAAAAAGATGACAAATTATAAAGGGGTTAGAACACCACCCTTATGAAGAAAGGCTCAACAACTTGGGAAAGTTATGACTGGAAGGGGACATGAGAGAAATTTACAAAATCATGAATGTGGTGGAACGGTTAATATAGGAAACGGTTGTTTAATGTGTTGAACAACACAGAAATGAGAGGGCACTTCATGAAACCAACAACTAGCAGATTGAAAGTAAATCATAGAAATTATGTTTCATGTAGCAGTTGCTTTATGTTGTGGAATCTGACAAAGACATAGTCAAAGTGACTACAGTTCAAAACAGTTCCTGGAGGAAAAATCCATAAATTATTAGCTGAGCAAACTCGGGGAAAAGCATTGCTTATCTCCAGAAACGAGTTATGAGAAATAGGTCAGCTGCTTGTGACTTGGACTGTTGGCTCCATCACTGCTCCTATTCAAATCCAGGCTTAAAACCCATCTCGTCAAGGCTGCTTTTGGATCCTGACCCTCTTAATGTCTTGTTTAACACCCATGTGTTTTTTAATCATGTCCCTCAAGAACAACCCTAGTCCCTTGTTTGTTCTGTTTGTCTTGAATAGATAGTTCTGTGTCTTGTGTGTTTATGTACAGTGCTGTGTATGCCTTGTAGCGCTATACAAATGATTAGTAATAGTAGGACTTTTGGTGACAGAAGCAAGCAGCACCAAATGCACTCCCAAATTTGGGGCTGGGCTGAAAAATGGTAGTAGCAGCGAGTGGTGACATCTCTTCTCCCTGAAAGGAGAGCGTTAGATCTGGAAGGGAGGAAGGGGGAGTGAGCAGAGTGCAGGGAATGGCTTTACGTTATATTCTCCTAGGAGAATTCCGCACAAAAATATTACATATTGTCATGAGGCTGGTACTAATAAAGATGCAAAGTTGAAAAGAAATCCTGTTTCTCACAGAGATCTAGATGTGCAATTACCTCAAAGCACAGCTAGAGGGGGCAGGAGTGATCATACAGAAGCTAATGAGGCTAGGAGATCTAACCAGTTGCACCTGGGAATGAGCCCAGGAGATTCAAAGAGAAGATCCCTTTATAAGCAGAAGTTTAATTCTAGCAAAGCAGAGTGGGAGAGAAAAAGCCAAGCAGTAAGGAGCACGGCTGCAGAAAGGGAAGCAGCAGAACAAGGAGCAGTCAGGCTGGAGAGTGTGCCACTCCCTGCTCAAGCAACGTTCCTGAGTCCAAAGCTGTGAGACGTATCCAGAGAATCAGAGAACCAGGTTTGGAGGAAGACCTGCAGTCACTGGAACCTGCTGGACAAGTATTACCAGGTACTTGAGGAAAAGGAGTTTCTAGCAAAGCTACTTTACCACTGAAGCATAGAGCTGAATCCATACCAGGTTTTGCTAAGCTGCCAGGAAGCACAGCACTGCCCAGAAGCTACCGGCAGAAAAACTGTTGCAAAAGAGACGGGAGAGAAGGCTCCAGGGAGTCCAGCTACAGAAACTCAAGATATGAAAGCTTTATTCCTGCTAAAGAATGCTTAACTCCTAGAAGCACTGCTAAAGCAAATACTCCCTTTGTAAGTAGAAGGAAGAAACCAGAGTGGTTTCAAGAATTACCAAGAGAACTTAAAACCCAGTCTTATTGGAGGCAGGTCAGTGGAGACAGTCCATGTAAAGCTGTAACAGCCAGGGACAGTATTTACTCCACGGGGGAAAGTAGTGAGGCAGAATCTATGGACGTAGAAGATATAAATGCTATTCCCATGCCTCAGGAAGAAGATATGGATTGTGGGTTGTGTATGGCTACTAGCCTAGAGTCTATTGCCACCGTGTAAATAAGAAGAAAACTTCTTTAATTGTTTTTGTTTGGAATGAACTGAATTCCTCCATTTTCCTTGGCACTAATTGTGAAGCTACTAACAGTTAGCCCACCTGTTTATTACTGGAACCTTTTCAAACAAAGGACATTCTTTGATTTCCACTATCTTAAAGAACCCTTGCACAGAGGGGAAATAAAAGCCTTGTTTCCCTACACTCTTGGCTGAATTATTATGTGCACACAAGGAGCTGAAAATAGATAAGACCAAACTCCATTTTTGGCCTTACATCACACCACGCTCCTTGAAAATAAATACATCGTGGAGCATGCCCTTACCGCCCTTGGCCACTAGGGGCTGCCACCATGACAATATTCTGTATCTTTTACTACAGGCTGATATTCAAAGACACCTGCTAACTAGCTAAGTGCAGGCAAGAGCCGTAATCGGTGAATATTACCTCTAACGGCCTCGGCACTAGCCAGATACTACCAGAGCAGTGCAGGGGCAGAGTTCAGTGTTATCCGGTTAGTAGCAATTTTTCAGAGCCGCTATCCAGATATCATATACCAGGGGCTCCCAAAATCCTCACTCCTCCCCCTCCAACTTGCACAGAATACGGCTGCCAGGTATCGAACAATGAGACCACATCACCCCAGTCCTAAATCAATTACACTGGCTCCCCATCTACTCAGAACCACGGCCTCTCTGCAAACATTCTACAACACCTTACCCTTGAATCGCCCAACAGTAGATCCAGAAGAAAGCCCGACCACAACCTCCTAGCTGTCCCAGCTGCATTCTCTCGCTCCAACCTATCTATCTCCAGCAGAGCCTTTACATTCTACGCCCCCACTATCTGGAACTCCCTGACCCCAGAAATATGCTCTCTAGATGCAAGCTAAAGGCTCACCTTTTCCTGGAACACTATGGAACACTATGGAACCTTTATTCCGCTCACCCTATGTACTATTATCTCCTCCCCCCTCCCCTTTACTCTTAGCAATGTTAGGTTCAATATGTTTTTCTATTATTAGTTCTCTACTAATAAAATAGTTTAACCTGTTCCCAAACACATTCCATGTTTGTTCTAACCTGTTTTTCAACCATGTTTCATGTAAAGTTCTTAATGCTCCTGTTCCCGATACACCGCATAAAAGCTCTCCTGAGTGCATGCAGCTTGGCTCTTCGGATAGTGGAGGAATATTGCAGCTAACAGCGTAGTGACCATCCTGACTGCTGAATCGGGACATTTGCTGCCAACTGGACACCTGATACTAGCACTGAACATCAGGATTCTGGGTAACTGCAGTGACTGCTGTAGTTTCAATATTACCTCCTTAATTTATAACATTTTAAATTCAGTTATTCAGAGTACTTTATATTGTGTTATTTGATAAATATAAAGTGTACAGAATTTTTAATTCTTTACACAAAATTATTCTGGGGCAATAGGTGTACACTGTGAAAAGAGAAGTATAGCCAATGCTGAATACTAGGGCTTCAATATAGAAGGGACAAGTAGAACGCCCCAAATATCAGAGCTATAGGGTAATTTTATATGTGAAAGTACGCACCTAAAAGGGATATTTTAATCATTCATGCTTGTAAATGGTCTCTTATAAAATCATGCCCAGCATGACAATTCATGTGTTAATTTCATGGTGTGTCCTTTCACCTTGAATGTGCACAGCGACGGAGTTTGGGTGGCCTGTATGCATGTTGATTATAGAATACTGTAATTTCTCCAAAGACGAGCCGGAAATAAGCCTTCATGTATAGGTGACGTCTCTGACGGAGCCCCACATGGGAGCTCTCCCCAGCTTCATTGGAAGTTTTTGGAAGGCTGCATTGTGCCTTCCTGTCTACTGCCATAGCACCAGTGCCATCTTCTCCAGTCTTTATTTTCCACGGAACCCCATGGCCATCTTTCAATTTGGCTGGCGGAATTCATCTCTTTCGCTTATGCCCAGGCTGGCCCCAGCTTTGATGGTCATGTCACAGTTCACAACGTCAGAGCCAGTAGTCTGCTTGCACTCGGTCTCCATGAAAGAGATCTGGTCCTTCTGTCCACACTTTCACATCTCACTACTTTCTGGATGGGGATTTCCTGTGGGACAGCAACTTTGGCCAGTCAGTACTCCAGCGTCTGTTTGGGGTGATGGAGTTGGATTCTAATCCACAAAGCCCTACCATCTGTTCAGGCTACCAACCCCCCCCCCCCAAAAAAACAAAACAAAAAACAAACAACCAAATGGTGATGAAGCTGAATCAGATGAGCTACCACATCTGTACATTGTTGATTCTCCAGTTCTCAGTTCAATTTTACCCGTATTGGGCTTCTTGGCCACCTTGTTTTTCGGTAGCCTGTAGCTTGGGAGTCCCATACATGAGGACTTACTTCCTGTTTGTACACGGAGAAAAGGTAGTTACTTACCTGTATCAGGTGTTCTCCATGGACAGCAGGAATAAGTCTTCACAACCTTCCCATCTCCCTGAGGAGTTGTATTCTGCTACAGATTTGTTATCAGACTGGAGAAGGTGGCGCCGCAGACTGGCAATAAGACAGACACACAGGTGCAGTGCAGCCTCCCAAAAGCTTTCAATAGAAGCTGCAGAGTGTTCTCACATGGGGCTCAGTCAGAGACATCACCCATATGTGAGGACTTATTCCTGCTGTCCACAGAGAATACTTACTACAGGTGAGTAACTACATTTTAACATACGCACCTGCATAATGTAAGTAAGAACATAAGAGATGCCATACTGGGTCAGACCAAGGTCCATCAAGCCCAGTATCCTGTTTCCAATAGTGGCCAATCCTAGGTCATACGTACCTAGCAGTTTCCCCAAAAGACACAGGGTTCCACAATGCTTGTATTGGGTCAAGCATTAATATCCTGGGTCCCTTTTTAATAATGGTTTATGGACCTTTCCTCCAGGAACTTGTCCAACCCTTTTTTAAACCTAGCTACACTAACAGCTTTTACTACATCCTGCAGTAACGTGCTATTTGCTGTTCAGAATGCCCCCCCCCCCCCCAGTAAATAATGGCAAATAAAGAGCAGCGTGGTCCATCTAGTCTGCCCATAAGAACATAAGATATGCCATACTGGGTCAGACCAAGGTCCATCAAGCCCAGTATCCTCTTTCCAACACTGGCCAATCTAGGTCACAAAAGTACCTAGCAGTTTCCCCAAAAGACACAGGTTCTACACAGCTTGTATTGGGTTAAGCATTGATATCCTGAGTCCTTTTAATAATGGTTTATGAACCTTTCCTCCAGGAACTTGTCAAAACCTTTTTTAAACTCAGCTACACTAACAGCCTTTACTACATCCTCCGGTAACAAATTCCAGAGTTTGATTACACATTGAGTGAAAAAAATATTTTCTCTTATTAGTCTTAAGTAGTTTACCCTGTAGCTTTATTGCATGTCCCCTAGTCTTTCTATATTCTGATAACATAAACAATCGATCTATGTTTACCCATTCCACTCCATTCATTCATTTATAGACTTCTACTCCTACAGTAGCTCTGGGGCTGGTGTTAATGTCCACGCCTGGAATTAAGGAGTGTTGTCAGCCAATTACGCTAGCATTTTATGATATAGGCTTAAGATAGGAATGTTTTTCCTGCCTTAAACTAGGTGCCTGGTTATAAAATTCCCCTCCACACGTATAAACTATGGGGTCTATTCTGTAACATGAATAGCAGTTTGGACGTCCCTTTGGGACGTCCATCCCCACTATTCGCCCCCCTTCGGTCCCAGCAGAAGCCTCCCTGCACGAACAAGGAGTTTGTATGGGGAGGCTTAGTCGGGGATGGGAGGGGGCGTTCTGGAGACAGAGCAAGGGTGGGGCATAGGTGGTCTGCAACCCTGGACATACAGGACCCATTCTGAAGTCGGTCCTATATGTCCGAGGTCAGCAGACTGGACGGGGGACATTCCACTTAGCAGATATAAAAATACACAGTTAGGGTACATAAGAGACACAGCACACTCCTATCAGCAACATCAACTGGAATAGATTCCTTCCTATATGACAAAAATTCCAAGAGTTGTTTAGGTTCAAAAAAACAGGTAATTCTTAGCTTTAAAAAGTATACAACGACAAGGAAATTTCAACATAAATATGGCTCCCAACACCAAGGCTCTTGGCTTTAAAGTCAAGAACTCCTGACATTGCAGCTGTGTCTCATGACAAAAGTCAGGAAAAATTTGAACTTTCAAACCCAGAAACAGCATGTTTATATTTTTGAAATAAAGGTGCAGGACCATGTTCCTGTCCGGTTCAAGAGCAAAAGTCACAAGCAAAGTAGATCTTTCCATCATCACTTCCGGGGAACTTTCAAGAAATCCAGTCAGGTCCAAAGATTCTTGCAAAACAGCAGACTCATGGGGCCGTTTAGAAGCAGACTTTAAAGACAAATAGTGGGCCCAGACCACCAAAGGAAGAGACTCCAAGGGAATCTTCAAAACCTCCAGCAGATATCTGTACAGCATATCAACAAGTACCAAAACTGGAGACTTGGGGAAATTCAAGAGGTGCAAATCATTGCGCCTACTTTGATTCTCCAACTTCTCCAGCTTCTGGGCAACCAACATTTTTTCTTTAACAAAAATGGCATTAAAGTCAACCTGTTCAGCACACCAGCCTTCCAGAAGTCCAAGCCATGCACCTTGCTGGTTCTGCCTTCAAACAAGGCCCTCCACAGTCCCAGAAATAACAGCCAAGTCCTCTTTAACTTTACTAGCATTAAGAACAGGCAAAGAATTCAAACCAGCAATTGCATCCCATAAAGATTCCATTGTTACCACTGCAGATCTCTCCAAATCACTTGGAACTGGCAATAGCCTAGTCTCTCGTGGGCAACTGCTTTCCCTCCTGGTCTCCAAATGATGTTCCTGAAGCTCCTGGATCCACTCCTTCCACCGGAGATGAGGCAGCAATGGCGGCCTCCTTGGCATGAGACATGGGACCTCTCCCTCAGAGTTTACCCGGAACTGCTCACTGCCCCCCTCCCTGCAAGTGCTTCTGTGTTGCAGCGATACAGTGTATTACTGGGGCTCAGAGAAACCCCCTCGATGCTCTGGTTCATTGTAGCCAAGCCAGTCCAACTGGCTGAAAGGATGCGGCTATCTCCTCGCACCACATATTGCTCCAGGGGCTTTTGAGCTGGCTGCTGCAGCTGTGCTGAAGGCACTGAGGTAAGCTTTTCGGCTTGCACTTCCACGACAGCATGCTGAGGAAACTCTGCCGGAAGGAGCAAGTGCGAGAGCATCCTAACACAAAGCCATTCTGCTCCCCAGAAAGGGAGCTAGTCTGGAGGTCCTGATCTTAACTTTCTTTCTAAAAGCCTAAATTTTAGCTTCCAGAACCTCCCTCCCATAATAGAAAGACATAATCTTAACTCGTGCATCAATAACAGAGGGGAAGAGAAGTCAAGAATAAAATCCATGTAAAATAGAAGCAAGCCTACCAAACCCTGCTGGAAGGCAATTAGCACAAATGCTTACAGTTGAGATAATGGTGGTTAGCGCAGTGGGCTGAGAACCGGGGAAGCTATATTCAAATCTCACTGCTGTGCTCTGTGATCCTGGGCAAGTCACTTAACTCTCCTTTGCCTCAGGTACCAAATTAGATTGTAAGGCCTTTGGGGACAGTAAGATACCTACTGTACCTGACATGTATCTCACCTTGAACTTCTGAGAAAGGCTGGAGCTGAATCCAGTTCCCTTAAAGTTCCTGACTTGGAAGCCCAGATGGTGGAAATGAACTTGGTCACTGTGGCCATTGCAAAAATCTCATGGATGGGATATTGCCATATCTGGATACAGTCTTTTTAGGAAAGACTGTGAGAGATCAGGAAAGGAGGAGCAGTAGCTGCTCTCTATGCTAGAAAACACTATTAAAGCAGCTGAAATTCAAGGAACTTAGGGAAAAGAAGGATTGGTTTGGAAAGAGGAGATGGTGCTACCATCCACACTGATGTAGTCTACAGACCTCCAGCTCAAATGCAGGAAATGGATAGAGACTTGATCAACGATATTGCAAAGGTAGTAAAAAAGGGAGAGGTGATGATACTGGGGGACTTTAGTCTGCCAGACATGGATATGGAAAGTAATAGAAAGAATATGGATGTCCTACAAGAGGCTGTGATTAGGCAAACGCTGGATCTGGTGCTCACTAACAGACAATGTGTTGAAAGTCTGGGTGATCACCACATGGTGTAGTTTGAGATAAAAGCCAAGGACCAGTCCAATTACAGCAAACTCAAAACTCCTAGATTTCAAAAAATGACTACTTCAGTAAATTGGGAAAGTACCCGCAGGAAGAGCTAGCGGGGTGGGAGAAGAAAAGGGGTGTCAAGGACAAAAGATCTCTATGTAAGGAAAGTATATAAAAATAAGAGGAAATGGAAATTGATATGGTTCGCCAAAGAAGTGTATGCAAAAATAGTGACAAAATGACGGCGTTCCCAGAATTCAGAAGATCGCAAGAAAGAAAGAGGCAAAGGGAGAAATACGAATGGAAAAAGCACACGCAGAAGGAAAAATGGCTAAAGATGTGATGCAAAGTGACAAGACATTTTTCCAGGTATATTGGGGGGAGCAGGAAGACCAGAGGCAGAATTGCAAGACTCGGAGTGCTGAGGAATTGTTAAAGGAATACGTTTGTTCCATGTTCACAAAAGAAAGTCCTGGAGAACAGCAATGCATGACTGACAAAGGTAATAATGGGAACCGAGTAGATGTAATGCCTTTCATGGAAGAAGAAGTTTATGAAGAGCCTGAAAAACTGAAAGTGGACAAGGCCATGGGACCAGATGAGATACATCCCAGTATACTGAGAGAGCTCGGAGAGCTTCTGGCAGGACCTTTAAAAGATGTGTTTAATAAATCCTTGTAGACGGTGGAGGTTCTGCAGGATTGGAGAAGGGCTGATGTGATCCCTCTTCATAAATGTGGTAATAGAGAAGAGGTAGCAGACTACAGCCACCTCAGTGGTAGACAAAGTAATGGAGACACCGCGGAAGGCAAGGATAATGGTCTTTACGATCCAATGGATTGCAATAGCCAGGCAACATGGTTTTACAAAAGGCATTTATCTTCACTACAGATAAGAGGCATTTTTCCTTTTCCTGCTTGTGTACACTATAACCAACATATGAGACAATGAGTTTTCTTTCATACTGCAGGTTCAAGAAAGGAGGTCTTTTTTTAGCAAAAACCTTATGGATATTTTTTGATACTTTTCCATTTTAAAGATGTTTTTGAAATCATTTTTGTATTGTGCTAGATGTGAGCCTGTTACATCTCTTTTTGATGTTTTCTAAATGACTACATAAGTATCAGTTCCTTACAAGGTCTGTGAGTACATTGTAGCTTTTTGTAATTGTTTTACAAAAGGAAGATCTTGCCAAATGAATCTAATTTATTTCTTTGGCTGGGTGACAAGAGAACTAGATGAATGTGGTCTGCTTAGATTTCAGTAAAACCTTCGATACTGTAACTTGTTTACAAACTGAGCAGTCTGGGGATGGGTCCCAAGGTGGTAAACTGGATCAGAAATTGGTTGATTGACAGACTACAGAGGCTAGTGGTGAATGGAAATCGCTTTGAAGAAAGGAGGATGAATAATGGAGTGCTTCAGGGATTGGTCCTGGGATGGGTACTGTTCAATGTCTTTTTGAGTGATATCGCCAAAGGGTTAAAAGGAAAAGTTTTGCCTTTTTGCAGATGGCACAGTGGTTTAGAGTAGATACCTCCAGAGGAAGCAGGCAACATGAGAGAAGAAGATCTACAAAAGTTAAAAAAAATGGTTTAATGCTTGGCAATTAAGATTTAATGCAAAGAAGTGCACTGATGCACTTGGGATGCAGAAATTCAAAGGAACATTATACGATAGGAGGTGAAACGTTGGGTCTGAAATATGGGGCCTGTACCAGAAGACTTATGAGAAAAAGACCTTATTATGCATACCCTAAAGGAGAGGAGGGACGTGATGCAAATGTCTCTAAATACATAGAGGCTATTAATGAACAAACCTTTTGCAAAGATGAGGACGCTATAGAACTAGTGACCATAAAATGAAGCCACAAGAAGATAAACCTAAAGTGATGTCAGGAAAGACTTTTTCACAGAAAGGGTGGTGGATGCCTGGAATGCCTCTCGAAGGACGGGGTGGGGGCAACATCAGAACATAAGATATGCCATACTGGGTCAGAACAAGGTCCATCAAGCCCAGTATCCTGTTTCCAACAGTGGCCAATCTAGGTCATACGTACTTAGCAGTATCCCCAAAAGACACAGGTTCCACAATGCTTGTACTGGGTCAAGCATTGATATCCTGGGTCCCTTCTTAATAATGGTTTATGGACCTTTCCTCCAGGAACTTATCCAAACCTTTTTTGAACCTAGCTACACTAAAAGCTTTTACTACATCCTGCAGTAACGTGGGACAGACACAGGGGATCGTTATATGGCAAGAGGATGGTATCAAAGCAAATCAAACTTAATAATGGAGCCCTGGAAGTGGAATCTGAGCCCAGAGAGCAGATAGTAACTCTGGCACTGCGGCACATCCTGATAATTAGTGCACTCTGTGTGACCGCCTAGTTCACCTGATGGTCACACCAACCTTGCCTAGGACACCGCTTCCCAAACGTTTACCCAGTACAACCCCATTTTAACACTTAAAAGTTCATGTGACCCTAGATGATGAAAAACAAAAATACGAGACCTCCACTTTACCCTCCTTCCCTCATCCCCACCGCATCTCCCCCTCCCCCTGTCCCCCCTCCCCTTATCAAAAGCACGAAAGCATTAGCAGTGTCAGTCTGACTCACTGACCCGTATTCTGCCTGGGTTTCCGTCCTACCAGAAGCCCACACTGGAGGAGGAAGAGTGGGCAAGACCTGTGAACGTTCACTCCCTCACAGGCCCCCTGCTGACTGCCATTACTGGGCAAAGGTCATACTGGAGGTCTAGAGGAAGAGGGAGTGGCCTAGAGTTTGGTGTGATAAGCCCGTGAAGGAAACCTGGAAATGGGAGATACCTATGAAGAGCTGGGATGGGAGGTCTAGGATGAGAGACCTGCGAAGGGAAGCCTCAAAGAAAGTCAAGGAATGAGGCGTCGAAACCAAGGCCTAGGATGAAATATCTGCCAGGAAATCGCTTTACTTGCCCTTCAGTGAAAGCTGACTTTGCTGCTGGCTCCTGCTCAGATACTGCTCGTTTCTTACAAAATCCAGCTTGACTCGTATGTGTGCTGCAGCTTTCAATTGAGAAGCGGGAGGACAACAAAGTTTTCTTGTAATTTTATTTCTGGTGGGGACTTATCAGATGTACGCTAGGCTTAGGATTAATAGCTGCAGAATGGACACAGACACAGAATCCAAGAGTGGAAACTGATTAGCAAGCCCCCAGCAGCAGAATGAATTGTAATGGTATCGCAGGAAGGGTGAATCCAGCGCATGCACCTCATTACCAAGCTGAGTGGTATCTGGCTTCCCACTCGGGCAGACTCTTTCTCGCTGTTCGTACAAGAAATTTCTCTCTCTCATTCCCTTGCATACCAATAGGACTCAGAGAAGACCTATGCAGTTCAGAAAATGCACTCATTCTCTACATTAAAAAGACGATGACAGCAAGGGCAGGAGAGCGACACTGGGATGCAAACTATCATAATGCTACAGTTTAAGTAATTATTTTTGTCAGGTTGAATGCAGAGCAATGCAGCCGAGCAGAGTTCTGTCAGTCAGTCTCGGTGGATATCTGCCCATTGCCTGGTTCCTCACTGTGTCTCTGCTACTCCTTCCTTATCCTGCAGACACAAGAGCATTGTATACAGCTAATGGTCTTCTTTCTCTTTCTCACACACACACACTTTCTCCCAGGACAAGCAGGATGAGTCAGCCACAAGTGGTGACGCCATCCGACGGCGCCATAGACGGAAGTACTCTCAGTAGCCCAGAAGGCTTTAGCCCTCTGGGCCTGGCCAGTAGCCCCGCCTCCAGATCTGCCCCTAGCTGGCCAGATTTTGTCTTCCGCCTTGCCAGCAAGACGTTTTTTTATTTTACTCTCTAACATCCTACCTTAAAAGTTCCTTAAATGAAGAAACCAGGCTTCAAGAAGTGTCCGGGGTGTTCCAGGAAGATGGCCAACTCAGATTCTCCTCAACTCTGCCTCCGGTGCCTGGGTAAGGAGCATCCCGTGGAAGATTGTCCTTCCTGCAGCCGCACGTCTCCCCGGGCTCTTAAGTCTCGCAAACATGCCCTCGGTGAGTTATTTTCTGCCACTGAGTCTACTGTTCCTGCTGCTGCCGCAACCCCTAGCACCTCAGCGCTGGATCATCCTGCCCTTGTTGCTGCTCCGGCCAGAGACGCGCCTATGTCAGCCTCCGTCTCCCACTGCGAAGGAGAGGCTCCCTCAGCCACGTGCATAATTCCTCTGGATGCGGCCATTGCTGCCCGGCTCTCCTCCTCCTTTCTGCTTCCGGCTTCTACACTTCCGGGTTCCAGTCAGCCGGCTCAGACCCCCTCTGACGCTCGGCGCTGCGCCGACACTTCTCCCAGGCACAGAAGCTCACAGAGGCAACGCAGATCGCATAGACGGCGCAGATCCAGCTGGTGCAGATGCTCCTGGAGCAGGCGCAGAGCCTCAAGGAGCCGGCGCTATTCTTCAGGTCACCGCGGCAGGAGCTGCAGGCGCAGCACAAGCAGTACACCCTACCACCGAACCAGGAACCGCAAGCGAAGCAGAAGCCAGTCCCGCAGCGGCGGTCAACACATTACACGACACGGCTCCTCTGCCTACAGACTCTCTGACCTCCGTCGGAGCAGCTCTGAAGATGGGCGTGACAGGCGCAGCAGTTCAAGGCAAAGAAGTGGCCTTTCTCAGCGCAAGAAAGCACGGCGATCCCCAAGCTCCTCAGCCCGCAGCTACTACTCCAGCGACGGAGAGGTCTCCTTACTCTCCCCCCTCTTCTTCAATTGGGGCAACCTTGCATTCCCCAGAGTCAAGTGAGCATACGCTGCCTGCTACAAATCAAGTCCCAGAGACTCTGCAACAGGTACCCGAGACACTGCAACTCCTCACAGGCATGTTGCAGCAATGGGCATCCTCCCTGTCAATTCTGGCCTCCAAACAGCTGCCACAGACCCTGGCCCAGCCTGCTACATCAACCCCTGAGGTTGCGCACGCAACTGCGCCTCCTGTGCAGGCTGTTGCCCCTTCTCCACCAGGGGAAGGCGTCGCACAGGAGCACTCACAGACAGAAGCACCGTCACACAGAGATTCTCTCTCCACTCTGATAACCCTTTGGGCCTTTCCAACCCTCCAGAAGACTTAACTTACTACAAGTTTGTGCATAAAGTCATCTCTGCTCTCTCTATCACATCAGTGGACATCCCGGATCAGCACGACGAAGTTCAAAGCGCGCTCAAGTTCATCGATACCCCCAAGGTGACCACCTCTCTGCCCATTCATCAACTCCTCAGGGACAATCTCTCCAAGATGTGGCAGACCCCTGCATCCAATCATCCCTGCCCGCGCAGATTGGACCTGAAGTACGTGATTCAACCCCTGCCCGGGTTTGACAAGCAGCAGCTACCACATCAATCTATCATAGTTGAGTTGGCTCTCAAACGCTCCAAATCTTCTCGCAACTCTTCTAATGCACCCCCGGGGAAAGACAACAAGCTACTGGATGACATGGCAAAGCGCGTCTACCAAGGTGCCATGCTTAACGCAAGGATAGTGGCACACCAATTCCAGCATGCCATTTACCAGTGGCCAACATTAAATCCGTCACCACACAACTCACGGAAACCCCACCAGCCCTCAACGCAGCCCTGGCAGACCTTGAGGAATGTACGAAACATCAGGGTCGGGCTGCCCACGACGCCTTCGAAACAGCCGCCAGAATAGCCGGAACTGCCATCTCCGCACGTCGGCTAGCTTGGCTCAGAGCCTCAGGTTTACAAACTGATTCTCACAACAAGATTGTTGATACCCCCTGCGCTGGGGACTCACTCTTCAGTGAAAAGGTCAAAGACACAGTGAATGACATGCATGAACGCTGCACCACTCTTCAAACCCTTGAGGAGAGTACAGATCGCCCCCACTCCTACCGCAAAGGAAACTCGCAAAACTCATCAGCTCCAAAAAGATACAATTCTTATCGCAAATGGCAGCAACCCAGGTACAAGCAGCAGCCTTACCAGCACTCTTACAGGCAGAAGCCACGTCAGCGGGAGTGCACACAAAAGAAGACCACTTCAGGCCCCGCGAAGCCCGATCCTAGCTTTTGACTCGCCGCCCTGCCTACACCCACCGGCTGGGGGACGTTTGTCTGCCTTCCAGCGTTCCTGGGAGTTGATAATGACGGACCAGTGGGTACTCACCATCATCAAGGAGGGCTACAAAATAAAATTCTCCTCAATTCCACTTCAACATTCCCCACCTGCGAGCAGCATCCCTCTGCAACACCACGCATCCATGACCTCGGAGATAGCATCCCTTCTGAAGTCCAGAGCCATCGAGCCTGTTCCCCCCAGCAAAATCAACATGGGGTTCTACTCCAGATACTTCCTTGTCCGAAAGAAGTCGGGGGGTGTCAGACCCATCCTCGACCTACGAGAGCTCAACAAGTGCAAGAGAAATTCAGGATGCACTCCCTCTCATCCATTCTTCCCCTTATCCAACCCGAGCAATGGCTAGCCTCCCTGGATCTTCAAAATGCCTACACTCACGTTCCCATTCATCCTCACCACAGGAAATTTTTCTTCTTCCGAGTGGCGGGCAAACATTACCAATACAGGGTCCTTCCCTTCGGGCTCTCACCTGCTCCCAGAGTTTTCACCAAGAGTGTAGCAGTAGCAGCCGCACACCTACGCAAACTCGGGATATTTGTGTTTCTCTACCTGGACGATTGGCTATTCTCTGCAACCTCCCCCACAGAACTCCGGACGGCGGTCAAGAAAGCCACGTCTTTGCTTGCCTCCCTGGGGTTTTTGGTCAACCACGCGAAGTCACGCCTCACCAAGTTCAGAGGCTGGAGTTCATCGGAGCCTACATAGACACCACTCAGGCCAAGGCCCTCCTTCCCCAGAGCAGAAGGCACATCATCATCGATCTTGCCCTCCAAGTGCTCAACACCTCGCACTCGAAAGCAAGAACCATTCTTCGCCTCCTAGGGCACATGGCACCTACCACTCATGTCCTTCCCCTCGCGAGACTACACATGTGAGTCCTCCAATGGCACCTCCGCTCTCACTGGTGCCAGCACTCACAGTCCCTGTCTGCCCCAATCCCCATCGATTCCACGGTGGCCAGGGCAATTCGCTGGTGGACTCATCCGACAAACCTGTCACAGGGCAGACACCTCCAACCTCCTGCCCACCAGATCACAGTGACCACAGATGCGTCCGCACTAGGATGGGGAGCCCACTGTGCCAGAACTCACACGCAAGGCTTGTGGTCGGCTTCAGAAAAAGCCCTGCACATCAATGTCCTCGAGCTCAGAGCTATCCGCCTCGCGCTTCAGGCCTTTCAGGAGCTGATAAAGGGCAAAACCATCAGGATTCAGACAGACAATCAAGTGACCATGTTCTACATAAACAAACAAGGGGGCAGGGGGTCGCGACCCCTATGCAGAGAGGCCCTCCGCACATGGCGCCTGGCCCTCTCATACAAATGCAATCTCCAAGCATGCTACCTGCCGGGGGAGGAGAATGTCATAGCGGATCGACTCAGCAGACAGCTGAATCCTCACGAATGGACACTCCATGAAGAAGTGTCATCGTCCCTCTTCGCGAGATGGGGCCACCCATGTGTTGACCTCTTCACGTCGCAAGAGAACGCCAAATGCCGCGTGTTCTGCTCCAAGAGGCCCGCGCCACACAGTATAGTGGCAGACGCCTTCGACGTAATCTGGAACCAGTGGTCCCTCGTTTATGCCTTTCCCCCCACACCGCTCATTGCATGGGCAATTCAGCACCTGATCAGGGACGAGGCGTTGGCCATCCTGATAGTCCCCTACTGGCCCAGGCAGGTATGGTTCCCCTACCTACACCGCCTGGCACTGGAACCTCCTGCTTGCCTAACCCTGAGGCTAGACTTACTCTCTCAGGACAACGGCACAATCCTCCACCACAACCTGCAGATGCTGTCGCTAACGGCGTGGAAGCTGAAAGGCTAACCCTGGCTCCCTTCAACCTTCCAGCCGAAGTCCAGCACATCATTCTGGCGGCACGGCGCCCTTCTACAAGGAAATCCTACAGCCTCAAGTGGCGCCGCTTCAGCATATGGTGCGAGTCACGGCGTCTGGACCCCTTCTCATGCCCAGTACCCCTATTCCTCCAATACCTCTCCTCCCTTTCGACGCTTGGCCTCAAGACTCAGTCCATCAAGGTCCACCTGTCGGCCATAGCAGCCTTCCACCACCGTGTTGGCGACGTATCGGTAGCAGCGCTACCTCTAGTAGTCCGCTTCATGAAGGGCCTAGCCAACCTCCATCCCCCTGTCCGCGAGCCTGTGCCACCATGGGACCTTAACATCGTCCTCAACCAGCTCACTGGGGAGCCCTTTGAGCCACTGCATCTAACCGAGCTGAAGTTCGTCTCCTGGAAAATGCTATTTCTCATTGCCATAACTTCAGCCAGACGGATCAGCGAGCTACATGCCTTGGTGGCCCACCCGTCCTATACCATACTTCATCATGACCAGGCCTGCCTGCGGACGCACCCCAGATGCGTCCCCAAGGTAGCTACCGCTTTCCACATCAATCAGACCATTGAGTTACCCTGCTTCCTGCCTGGGCTGCACTCCAACCCAGAGCAGCAACGACTGCACACTCTTGACTGCGTCAGAGCCCTGCGATGCTACCTAGAGAGGACTTCAGCCTTACGGAAAGGCTCTCAGCTCTTCGTCTCATACGACCCAAACAAACCTGGACGCCCTGTGTCCAAGCATACTCTTTCCATTTGGATTTCCTCTTGCATCTCCCTATGCTTGTCACGTGCAGGAGCACCACCCACCACAGGAGTCAGGGCTCACCACTTGCGGGCATTGGCCGCCACCATCGCCAACCTACGCTCCATTCCGGTTCCTGACATCTGCAAAGCGGCCACGTGGGCCTCAATACAAACCTTCCAAAAGCACTACTGCCTGGACATGACAGATCAGGGTGGCTCCGCTTTTGGCCTTGCCGTGCTATCTGCAGCAACCAGCACACTAGACTCTAGTCTGAACCCTTGTGACTCACAATAGGGCAATATCGCCCTCCAACTCTGCATAAATCCAACTGTTGGTTACTTACGCTGCCTTGCACCTTATTGTTCTAAGATTTGCACAGTGTGTTCTTGCACAAGTTCTGATTTGCACAGTTTGCACAATTCTGATTGCCCAGTTGCCTGCACAGTTCGATGTTATGTTGCACATTAAACCTGTCTTTTGCACCTTACCATCCTGCCTCTGTCTCCTTGACAATCCCTTCCCCCGCCGCTGCAGGTGTAGCTGGGGAGACACCACTTGTGGCTGACTCATCCTGCTTGTCCTGGGAGAAAGCCGAGTTACTTACCTGTAACGTGAGTTCTCCAGGGACAGCAGGATAAGTCAGCCACACTTTCCCACCCTCTTCCCTGGCGGGGGAAGCTTATCGCCACGATCCGCCTCCTAGCTCTCTTGCATCGGCTCAGCTGGAGAAGTTCTGGCCAGCTAGGAGCGGATCTGGAGGCGGGGCTACTGGCCAGGCCCAGAGGGCTAAAGCCTTCTGGGCTACTGAGAGTACTTCCGTCTATGGCGCCGTCGGATGACATCACCACTTGTGGTTGACTTATCCTGCTGTCCCTGGAGAACTCACATTACAGGTAAGTAACTTGGCTTTATTGCCTCGCCTGCTAGGGAAATGCAATGGGAGGTTACTGATGTTCAGCAGAGGGACGCAGCCACATGTTAGCTTTGTCTATGCCATGCCCGAGTGCAGTGGACATAACGACTGTGCCACAAGCAGTTCTGGCATGGATAAATACGGTTGATTCCCCCTCCCCCCCCTTCCCTGCTCCTTTCCTTCCATCGGTAGATCTATGAGCATTTTTCAGAAGGGTCATCTAGAGCTCTAAGAACCCCAGAGAGTTGGTTGGAATCGGGAACTGGACGTTCATCTGTCTTCCCAGCTGCCTCTGACTGGAATCGGCCAAACAGCTGATTCTGATCTGTTCGGAAGAGAAGTGTTCTCTGTTCTCCTGAAAACTGTTAAACAGCAATTTGCTGCTAGCCAGTTGTCTGGCCTCTTGCCAAAACCTCATTTGTAAGAGCATCAACAGCATAGCTACTATTTACTCACTCAGAAGGCCAATCCCTAAATTACAGCAGCTCGTAAAATACAGGTATTCAAGGCTTCTGGGGCCATTAAAAGCCTATTAGTCTCTAGCTGCAATCAGTTAGTAGCCACTAGATTGTTTTTATGTTTGATACTAATCCAGTGGTCAAATAAGCATTTGCAACATTAATGTTATAGTTGGCTTGTGTGTTACAAAATCTTGAGGACCATGGCAGCGGCTGTGAGAACACCTTGAGCTTGACATTCCTGTGTAATGGGAAATGGTCTAAAGCAGAACAGGCAGCTTCAAGCCCTGAGGGGCGATGCCTATCACACCTGCAGGAGCCCTGGGGCTAATGTAGCACTGATGTGCAATGCCCACCACTTCCTCTTTCCTGGCACTGCCCCCCTTATGTTTTTTTGGTAATTACCATGTAACAAATGGGGTTTACAGCCAGCCAAAAGAGTATTGCCAATTATTCTTTAGACTTGGATGATTCTACACGAAGTTCAGAGATTCTTCAGGGATTTCTGTAGCAGCTTTCAGCCCCTATCATACAGCACATCAGAAAAGTCTCTACACCACACAGAATTCATATCCATTGATACCTGTTTTGTAAATGATTACATCGCCTTCTGTAAGGTCAAAACTTGACTTTTCTCTCGAGCATTTGTGCAATTATGATGGGCATGGCCCTCTTTTGTGTAACTGAATGATTTGAATTTCTTAAAGTCTAGTAAATTTTGATAGCAGGTGTGTGTATATATACAATTAGTCAATAAAAGAATTAACGTATTTCTCCATACACAGAGAATGGGAAATTGCCCTTTTTCTATAAGGTCCAACAGTTATCTGTTACAGTGTAAGTATGAGAAGATTCATAATTTGATGTGTCCTTTGAAGTTTCCCCTGAAAGCCCTTCTGCTGTCACGCCTTTCCTCTTTCACTTGAACCCCTACACAGATGAAAACAACTCGGATAAATCAGGGGATCTTTTATGCCTGGTACTGGAGAATGTTTATGATGTTAGTGAGATGGTCCACAAAGGAGCACAGACTCAGTGGCAGCTAGACACAAAAAAAAGAGTGAGGTGCAAAGGGAAAACTTTATTAACAAAAAAAGGGCCACAATAACAAAATAAAATGAGAGATAATTTTGTGCCGCAGGGATCTGTCCTTGGTCTGATTCTTTTTAACATCTTTGTTAATGATATTGCGGAAGGGCTATTGCGTAAGGTTTGCCACTTTGCGGATGATACCAAAATCTGTAATAGAGTAGACACCCAGGAAGGAGTAGATAACATGAAGAGGGATATAGCTAAGTTCGAAGAACGGTCAAGAATTTGGCAACTGCACTTTAATGCTAAAAAATGCAGGGTCATGCATTTGAGCTGCAAAAGTCCAAGGGAATGGTACAGTGTAGGGGACAAAGTAATTCTGTCCATGAAAGAAAAGCGGGACCTGGGCATGATCGTTTGATCTTAAAGTGGCTAAATGGATAGAAAAAGTGACAGTGAAAGCTAGAAGGATGCTTGGGTGCATAGGGAGAGGAATGGTCAGCAGAAGAAAGGAGGTGATAGTGCCTGTGTATAAGTCTCTGGTGCTTCCTCATTTGGAGTATTGTGTGCAATTCTGGAGACCGCACCGTCAAAAGGATATAAACAGCTTGGAGTCAGTACAGAGGGTGGCTACTAAAATTGTTAGTGGTCCTCATTATAAAGCATATGAGGACAGACTTAAGGATCTTAATATGTATACTTTAGAGAAAAGGCAGGATAGAGGAGATATGATAGAGACATTAATTCCTCCATGGCATAAATGCACAGAAGGAGAGTCTCTTTGAATTGAAAGCAGGCTCTGCTACGAGGGGACATAGGATGAGGGTGAAAGGGGATAGACTCAGGAGTAATATGTGGAAATATTTCTTTATGGAAAGAGTGGTAGATCCGTGGAATAATCTTGCAGTAGAAGGGGTAGAAATGAGGACAGTATCTGAATTCAAGAAAGCATGGGACAAACACAGAGGATCTCTAAAGGAAAAAAGGGACTATTGTAGTTGATATGACAGGGCAGACTAGATAAGCCATGTGGTCTTTGCTGCTAATGGTCTTTCATGTGTTATTCCAGTTTCAGTCGCAGCCAGTCTCTCCATAGCTGGGGAGGTTCCATTGCTTCTTCTGACCAGCTATTGACTACCTTATGCTAATGATTTGCAGATGTCTGCTCACGCCATGCCCAGAGCTTGCGTCGCTCAGTATTCTTCATTGGATGATCACATCTGATAAGTAGTAAATACACAGCCATCCCATTCACACGTTAGTAAATACTTTTATGTTAAATGTTACCTCAACTGTATCACTGTACTGTCTAAATGTTTAAATGTAACCCTCCAATTGTGTTGTGACGTGACCACCTTGATTGAAGGAAAAGGTGGCATACAAATCTGTCTAAATAAATAACTGCTCAGCTCACAGGATGAAATCCCAACCAGCTGTAAAGTCATGGACGTGAGCTTCTAAGGCTGTTTTACCATCTTATGTGTCAGGCTAGGGATGGAAGGCTGTACCAGCCTCTATGCTTTAAGATGCTTTCCATAGTGGATGCTAGTCATTTGAGATAGTGTCCTTTTTTTTTGAGACACACAGCTAATGGTTTGCCAAAAAGAAAAGGGGTTTCCTGGAATGATTCTTAAAACTATCCATTATACGAGTTAGAAGAGAAATCCTGAAAAAACCTGTGCAGTTTGTCAGGGTTTTCAGGACCTGCTGATAGTGTTGTGCTAACAGGCTGCAGGAGACACAGGCTTGCCTTCGCATCCTTCCTAAAGTTTTCAAATCTCTGCCCACTTATTAAAGGCATCTCATTCTCTGAAATTGTAGGGAGTGGTCATTCATTAAGACATGAGGTTAGCGGCAGTTCAATGACATAAATGTGAATTCCTAAGTGTCAGGAAAGATTCCTAGAGAGCAGGTGCCCGTATAGTAAGTAGCTGCCTTCCGCAACATGTGTTTCCTGAACGGAGAGGTTCCAGTGCTATTTGCAGCGTTAGAGAAATTTTTTCCCAAGTTCACATTTTTTTAGGTGTCATCAAATGCAGAACACAAAGTTCTACAACTGGTCCCATCAAACCTCTTTAAACTCCTACACTGTTTGGCAAGGTTTAGTAACCTATCTGTCTTGCTTCCCTGTTCTTTACAGAGATTCTTTTCACCTTCTGGCAATCAAAGGAGTCTTCTTTAAGTGAGATTCTCCAGAGCTGCCCCCTTCTGCCCTTGTCCCCCGCTCTGAAATAAGAAGGCAGTAGAATAGGTAGCTTGGCCTCTGCTGGACTTGATGACCTTCTGAAGCATCAGCTGGAAAGAGAACCAGGAATCTTCCAAAAAGTGGCCACAAGCCTATACCCTGAAGTTCTGGGATGGCGTGTGCGGTCTCTACCTCAGCCAGTTAAGAAGTGAGAGCAGATGTCACCCATGTGCTAGTGGCTAATACTGCCTCTGACCCTGTGGAGAACTGCTATAGAATTTCAAAAATGCATTTTTTTTACATTTTTATTAAATTATCAACTAAAATTTACAAAAAGAAAAGAGGAGATTCTTTCAGAGCCATTAAAACAGGTAATGAGGCAAAACCAAAGAGGAAATCAACATCTCAGAAGCAATAAAAACTATAATGTCAAATTAAGAAACTAAAAGGGGGAAATAACTAGAGACTATAATATTATAGAAGAAAAAGCACCTAGTAGGAAACCCAATGCTAAAGGATGTTAATGCTCGTTATGTGCTACTGCAGCCATAGAAATAAAACTTCTGGCACTTAACACACATTTTATTAAAGGTTAATGTGCATTAATAAAGTTAACATGTCCCTAAGAGTGCAAATAAAATACAATTACATCCAGTCAGATGGATAGAATCCTAAACCATAGCCCCAGAGCCACTGAAAGCTGGAGACATCCTTCCTTGAGTACAAAGCAAAGATTCTAAATGGGCAGATTCTAGAAAACCAAATCTTTACCCTGAAACCATTTTCTCAGATATTTCAAAAAGATGGTCACACTGAGATCCAAAGCTCTTAAGAGAGAATTTAAGAAAATTCTTTCGAATTTTTTGACTTAACGCCTCTGTTAAGTCCAGTTGGCTCTGAAGGGGCTCCAAAGGGATGTTCGGGCCATGCCTCTGTGGGCCGTGTATCGTAGCAGGAAGCGGCACTCTCGCATGCCAGGTGATGTCAGCGTGCACGTGGGTCTAGTCAGACGGACCAAAGGCAGTGCTTCAGTTCCCACCTCCTCCTTCTGCTTGCTAATGCACTCCTTGCAGTTACGTCTCTATCAAAAACACATTTAACTGTAAGCAATAAATGATCTTTAAATGAGAACAAGGATTGATTGGCATTGAGCATTCAGAGCTAGATATTTCTGACTACTGGGTTCAAATCATCTCATTGCTGCTGTCATCTGTCCCTCTGATCTGCCGTGCCCTCACCTATCTCATTTGGGCACCAGTAAGGATGTGCTAATTAAGGAACCCTCACCTACCCAACTCGATCCTATTTCCCCCCAGTCGTATGCTGACTATCTCCAATCCAAAACTTCCACAACCGACACAATTTCGGTTACCACTCCATGCCATGCTCACTCCCCACTTCCACCTATCACAATGTTCACCGCTCCAACAGAGAAAAACATCCAAGATCTCATCGCCATCATCAACACTTCTACAGCTCCAAGTGACCCCTGCCCAGCATATTGGGTCAGAACTCTGCGAGTTGAACTCAGTCCGATGCTAATCAACATCATAGGACTATCCTTTGCAACAGGCTCATTCCCATCATTCCTCAAACAGACATCGATAAGACCACTTCTCAAGAATAACAGACGACCCATTAAAGTCTGACTCCTACCGCCCAATCTCGAGTATACCTCTATTAGCCACGATAATAGAGAAGGTCGTCCAGAGACAGATTCAACATCACATTGATGTAGTGTCACCTCTTGACCCCTGTCAACACAGATTCAGAGAATCTCACGGCGTAGAAACTCTCCTCACCACCCTAACTAACGCGTTGAATAGAGGATTGGACAAGGTCGAAAACGGCTTCGCGCTCATTTTCCTAGATATATCTGCTGCCTTTGACTCCGTTAATCACAATCAACTTCTCACTCGTCTCCAGGAGAAGGGCATCTGTGGCCTTGCCTGGGAATGCTGTAGATCTTATCTATCGGATCGTTTGCAGCACGTCAGAGTTGGATCCACCACATCCGCACCTTTCCACCAACATCAAGGTGTTCCGCAGGGCTCCTCTTTATCTGCGCTGCTGTTCAATGTCTACATGCAGCCGATATGTGACATCATTCGCTCCTTCAATATCTCCACTCTAATCTATGCCGATGACGTACTGCTGTTTACACCATTCAAAATCAAACAACCAGACTTCAACAACCTTATCAACTGTTTCAACGCCATTACCGACTGGTTACTATCTCAAAATCTCCGCATAAACTTCAAGAAGACTGAAGTGCTGTTCATATCAAGGAACAAAGATTTCTCCCCTCCATCATCCCTAAAGGTAAGAGATGCGAAACTCCCTAGTAAACCCTCCATTCGCTACCTAGGGATTACACTGGACCAGCACTTCAACTTTAAGGAGCACATTCGAAACACCACCAGATCAGTCTACAACAAAATTAGAACGCTAAGGCACCTCAGGCCCATGTTACCCCATAATGACTTCCGGACCGTCTTCCAAGCCCTCATTCTACCACACTTCGATTACGCAAATGTTGTCCTATATGGACTCCCCAAGAACACCCTTAATCCGCTGCAACTCGCTATGAATGCGGCTGCGCATGTGCTCTGTGGTATAGCAAGATCAGACCATATCACCCCGATACTTAAGGAACTCCACTGGCTACCAATTCATTGCAGGTTACAATACAAAATCCTTCTCATCATTTTCAAGGTCATCAATAACCTAGCCCCCACGATACTCAGTGACCTTATCACTCACCTCGAAAAACAGAATAAGAAAGTCGATACTGACAACACCTTAATCGTCCCTAAAGAGTCCATCAAGTGCACCCAGACGACCAAGAAAAGGACCTTTGCCTTTTACGACCCAAAGTGCTGGAACGACCTTCCATCTGAAATAAGATCAATCAAAGACCTTACTCAGTTCCGTAAGGCAATCAAACACCACATTTTCCTACTTCACTTTGCACAATCATCCACCCCGCCTCTGATCATCCACACACCAGCGCCCACAAACCCTCTTTCTCCTCATAAATAACTCTGTCACAAGTATTTTTGAGATTGTCTTAGCTCTTCTTGAAAATACCAACCTGTATCTAATTATGTTTGATGAACATATGTTTATAGTTACCCTGTTGCTCCAAGTTTAAACTCCTGTTTCAACGTAAGCACAGAACAATCTTCTGACTGTGCAACCTTTGTTATATGTAAACCGCACTGATAACAAATAGCGCGGTATATAAAAGCTGTTAAATAAATAAAATAAATAAATAAAAATTACCAAATTTTTATGCTTCAAGGACTTGCTGTCATTAAGTCTCAAGTGGTATAGTAACAATTTAAAAATTAGAAAAGCCAGTCTTTAAATCCACTGGCCTTTCTTGATGTCATAAAGAGCATTAGTTAGTCAGTTCACTGTTCATGGCCTCAGATATATCTTGCATTGAAAGCCCTCTGGGACAAGGAACTACCTAGTGTACCTGAATGTATCTCGCCTTTAAGTTCAGGTTTGGAAAAGGCAAGTAACCAAATCCATGTCACAAAATGTCCTTCACTACATCATACGAACATAAGATGTGCCATACTGGGCCAGTCCAAGGTCCATCAAGCCCAGTATCCTGTTTCCAACAGTGGCCAATCTAGGTCACAAGTACCTAGCAGTATCCCCAGAAGACACAGGTTCCACAATGCTTGTACTGGGGCAAGCAGTGGATTTCCCGGGTCCTCTTTAATAATGATTTATGGACCTTTCCTTCAGGAACTTGTCCAAACTTTTTTTTTTTGTACTTTTATTTTTATTCTTGTTATCAAGACAATACCAAATTGTGGCATACATACATACATAATTAAATGTGGCAGTCATATTCAAAAACAGCATAGCCTTAACACCATTTGTCTTAAACTCGCAATACATTTTGAATATCACCTGTCCATGAGCCTGCTTGGCTCTTCAATGCATCTACTCCATCCTACTTCCCTTCCATTCTGTGCCTCTTTATGCTTTGGACCTCATTTTGTATTTTGCCTTCCAGCTCCTTAAGACCCCTCTGGGCCTGAGTCCAGAGGTGGTTCTCCACCTGTTCTGCCGCTGGGGGACTCCATCCATAGACCTGTTTGCCAGCCTGCTGAACGCGCTGCTTTCCTGTTTCTCCTCCTGAACTGGACCTCCGGGCTTCTGTAGGCATTCCCTCCCACTCCTCTCCTTGCGAGGACCCTCCACAAGATCCAGCGCAACCGAGCCTCGGTGATTCTCATGGCTCCTTCGTGGCCTCGACAACCTTGGTTCCCGCTTCTACTCCAGCTCTCGTCAGAGCCTCCTGTCCCCTGGGCAGTGCCCCAGGTCTGCTGACAGAGGAGGGACGGGTGCTTCACCCAAACTTGGTCTTGCTATCCCTGACAGCCTGGCGGCTAAACAGGTCTCTTTAACCTCGCTGCACCTCCCAGTGGAGATCGAGGACGTCCTCCTCATGTCGAGGAAGGACTTGACGAGGCGGGCCTATGCCCTGAAGTGGCGGCGGTTTTCAATCTGATGCTCCGAGCTCCAGATTGACCTGTTCTCCTGCTCCACCCATTGGATTCTCCAGTACCTTCTCCACCTCTCGCAGGTGGGGCTGAAGTCCAGCTCGGTCAGGGTTCACCTGAGCGCCATCTCAGCCAACCACATGCCTGTTGAGAGTAAACCCCTCTTGGGCCAGCCTCTGGTCTCCTGCTTCTTGCGGGGCCTCTTGCTTTCCAAACCGCTCCCCCCCCCCATCCAGCCTCCACCGGCGGAATGGGACCTGAACATCGTGCTTATGCAGGTGATGCAGCCACCCTTTGAGCTGATTGGCAACGTGCTCGCTCCGGCACCTCTCCTGGAAGGTGGTTTTCCTGGTGGCACTGACCTCGGTGTGGCGAGTCAGCAAACTTCAAGCCCTCATTGCCAAGGCTTCCTCCACCAGGTTTTACAGGAACAGGGTAGTCCTTTGCACCCATCCCAAGTTCCTACTGAAGGTTGTCTCAGATTTCCATCTCAATCAGAAGGTGGTCTTGCCGACTTTCTTCCTGAGACCTCACACCGACCGGGCATCGGAGGTCCTGCATACACTCAGCTGCAAGAGGGCTCTCACTTTTTACCTGCAGCACACCCAGGGTCATCTCAAGTCTGACCAGCTCTTCATCGCCTACGATCCCAACCACCTGGGGCTGGCAGTCACCAACCACATCCTCTCCATCTGGGTGGCAGACTGCATCGTCTTTGCCCAGGCAAAAGGCAGACGCCCTGCTGGATCATCGGGTCACCGTACACCTCGTCCGCACCAAGACGACGTTGGTGGCTTCGCTGTGCTCAGTGCCTCTAACAGACATATGTCGAGCTGTGACCTGGTCTTCAGCGAATACCTTCGCTTCGCACTACTGCCTTGAGAGGGAGTCCCACCAGGGCAGCACCTTCGGCCAGGCTGTACTCCATAATCTGTTCAGGGTATAAGCAACTCCTACCCTCCGACCCTTCTTCTGCGGCTACCAAGAACTTATTTTTATTTATTTTATTACAATTTCTTATATACCGCACTATTCTGCATCAGCGCGGTTTACATGGAACAGAAAAATCAGACAGGATAACATGTGTCTGAGTTTACAATTAACCGGACATCAAACTTGGATAACAAGGGAGAGTTACAAATAACAGGGTAGCAAACTTGGAATACATAGAAGAAACTATTTACACATTAGAGTCATCATATAAAGTAACATGTAGTTAAATGATCCAGGACACCTAACTAAGGGGTATGTTTACTAAAACCCCGTTAGGTGCGCGCCGCATTAGTGTGCGGGATGCCATAAAAGGAGTGGGCGTTTCAGTCTGAAAAAAGCAAACCGGGATTAATCATGCGCTAATGTGCGCAGTGCGCTCATGTGCGCTGCACACATTAGCGCATGAGAAACGCGCGCGGGAAGCATAAGCAGGCGCGCTGATGTGCAAGCACAGGAACAGAGCCACAGTATAATGGTTAAGACACTGACTAATGGTGCAGGGATCATGGGTTCAATCCCCCACTGTGCCCAATGAATAAGGCTGGGTGAGGCACTACCTGTTATGTGTAATATTGCATTCTGAGGCATATTAATTTTATTTTAATTACTGCTGCTAGCAAACGCACTCTCAAAGCACTGTAACATAAGGTGCTGCATAAGGCACCCCATAAGGTACCCCAGAGGGCACATATTAAAATGCACTGTCCGCCACGGCACCCTACAATATTGCTGAAAGGGTGGCGTATAGGGCGCCATATAGGGTGCCCTATGAGGCATAGCAAGGTCATAGCACTGTTTTTGATGGCAGCACTGTGCATTTAAACGCATGGAAATCTTAAGTAGGTGCGCTGAAATGCAAGGCGGAACAGCAGTGTAGCACAATGGTTAAGGCACTGGCTGATGATACAGGGGTTATGAGTTCGATTCCCAGTGTGCCCAATACGTAAGGCTGGCTGAGGCATCAGCTTTGACATGTAAGTATTGTTTCCTGAGGCATTTTATTTGTATTTTAATTATTGCTGCCAGCAAACACACCCTCACGTGCCGTAACCTAAGGTGCCGCATAAGGCACCCTATAAGGCACTCCATAGGGCACATTATAAAGTGCACTGTCCACCACGGCACCCTATAATGTCCCCTATAGGGCACCCTATAAGGCGCTCCATAGGACACCTTATAAGGCACCTTATACGGACTGGCACCCTATCAGTCGCTCCATAGCATACTATATAGTGCACCTAATATGGACGGTAACCATAAGGTCTTTCACTTGGTTTGCAGCTTGTCGTGCTGTGAGGGCTTGCGTGCATCAGTGATGCTGAGAGCTAAACTATTGGTAGTTTAGCTACTGGCAGGGTCTCCCAAGATGGACAGGTCTCAGCTGAGGTGCCAGACCAAGACAAACCACCCATCTGGGCAGCAGCAGAATGGGACAGTGTTGACGGCGGAGGATCACATTTTTGTGACAACGGCAACAACACCAAACTTAAACTGCGCAGAAGAAAGGCCCGGCAATCTACTTCTGTATCTTGCCATGAAAACCCAATGGATAGTTACAACAAAACAAATTGTGCTATGGTGCTGGAAGATGAGACCCCCAGGTCAGAAGGCACTCAACTAGCTACTGGGGAAGAGCTGAAGACTTTTCAGAGTAAAGCCAGCATTTATGATGTGGTTGGATCAAAGCCCTCGGGAAGTCTGACTGCTGATGTAGCTGCGCATGAAATGAGAGTCAGAAGCTGTAAAGATGTCTTACACATTGGAACATGGAACGTACGAAGCATGAACCAAGGGAAGTTGGAGGTGGTCAAGAATGAAATGGAACGTGTACAACTTGATCTGTTGGGTGTCAGCGAACTGAAATGGACTGGCATGGGGCACTTTGCATCAGATGATCACATGGTCTACTATGCTGGAAATGAAAGACAAAGAAGAAATGGTGTTGCATTTATAATAAAGAAGAAACTTGCAAGAACTGTAATGAAATACAATGCAGTCAGCGAACGCTTAATCTCTATTCGTCTACGAGGAATGCCTATCAGCACAACTATAATTCAAGTATATGCCCCAACAACAGCTGCAGAAGAGAATGAAATTGAAGAGTTCTATGAACAAGTACAAGCTGAAATTGACAGAACATGCAAACAGGATATCCTGATAGTCATGGGTGACTGGAACGCAAAAGTTGGCAACAAAGAAGAAGGCAAAGTAGTTGGAAAATATGGACTTGGCAACAGAAATGAAGCTGGAGAAAGACTGATAGAATTCTGCAAGACCAATGATCTATTCATCTCAAACACCTTCTTCCAGCAACACAAGCGGCGACTGTACACATGGACTTCACCGAATGGATTATATAAAAATCAAATTGACTACATATGTGGAAGTCAACGATGGAAAAGCTCTTTAACATCAACAAAGACAAAACCTGGAGCTGACTGTGGTACAGATCATCAACTACTAGTATGCAAACTCAAGCTAAAGTTGAAAAAGAGCAAACCACTCATGAATGCAGCAAAATATGACCTTGAGAATATACCACTGGAATTTAAAGACTGCCTGCAAAATCGATTTGCTGCTTTAGATACAAATGACAGAGCTCCGGAAGAGTTATGGAATGACATCAAGAAGGTTGTGTTGTAAGAAAGCGAGAAGTCTCTACAAAAGGTGAAAAAACAAAAACGGCCAAAATGGATGACGGAAGAAACTCTGAAAATTGCCCAGAAACGCAGAGAAGCTAAAGCCAGAGGAGAAAGAAAGACAATCGCAGAACTCAACAGAGATTTCCAACGTGCAGCAAGACAGGACAAGGAAAGGTACTACAATGACACTTGCAAGGAAATAGAAGCAGAAACTATTAGAGGAAGAACAAGATCAGCTTTCCTAAAGCTACGAGAGTTAAAGAAAAAGTTCCAGCCTCGAATTGGAATGTTACAAGATGCTCAAGGTTCTATGTTGAATGATGCTGAGAAGATCAAGAAAAGGTGGAAGGAATATACAGAGTTTTTATATGATAAAGATCAAGTGGACCAACAGCCGTTTCAACCTGTACCTTATGATCGGGAACCATTGGTGATGAAAGAAGAAGTTGAAGCAGCATTGAAAGCCTTATCAAAGAACAAAGCACCAGGCATTGATAGCATTCCCATAGAAGTATTGCAGCAATCTGATGCAGCTGTTACCGTACTCACAAGGCTCTGCCAAGAAATATGGAAGACAACATCATGGCCAACTGACTGGAAAAGATCTGTGCTTATACCAATACTAAAGAAAGGTGATCCAACTGACTGTGAAAATTATCGCACAATCGCTCTAATCCCACATGCCAGCAAGATTCTACTGAAGATTATTCAAAAGAGACTACAACCATACCTGGAACAAGAACTACCTGAAGTGCAAGCAGGGTTCAGGAAAGGGCGAGGAACGAGAGACATCATTGCGGATGTGAGATGGATCCTTGAAAAGACTAAAGAATACGAAAAGGATATCTATTTGTGCTTTATTGACTATAGCAAGGCTTTTGACTGTGTAAACCATGAGAAACTCTGGGCCACATTAAGAAGCATGGGTATACCAGAACACCTGATCGTACTCTTGCACAATCTGTACATTGATCAAGAAGCAACAGTTCGAACGGAACAAGGAGAAACAGAATGGTTTAAAATAAGCAAAGGTGTAAGACAAGGCTGCATACTTTCCCCCTACCTGTTTAATTTATATGCAGAACAAATCATCAGAGAAGCAGGATTGTATGAAGACAACAGAGGTGTGAAGATTGGTGGAAGACTCATCAACAACCTTCGCTATGCTGATGATACCACATTACTGGCTGAAAGTGAAGATTTTATTTATTTATTTTATTTATTTACAGTCTCTTATATACCACACTATTCACCATCAGCGCGGTTTACATGGAACAAAATGCTCAGTACATTCAACACGTATGAGTTTACAGGTAACAGGGTATAAATAACTTGGATAACCGGGGTAACTATTTACAAAACATACTACATGGAATCATATACACAGAAGATACATAGAAAAACCAGTCCACTATAGCAATGAATATCACACTTGGTGAGTTGTTGATATACCCTAGATTTATCTGGGACTGGTATCAGTGGGTGTTATTGGGCTCTAGGTGATTCCATTGGGTTCTAAAAGGTATTTGTTGAAGAGGTGGCATTTGAGGGCTTTCCTAAACTGTGTCAGGCTCCTAATAGCCCGGATATCAGGGGGTAGTGCATTCCAGCATATTGGGGCACTGAGACTGAAGGCTCTGTTGGCTGTCGATTTAGTGCAAGTAGTAAGTTCCTTCGGGATTTTGAGGGAGTTTATAGCCATGGATCTCCTTGCTCTATCTGGAGATGTGCTATGGATGAGTGAGGATAAGGATGCCGATGTGAGATTATTGACAGCTTTAAAAGTAATTGTCAAGGTCTTGAAAACTATTCTAGCTTGAATAGGAAGCCAATGCAACTGTATCAGCAGGGGCGTAACGTGGTCGTACCTGGAGGCTCCATGGATGACTCTTGCTGCCGCGTTCATGGCTAGCTGAAGCGAGTTTAATGTAGATTGGGGAAGACCTTGTAATATGACGTTGGCATAGTCGAAATGGGGTATAACCAACGCCTGGAAGATTGTCCGGAAATCGGTTGGATCAAGCATGGAACGTAGGTGTCTAAGTGAGCGAATCTTGTAGTACACTGATCTGACTATGTTTCCTATGTGGGCTTTCATGTCTAGGCGTTGATCTAGTGTGACTCCCAAATATCGTATTGAGGATTTAGATTGCAACTCCGCTTCTTTTACTTTAAGATATTGTGGGGGGGTAAAATTGGGATTCCTTGTTATGAAGAGTACTTCAGTTTTCTTATGTTGTATTCTGAGGTTTTGAGACAGGAGCCAGTCAGATATTGCATTGAAGCAACTCGTCAATGGGGAGAGGTCCAGATGCTCGGTAGAGAAGGGAATGTAAAGCAGGACATCGTCTGCATATAACATGCAGTCAACCTTGAAAGACCGGATGATATTACAAATTGGCTGCATGTAAATATTGAAAAGGAGCGCAGAAAGGGAGGATCCTTGAGGGACTCCTTGGCTTTGGTGGAAAGGTTCAGACTTTATCCCTCCAGAACAAACATGCTGCCATCTTTCGGACAGGTAGGATCTGCACCATTCAAGCGCTTTTCCATTAATGCCTTTGTCAATCAGACGTCCTAGTAGAAGCTCATGATTTACTGAGTCGAAAGCTGCAGCGATGTCCAGAAAGATGAGTGCAAATCCTTGACGAATGTCGTCAATGCCAGTGATTATTTTGCAGAAGAGGGTGGTAAGGAGGGTTTCCACTCCATGGAATTCCCTAAAACCATGTTGGCAGGGGTCTAATGGTGCAGCGGAGTCAATGTGATCCTGCAGTTGCTTTTGGGCCTCCTTTTCGATGATCTTCGCGAGTAGTGGAATACTAGATATGGGTCTATAGGATTCCACCTGTTGGGAGTCAAGCTTGCAGTTTTTTAGCAGAGGTCTGATAGAGGTGTGCTTAAGGGCTGAAGGGAAGGAGCCAGTTGAGAAGGAGAGATTCATTATTTTGGCCAGTACTGAGCTGAAGTGACTGCGAAGCTCCTTGATCCAGAAGGCTGGGCATGGATCGGTCTGAGCAGTACTGGTGTTAAGGGCTGCAATAGTGTCTTCAATTCCTCTCTTGGAGGGGGTAGAAAACATGGTTAGGATTGTTTGGCAGTTTTGCTCTGTGGTAGAGGTTATAGTAGAGGTTTTGTTGGTCTGACATATCTTGGATTGTAAATAGGTTGCAAAATCTTGTGGGTGTAGCTCAAATGGAGGTCCAGAGGATGGTTCCTTGGATAAAGTCTTGACCAGGTCGAAGAGGTCATGTGGTTTATTAAGTGATCTCATTAAGGTGTCAGAGTAGTACTGCTTCATCGTGTTGGTGATTGTGTTGCGATGTGCAGCCAGATGACAGTTGTATGCTGACAGGTCATTTAAAGAGTGAGATCGGCGCCAGCGTTTCTCCAGTTTCCGTAAGTGGCTAAGTGATGCTTTAAGATCAGCTGAGTACCATGGGGCACTTACTCTTTTACCTGAAGGCTTGTTGGATGTTGTACGTAGGGCAATTGAGCTGAGGCAATTGTTCCATTGAGAAATTAGGTCGTCAAGGTTCTGGGTGGATTCAGAGATGAGTTGCTGCGTTTCAGCAAGGATAAGATCTCTGTTGATGATTTGAAACATTTGCTTCTCACAATCAAAGAACATAGTCTCAAAATGGGCCTGCACCTTAATGTAAAGAAGACAAAGATCATGACAACTGGCATAATCAACAGGTTCATCGTTGAAGGAGAAGAAATTGAAATTGTGAACAACTTTAACCTACTTGGATCAACTATCAATAAAGAAGCAACAAGCAGTCAAGAAATCAGACGACGCATTGCTCTTGGCAGAATGGCTATGAAAGACCTAGATAAGATTCTCAAGAGCAGAGATGTCTCTCTCCATACAAAGATTCGACTTGTTCAAGCCATGGTATTTTCAATAACATCATATGGATGTGAAAGCTGGACAGTGAAAAAGATAGACAGGAAGAAAATTGATGCCTTTGAATTATGGTGCTGGCGGCGAATACTGTGTATACCATGGACTGCCCGAAGAACAAACCAGTCAGTACTAGAGGAGATCAAACCTAAGCTTTCTTTAGAAGCTCAGATGACAAGACTTCAACTTTCATACTTTGGACACATCATGCGAAGAGAGAGATCATTAGAGAAAGACATCATGCTTGGCAAGATAGAAGGTCAACGCAAAAGAGGAAGGCCAGCAATGAGATGGATTGATACAATAACAGCAGCAACGGGTACCAGTCTGTCAACAATGAGCCGCCTGACTGAAGACCGAACACAATTTAGGATAGCTATCCAGAGGGTCGCCATGAGTCGACTCCGACTCGACGGCACTTAACAACAACAACAACCATAAGGTGCCCTATAGGGCGCCCTATAAAGCACCCTCTGAGGCACCTTAGGGGTACAGTACGCTGAGGGCGTTATTCCTGGCAGCATTAATGTACTTTAAAAATAGATAATGCTTTGGACAGCCCTATCAAATAACCCCACTGTGGGTTTGAACCCATGACCTCTGGCTCCATTGGTAGTGAAGTAACCAGTGGGCTACAGCTCTATAGCTGCTTGCACCCCCCTGGCTGGCTGCAGAAGGACTGCAAGTCACCACACAAACAGTCTGCTGTGGTCACCAGGATAGGGTTAACCCACCCATACCCATGATGCACTGCACATGCAAATCAGCAGTCTTCAGATGATCACAAGATGGGGTATGCACCCCCACAGCACCTCGGCCTGGTAGGGGGAACTGACCGTGTGTGGTACTGGCACAGAGTAGCTACACACCGTCACATTGTGCAGGTACTGCATTCACCCTGAGGGAGAGGTGGGGCGCCCAGCACCAGGTCCACAGCAGAGATAGGCCATGCTGCAGGTGCCCAGCAGTGCTAATGTGTGAGATAGGTAGTTTCTGCAGACACACCTTGGATATATCTGTATGTCTCAGTCAGGTGTAGCCCCTATGGACCCCTAGGAGGATTATGTACCACCACCCTCCTCCTCCTCCAGGGCTGAGGGTGGTAAACAGGGTCTCCCACCAACAGATGCACATTCTACCTCCCTGCAATGGTGGCAGTAGAGGGGACCATCAACCCCAGTCCTGCTGGGGAACAAACACCCTACAGGGCAGTCAATGCAGCTCTGTACACATCCATAACGCAACAGCAGACAGACATTAGGCCTGGATATGCTAAGCTGCACCCCACCACTATCTGATATTCTTCTGCAGCAAGCCTTCAGCCGCTGCACCCTGCAAGGCGCTCCATCAGGACACATACCAGCTGCAGACAGTCTGCTAGCTAGTCCATAGTGCATGTTCCTGGTGGAAATGCGTGCACCCAGAACTGGGATGTCAGCATACACACCAAGCAGATAAGTCAGTGACTGGGCCCCAAAAGGAAACCCATAAATATCACATGAGAGAAATACTATATAGCACTATGGGGGTGCCTAGCCATGCTGTGGTCACTGCACAGTCAGGGTGAGAGTGATCTCCCAGCAGGACATGCTGTGGCCACCCTGTCTGTGCAGGTGGTGGCCGGGCACTACAATGTCCCAGCCAGTGCCCTATGCCCTGTGCTGATGCATCCTGGCCAGGCCACCCTGTCCGGGCTATACCCATGGTACCTTGCTCCTCATTATGCACATTGGCAGGCCAATACTGGCAACAGTGCTGGCAGTGTGGGCTGTGGAGGGTGTTTGCAGCCACCACACACTGGATAGACAGACACACACTCCCACACCTATGCCAGCATTGTGCTACTCTAGAGGAGTTTAGCAGCCCTGGCCACCACACCAGTCCTGGGCACAGTGCAGGCATGGATATGGTACGCAATACTGTTGGGGGTCACTCCCCAGGGTGGTAAACACTGTCAGAGACCAGACCTGAAGCACACTCCACAGACAGCAGAAAGGTTGCTATGATGGAGCTCAATCAGCAAACCGTGCTTAACGTAGGAATTGGTATCTGCCAGTAATCATAGCAAATGTTTGCTAGCTGTGTACCATATTCCCAGGTGTAGGGTGGCATTGCTAAGGTATGCAAGGGCTAGTATTGGGAGATGCACGCAGGGCCCAATGTCCTGCCTCTCCAGGAGGCATTGGCTAATGGAGCCTGTGGGTGTGGGTGTGGGTGTGTCTGCCCCTGTTGGCTGCTGCTTTACGGCAGAGGTTCCCAACTCCAGTCCTGGTGTGCCAAGCACTGTTTGGGTTTTCATGCTGTCCCTCATGAATATGCATGAGATACATCTGCATACCATGGGGGTGGTGCATAGATATGCAGCACAGGCATCTTTATTAGAGGCAGCATGGAACCTGAATGGTGTTTGGCCCTCCAGGACTGCATTTGGGAGACTCTGCTCTAGGTAATGCGCCTGTTTATGGTGTCTTTGCTCTGTAGGGTAAAATGTAGGTGTTTTGGGCATGTTTACGTCATCTGCAATAAAGGTTCTGTCTGTATTAGCACGTTGTAGTAGTGGGTAAAATATGGGGAATGGGTTGGCAGGCACCATAGCTGGGACTTGAACCTGTGACCTTCTGCCTCCAAACACACTGGTTGTGTGCACTGCACCACCGTGTTGCTATAGAGACAGTGCATTCCCTGGTGATACCATGACTGTTTGTCCGGCAGGGCCTGTCTGTTGCAGTGCATGGCACCCACCTACACAGGGCTAGGCCATGGTCTGCTCTGGGCAGCTGCCACTGCCCCCTCCACCAACAGTACCCCTCCGCCACCATGCTGACATGGCCTTATATTGGAGACAGCATAAAACCTGAATGATTTGTGGGCCTCCAGGACTGAATTTGGGGGACTCTGCTCTAGGTAATGCGCATGTTTCTGGTGTCTGTGCTCGGTGGGGTAAAATATAGGCGTTTGAACCATGCGTATGTTCTCTGCAATAAAGGTTTGTCCTTACTATCACGGTTTGGTAACGGGTAAAATATGGGGACTGGATTGGCAGTAGCCCCAGCTGGGACTTGAACTTGTGACCTTCTACTCCTGAACACACTGGCTGTGCTCACCGCACCACACTGTGCTCACAGAGACAGTGCAGTCCCTGGAGATACCATGGTTGTTTGTCAGACACAGCCTGTCTGTTGCAGTGCATGGCACCCACCTACCCAGGGCTAGGCCATGGTCGGCTCTGGGCAGCTGCCACTGCCCCCCTCCACCACCAGTACCCCTCTGCCATCATGCTGACATGCCCTTCTGCTGGTGGTGCTGGTGGTGTGCAGTCTCATGCCATCCAGTGTGCAGGTAGGCGGCTGCCTATGGTGCGTGTTCTGGGGTAGGGGTGCCTGCATAGGCGTCCACGCTTCCCCCCAACACCGCCTGCCAGTGTTCTGTGCCCTTGGGGGTACCTGCTGGGTACTATCCCCTGTGACACTGTGATAAACACTCTCGTGCCCATGTTGGGCCCTCATCAGTTGCTGTCTGGCTGCTGTTCAGTTTCAGCATTCCTATGTGCCACCTAGGCATCTGCCTGGTCCGCACTGTGCCCCGGCTGCACCACAGCATGTGCCACCTGCAGCCCTCTGTGGCCCCTTTTCAGGCATCTGACCAGTTGCCCATTCCGATATGCCCACCCTGCTGTTGCAGGACATGTGCATGCCATAGGACACCTGTCCGATGCAGAGGGAAACCCTGATCAGTGCTATTTCTGTGGGATCATTCACCTTGTATGGGGATGGAGCGTAGACCTTTCCATAATTCATATCTTTTTTGGGGTGCTTTCTCGGGAGTGTTTTTTTATGTTTCCCATTAACCAAGCTGGGCAACAGTGGTTTTATGTTTTTTCTATATTTTGTTGGGGTCATTTTCAGTGTTTATTTGCCCTTTTGTTCTGTGCACATGTATCACACTTATCACTTTTTGTAGGTTTCCCTGGGTCTGCTGTACATTGCTGACAGAAATGGTTTCTCTTCCCTTTAAATCGGCTCTAACGCGAGGTTTTCACTCGCGGTATTTTTTGCCTCGGATTTCAGCCTCGCTAATGTGCGGGGAGCCTCTCCCCTCCCACTCTCCACCCATTGACCCCTTCTCTCCGCCCCTGGGGAGCCTTCCTCCGCCCTCCGGGAGCCTTCCCCGCCTTCATCGCACATTAGCACACCGCACATGAGCGTGCATATTTGTGCCCCGTACGCAACATTAGCGTGCACTAAGGTACCTTAGCGCATGCTAACGTCATGCAGCGCACAGTAGTGCACATTAGCGCAGTTTAGTAAACATACCCCTAAGTGTGTTCTCCTGGCTCCATAGCTGTGTTAGTGTAGCTGAGAATTTGAGTGGCGCTGTAGTTCATTGTGCTCTGGGAAATATTTGAGGAAAAGGTAATGTTTGAGGGACTTTCTAAACTGGGCTAGGTTAGTGATTGCTCTGATGTTAGTTGGTAAAGCGTTCCAGAGTCTTGGGGCACAGAGTCTAAAAGCTCTGTTTGCTGTCGTTGCTGTGCATCTTGTTGATTCTTTCGGAATCGTTAGTGTATTTATGGATGTGGATCTTCTTGATCTATTCGGGGTTATGGTTTGGATGAGGTCAGTTAGTGAGGATGAGGAGAGACTATTGATTGCTTTGAAAGTCAGTAACATAGTCTTGAAGACGGTCCTGGCATGTATAGGGAGCCAGTGTAACTGCTTCAGAAGGGGCGTCACATGATCTCTCCACGATGCACCAAGAAGAACTCTCACTGCGCTATTCATTGCGAGTTGTAGATGATTTAATGTGGATTGGGGGAGACCTTGTAAAATGGCATTGGCGAAATCAAAATGAGGTATGATCAGAGCCTGGTAGATTGTACGGAAGTCCCCTGGTTCAAGCAAAGGGCGTAGATGTCTGAGTGAGCGGATCTTGTAATATATAGCTCTTACAGTGTTAGCTATATGTGCCTTCATGTCAAGGTTTTGATCTAGTATAACACCCAGGTACTGTATTGGGGGTTTTTCTTGTAGATCGGCGTCGTTCACCTTTAAGGATTGTGGAGGGCTGAAATTAAGCTTCCTCGTAATGAAGAGCACCTGGGTCTTCTTATGTTGAATTCTTAGGTTTTGTGACTGGAGCCATTCCGATATGGCATTGAAGCAATTGGTTAGAGGGGAGAGGTCAAATTTATCAATGGAGAACGGCATATAGAGCAGAACATCGTCAGCGTATATCATGCAACTAACATTGAAAGACCGGATGATATTGCAAATGGGTTGAACACCAAGGCAGAGAGGGAAGATCCCTGTGGGACTCCCTGGCCTTGATGAAATGGTTCAGATGTTGCTCCACCAGATCGAACGTGCTGCCATCTTCCGGACAAATATGCTCTGCACCATTCAAGTGCTGTTCCACTGATGCCTTTCTCTTTTAGTCGCGCTAGGAGAAGCTCATGACTTACCGAGTCGAAGGCTGCGGCAATGTCTAAGAAAATGAGTGCGCACCCCTGCCGGATGTTGTCTACAACAGTAATAATATTATTGAAGAGGGTGGTAAGGAGAGTTTCCACTCCATGGGACTCCCTGAATCCATGCTGGCATGGGTCCAGTGGAGCAGCAGCGTCGATATGGTCTTGTAACTGCCTTTGCACCTCTTTTTCGATTAACTTTGCGAGGAACGGTATACTTGCAATGGGTCTGTAAGAGTCTACCTTTTGAGGATCCAACTTGCTATTTTTAAGCAGCGGTCTGATAGATGTGTGCTTTAGGGCGGAGGGGAAAGATCCAGTTGTGAAGGAAAGGGTCATTATCCTGGTTATTATTGTGCTGAATTCGTTGCACAGTTCCTTTTATCCAGAAGGCTGGACAAGGATCAGTCTGCGCAGTAGTGGTATTGAGGGTCATGATCGAGTCTTCGATGCGTTTCTTGGTAGGGGTAGAAAAAGAAGTTAGGGGGGTTAGGCACTCCTGGTCAGCGGAAGAAACCTCAATAGAAGTTTTATTTGTCTGGCAAATCTTAGATTGTAGGTATATGGCAAACTTCTGGGGATTTTATTTATTTATTTATTTATTTAGGCTTTTCTTATATACCGCCTCTTCCAGAGATCAAAGGCGGTTTACAGGTAACAAGAACTGAACAAGGTTTTACATGGAACAATTTTGAATTATTTACATTCAACTTTTGAACAACATCTTGTAAAACTAATTACAATCAACTATTTACAGGAACAATTGTAATAGGCAGTATTGTTGATTAATTACAATTGAACATTGTGTGGGGATGGATTTCACATTTATGTTCGGGGGCTGGTTCCTTAGAAAGAGTCTTGACTAAGTTAAACAGATCATGAGGTTTGTTTAAAGAACGCTTCAGAGTGTCTGTGTGATACTGCTTCATCTTCTCTGTGATAGCATTGCGATGGCTAGTTAGCTGGAAGATGTAAGCTGAATGGTCTTCACTGGAGCGAGAGCTTGCCCTGAAGGCCCGAGTACTCGGGCTTCCTTCGGACATTGGCTTCTGCTCATGGCCTCGTGGAGGTGTTTTTGGCTTACAGGTTTGGTAGCCTGTAGCTGGGGAGTCCCATAAGTGAGGACTGACTTCCTGCTTGTTCCTGGAGAAAGCGTAGTTACTCACCTGTAACAAGTGTTCTCCAGGGACAGCAGGAACCAGTCCTCACTACCCTCCCACCTCCCCTGAAGAGTTACAATTTTCTTTATCCTTCCCTTGCCATCTGTTTAGTAGGATTCTAGCTTTGGGACCTGACTCAGCAAGATGGCACCTTTTGGGCGGGAAGAGGACCACGCATGCATGGCAGCAATCCCAAAGGCTTTCTTTGAAAGCTGGGGAATTGCTCCGCACAGGCTCCGTCGGTGCCGACGTCATCCATAAGTGAGGACTGATTTCCTGCTGTCCCTGGATAACACCTGTTACAGGTGAGTAACTACACTGTTTGTTTTTGTTTGGAGGACTGCGCAAAGGGGAGGCAGTGGCCAAGGCCAATCATTATTTGACAAACTTACGCGTGGCCTTGACTCTTGTAAACAGGCCTTTATACTGATCTTCATTGACATAGCAGCTGCCTTTGACAGCATAAACCATAACCTCCTAATAAACAGACTAAAACAAATTGGACTACAAGGAACAGTTATACAATGGTTTACTTCCTACCTAAACAACCGAACCCAACAGGTACAAATAGGCCAAACATCCTCCGCAGCCTTTGCTCAGAAACAACGTATCCCCCAAGGATCCTCTCTCTGCCCTCCTGTTCAACATTTACATTCAGCCAATCTGTAACATATTCAAAATATATAACATCAACTATCATCTATACGTGGATGATATCATGCTGTACCTCGCTTGCGATACTAACAACCCAAACTTCTCCAGAATAACCGCATGTATGATCTCAAAATGGCTTAACACTCACAATCTCAAAATAAATTTCAAGAACACAGAGGCGCTATATATCACAAGAAACCCAAGTTTTACCTCACCCAGTAAAATCTCACTACAAGACACAAAAATTGAAGTCAAGGATGAAGTCAGATACTTAGTCATAGATAAAAATTTAAGCATGATCCCACACATAAAATCAGTCACAAAAAGTATATACTTCAAACTCAAAATTATTCAATGCCTCAGACCACTCTTGGAAGACCATGACTTTAGGAATGTAGTACAATCTCTAATAACTTCACTCATGGATTATGGTAACAGTATCCTCCAGGGGCTTCCTAAAAAAAACACACACACCAGCTCCAGCTAGCTCAAAACCTTGCAGCATGCGTAGTGACAAACTCAAGACGCACAGACCACATTACCCCTATACTGCGTGACCTCCATTGGTTACCAATAACGTCAAGGGTGAAATACAAATACATAATGATTATCTTTAAACATCATTACAGCATTGCATCCACAACCCTAGCCTCTCTCCTCACAACACCTGACAACTCTAGAGTAAGGAGAAACGTTTCCCAAAGCACATATATAAAACCATCACACATCCGCTACACAAAACAATGCACCAGCACCAGAGCCTTCTCATATGTAGCACCAGTATTGTGGAACTCGCTTCCCGACCAATTAAGAGCAACAAAAGACCTCCTGCAATTCCATAGGGACCTAAAAACGTATCTTTTCATAGAATATTTTGGTGATTCAGACAATCTCACTAATGCCCAAGAAAGCTAGTGAGCTAACAAAATTCCATCATCTAATTCAATAACCTAATTATGCAGTGTCACAAAATACCAACATTGCAGTGAAAGTGTACATAGTTATTTGTATATAGTTCAAAAATGTTAAATGTATATAGTTCCAATGCTCATTGTAAAAGTTGTGGTGATGTTCGATGTAAACCGCCTTTGATCATGGGAAGAAGCAGTATATAAAACTTTGTTAGATAAATAAGGCCTCCATTTCCCATTGGATCAGAGATGCAATTGTGTCAGCATACATTTTGAAAGGCAGGACAGTGCCAGCAGGTTTGCGGGCACATTCCACTAGAGGTCTGGCGACCTCTTGGGCGGAATCTAGTGTGGAGCCGCCAGTGGAGATATGTAGGGTAGTGACATGGTCCTCCTTGCATACCTTTGCTAAGCATTATCACATGGATGTTCAGGTGGTGTGTGATGCCTCTTTTGGGGGGGAGCGGTCCTCAGGGCTGATCTCACGGGTCCCTCCTGTTGATTGAACTGCTGTGCTATATCCCAGAATTCTGAGACTGGACTGGAGGGATGATAAGGAAAGTATAATTAGATCTTACCTGCTAATTAGCATTCCTGGAGGAACTCTAGTCCCGGATCCCTCCCCCACGGGTACTATAGAAGGTATCAGGCTTGCGATCCCGGTTGGGAGGACTAGCTCTTGGGGGCATCTCGGGGATCCTTCTTTCAGGAGCGTGGCAGGGCAGCGGAAGCAGGAGTGGGTCGGATGGCCTGTCTGTCTCTCTCTCTTGGTCTCTCTCTCTCTCTCTTTTTGTCCAGCCTCTGTGGCTGGAAGATTTGCAGGTCAGCGTTTGGGGGAGGGGGGTGGGAAGTCCCTCTCGATGAGGAGGGGAGCATAGGTCTTAGAGTTAGTCCTGGTTTAACTACTTATTTGTTGCTCCTGTGAGTCTGATTTGTAAATAGGTTACTGGAGCTGGTGGGAGGTGCCAGCAGTAAATGTATGCAGAATTCATCAAAAAGATGACATGCTCAGTCTCCAAGCTGCTGGAAGAGGTGCACTGGACTGGACTGGAGTTCCTCCAGGAACGCTAATTAGCAAGTAAGATCTAATTATACTTTTGTGATATGGTTTCTGTTGAGACAGTACATGGGTTGACCTTCTGCTATGCCCAACAACATCAAAGCCGGGTCTCCCTCTCTATCCCAGCCCATGATCCATTTACAAATCTGTGAAACATTGTCCCACAATGGTCTGATTTTCAGGCATTTCCACATCACATGAAGCAATGTAGCTCTCATTCCACATCCCCTCCAGCATGCTTCCGAGCAGGCTGGATCCATCTCATGCAATTTGACTGGAGTAATATATGTTCTAAATAGTAACTTCTATTGTGAATCTAAATGGGCTTGATTGAGTGATTCTTGGGTGTATTTTCCCATAAACTGGCCCAAATGTCTTCTGACCACTCTTTCCCCAACTCCTTTTCCCATCCTAGTTGGTGTCTCTGTTTTTTTTCTTTCCTTTCCCTGCAGCAACTTATACATCTGTACTAAGGGATCTATTCCTTTTTTTGGGTTCTGGAAGATAGCTTCCAGTGGGTGGGCAGTTCAAAGGTACCCACTCCTGTTAGCCATCAAGAAATGGTCTATCTGGGGAGTGATTACCACTGCTGTTCTTCTGCGGAGGGGGTGAGTCCACCTGGTCTGTGCAGCTTGCCGGCTTCTTCGGGGCAGCTCCATCTACGTCACCGAAGGCCCCCATAAAAGATCTTTGTGTGCTCTTGGTGTCGGGAGTGATTACCGCTGCTGTTCTTCTGCGGAGGGGTGAGTCCACCTGGTCTGTGCAGCTTGCCGGCTTCTTCGGGGCAGCTCCATCTACGTCACCGAAGGCCCCCATAAAAGATCTCTGTGTGCTCTTGGTGTCGGGAGTGATTACTGCTGCTGTTCTGCAGAGGGGGTGAGTCCACCTGGTCTGTGCAGCTTGCCGGCTTCTTCGGGGCAGCTCCATCTACGTCACCGAAAGCCCCCTAACTGCCTCCTCCTCCTTCTTTCCTGGATAAAGCTGGGCTGAGCTGCTTCGGCGTCTGCCGTCAGCGTCTGCAGTGGGCGTATCCTAAGGGGTGTATCCCTTAGGAGCAACTTTGGAGCGAGTTTGTTGTTCTCTAATATGCCTGGGGGTAAAAGAAAGAAAAAGACCACTGCCACAGAGCCTACAGAGGGCCCTATGGACAGGCATGTGGTGTCGACGCCGGTTCCTGTGAAATCAGGTACTGTTTCTTCTGTCCCCTCCATCGAGGGTGCTAGCCTCAGTTCGGTGGAGCGCACTCCACCTTTACCTCCGGGTTTTTTGGAACTCTCAGAAGTGCCTTCTCTTTCCTCGGAGCCTCTGGAAATTGGTGTACTGCCCAAATCTGTAAACTGGAAGGAGCCGGTTTTTTCGGCTGAAAGTCCCTTGGGGTCTTCAATTTCTTTGGTGGATATATGGCATGTAGTTAAAAGAACTGAACATGTCTTGATGGAGACTGTTCCCTCACTTTGCCAATTCACTAAAGATGTAATCTGCAAGTTTCAGTCTGTGGACTTGCAAGTAAAGAATCTGTCTTCCAGTTTTGCAAATTTAGATACTCAGGTTAAAGCATTGTCTTCTATTCAGTCTGTCAGTGTCAAGGATAGCTTGGTTTTTTCTCAGAAATTAGAAAATCTAGAGAATATGCATAGGTGTAAAAATTTACGGCTGTTAAATTTTCCTTGTATCTCTTTACTTTCTCCCTCTATTCTTTTCAGAAAATATTTGAAAGACATATTGCAATTATCTATTGCAGATACCTTACCATTACTTAAGTGTTATTATCTTTCTTCGAAGGTAGCTACGCATACCAATGGTGACGATTTAGCTGTTTTGGAGGAACCTGCTGCGTTTGATTTAACTGCTTTTTTGGAGGACACACAGGATATTATTCCCACTAGGGCGACTTTGTTAATTACTTTGTCCTCTGAGGAAGAAAAAATCTTAATCCTCAAGGCTTATTTTCGGAAGAAGGATCTTTTGTTCTGTGGTGAGAAGATTTCCATCTTTCCCGATGTGTCTCGGTCAACGCAACTTCGTAGGAAAGCTTTCCTTGCCTATAGAGCACGAATCGTCGCTATTGGGGCTACCTTTTTTCTTCGCTATCCCTGCAAATGTATAATTACTAAGGATCAGAATAAGTTTATTTTTATGTCTTCCACTGATTTAGATAGATGGCTCTTAGAAAGGGAAAAAAGGCATTGAGGGTTTCTCTTTTCTTCTTTTATGTTTAAAATGTATTTCTTTGTTGGAGAGAATCTGTAGGTTGGGTTATATGATGTTAGTCAGGGATTCTTGGTTGATGTACCTGACTTTGTTTTCTTGTGATATATTTTTTTCCTTTTTGTTTGTCCCTGTGATGTGGGCTGAAGTACCTGGGATTATGATTATTTTGTGATGGTTTCCTGTTGATATATTTATTGCTATTCATGTAACGAATGCTCCACTTTAACTATTACGTTATGATTTTATAACGAATGGTGTGGGATACAGTATCCGGGTACTCATAAACCTTTTAAAATGAAAGGTATAAACAAAAGATAACTAACTCTGGAAAGGTCTCAGACACAATAGCGCTATATTGACTTCAGTACATGAAATACTGTTGAGAGCACTGGCAGCATCAATGACCAATCCGGAGATTATACAAATCGCTGGTAAGTTCACTAAAGTATTATAACGACTTTCATCTAAAAAACCACACCATTGTGTCAGCAAAATGCTTATCTTAAAGAATATTGTGATGTAATTGCCCCTACGCCTCCTCTGGCGCCTCTGTGAACATTTCACTCTTTCAACAGAGTTTCCTCAGGGGGTCTGCGGATAAAATCAACAAAAAATATATATAAATAGGCATCCCTAATATCATAACGTATTCAACCCACTAATAAAACCGAAACACTGTAACCACATACAATTGAACACATCCACCACTAATACCGATGTTGCCCACGTTTCACTTGCAGTAATCTGTTTGTTCAAAGCAATCTTCTCAAAAAACGCCATGCATGCGGTCTAGATGACAAAAACCACAATTTAAACTGCAGGGCTCAGTGACGTCAACCAGCACCAATTGGTGCACAATCAAAACCACTAGCTAAAACAGTCACAAAATACCTCACAAACATACCCCCAATCAATACTGGTATTCAAACCCGTCGGTGTTAATGTCTTCAATCTAAAAACCCACCGTTGTTCACATAATAGCAAAGACTGTTCCAATGTCTTACCCTGTCTAGCAAAACGCATCTGTTCTACAACAAAACTTCGTAAATCCTCAAAAACATGGGAAAAAGCCTTACAATGCTGTACTATAGGCGCTGTGACAACGTTGCATTTAAGACGGCTTCGATGTTCCCTAAGCCGCACTCTGACAGGGCGGGATGTTTTTCCTATGTAAAAAAGACCGCAAGGACAGCGAATCGCATAAACCACTGAACTTGAAGCACATGACGTGTTACACTTCAGAAAATACGTTCTGGCATGGTATGTGAAAACAGAAATTTCCTCCATTATTGTACAAACATCACAGTCGCCGCATTTATGATGACCATTCGCAACTGGGCCACATACTTCTCCACTATTAGATCTAAGAACCGCCGGACTCAACTGTTCCTTAAAATTCTTATCTCTTTTCCATACGCACCGAAGGCGTTTGTCTTCCAAACCTACTACACTCCCCAAAACATTCATATGTCTCTTCAAAATTCTCTGAATCTTATAGCTCAACGGCGAGAATTTAGTAATGAAGTTAACCTGTTCCACAGAATTACTTTTTGTTTGAGAAGATTTTTTATCACCAGATCTCAGGGGTAGCGATGGAGGCTAGTTGCGCCCCCTCCATCGCCAACCTCTTTATGGGTCACTTTGAGCAACGATGGATAGCCCCTTCAGATTACGCACAGCACATTGTTATGTGGTATAGGTTCATAGACGATATTTTTTTGATGTGGAAGGGGTCTGTGGAATCGGTCGGTTTATTTGTGCAGTGGTTGAATAACCTAGATAGGGCCATTCAGTTTACTTCCACTGTAGACAACAATAGTATTACATTTTTGGATGTGCGGGTACAGAGAGGGGAAGGATTGTGGCACACTTCTGTTTATAGAAAAGAGATAGATCGCAACACTTTCTTACAATACAACAGTGCGCATCCGGTGCGATTCAAAAATGGGCTTCCCTTTTCCCAATTCTTGAGGTTCCGGAAAAATTGTTCAGAGACAATAGAATTTAAAAAGCAAGCGGTTATGTTATGTCGGGATTTTGCGGATAGGGGTTATCCTAAAGCTATTATTCAGAGGGCTTATAAAAGAGCATTATACAATGATCGTTCATGGTTGATTGGGTCTGCTAGGGCACAGGAGGTTAAGGCTCCTGTGGAATAGGTTAACTTCATTACCAAATTCTCGCCGTTGAGCTATAAGATTCAGAGAATTTTGAAGAGACATATGAATGTTTTGGGGAGTGTAGTAGGTTTGGAAGACAAACGCCTTCGGTGCGTATGGAAAAGAGATAAGAATTTTAAGGAACAGTTGAGTCCGGCGGTTCTTAGATCTAATAGTGGAGAAGTATGTGGCCCAGTTGCGAATGGTCATCATAAATGCGGCGACTGTGATGTTTGTACAATAATGGAGGAAATTTCTGTTTTCACATACCATGCCAGAACGTATTTTCTGAAGTGTAACACGTCATGTGCTTCAAGTTCAGTGGTTTATGCGTTTCGCTGTCCTTGCGGTCTTTTTTACATAGGAAAAACATCCCGCCCTGTCAGAGTGCGGCTTAGGGAACATCGAAGCCGTCTTAAATGCAACGTTGTCACAGCGCCTATAGTACAGCATTGTAAGGCTTTTTCCCATGTTTTTGAGGATTTACGAAGTTTTGTTGTAGAACAGGTGCGTTTTGCTAGACAGGGTAAGACATTGGAACAGTCTTTGCTACTATGTGAACAACGGTGGATTTTTAGATTGAAGACATTAACACCGACGGGTTTGAATACCAGTATTGATTGGGGGGTATGTTTGTGAGGTATTTTGTGACTGTTTTAGCTAGTGGTTTTGATTGTGCACCAATTGGTGCTGGTTGACGTCACTGAGCCCTGCAGTTTAAATTGTGGTTTTTGTCATCTAGACCGCATGCACGGCGTTTTTTGAGAAGATTGCTTTGAACAAACAGATTACTGCAAGTGAAACGTGGGCAGCATCGGTATTAGTGGTGGATGTGTTCAATGGTATGTGGTTACAGTGTTTCGGTTTTATTAGTGGGTTGAATACGTTATGATATTAGGGATGCCTATTTATATATATTTTTTGTTGATTTTATCCGCAGACCCCCTGAGGAAACTCTGTTGAAAGAGTGAAACGTTCAGAGAGGCGCCAGAGGAGGCGTAGGGGCAATTACATCACGATATTCTTTAAGATAAGCATTTTGCTGACACAATGGTGTGGTTTTTTAGATGAAAGTCGTTATAATACTTTAGTGAACTTACCAGCGATTTGTATAATCTCCGGATTGGTCATTGATGCTGCCAGTGCTCTCAACAGTATTTCATGTACTGAAGTCAATATAGCGCTATTGAGTCTGAGACCTTTCCGGAGTTAGTTATCTTTTGTTTATACCTTTCATTTTAAAAGGTTTATGAGTACCCGGATACTGTATCCCGCACCATTCGTTATAAAATCATAACGTAATAGTTAAAGTGGAGCATTCGTTACATGAATAGTGATCTACTTTTTGCTCTGATAAGGGACCATTGATTGGATATATTTATTGCTACTTTATTTTGTCTTCTGATACTGTATTGTCAGAATATAAAATCTCAATGAATATAAATTTAAAAAAAAAAGGTCTATCTATAAGGTGGTGAACACTGTTGGGAGGGGGAGGGGGTCCAAGCATTTCTGCATTATCTCGTCTCTCCTAAGAAATTTATCTTTCTGTATAAAATATGAGACTCATTCCATCCTGTTGATTCGGAGCCATCTAAAATGGGCCGGGTCTACTCTCTCTCCGGTGCAAACAGGAATCTGTCCATAAGGAATGCCAACCTTGACTCCTGTGGCTCAAACTCCAGCCAGTTTGTCACCCGTCTTCACACGGCAAGAGTAGCCCGCACCACAGGCTGCTTTCCAGTTAGCAATGTCCACTCTGCCTTAGGGTAGAAGGGAATATGCTTCATAGCTGCCACTCCTATCTGAGCCGATTCCAGCCCCACCCAATGCTCTGTCAGATCATCCACCCACCAATAGTACACTGCTCTGATTTGGGCCGCCCAGTAATATAAAGTTTGGGAGGGATAATCCCCCTTGTGTTTTGGGAAGCATTAAGATGTTAAGTGTTTGTGATAAACTACCCCAAGTCCCACCTCCTCCTGACATGGTGTCTGGAATTCATAGGGGCAAAACTGGACACCCTCCAGGCAAAGGCCTTCCTGCATGGAGACTGAGCCAACCGTCACAGGTCCCTGGCCCTGGACATACAGCATCGCCCCTCGGTACCCGCTCGGTGGCTCCTGCGCCTACTCAGGTATATGGCCTCCATGGTCCATGTCACCCCAGACACCCATCTCCACATGAGGGCCACACAGTGATGCCTTTGGGACCAGTGGACACAGGTAACAGGATGCCTCCATGACAAAGTCTCAGTGACCTGTCAGTTGGCAGACTTCCTGACCTGGTGGCAGACTCCCCAGATCCTTCAGGTGGGGATGCCCTTCTAAGCCCTGAGCCCCTTAGGGGTCCTCACCACAGATGTCTCCCTGCTGAGTTGGGGAGCCCACTGCGAGGAACTCCACACCCAGGGCAGCTGGTTGCAGGATGAGAGCAACCAGCAGATCAACCTCCTGGAACTACGGGCCAATACTTAACTCTCCAAGCCTTTTGTCACTGCCTATGGCACTAGCCGGTGTTGGTCCAGATGGACAACCAGATGGCAATGTTCTATATGAGCAAACAGGGGAGCACGGGTCTGGTGCTCTCTGCCGAGAGGCAGTGGTCCTCTGCTCCTATGCATTCTGGCAGGGTATACTCCTGCGAGCAGTATACCTGTCAGGTCAGAACAACTCACTGGCCGACAGACTGAGCAGGGTCCTCCAGCCACAACTGGACCCCAGTATGGCCGACCAGCTCTTTCAGCTCTGGGGGGAACCTGAGATAGACCTGTTCACTAGTCAGGACAAATACCAGTTGCCATGCTGCTGCTCCTGGAAGACCCACCCCTCCAGGGTGGCGGCAGTCACGTTCCTCATCTCGTGGTCGGAAGGCCTCATGTACACCTTCCCACCCACACCACTAATTGCCAAGACATTGTTCAGGACCCTCTGTGACAAAACTTCGTTCTCCTGATAGCCTCTCGATGGCCCAGGCAACCATGGTTTCCGCTACTCCTCCGGTTATTGGTGTAGAATCCCATCCCATTGGAGAACTCTGAGAGTTCCTGTCCCAGGAGGGAGGCTCTCTTCTGCACCCCAACTTGGGGTTCCTGTAGCTGACAGCATGGCTGCTGAAAGGGTGACCCTAGCCCCTTTCAATCTCTCTGAGGTAGAGGAGATCCTGCTGGCTTCTCGTAAGGCTTCCACTAGGAAAGTGTACACTTTCAAATGGTGCAGGTTTTCAACTTAGTGTGCAGAGCACGGGACTGACCTGTTCTCCTGCCCGGTGGGACTAGTGCTACAGTACCTTCTCTACTTTTTGCAATCTGGTCTTAAATTGAACTCTGTCTGGGTGCACCTCAGTGCCCTGGTGGCACACCACCACCCGGTGGATGGCAAACCCCTCTCGGTCCAGCCGCTGGTGACTCACTTCCTATGGGGTCTGCTCTTATCGAAGCCCCCGGTTCGCCCTCCAATGATCGAGTGGGACCTCAGTGTGGTATGGGGTAGCTCGCTTGCCCACCCTTTGAGCCTCTGGCTACCTGCCACCCGTGATACTTCTCATGGAAGGTGGCATTCCTGGTTACGCTCACCTCCGCTGACAGGGTTAGTGAGCTTCAGGCCTTAGTGGTGGAGACGCCATATATCAGGTTCTACAAGAACAAGGTGATGCTCCGCACACACCCTAAATTCCTTCCGAAAGTGGTATTTTCTTTCCACCTCATTCAAAAGGTGGTACTTCCCACCTTCTTCCCAAGACCACCTATATCTAACGTACTCAGAGTCACAGCAAAGCTGCTAAGCTTTTTGTCTTGTACATCCCCAGTAGACTGGGGGAGGTGGTGACCAAATGTACACTGTCTACCTGGATGGCGGACTGTATCGTCCTCACCTAAGAGCAAGTGGGGCTGCCCCTGGAAGGCCGAGACATGGCACACTGTGTCAGGGCCATGGCAGCCTTGGCGGCTAACCTGTGCTCCATCCTGATGGACATCTGTTAGGCCACCACCTGGTCTTCAGTCCATACCTTCACAGCCCAGTACTGCCTGGAAAGGGAGTCCCAGTGGGACAGTGCCTTCGGCCAGGCTGTGCTCCATAATCTTTTCAGGGTTTAGGCAACGCCTACCCTCAAACCCTTCTGTGTTCAGGCTACCAGAGTGCTGGTTTCCATCAGACACAGGGGTCCTACTGTAGTCTGTAGTTATGGACTCAATTGCTGCTGCTCACCGCTCCCCTTGAGGGTGACCGTGTTTTTCACTATGGGTTTTTGGTAGCCTGTAGTGTAGTTACTCACCTGTAACAGGTGTTCTCCGGGGACAGCAGGAATCGGTCCTCACCACCCTCTCTCCTCCCCTTAGAATTGCTCCTTTACCATCTTTTATTTTATTTTGCTATCTTTTATCTTTGTCATCTGACTGAGCAAGATGCACCCTTGGGCGGGAAGGGGACCACACATGTGTGGTGGTAGCATCTCTCAAAGGCTTTCTTTGAAAGGTGGGGAGATGCTTCCGTGAGGGCTCTGTTGATGCCGATGTCACTCATATATGAGGACTGATTCCTGCTGGCCCTGGAGAGCACCTTTTACAGGTGTGTAACTATATGCTTTCCTCAGTTTAGGCAGACAGGATGGTTCCTTGGCTAACTGATAAGCATGATGTACGCATCCTCTTTGTAGCTTCATACAGGACTTCATATTTCTCTATCAGAGTGCAACACAGAACAGTATCAAAGTATTCTGCCTTCTATTCTCTGTTTCATTGACACCACACAGTGGAAGATCAGTTGTGAGCAGAAACAGGGCCAGGTAACTGACCCCTTTCTAGAATGGCCTTTTGAGCAGCTGGTGGTTATCACCCAGCAGTGTGCCCAAAAGAAATCAGATAAATTGAGGTTTACTCATAATTGATCGTACCAAATAGAGAATCTGTAAATGATTTCTTGCCCTTCCTCCTTCCCCAACCTCTGCTTGCTGCAGTAAGTACCCTTCAATAATACAGTTTTATTATTAATTCAATTTAATTCCAATCTGGTGGGTAGCAAAAACACGCAAAATACAAATCACAGATGAGTAAACAAACTTAGAGAGCAAATACAATAACAGCAAAATTTAAAACATAAAAACATTCAACCCCATACTACACTTTCAAAATAAAAAAGCCTCAACACCAAACAAAACCGTACCTAAACACTGTACATTGACAACCCTTGTTAAGGTAGTCTAGTCTCAACGCAGGCCAGCTTTCTAGGTACTGCTGACTGTAGCCAGACAGCTTCTCACTGTAGTGTTGGAGCACTACCATCTAGCTGGCAAACATCATTCCAAGTTGTCGATGGAGGAGAGAGGCAGATAGGCCTCTGTGTTGCTCATCGGGGCATCTGGCAGCAGACAATTTCATCATGACTAGGTAACAGATATGTAGAGCTGGACAGAGAACTGAATGGAACTGTCAGACATTGGGCAAGATCTGCTCAATAATTCCAGAAGGGTTCCCAAACCAAGGGGTGTCATGTTCAAGGAGGCGTTTGTGCTTTTGGCGGCACAGAAAAGAGTTGTTCTGGGAGTTGTTTTGAAAGGTGCATATCATATGTAATAAGCCTGCTGCTAACACCCATCCTTTCCGCTATTGTTCCATAATGTATAAAATTGCATACCTATTGAATGCGATATTCAAATACAATGTAGGCACAAATGGAATGTTTTGTTTGAAAATTGCTTGCATGCAAGCTTCAGATTACGTGCTTAAGTTTACATTTAAATGCATTCTTGAGAATAAACTTTCTAATCTCATCGTCTGTGCTCTTCTAGTCAAGTCTCCCAATCCGTGCCATTTTATCTTAGCCAATTCGAATGCAGGACGTTTTCAGGGTGGTCTTTGCAGAAGATAAGGCAGCTCTTCCAACAGCTGTGATTCATTTCCTGTGTCCCACAGCCGCTAAGTGAATACAAAGATCCAAAGCGCTTTAATTCTCTTCAGGTTACTAATCAAGGTCATTAGTGGGTGCGCTCATTGGCGTCTGATTAAGTTGCTCTCTTGGAGGTATACTGTTACGTATCTGGGCTGTGTTCTTCCATACAATCCATCAGCGTGGGCCCATCACAGCTGGCAAAATGAAAGCTTTATAAATTGGTCTTGCAGCAGCTTTTAGTCTGGTAGGAAATTGTTGTTCCTTCTATCTAAATGTTTCCTGCCTGAATGTGTTTACTGCTGCCGCTGTAGTGGGCACGGTGTTTTTTTGCCTTGGGCTTTTCTTTCAGTTGCAAGGAGTGGGGGGGAGGGGGGGGCGTGCTATATCCATTTGATAGAAATTACAGCTGGACACGGAATTTTTTTTTTTTTTACCCCTTTCATTTTATTTGAACTGGACAAAGACCAAACAAATGGCATTTGAAATATTCCAGGAAAAACCCCCAGACTGAATTTTTAAAAAAATCAAAATCTCAGATTTGGGCTTCACCCCCTCCCCTGCTGCAAGAGCGAAAATCTTCTCCCAGGTCTCTTCCAACTCTAGTAAAGGAAATGGCACTGATCCAAGGCTGGCGGCATGTTGAACAGCAGAAATAGAAGATTTCCTGTTATTACTAGCAGGGCGGCAGCAAGCAGCAGGGGATCGCGCCTGCCCTGAGAAGACAGCACAGATGGGGTGGGAGGAAGGGGAGGTGATCAGGAAGGGGGTGGAGCTTAATTGTAAATGAAAAACTAAATTAATTTGCTTTTCTTTGTTTCATTTAAAAATGACATGAAATGAGATGGAACATTTCTTTGTCCATGAAAACACATTCCTAGTGTAAACCTGGGCTGACTGAAGGTTGGTCTTCTCCAAGGAACTGAAGGAACAACTTGGACAAGTATCACAGTGTAACTTTAGTTACATAGTTGCAAAATTGTAACAAAGGTGTTTGAAGACCTGTCAGAGAGAGACAGAAGAGAGAGAACATATTTTAACAGCACAGATGTTGTATCTGACAACCATTGATATAATGACACGTTTTAGGTGCTGGAAGCTTTTCACATTACCCCTGAGAGCAGGCAGAGGGGACGAGGCGAGAGTGCTGGTATATGAAGCGGAGGGCGACAGAGCGGGAAATGCATTGCTCTACCTGTGCTTATAGTTCTTCTGGGACCTGTGAGATTTCTAGAACCAAGGAAACAGACAATTTTTGAAGAGTTTATCAGAGACAGTGTGCTCATAATGTTACAGTTAATGCAGGGGCAGTCTTGGGAGTCGATGCAGAAATTACAGGCTAAAACCTACAGCCCCATTTCAACGACCTTTTTGGCATAAATTGAAGCATCTTATTTAAAAATTTTCATTTCTGACACTGTTCAGCAACACTGTTTGCTTAGCGCTGCCAAATATAGTCGCCTGGTTATGTGGCAAAGTGGATGTATGGGGCCTGATATTCGAAAGCATTTATAGTTTACAGCCCAGCCACAGTTAGTACCACTGAATGTCCCTTGCTAAGTCCCCTATATGCCCCAATGCTATCTAGTTAGCATCGAAGCATGTTTGGGGAGTTCCAGGGCGAAGCGAAGGCGGAGACTGTGGCTAGTTGTGCAGCAGTGATATTGGATGCTGCCTGGTTAGCGACCTGTGCCTAAAACGTAGGTGTGGAAAAGCCTCGCCTATCTTAAAGGTGCAGGAGCTAACTGGGCAGCATCCAATATCGCTGCTGCATGGTTAGCCTCGGCACCCTACTGTGGCTACGGTGATCCCTGGATATTGAGTGCCATCGGCGGGGAGGGCTATACACCGGCGCTGCCCATAGCTCTTCCAAAATCTGGATGACTGAAGTTCAGGCCCACAGTGTATATACACATGGACATTGAAAATAGGTGCTTATACATTTAGGCTATGCATTTGGGTAGGTGCTCAAGGCTAGATCTGGCTTTATGGCACCTAAGTCAAACAGTCTAAATGTATAGGTGCCAAAACTCAGCACCTATATATCTAAACTATGCCCCTGAAATGCTCCCAATCCACCCTCCTCAGTGAATATACAGTATTATACGTTGAGCAGGATATTTAAATCCTGCTCTACATATAATGCCCCTCAAAATTGGGAAGAGGCACCTAGGGGATCGGCGCAGCACCAATTATCTGTAATAAGTGCCCTTTAAAAATGGACCCCTATGTTATAAGCATGGCCAAAGGCACATTTTGGTGAGAGGGCATGCCTGTGTAGGAGTGAGTTAGGGAGTAGATGGGGGATTCATGGATTTGGGGGGGGGCTCAGCAAGTTCGGGGATGTAGGAGTTATGAGTGGGCTGAGTGAGTGATGGGTAAAGAATGGCAGGAGGTTGGGGAGTTTTGAGCTATGTGGGAGGTGACTGAGTCGATGGGAGATCAAGAGCGACAAGTGGACACAGAGTGAGTGTTGGTTGGGATTATCGGAGATCACGGTGAGCTGAGTTAATCCAGATGAAGCTGAAAAATGTGAATAAGTGTGAGGAATGATTTGAGAAATTTCCAATGCTGGGGGGTAGGGTGTCTGTTAGCCTCTCTCATCCCTTTCCTTCCTTTTTCATTCTCTCGCCCCCATTCCCTTATCTATCGTCAGCTCACTCCTCTACTGCTGTTTTCCCTCTCTTCGGTCAGTGAGACTGGGAACCTTGCACAATGGAAAAGGCATCGAGAGGAAAGAAAGTCAAGACCGCAACTGCATGTTTGAGTAGTTTGGATGCAAAGGGGAGGAGGGAGATGGACCAATAAGTGGAAGGACAAGTAGGGTCTAGTGAAGGTGTTTTTGAGGACAGGTTTAATCACAGCATGTTTGAAGGCAGCAGGAACAGTTGCAGTGGAAAGCAATAGGTTGAGGATATGACAGATGGCAGGGACGACAGGCAACAAAAGAAATACCCCTTGTATTTTAGGATGACATAGGAAGACATAGTTGTCAGTGTGTTTTTATAGGCACCTATGTGGTCTTCACCTGTAAGCAACACAGAGTCCAGGACATTCTTCTTTGTGCAGTGGTCACGGATGGAAGCCGTTGAGGTTCTGATAATCAGGTGGTCACAGGAGCATCCTTAAGAGAGGGCTAATGTGTCAAAAAACTTGAGGGTATTCCTGGCACCTGGGGATGGCAGCGATGCAATGGCAATCGTTGGTACCCAAGAGGAAACCAGAGGGCTAGGCTTGCTTTGAAGGACATTTTTCTTGCCCTTATCAATATTTTTTTCCTTCACTCTCTTCTCTTGACTTGGGTTTCCTTACGGCTTTTATTTTTCATCTGTTGGCCATGGGGAGTTTCTCACAGACTCCATTGATCCACAGTTGGCGTACCCCCTTTTTCTGCTGTATCTCATCAGGGTACATGCTGCTTGTGGCAGTGACCCTGTGATGTAGTTCTGCTCAGTATTGCGCCACTGTATATGCTCAGGTCTCCTCTCACTCAACAGCTGTTATCTTAATGCATTCCTTTATTCTTTGCTTTTAGTTGCATGCACCAAAACAGTTTACATAAGAAGCTGAGAAGAAAAAAACAAAAGACAGTACAACATAGAAAAATAAACCAAAGACAAAAAAAAGTTCAGATTTCCACAACTGCTCTGTCCCATCCCCCTACAAACCACTGAATGCCTGCTCAAAGAAATAGGTCTTGAGGTTCTTCTTAAAGGACTCCAAAGAATTATCCAATCTAATGTACAAAGATAAGGAGTTCCACAACATAGGAGCCAAAAAATAAGAAGTTGACCATCGAGTGGACGAAAGCCGAGCAGAGGGAACTGAAGGAACCACCAAACAATTCTGGAATTGTGAACGTAGAAGTCTGGAAGGAGTAAAAGAAATTAAGAGTTCAGAAAGATAACAAGGGACACCAAAGTAAAACACCTTAAAGGCTAATAGTATTTTAAATTTAAAATGAAACGAAAGAGAAGCCAATGATGTGAGCGCAATAAGGGTGTAACAGAATCTAAAGGACCAGAATGAGTAACAATCTTAATAGCCACATTTTGGATCCTAAGAACATAAATGCCATACTGGGTCAGACCAAGGTCCATCAAGCCCAGTGTCCTCTTTCCAGCAGTGGCCAATCCACGTCACAAGTACCTGGCAGCTTCCCAAAAAGGCGCACAGGTTCCACAATGCGTGTCCTGGGGCAAGAGTGTATTTTCCGGATTCTTTGTAATAATAGTTTATGGACTTTTCCTCCAGGAACTTGTCCAAACCATTTTTAAATTCAACTTTTACTACATCCTCCAGTAATGAATTCCAGAATATAATTCTGAGTTGAGTGAAAAAATATTTTCTCTTATTAGTCTTACATGGGTTACACTGTAGTTTCATTGCATGTCCTCTAGTCCTTCTACATTTTGATGGAGTAAACAACTGATCTACATTTACCCGTTCCACTCCATTCATTAACTTATAGATTCTCTGTAAGAGCTTTACAGAAGCAAAAGAGACAGCATTATAGAGAGAATTTTCATAATCTAAACTGCTAATCATAAAGCCAGAACTAAAGTAATAAGCATGGACTGGTCCAAGTAAGGCCCCAAAGATCTGGTGATATGGAGGAACTTTGAAGTTGCTTGTTTTTTTTCCTGATGCAGCCCGGTTCAAATTTGTGGGCGAAACTTGAGTTGACATTTCTCCAGCAGCCACACAGTGGTGGTTGGTTTCTGAGGGGCCTTTCATTCAGTTAAGTGTTTTCTTTTAAATGCATTTAAAAAAATGTTAAACACTTGAAGCCCACGAATGACATCGTTAAGGGGAGTTAAGTGGTTTCTGCCTGTTTAGTGGCTTTGTTTGCCGTTTGCGTTTCTTGGCCAGGGCCGGCCCGTCCATTGAGCAAGAATGTTTTTTGCACAGGGCCCCGCGTTTCAGGGGGCCCCGCGCAAAAAACATTCTTCATCATCCCAAGTTTAAAAAAAAAATAAAAAAAACAGCTGCTTCTGCCGCGGCAGCATCAAGATTGCCGCCGCAGGGCCCCCCCCCTGCCCGGAAGAGCCTCCCTGCATCATAGGCTAGCGTTGAATCCCCGAACGCGGGCTTCTTTCAGAGCCGCGAGAGTTTCCTTTCTCGCGGCTCTGTTAATCCCACCGGGGATTTCCCATCATCCCCGGCGGGATTAACAGAGCCGCGAGAAAGGGAAACTCTTGCGGCTCTGAAAGAAGCCCGCGTTCGGGATTCAATGCTAGCCTTCGATGCAGGGAGGCTCTGCAGGCAGGGGGGGGCCCCGCGGCGGCACTCTTGATGCTGCCGCGGCAGAAGCAGCTGTTTTTTTTTATTTTTTAATTTGGGATGATAGGGGGGAAGGGGGTTTAGGACTGGTAATAGGCTATGGGGGGGAGGCTAAGACTGGAAGTGGGCTGATACGGGAGGGTTAGGACTAGTAATGGGCCATGGGGGGGTGCTAAGACTGGAAGTGGGCTGATGGGGAGGGGGTTAGGACTGGTAATTGGCTATGGGGGGGGGGCTGACTGGAAAGGGGCTGATGGGGAGGTTTAGGACTGGTAATGGGTTATGGGGGGGCTAAGACTGGAAGTGGGCGGATGGGGGAGGGTTGGGACTAGTAATGGGCCATGGGGGGTGCTAAGACTGGAAGTGGGCTGATGGGAGTTTTAGGCCTGGTACTGGGGTCTGGGGGTGCTAAGACTGGAAATGGGCTGATGGGGGGGTTAGGACTAGTAATGGGTTATGGGGGGCGCTAAGACTGGCAGTGGGCTGCTGGGGGAGGGTTGGGACTAGTAATGGGCCATGGGGGTGCTAAGACTGGAAGTGGGCTGATGGGGAGGTTTAGGACTGGTAATGGGTTATGGGGGGGGCTCATACTGGAATAGGGCTGCTGATGGGGGCGGGTCAGGACTAGTAAGGGGCCATGGGGGATGCTAAGACTGGAAGTGGGCTGATGGGGAGGTTTAGGACTGGTAATGGGTTATGGGGGGAGCTAAGACTGGAAATGGGCTGATGGGGGTTAGGACTGGTAATGGGCTATGGGAGGGGATAGAACTGTTAATGGGCTGATGGGGGATAATGACAGGTAAATGGCTATGGGGGGCTAAAGATTGGAAATAAGCTGATGGGGGGGCTAGGCCTGGAAATAGGGTGATGGGGGGTTAGGACGTAATGGGTGATGGGGGGTTAGGACTAGTAATGGGCTATAATGGGGGAGCTAGGACTGGAAATGGGCTGAGTGGAAGGAGGGCTTGAACTGCAAATAGCTGATGGGGACAGGGCTTGGAATGGAAATGGGTTGGGAGGGGGAGGGAGCTAGGACTGGAAATGGGTGAGTGGGGGGGGCTAGGACAGGAAATGGGCTGATGGAGGGGCTAGACTAGGACTGGAAATTGGCTGTTGGGGGGGTGCTAAGATTGGAAATGGGCTGTGGTGGGGTTGGATTGAAATGGACTCATGAAGGGGTTAGAACTGGAAGTAGGCTCATGGGGGGCTTGGATTGGAAATGGGCTGAGTGGAGGGGAGCTTAGGATTTGACATGGGCTGATGGTGCATCATGGGGGCCGGGGATTGGCAAGGAGCTGATGGAGGGACCCGGATGGGACTGGAAATAGATGGGGGAGCTAGGACTGGAAATAGGCTGATGGTGGGTCTAGGATAGGACTGGAAATGGGCTTATGGGGGGCTAGGACTGGAAATGGGCTGATGCGGGGACTAGAAGGGAGCGGATGCTGGGTGGGACTGGAACTAGAATGGAGCTGATGTTGGGGAAGGATTATAATGGGATGGACATGTGAGAGTGAAATGGAGAGGGAAAAAATAATATTTTGTGTGGGAGGGAAGACAATTCTACTATTGGCCGGTTTTTGGGAGAGTTAGTGGGGATTGAGAATGGAGGGGTAAAATTTGAGTAGATGAAATAGGAATGAGGAAAAGAGCAAAAGGAGAAAGATTAGTATGTTAAAGCAGATGTAGAGAGAGAATGGAAAAAAAAAAACTATAAGAGAGAAGAAAAAGACAAATGGACAGCAGGACGATGGAGAGTTAGCGGAGACACAAAGAAACCAGAAGAAAGTGACTGGAGCAATTGCAGCTGAAAAAAATGCACAAAAGGTAGAAAAATATCTCTTTATTTTGAATTTATTAATTGGAATATATCAGCTCTGGGAAATGTGCATCATTAACGTCTGCGCTTTGTTTAGTACAAGAGCAAATTAATGTATAGTTTTATTTCTACAGTGTTGTACATTCCAAGTTTGGCTTTTGGGATTCCCAGTTTAATTATTGTCTTCCTGTTTCTAAATTGTGATTCCCTATTTGGTGATGGTCTATGTTCTGCATGTGTAACTGAGCTGAGGTATTCTGTTTATGTAATTCCTATTTGACATTGCCACTTGTTCTCTTTCCCCAGTAGGTCATGTATTGTTGTTCTCTGAAATGTATTGGTTTAATATTTGCAGCGTTCCTTTTGATAGTTAGGGTATGGTGCTTTATGAGTCCTGGTAGTGCTGTTAGGATACGGCGGGTTTGCTATGGGTTCTAAATGGGCAGTGTTTGCAGTAGTTCCTAATGTGTCTGGTCGGTTGGCATCTGGAATTCAGTTCGTAATGTAGAAGTCTTTTAGTCCTTCTTTATTCATTCACTCATTAAAGATGAGGTCATGTTTCACTAAAAGTTGAGTGTATGGTTAAGAATATGGTAAAATGGCATTATGCAAATATACTATGCAAATGAGCGCCCCTTATGCAACATAAGGCCCCGCTACGAGTCTCTGGCAGCATGGCACCCCGCACCCCCCTTGGGCCCCCCCTGTTCTCCCCTGGGTGCCCCGTTCGGTCTGAAGGCTGTCTCTAGAAATCGATTATTGCCCCTCAGAGTCTGTTCTCCATATGTTTTTGGATCTACAGCTCATTAAGTATGCTGTGCTCTATGCCATATTTTCCTTTCCTCTTTCCTACTAAGTTTTGCTACTCTATGACTTCTTGGTTTTTGGTTTATATTCAATGAGTGAG